>JARQOC010000003.1:251671914-252305319 GCA_033576535.1 Allobates femoralis | reverse complement strand
TGGAGGGGCCCAGCCGTTTGGGGGTTGCTCCCCATAGGTGGAGCGGGGTCCCCGGGGCACTGATAAAGGAGACACCACACATTGCTCTGGCTCTTACGGGTTTACGGGTCGACCTCCAAGAAAATTTACGGTACACAGTAAAGGGTGGCTGGCCTTGGTTTTTTTCCCAGGGGATGGGGTGTCTTTCTGTGGTTTTCCCCAACGGTATTTTTTTCATTTTTCTCACTCCCCCCCCTTTTTCCCTCCCCTCTGCGCTTCTCCTTACTTCCTTACACGGCCCGGGCACAGAGCCTCATGTTCAAACCCCCAGGCCCAGGGTCTTCATAAAGTTCACCATTTTTTCTAAGAGGCTCAAAACCCCTGAACAGAGCCCGGGTTTGGGGAAAATGCTTTGGCCCGGGTTTTGTGGCTATTTGATTGCCCACGGCCCTCCAATTGGCGGCTCGGGCTGAACTCCCCCTGCACCACGCTCGGAGCCGGATCAAACTTAATGGCCCCGGGGCCTCCCCCCAGCCCGGGTTTTATCAAAAGGGACTGGCCCCAAAGGGTAAATTTTACCCCAAAAGGGGACCCCCCTTTTAAACGTCGGGGTTTCACCTCTTTTGGCACCCTCCCTCACAAACTGTTTGGCTCTTCTTTCTCTTTTTTTCCCCCGCTAAGAGATTCTAACCAGAAGTCTCAGAGCTAGACCCTCTGTGCCGGAGCTCTGTTGTTTTGGCCTACAGACCTCCGGCACAGAGCGTCTACACTACACTACAGCAAATCTGCGGCTACTGCACCTGGTCGTACAGGAGCCAAGGGTGAAACGTCCTTTTCGGCATGCGGTTGCATACTTCTCTGTATGCAGCCGCATGTGACCCACCTCAGGGCCGTGGTACTCGGATCCCGGGCGTTGGTTACGGTTGCTGTCACTGGTGGCCGATACCCGTCTCCGCAGCCCTGGTGGCCGCTGAAAAATGTGGAAAATAAAATACTGAAAATGACGTGACGCCACCTACGGTGTCTGGTGAAGGCACCAGCACTGCTGCTGAAGTCCGGGTATGATGGATGGGCAGCCTGATGGTGATGCTCCCCATAGGTGGAGCGGGGTCCCCGGGGCACTGATGAAAGGAGACACCACACATTGCTCTGGCTCAGTACGGGTTTACTGTCGACCTCCAAGCAATTTACAGGTACACAGTCATGGGTGGCTGGCCTTGGTTGTTGCCAGTGGATGGGGTGTCTTTCTGTGGCTTTCAACGGTATTTCTTCAGTTTCTCACTGTGTCCCTTTCCCTCTCTCTGCGCTTCTCCTTACTTCCTTAGCACGGCCCTGCACAGAGCCTCATGTTCTACACCAGGCCCACGGTCTTCATAAAGTTCACCATTCTCTAAGAGGCTCACAACCCTGAACAGAGTCCCTGGTGGGGATATGCTTTGGACCGGGTTGTGGCTATTTGATTGCCCACGGCCCTCCAGATTGGCGGCTCAGGGCTGAACTCTCCTGCACCACGCTCGGAGCCGGATCTACGTTAATGGACCGGGCTCCTCCCAGACCGGTTATCAGGACGGACTGGCTCCAAGTGATGTTTACACTCAAGGATCCCCCTTTACGTCTGGGTCACCTCTTTTAGGCACCCTCCCTCACAAACTGCTGCTCTCTTCTCTCTTTTCCCGCTCTTCACTATCCACTTATATAACCGACCACCGGGACAGGTTACCCTGGTTACGGGTTCAGCCAATTGGTCCCCTGATTCTAAGTGTGTGAATGCGTAGGAGAAAGCCACATGCGAACCTCCCTCATCCACTGACCACCGGGATACCACACACACTGGTCTGGGTGCAGAACCCCCTCCGTGACGCACCAACCTGTGGGGTGCCACATTCCCCCTTGGTTGAACTCACTTGTCCGCGAGTGATCCTACCCTTTGCCCGGTACAGAGTCCAATTTTTATTTGCTTTATGACACAACAATAAACAACATTTTAATAATAAATTTCATCCGGTCTGGGAGGTACTTCTTAAACGTTGCAAACATTATAACTTACATCGCCCTAACGGGGCCGGTACAGATGCAGTCCCAGTGTTAATCATTTTTCGCACCTTCAATAGTGTCCTTGTCACCGCTGGGCTGCTTTAAGCATAATATCACACATCAGAGTCTCTGGCTTAACATAGTATAACGTTCTAATCAGTGTTCATGAGTCTATAAAAATTACAGCACTCTCAAATTAAACGACTATGTACATGACCGGGTTTTGCAGTCTCTAGTTCGCTCACCTGTCATGGTGGCTACACCAACCTGTCTAGCCGGTCTGTGCGGTTGATGCTCCTTCTGCACCATGCAGTGCCCAGATGCCCCGACTACCTTGATGTTGCCATGACGGTCATCCTACTCCTCGGAGCTTTGCTGGCTGGACGGCTCCTCCACAATGGCCTCCAGCATCACATCGGGCTCTCCAGTGGACAACTCTGGGATCTCCGGCTCGGCGGCTTCCTTGGGTTCGCGCTCTGGTCTTGCTGCCGCTGTCATCAAGAATGGCCTCGGGGTCAGCTGGATCTTCGCAGGGCCCAGATGCCCTGACTTCTACACTGGCGAGAGGTAATGCCTCAGCAGATGGGTCCTCTATGGCAACCGGGTGCTCAACCGTGGACTGGTCTCTTGCTCCCGGTTCCAGCTCCTGGTTGCTGGACCCTGTCAGGGGTACTCTGATCTTTGGCCTGCCCCCTTGGATGTTCGATGGCAATAGGGGTGGGGAAGTATTTTCACACCTCTGGCAATGCCCTCCCACGATGAGGGGCCGAGGCATGCCTCTGGGCGAGCACATTGTTATTCACATTTTTAGGCCCACCATTTCGGGGCTTTTCAGAAACAGTGGGTAAAAGTTCTTTAGGCCGAGTTTTACAGTCTCTAAGGCGCACAGTGGTTATAGTTCAAATCCTGTTCTTAGATGCCAGAAGCTGACCCACCCCAGGGCCATGGTACTCGGATCCCGAGCGTTGGTTACGGTTGCTGTCACTGGTGGCTGGTGCCCATATCCGCAGCCCTGGTGGTCACTGAAAAATGTGGAAAATAAAATAATAAAAATGTAATGTTTGTGACGCCACCAACGGTGTCTGGTGAAGGCACCAGCACTGCTGCAGACCTCCGGGGATGATGGATGGGCAGCCTGATAGTAATGCTTCCCGTGGGTGGAGCGGGGTCCCAAGGGCAGTGATGTAAGGAGACACCACACGTTGCTTTGGCTCAGTACGGGTTTACTGTCAACCTCCAAGCAATTTACAGGTACACAGTCACGGGTAGCTGGCCTGGGTAGTTGCCAGTGGATGGGGTATCTTTCTGTGGCTTTCAATAGTGTTCCTTCGGCTTCTCACTGTGTCTCTTCTTTCCCTCTCTCTGCGCTTCTCCTTACTTCCTTAGCGCGGCCCTGCACAGAGCCTTTTGTTCTACCCCAGGCCCACAGTCTTCATAGAGTTCATCCTTCTCTAAGGGGCTCAAAACCCTGAACGGAAGTCCCTGGTGGGGATGTGATTTGGACTGGGCCATGGCTATTTGATTGCCCATGGCCCTCCGGATTGGCGGCTCAGGGCTGAACTCTCCTGCACCGTGCCTGGAGCCAGATCTCCGTTAATGGACCGGGCTCGTCCCAGACCGGTTATCAGGACGGTCTGGCACCGGGTGTCGGTTTACACCCAAGGATCCCCCTTTTCATCTGGGTCACCTCTTTTAGGCACCCTCCCTCACAAACTCCTGTTCTCTTCTCTCTTTTCCCGCTTTTCACTACCCACTTATATAACCAGGTTACCCTGGTTACGGGTTCAGCCAATTGGTCCCCTGACTCTAAGTGTGTGAATGCGTAGGAGAAAGCCACATGCGAACCTTCCACATCCACTGACCAATGGGATACCAAACACACTGGTCTGTGTGTGTGGTCGTGGCGCACCGAGCAGTGGGGCACCACACATGCAGCAGTGTGTCAGCGAAAATGGCTACATGTGTCAGTGGTGACATGCGTGCCATAGGTTCGCCATCACGGATATAGAGCAAGAAAACTTAATTCCAGGGATGTATCACTTATTAAGTTGTATGTTGTAGTTTCAATAATATCAGAGTGTTATCACTTGGTGATTTTCATTGCTTGACGAGGTCTCTTGTGCACAAAAGTCAGGTCCCCACCACTGATAAGCAGCCTGCTGACAATCAATAGAGTACACATTAAGCTGCCAATCATTGGGGTCAGTGGGTTAATACACAGCTCGGCATTCTGACCACTGCTCTATCTAGAACAGAGAAAACAGGGATTCTATCAAAACTGCACCAAGCAGTCCAGTAAGTCAGACATTGCAGGAATTGTTCTGTCACCTCACAAGGCGATTAGAGGTATGGATGGCTGATGGTGCCGTGAGAGTTTCCTTCCTTTGTATCCAAACAAGAAGCAGACAGCACCTGCGCAGAATCAGCTTCCTTAGACTCAAATATAGAACCACAACATTGGTACAAATCAAAATTTGGTTTGTTTAAGTTCGGATACTGTAAATACGGTAGTTGAAGATGTTGACACACTGTAGCTGTCTGAAGCCGTCGACATTGGTTGCCGCTGATCAGAAGAAACTGTTGCCTTCACTAACCCAGTTTATGTGGTCTAATGGCCCCTTTACACGCAGCTACAGGTAACAGGTTTTCCACAGGTAACTTACTGATTGCAGTGAAATCATGGAGACATAGTTCCATTTGTACACAGCAACAAGATAGAACCTTGTCTCCATGATTTCACTGCAGCCAGTAAGTTACCTGTGGAAAACCTGTTACCTGTAGCTGCGAGTAAAGTGGCCAATAGTCTCACAGCGACATGAAAAAAATGGCCGCTTTGAGTGAGTGACCCACCAACGTGTGATGACACGTCAATTTGAACCAACTTAATAGAAACAGACAAACGTGAGCGGAATTTAGATACTGACTAGCTTCTGGCAGAATAGCAAGACACTGTTGTAAATTTAACAAATAAGTCTGGTTTTGACTCACCGTGGCCGGGACTCCGGTTTAGACAGGCGATGCTTCCTTCCTCCTTGTCACGGGTGGACCGCGCCTGCCGGTAGTGGGGCCCGGTGTAGTGCAGATCAAAAGTTGAAGACGTCTTGTGGGAACAGATTAAAGGGGTTTTTAATTTATTCGTGACGCCACCTATGAGTAGTTTCGGTAAGGACTACCGACGCTGCGGAACCTCCGGGGGATGGACAGCAGCAAGATGGAACGCTCCCCACAGGCTGAGTGGTGATCCCCGGAGGCTGGAGCTGCTTAAGATGTTGTGCGGCAGCTGCGGTTACCTTGTAGTGCGGACGGACAGTTCATAAGGAAGCACGGACACAGAAAGTCTCTGCAACGGGTCTTTACTGTAACCAGCAGGCAGTACATGGTATACAGATTACAGGTAGTGGACCGGGTGGACTCAGCAGTGATGGTGTCCCTTAGAAATCCGTAGTGTTCCTCCATTCTAACTAAGTGATTGCCAGTGTCGCCCAGGAATAGCAGGTCGGGTACGGGGAGGCTGCTTCAATGCCCTATCCATGATGTACGTTCTGGATGTTTTGGGGAGCCTTGGATCCCTCAGTGGGTACACCGCTGGTTAGACGACTGGAAGTTGGCTGGTGGTGGGGTGCTCCTGTAAAGCTGCTCCTCCACGCTTTCTGATTCGCGTAGCAGAGGTGAACTGCTGCCAGCTTCGGTACCAGTGAACCGGCTGTGAGTTGTGGGCACGGGAGTCTTTTGGGAATCCGTGTGGATAATGCCCAATCCCGGTTGGTAAGGCCTCAGGTGCTGACACCCGACCGGTGACGGCCCGGGGGCTGCACGGGGTGCGGAGCCCCCGCTCCTCTCCAAGTTCAAGTTCTCTGTTCTAGACTCTGATCTAGACCCTTCTGTTCTGTGTAGACTATTGTGTTCTCCTACATACTACCCTAGCACTCCGCCCACCAGGACCTATGATTGGCCCTCTGTTCTAGGTGATGCATGCAGGGTTGGATTTCTAAATTAACCAGGTCACTGCTGTGTCAGAGAATATTGCGGCTGCATTTATGGCTGCAATACCCTCTTGTGACGCACTCGTTGCGGGGCGCCACAGTTTAACACAGCCATTTTTTTAATCTGGAAAAATGCAGGCAAAACCTGCATTTCCCCAGATTCTCCCGCAAGAGTTTACTATGATGCAACTGGATGTCCACACACTGGTATTATCACTTATCCAGTTCATGGATCAGTGATAATACTGGTGCAAGAGCAGCCTGTTGCATCTGATGGCATACCTATTTCCATTGCATCCGATTGTATGATACACCCCCAAGGGGGCGTATAATTTAGAGCTGCATTCTGGCCATGCACAGTTCAAAAACCAGGATCTGACATACGGATCAAGCGGGATCTGACGTCCACCAGATCCAGATTACATAGTGCTCCATTATAAATCAACATGCATTGCCACGGACCTCGGTGTGCATGTTTTTTGTCATGGAGGAAAATTCACAACAAAATGTGATTTTGGTCTCAGTGCAAAAAACGTGGATAGCCGAATCAAGGGCAAACAGGAAGAACTGGACGCACCTGCAATTTCTTCTGTCCCTATTAAAAGACAAAGAGGCCGAAAATGGATGCGGGTACATCCAGTTTTAGCCGGACTGATGCCAAAAAACAGCAGTGTGAAACCAGCCGTACAAACAAATGCAATCTATTTCCTACTATATAAAAATTGAACAACTGAAAATAATTATATTTGGGGGAACAGCACAGGAATCAAGTTCTTTGTCCCTGCATCATTTTGCTAGCAGACTTCATAGCAAAATATGTTGACAGATTCCCTTAAAAACTGATCTGTATTTTAGATTCTTGCAATTCTACTGAACCAAACTTAGCTCGTAAGGGTAAATGGTATATGTTAAACCAAAAAAAGATCTGAGTGTTGTAACCAGGGCTGCCACTGGGAATTTTAGGGCTCCCTGAGACTGCTGCTGGCTGTATACACATAACACTGCTGCCAGCCGTATACACATTAGACTGCTGACGGCTGTAGAGGCTGCGGCCGGCCGTATACACATTAGACTGCTGCCAGTCGTATACACATTAGACTTTTGCCAGCCATATGTATATTATACTGCTACCGGCCGTAGAGACTGCTGCTGGCCATATACACTTATACTGCTGCCAGCTTTATACACATTAGACTGCTACCAGCCGTATACACAGAGACTGCTCCCGGCTGTATACACATTAGACTGCTGCCAGCCATATACACATTAGACTGCCTCTGATTGTGGAGACTGCTGCCAACCGTATACACATTAGACTGCTGTCAGCCGTAGACACATTAGACTGCTACTGGCCAAAGAGACCGCTGCCAGCCATAGAGATTGCAGCTGGCCATATACACATTAGACTGCTGCTGGCTGTATACACATTAGGCTGCTACCAGCAGTATACACAGAGACATCTCCAGGCTGTATACACATTAGACTGCTGGCAACTGTAGAGACTGCTGCCGGCCATATACACATTAGACTGCTGCCAGCTGTATGTACATTAGACTGCTGTCGGCCGTAGAGACTGCTGCTGCTGGCAATATACACATTAGACCGCTACCAGCTATATATACAGAGACTGCTCTCGGCAGTATACACATTAGAATGCTGCCAGGCATATACACATTAGACTGCTGTCAGCTGTAGAGACTGCTGCCGACCATATACACATTAGACTGCTGCCAGCCATACATAAATTAGAAACTACTGCTGCCGGCCGTATGCACATTAAACTATTGCTGGCTGTATACACAGAGACTGCTGCTAACCATATACATATTAGACTGCTGCCAGCCATATTCTCATTAGACTGCTGCCGGACATATACACAGAGACTGCTGGCTCTTTATCTTGTATACAACGCACTATATTGTATATACAGGTCCACACTATATACATACAGTATACACACACTGTAATACAGCATGTAGAATGAACCTGTATATGCAGTATAGTGCTGTGTAGAGATAGACAGACAGACAGGCACACACACACACACACCCACAGACAGACAGACACTAGACACACATCACACCACCCAACAGCTGTCCTTCACATCCTGCTGGCGCCCATGCTCTGCTGTAACTGCATGTTTGCACTGCGCATGTTAACCTATCAGGTGCATGCGCAGTACAAACTTGGCCGGGACTGACATCACTGAAGATGTCAATCTCGGCCAGCCCGGCCCCCTCTGCGTCGGCAGTTATGGCGTTGAATGACAGCAGAGGGGGCCTGCAGGAGAGGAGAGGGGACGAGGTCCGGAGGAGCTTGAGGCCCAACCCCTCACCTCTCCTATGGGCCTCCTCTCCTGTCAATCTCCTAGGGCTCCTCACAGTAGACATAACAATCATGCCCTGATGGCGGCCCTGGTTATAACATTAAAGGGAATTTCACACATTGCAGCTGTTCAGGCTCCATTAGGGTGTTGGCCACTTTTAAAACGTCATATGTATGGAATATACCGTATATACTCGAGTATAAGCCGACCAGAGTATAAGCCGAGGCCCCTAATTTTACCCCCAAAAACTGGGGAAACCTGTTGACTCGAGTATAAGCCTAGGATGGGAAATGCAGCACCCCCCCCATCCTGATATGTAACCCCTCATCACTGTAGATAGCCACTCATAATGGTGTATATAGCCCTGTATACACACTATGTATAGCCCCTCATAATATCATGCCTCCATGACTGATACATAGCGCCCCCATCACTGGTACACAGCGTCCCCCATCCCTGGTACACAGTGCTCCCATCCTTGGTACATAGCGCCCCCATCCCTGGTACATAGCGTCCTCATTACTGCTACATAGCGCCCCCATCACTGGTACATAGTGCCCCCATCCCTGGTACATAGCGCCCCCATCTCTGATACATAGCGCCCCCATCCCTGGTACATAGCAACCCCATCCCTGGTACATAGCAACCCCATCCCTGGTACATAGCAACCCCATCCCTGGTATATGAGCCCCCATCCCTGGAACATGAGTCCCCATCCCTTAAACATGAGCCCCCAACCCTGAAACATGAGCCCCCATAGCTGGAACATGAGCCCCCATCCCTGGACCATGAGCCCCCATAGCTATTATATGGGCCCCATGCTGGTGCTTAGCATAAAATAAAAAACGTCTTACTCACCTTCCGACGATTCTGTGCACTGTCTGCGGGCTCCGTGCATCCTCCCTCCAGTCTGCCGGCTTCTAATCATGTGACCGGCGCTTCAGTGATGTCATCACTGCTGCGCCGAGGTCATATGATTAGAAGCCGGCAGACCAGAGGGAGGAGCCCGCAGACAGTGCCCAGAATCGTCGGAAGGTGAGTAAGAAGTTTTTTATTTTATGGTAAGCGCCAGCATGGGACCCATATAGTGGGGAGCGGGTATATATAGTGCAGTGTAATATGCACCGCTCCCCCTGCCGCTGATTGACAGGGGGATGCAATGCATATTGCATTGCACTAATGAGTGGGCCCACGTGACCACCTGCTCCTACTGCAGCCTTCCTCCACCTCCTCCAGCCCCCGGTCACCGCCCCCCACACTCAGCCAGTACACTAACTCGAGTATAAGCCGAGGGGGGGACTTTTCAGCACAAAAATTGTGCTGAAAATCTCGGCTTATAGTCGAGTATATATGGTAATACAAATGCTCCAGAAAATCAGAAAGCATATAGTGGTAGAGTAGAAAGGAGATGTGAGTAGCGGCTCAAAGAAAGCTTAGTTCCAAATAGAACCATAAAATACATTTGTGTGAATTAGACTTTTAGGTTTCTTTATGCCAAAAAAGCTGAGTAAGACTTTCTCATTTAGATAATACATACGTGAACATCAGCATCAAATATTTTTCCCTGGACGCTCTCATTACCTGCTGACTTTACAAAACATTTCACAAACATTGTTCCTATGTCACACGGGAATGACAGAAGCAACTTGTGCACACAGATCTGGATATAACCAGTTTGTTTCCAGGTATTTAAAGGAGGGCAAAGACCGAGTGTCTGATAGTGTCACAGACTTGTGAACAACTGCAATGTTAAGGATCAAAGTTCCTGTAGGTAAACAAAAAATTGTACATTTACTTCATTATGACCTTCACACAGGTGGTGTATCTCATGAAAGGCGGATCCAGCAACTTGAGTATCTTTGATCTTAGAGTATGAGCACCCGATCAGTGTTAGCAGCATTTTGGACTCTGTGTGTTTTCACTGCGTTATACAGTGTAAGCACAGTGGATGGATTTATAGAAATCTCCTGCCCACTGCGCTTCTTTTAGGCATTGACATGCAGCGTGGTTCCCCAACCACAGCATGTCAATCTACACCATGGTCAAAATTATTATGCAAATTGGTTTGAAGTGTCGTAGGTTTTTTTTTTTTTGTCAATGAAACCCATTGATGGTATTGTGTCTCAAGGCCACTTCACACACACAGATATCTGAGTCCAATATCTGAACAGATCTCTGGTTGCAGTGAAATCATGGATACATTGTTCCATTTTGTGGCTGTGTACAACATGGAGCAATGTATCCATGATTTCACTGCAACCAGAGATCTGTTCAGATATTGGACTCAGATATCTGTGTGTGTGAAGTGGCCTTCAGGGTTCTTTGGATCACTGAAATCAATCTCATATACCTGTGATAATTAGTTTGGCAGGTGAGCCCAATGAAAGGAAAACTGGGTGTTCCACCATATTAAGCAAGCCACAGTTTTCAACATGGTTAAGAAAAAGGATCTCTTTGCTGCCGAAAAGCAACAAATAGTGCAATGCCTTTGACAAGGGATGAAAACATTAGATATTGCACGAAAACTTAAGCGTGATCATCGTACTGTGAAGAGATTTGTGGCTGATTCTGAACACAGACGTGTTTGTGCAGATAAAGGCAGAATGAGGAAGGTTTCTGCCAGGCAAGTTCATCAGATTAAGAGAGCAGCTGCTAAAAAGGCCTTACAAACCAGCAAACGGATATTTGAAGTTGCTGGTGCCTCTGGAGTCCCTCGAACCTCAAGGTGTAAGATCCTTCAAAGGCTTGCTGTGGGGCATAAACCTACTATTCGGCCACCCCTAAACAGTGCTCACAAGCAGAAACAGTTGCAGTGGGTCCAGATATACATGAAGACTAATTTTCAAACAGTCTTGTTTACTGATGAGTACCGATCAACCCTGGATGGTCCAGATGGATGGAGTAGTGGATGGCTGGTGGATGGCCACCTTGTCCCAACAAGGCTACGACGTCAGCAGGAAGGTGGAGGAGTCATGTTTTGGGCTGGAATCATTGGGAAACAGCTGGTAGGCCCCATTAAGGTATGAAAATGACCTCAGCAAAATATATAGAGTTTCTGACTGAGAACTTTCTTCCATGGTACAAAAAGCAAAAACGTGCCTTCAGGAGCAAAATCATGTGGCACCCCAAGGGTTAATATGCCACAGAAACAACACAGGTTTAATCCCCACACAACACTACACTAGAAAGTGGGAGGAGCTTAGCTGGCACCTGCACTAGTGGGAGGAGCTAAAGTTGTTTACCACAAAACAAGAGTGACAGTCAGTCTGCAGTTCAGTTTGAGTCTGGAGCAGGAGCAGAGCAAAGTGTCAGTGGAGGTCCTGAGAGGTCTGAGGAAAGGAGACAGATTAACAGAGGAACATACCCGGGATAAAGAGTTACCCCAAAAGCTTGATCCTGGGGAGACGCTTAAGACGGATACCGGATCCGAGGCTGTGCCTGAGACAGACAGGACAGTAAACACCGGCATAGTGAAGGTCCACCATCTTCACCACACCATAGCAAAGCAACACGAAGGAGTCAGTGACACAGAGGACTCAAGTTGCCCAGCATATTGGTACCCGTGAGCAGAGACAGGGCCAGCAGTATAGCTACAAGCAGCAGCAGGGCCACACACAGCGTTTAAGTAGGAAGCCAAGGACCCAGTCAGGGTGAGAGCAACCCGGTACAGACTCCGTGGTCAATACTGTGTTATACCATCTGCAAGTAAAGACTTGGAAAACAACAGAAACCGTGAGTGTGTGTGTCATCCTTATGCTGAAGCCCCACTTGCCCTCATAGACTGCCATTGCCTCTACTCTTATCATCTCTACTGCTACCCCTACTCTCCTGCAGCATCAATAACATCCTCACAGATTTTAACTACCTCTACCACTGCCCCGGGGAACCCAGTTCTGCCCACAGGAACTATTCCATCCAAGCTGCTAACCCATCATCCCCAGAGGTTCTGCAGCAGCGGCGGCCCCATTACTGGCCGCATATAGTGGGTGGCGTCACGAGTGACAAATCCCCTGTAAATAACCCCCCATTTTATTGTGCGGGCCCGGGACACGGTCCGGACCAGGACCGCCGTGACATCCCCCAGCAGCACCCCGGTCCGGCACCGAGTGCCCCGTCCCGAGGGGCTCCACAATCACATTCATGCATGACAATGCACCATCACTTGCTGCAAAGAATACCTCTGTGCCATTGGCTGCTATGGGCATAAAAGGAGATAAACTCATGGTGTGGCCACCATCTTCCTCTGACCTCAACCCTATATAGAACCTTTGAAGTATAATCAAGCAAAAGGTCTATGAGGGTGGGAGGCCGTTCACATCAAAATAGCAGCGGCTATTCTGACATCATGGCAAGAAATACAAGCAGAAACTCTCAGAAACTCACAAGTTCAATGGATGCAAGAATTGTGAAGGTGATATCAAAGAAGAGTTCCTATGTTAACATGTAACTTGGCTTGTTAGCATGTTTTGGAGTTAAATAGCTTTTTACTTAAGTGAATGTGACCTCCCAATGCTGCAAATTCAACAAATGAGCATTTTCAGTTCTTTCAAACATATCAAATGTTTACAAATTCTACTGTGCCTAATCATTTGGAACAGTGCATTAAAGGTACCGTCACACCATTGGGCGATTTCGTGGTGATAGATCGCCCTTCGCCCGTCGCCTGATTGCTGAACAGTGCTCAATAATTAGGCGATACCGCCAAGGTGATTTTTTTGGAGTGTGACAGGGTGATAGTGATGGAAAGAGCGATTTCTGTGATTTCCCGTAGGCGAGCCTCAGCATGCTGTAGTCCGTGCCCCGTCTGAGATAATTGGTGTGGGCTACTGTGTTTCCATTGGCTGTCAGTTGACATCGCGCCATATTTGAAGAGCTGTCCGTTCTGCACCACACACATCTTCTGCTACACAATCGTCCGCAAATTCAGTACAATTATGCGCGCCATTGAATAGCGCAAGCTATGTTGTCTGCGTTTATTAAGTTGCGCTGTGTGGAGTATAGTGCCACACATGACAGCTCAGATGTTGGGCTACACATCATAGATGTGTGCCATGGGCCAGTGTATGTGTTGCAGGAGCCACAATTGACGACACGAGCGTGTATTTATGACAAACTCCGATAGACAATTGCGTCATGTATTAGCCAGCTTTCCAGAGCAGGCTGACCAATCGTAACGCAGTTGTGTAGTCCAATGAGCGTGTATGGGGCGCGGTGTAAACCACTGTGGCACGCCTATCTCCTCATCGCGCTGAACATGTACGCCCACATTGCCTTTGCAATTGCGGCGTGTGACGCGGCGATGGAGTGAGGCAAGATTGCTTCTGCTGTAGGTGAGGCGATTTCTGGAGCGACGCATCAGCATTAGCTTCAGGGCGATATTGCTTCAGGGTGATATTGCTAAAGGGTGATGACTTTTATTACACTGACTGTCATTTGCACCGACCATTTAGGAAAATCAGAGAAGAAGAACATTTGCATAATAATTTGGAACATGGTGTATTCTTGTGAACACGAGAATGTTGTGAGCAGGAGAACACATCACAAATCCACTGTGTCAGTAATCCTGATCATGTGCACCGACGCTGCAGTCTCCGCACAGGGTACTCACATCTCTACAAGACAAAATACGCTGCGTCCAGAACCCTGGCGATCCTGATCATGGGCACGTATCATCAGCGTGCAAACATAAATGGATTTCCTTTTCACAGCATATCTAGTTTTTTATATTAAAGTTACAACATTTATTATTACACACAAGAATAGATGTCATGAGAAATCAAACAAATACATTTATTTTAAGGGGTATTCCAATCTCCAAGATCCTATCCCAATATGTAGAACTAGATGGTGGCCCGATTCTAACACATCGGGTATTCTAGAATATGTATGTAGTTGACATACTGTGATTGACAGAACTTGTTCAGTCAACGGGAGTGAACTACATATATATATATATATATATATATATATATAGCAGTACTATAAAAATGTAAAAAAAAAAAACGTTATTTAAAAAATGTATAAATATTTTACAAAATGTGAAAAATAAAGAACAAAAAAAATTACAATAGATAGTTACAATATATTTATGTAAGGAAAAAAACACTTCATATACAGTTAGGGCCAGAAAAATTTAGACAGTGACACAAGTTTTGTTATTTTAGCTGTTTACAAAAACATGTTCAGAAATACAATTATATATATAATATGGGCTGAAAGTGCACACTCCCAGCTGCAATATGAGAGTTTCCACATCCAAATCGGAGAAAGGGTTTAGGAATCATAGCTCTGTAATGCATAGCCTCCTCTTTTTCAAGGGACCAAAAGTAATTGGACAATGGACTCTAAGGGCTGCAATTAACTCTGAAGGCATCTCCCTCGTTAACCTGTAATCAATGAAGTAGTTAAAAGGTCAGGGGTGGATTCCAGGTGTGTGGTTTTGCATTTGGAAGCTGTTGCTGTGACCAGACAACATCCGGTCAAAGGAACTCTCAATTGAGGTGAAGCAGAACATCCTGAGGCTGAAAAAAAGAAAAAATCCATCAGAGAGATAGCAGACATGCTTGGAGTAGCAAAATCAACAGTTGGGTACATTCTGAGAAAAAAGGAATTGACTGGTGAGCTTGGGAACTCTAAAAGGCCTGGGCGTCCACGGATGACAACAGTGGTGGATGATCGCCGCATACTTTATTTGGTGAAGAAGAACCCGTTCACAACATCAACTGAAGTCCAGAACACTCTCAGTGAAGTAGGTGTATCTGTCTCTAAGTCAACAGTAAAGAGAAGACTCCATGACAGTAAATACAAAGGGTTCACATCTTGATGCAAACTATTCATCAATTCCAAAAATAGACAGGCCAGAGTTAAATTTGCTGAAAAACACCTCAAGAAGCCAGCTCAGTTCTGGAAAAGTATTCTATGGACAGATGAGACAAAGATCAACCTGTACCAGAATGATGGGAAGAAAAAAGTTTGGAGAAGAAAGGGACGGCACATGATCCAAGGCACACCACATCCTCTGTAAAACATGGTGGAGGCAACGTGATGGCATGGGCATGCATGGCTTTCAATGGCACTAGGTCACTTGTGTTTATTGATGGCATAACAGCAGACAAGAGTAGCCGGATGAATTCTGAAGTGTACCGGGATATACTTTCAGCCCAGATTCAGCTAAATGCTGCAAAGTTGATTGGACAGCGCTTCATAGTACAGATGGACAATGACCCCAAGCATACAGCCAAAGCTACCCAGGAGTTCATGAGTGCAAAAAAGTGGAACATTCTGCAATGGCCAAGTCAATCACCAGATCTTAACCCAATTGAGCATGCATTTCACTTGCTCAAATCCAGACTTAAGACGGAAAGACCCACAAACAAGCAAGACCTGAAGGCTGCGGCTGTAAAGGCCTGGCAAAGCATTAAGAAGGAGGAAACCCAGCGTTTGGTGATGTCCATGGGTTCCAGACTTAAGGCAGTGATTGCCTCCAAAGGATTCGCAACAAAATATTGAAAAAAAAATATTTTGTTTGGGTTATGTTTATTTGTCCAATTACTTTTGACCTCCTAAAATGTGGAGTGTTTGTAAAGAAATGTGTACAATTCCTACATTTTCTATCAGATATTTTTGTTCAACCCTTCAAATTAAATGTTACAATCTGTACTTGAATTCTGTTGTAGAGGTTTCATTTCAAATCCAATGTGGTGGCATGCAGAGCCCAACTCGCGAAAATTGTGTCACTGTCCACATATTTCTGGCCCTAACTGTATTTGGTATTGCCACGTCCACAATAACCCACTATATAAATCTGTCATATTAGTTAACCCCTTTAATGAGCAACTTAAAAAGATAAATAAAAAATGTAGCAAAACAATGTATTTTCATCAAACAATAGACAAATAAAATGCAATAAAACACAATAAGTCATAAACAAATAAAACTGGTACCGCTGAAAATGTCATCTTGTCCTGCAAAAAACAAGTCTCAATACAGCTGTATTAGCAAAAAAAAAAAAAAGCTATAGCTCTCAGAATACAGCAATGAAAAACCTTTTTCTCTAGTCACCTTCCATGACAGCATAGGAGGTAGCCTCGCCACGCCCTAATGGGGACAGGAACACAAGAGAGGTTAAAAGGCCCCTCCCACCTCCCATTAGCCAGTGTCTTTCCTGTCCCCTTGGGGCATGGAGAGGTTTTTTTTGTGTCTCCTATGCTGTGGGGTCGGCGACTGCAGCATACCTGGATAGAAGGGAGGAGCTTCTGGAATCCTTGCCTTTACTGAAAAAGGCTTCTGGATTTCTGGCTGACGCCTCTGCGGAATCGGTGCGCATAGCTGCCCGTACCTCTGTACTTTCCAATTCGGCTCGGCGTGCTCTATGGTTAAAGATGTGGACGGTGAATTCCACATCTAAGATGCGCCTTTGTTCCATTCCCTTTAAGGGGGATTTGGTTTTTGGGCCTGCCCTGGATGACATCCTTGACAAGGCCTCAGATAAGAAGGCTCTCCCTGAACAACGTGTGGCAAAAAAATCGTTTTTTCGTCCCCAGATGCCTCAGGCTTCCCAGCCCAGAGGCACAGAGAAGGGGGGTCGTTGGTCCTACCCGAAAAGTAGAGGGAGGAACATCTTCGTTCCCCCTCAACAACATCCTCAGCAGGACAAACAGTGACTCGGTGCGGGTGGGGGGACGGCTATCTGCCTTCCTCCCCAACTGGCGCGGCATTAACAACTGCCAGTGGGTGCTCAACATCTTGTCGGAAGGTCTCTTGATAGAATTTGTGTCTCCTCCCCCACCGGGTCTTTGGGTCACTACCCTGCCCTCGCGGGGATCTCAGGATCTCCTGTTTTCCAACCTTCTGGAACTCTTGGCTTCCAATGTCATCTCCAGAGTTCCAGAGTCGGAATGCGGCAGCGGACATTACTCCCGGCTCTTCATGGTGAAGAAGCCGTCGGGGGCTGCCCGGATTATAATCAATCTGAAGCAGCTCAACCGTTATGTCCGCTACCGCAGATTCAAGATGGAGTCTATCAGGTTGGTGATCCCCTTGATAGGGCCCCACTTCCAGATGGCCACCATAGATTTGAAGGATGCATATTTCCATGTACCTATTCATCCTCGGCACAGGAAATACCTGCAGTTTGCAGTGTCTTACCAGGGGAAATCCACCACTTCCAGTTCAATGTGCTGCCTTTCGGCATCTACTCTGCTCCTCAGATTTTTACCAAAATCATGGGAGAGGTGGTGGCCTTCTTAAGGTTGCAAGATGTCTGTCTGATCCCTTATTTGGACGACCTTCTTCTGGTCGCGCCTTCGGCGGAGGTCCTCAGGTCGGACGTGGACAGGGTGTTGTGCGTACTTCAGTCGTTGGGGTGGCTCCCAAATCTGCTAAAGTCTCAGCTTCTCCCCTCCTCAGTCAAGAGATTCCTGGGGGTACTTCTGGACTCGGACAGACAGATGTCCTTTCTTCTGGAAGATCACAAAACGTCCCTTACGTTGAGAATCTCTTCCCTGAGAGCTCAACGGTCCCCGACGCTCCGGGAGTCCATGTCGGTCCTGGGGTCTATGACGGCATGCATTCCTTCGGTCATGTGGGCCCAGGCGCCTTCAGGACCACATTCTGTTGAATTGGAATCGTCTCCCCTCCTCCCTCAACAAAAGAGTTTGCTTGTCGGGGAGGGTAGTGTCCTCCCTCAGGTGGTGGTTGTCCCCGGGGAGTCTCTTGGTCTCGGACTCCTCTGGTTACTGTGACGACGGATGCCAGCCAGCGGGGCTGGGGGGCGGTGGTATCGGAGTCCCCGTTTCAGGGTATCTGGGGTCCTCTGATAAGCTCTCGGTCCTCCAACTTCCGCGAACTCAAGGCGGTAGAAGAAGCTCTTTTGGCTGCGCAAGATCTGGTCCGGGGGTCACATGTGTTGGTGTATTCGGACAATGTGACCACAGTGGCCCATCTTCGTCATCAGGGCAGCACCTGGTTTCGCGACCTGAAGGTGATCTCAAGCCGTATCTTCCTCTGGGCCGAGAGGTCTCTACAGTCTCTCTCGGCGGTACATCTCAAAGGAGAATTGAATTCTTAGGCGGATTATTTAAGCCGCAAGGATCTACATCCGGGGGAGTGGAGTCTCGACCAGGCAGTTTTTTGCAGCCTGGTGGCGCGCTGGGGAGTCCCGGAGGTGGATTTATTCGCCTCAGGACTCAATTGCAAGGTAGGAACATTCTTCTCCCTCAACCCCAAGGACGTTGCAATCGGGGTGGATGCCTTCTCCCATGCTTGGCCGTTTCGTCTGGCCTACGCATTTCCTCCGCTCCCTCTGCTAGCCCGGGCTCTGAGGAAGATCAGGGACGAGAGGGTTCCTACTATCCTGATTGCCCCCCTCTGGCCAAAGAGAAGCTGGTTCAATCTGGTCATGTCTCTCCAGGTGGACGGTCCTGTGCGTCTGGGGGAGGACCCGAGCCTCCTCTCACAGGGTCCGTTCTTCCATCCTGCTCCGCAACGCCTCAGTTTGGCTGCCTGGCTTCTGAGGCCCGAGTGCTGAAAGCCCAGGGCCTTTCCGATCGAGTTATTGCCACCTTGCAAGATTGCCGTAAGCCGGTTACTAATTCCATCTACAATAAGATTTGGAAGAGGTTCTCCTCCTGGTGTGGGGCCCGGGTGCCGGACCCTTTTGCTCCGAATATTTCACCGATTTTGGACTTCTTGCAGCGGGGTTTGCATCTGGGACTTAAACCTAGCACCCTTAAGGTCCAAGTCGCAGCCCTGAGTTCTGTGTTTGATGTGAGACTGGCTAATAATCGTTGGGTGAAGCGATTCATGGTGGCGGCTTCAAGACGGTGTCCCTGTCGGAGGAGTGTCTCGCCCTCGTGGGATCTGAATATCGTGCTTACGGGCCTGTCTCGTTCTCCTTATGAGCCTCTAACGGATTGCTCCATGAGGTCCTTGTCTCACAAGCTCGCTTTCCTGGTGGCTATTACTTCAGCGAGGAGAATTGGTGAACATCAAGCTTTATCCATACGTGAGCCCTATCTGACGGTGCGGGATGACAGCATTGTTTTTCAGTTGGATCCGTCCTTTCTGCCAAAGGTGGTGTCGGAGTTCCATCGATCTCAATCATTCTTCCATCCTTCTGTTAACATCCTAGATCTGAGAAGGAGGTGGAGTTTCATTCTCTGGATCTCCGTCGCCTGGTGTTGCACTACCTAGAGGTCACGGCTCCCTGGCGTATCGACCAGAATTTGTTCATTCAGCATTTTGGTCGCAACAGGGGCCGGAAGGTGGCTAAAGGCACTATCGTCAATTGGATAAAGAAGGCAATCACGGATGCCTATCTTGGTCAAAGCCTCTCGGCTCCTACTGGTTTTACGGCCCATTCTACCCGGGCCACTTCGGTATCATGGGCTGAGCGTGCTGGGGCTTCTCCGGAGCAGCTCTGCAAAGTGGCTACATGGTCTTCACTACATACCTTCACCAAACACTATCGTTTGGATGTGATGGCTGGCAGGGACTTGGCCTTTGGCCGGAAGGTCCTGCAAGCGGTTGTCCCTCCCTAGGTAAGGATTCGTGGGCATTCCTCCTGTGCTGTCGTGGAAGGTGACTAGAGAAAATAGAATTATTCTTACCGTTAATTCGGTTTCTAGGAAACCTTCCACGACAGCACTTATTTCCCTCCCTACTTTTCTGGTTTATGGATTTATTTGCTTGTTTCTTATGCGTTCTGGGTTTGTTGTAAGACACTGGCTAATGGGAGGTGGGAGGGGCCTTTTAACCTCTCTTGTGTTCCTGTCCCCATTAGGGCGTGGCGAGGCTACCTCCTATGCTGTTGTGGAAGGTTTCCTAGAAACCGAATTAACGGTAAGAATAATTCTATTTTTTCTTATCAAATTGCTTTTATGGTGTAAGAGCAGCAAAACATAACAAAAAAACAATATAAATGTGGTGTCGCTGTAATCGTACTGACCTGAAGAATAAAGCTGTCTTATCACTTTTATGACATGGTAAATGATGTAAAAAATCAATTCCTCAATTGCTGTTTCTTCCTGAGTCTGCCTCACAAAAAGCAGAATAAAAAGCAATCAATGAAATTCAATGTGGCCTAAAATGATGCAAACTCTAAATCATCCTAACAAAACAAGCTCTCACATGTCTGTTCGCAGAAAAATGAAAAAACTATAGCCTTCAAAATTCAGTGGTGCAAAAAACTTATTTTGCAAAAGGTGTGATAGTAGCCAAACCTAAAAAAAAACACTATATAAATCTGGTATTGCTGTATTCGTACTGACCTGTCAAATAAAGCCACCTAATCACTTATTCCACAAGATGAATGTCGTAAAAATAGTAATAAACTCAATTCTTCAACTGCTGTTAATTTGCTTATTCTGCCTCCCAAAGATCACAGTAAGGCTATGCTCACATTTTTCCTGAGTTATGCGCTTAGCACTCACATCGGCGATTACATGTAAATCTTTGAAAATCGTGATTCAGACAAAGTTTGCAACGGAAAATTGGTAATGAGGCAGAAGAAGTCAACTTGAACTCCCATCTGACCTGTGATCCGGCGGTGTCCATCTTTTTACACATAGTTTTAGGGGTGAGCGAAAGTGCGGTAAACCACAGTGTCTGCACCTTTGAAAAGAATGACACCACTGAACAAAGAGCAAAGTCCATAGTATCTCTGCTGCCTCATTAGTCAATGGATTTGTTTGGGGTTTCACCTGAATCACATATTTTGGAGATGTAGATGGAAACCCAAATGTAAGTGCTCAGCATAGAGCACAGGATAAATGTAAACTGATCCAAAATGTTCTGTACCCAAATTACCACCAATAGCATTCAACTTAACTCACGAAAAACAGGTCTCCAACAAGGGCCATCATTTGTTAACGGAAATATAGGGGGCTTCCATGTTACTGGTAGCACAGTGACTCTGGAAAAGTGCTATGACTCCTCGCCCCATAACTAGAAACCCAACAATACCTGCACCCAAATCCAAATTCTCCCCTCCCTTCTGAACCCCACAATGTCTAAACCACAGTTAATGTCCACATTTTTGGCATTGTTGTAGTGGAGAAGCCTGCTTAATTTACGGAGTGTGTTTCTCCTGAAGCACGAGCTGGGCACAATGTACAAACACTACAATATACTGGGCATTGCAAGGGCTTATTTGCAATTTTTAATAATGAAACATTAACTGCGCTTGACTCCATGGATGTTCTCCAAAGATAAAATTGTCACTATACCCATAGATGAATTCCCAGAGGGGTGTAATTTCCAAAATGGGGTCATTTGAGGGGTTTTCTGCTGTTCCCGCACTTAGGGGCTCTGCAAAGGAACTATTTTAGGAAAATGATATGGCGCTCCTTTCCTCCCAAGCCCTGCCGTGCGCCCAAACAGTGGTTTTTCCCCATATGTGGGATATCAACGTACTCAGGAGAAATTGCACAACACATTTTGGGGCCCAATTTTCTCCTACTATTCTTTTGAAAATGACAATATTTGACGCTAAAATAAAATTTTTGTGGGAAAGATCAAATGTTTTCATTTTCACAGTTCTTTGTTGTAAAATTCTGTGAAGCACCTGTGGATTTAAGGTGTTCACCACACATCTAGATAAATTCTTTGGGAGGTCTAGTATAGCAGAATGGAGTCACTTGTGTGGAATTCAATTATTTAGGTACAGCCAGGGCTAGCCAAATGTGACATTACTTCCGCAGGCCATAAAAATCTGCATTCCAAAGTAATGTTCCTTCCCTTCCAAGCCCTCCCGTGTGCCCAAACAGTGGTTGTCCACCACATATAGGGCATCAATGTACTCAGGTGAAGTTGGAGAACAACTTTTTGTGGTCCATTTTCTTCTGTTGGCCCTGTGAAAATAAAAAAATTGGGCTAAAAGAACAATTTGGGGAAAAATTTACTTTTTTTTATTTTCATGGCTTCTTGTTATAATATTCTGTGAAGCATCTGGGGATTTAAAGTGCTCACCACACATTTATATAAATTCCTTGGGGGGTGTAGTTTCCAAAATGGGGTGGCTTGTGGGGGTTTCTACTGTTTAAGCACATTAGGAGCTCTCCAAACGCAACATGGTGTAAGCTAACGATTCTAGTCAATTCTCCATTCAAAACTTCATATGGTGCTCCTTCACTTCCGAGCATCTAATATATATAGCCCTCCTATCCCCTTTTTCTTAAAGCTTTAAAGGGGTTATCCAGGGCTTTTATTACTTTCTTTACAGAGCTAAAGTTACAGGCAGGTAGTTACTGTTCTCCTCAAGGATGATATTTGACTGCTTAGATGGCATTTTTCCTGCTTCATTTCATCTCTCATCAACAGAGACCTTCTCATTTGGTCTGCTCTGTCAAAGGGATGTCACTGCAGACATCATGATGATGGACAGCTGGCTCCCTGCATTTTGATGGTAATGTCTCATAAACAGAACAGAGAAGATGTTGCACTGTAGACATGACATCACCAGAAGCAGGAGAATTGTGACCTTTCTGAGCTGGCAGAAATCATAATGACTCACCGTAGCCGGGTAGTTCACGTCGCAGGCGTCTGCTTCTCTTGTCACGGAACCGCGCCTGTGGCTGTGAGGCCCGGTGGTCCAGATCAATAGGGGGAAATGGCGGAACAGTAGGGATGATTTGTCTTCGTGACGCCACCTGCGGGTGTTCTGGTAACTTTACCAGCGCTGCTAGGTCTCCAGGGGATGTTAGGCAGCAAGATGGGACGCTCCCCACAGGATGAGCGGGAGTCCCCGGAGCCGGGAGCTGCGCAAGATGTTGTGAGGCAGCTGCGGTAATGCTGCTGTTAGACCCAGGAGTCAGACACAGACACGCCAGAGTCTTTTGAGTACCTTTACTGGTGGTTTTTAGGTACGCCAGACCGGGTTCGTGAAGTTTAGCAATCCTGGAGATTCACAGCAAGCAGTTTGTAGTAGGCTTCCTTTCTCTATCTCTCTCTCTAAGGTTGGGTGGATGTGGAATCCAGCCGGACCGGGCAGTGTGTTCGATGGAACTTGCTTCACCTGGTTAACAGCACTGAGGGCACTGTAAAAGGGTCTGAGCAGGATCAGTACTCTTCCCTGTGCTCTCGTGGGTAAGTGCATCAGGTGGAACAGGTGGCTAAACCTCCTGTTAGACGTGCTGGTTCTCTGTGGTGGCTGGGTAGCTCTCACAGCTTCGGTTCCAGTAACCGGAGGATGAGGGAAGAGTTAGTGTAACACTGGTATTCCTTGAGAGGTGCTTCTCCTTTCCTATTATCCCAATTGCAGGGATTTCCTCACTGGTAGCTAGGCTGACTAGGCCTGGTGTGTGTTTCATAAGCTTGAGATCATCCACAACCTGCAGCTCTTGTAGCGTCAGCACACTCTGGTGTTTCTCCCTCCAAGACCCTATTTATAGGGGGAACTGGCTCAAAGTGACCAGTGGAGCTCCCCCTAGAGGCTCGGGGTGAAACCAGGTGTTCTAAGGTGTTGTTGTGTTGTTTGGTGTTTTGTGAGTTTTGCTTTGCTGTTAACTCCAGTCATGCCCTAAGGATTTCTGTGGTGCCCAACAGGTGCCAGGGTGCCACATTCCCCCTTAGTTAAACTCAGTTCTCCCGGCTGAGCAAAAAGTTCTTTTTACAACTTAACACTATACATTTTATAAACAGGTATTTACAGAGTCTTAAAGAAAAATACAAAAATCACTAAAAAGGAAGGGAAAAATATGAAAAAGGTGAAAAGCAGTCCATACGGCACTAGTCCATCTGCCGCAGGCTGGAAAAGGTAAAGTTTTGGTTACACAAGTCCTGTGACAATTGTCCAAAGTTTATGAAAAGGGGAAAAGGTAAAGTCCACAAATATTTTCAAACTTTATACATTCCCTACGGGTGTCTCTGCTTGGGAGGCCGGTACTAACCTTCTATACCATACCAGGCGCTTTCTGTCCCCAACTTAGTATACTTGGGACAGAGCCCAGTTCCTCCACCCTTCTGTACACTACTTTTTACAGGTTTTGAAAACAGGGTAGCTATTTACAAACACTTTCAGGTACTATGATTCCACTACATTCTAAACCCATTCTCCAAGTTTGTTTGGGGCTTGTCCTAATGTACTACGTGTGGATCTGCGTAGTGTGGGTGTTTCCAAAGCTGTTGGTGTAGTGTACGAAGAGGTTGTTGGTTCTCTACTTCTGCTCCGTGTAAGACCATAGTAAGTACGTAGTCTATCAACTGGACTATCTTCTGTAGGTAGTTGAGTAGGAATGGCTTCTCTTACTGTGGGACTAGCAGGTTGACCGATTACAGGAATCTCAGGTTCCATGATAACAGGCTGCAATTCTTGCACTTGAACTTGTGGTTGGACTTGTTGAATTGGATTTGGTTGCTGATTTTCTACAGGCTGGTAGAAATGCATAACTGGTATGAGGAATGCATCACCGCATTGTGGCCAGTCAGCTGGTAGGTATCCAATGTCTGTAAGGACTAGGTTTTCTTTAGTTTCTTCATCTGTAGTTACAGCAGGGTAACTGGTTGCTTGTGGGATTAACTGTGGCGGACATTTCTTTAAATGATCCCTTGAAACAGTTGCAATAGTATTCCCATTATCTTTACTGATAACGCAAGTTTTTGAGTTGTCATAGTGTGGCGGCATAACGGTGTAGGGTATAGATTCCCAACTGTTATCCAATTTGTTGGTTTTTCGCTTTCTTTTGAGCACTAAGTCTCCTGTAGCTAAAGGTTCAGCTGAGGCGTGCTTGTTAAAGTCTTTTTCTTGCTTGGTTCTATTGATTTCTAGGTTTCTTTCAACACTGTCTTGTACTTTTCTGTACTGTTCTTTGCGTTGATTGACCCAATCTTCATTAGAAGAGTCTTCTGTGGGTTCGATGGTTGCCATCTGCAAATCAATAGGCAATTTACCTGGTCTTGCTCTCATCAAGTAAGCAGGTGTATAGTTTGTTGAACTGACAGGTATGTGGTTGTAGATGTTCACGAGATCTGGAAGTTTCTCGGGCCATTGATTTCTCTCTTCAACTGGTAATGTCTTGAGCATGTCAATGACTATGTGGTTCATCTTCTCACATAAACCGTTTGTCTGAGGATGATAAGGTGTTGTGCGGATCTTCTTACACCCATATAGCCCTAAGAATTATTGAAACAGAGCTGATTCGAAGGCTGGCCCTTGGTCAGTTAAGACTTGGTCTGGATACCCATGGGGGCGACAGAAGTAACTCTGGAACGCTTTGGCTGCGACTTCTGCAGTTAAATCCTTAACTGGAACTACTACCAGGAACCTTGAATAGTGGTCAACAATGGTGAGAGCGTAAGTGTACCCGGTTCGACTTGGGGTAAGCTTCACGTGGTCGAGAGCAACTATTTCAAGAGGTTTGGTGGTAACAATTGGCTGCAACGGAGCTTTCTGAGTTAGGTGGTCTTTCCTTCGAAGGTGACATGGTCCACAGTTTTTACACCATTTGTCAATTGAGCCTCGCATACCGACCCAGTAGAACCGATTTTTAGGAGTCTCTCCAGCTTCTTCCATTCAAAGTGTCCGGCATCATCATGGTATGCTTCAAGGATCATTTGGACTTCAGTCTTGGGAACTACAATCTGCCAGATTAGTTCATGGGTTCTTGGATTGAGGTATCTTCTGCATAGTTTACCTTGGTAGACAAACAACCTTCCTTTCTCTTTCCATAGGCGTTTAGCATTCGGTGAGGCATCAGAGTCCATGTTGGCGTGTTCTTGAGTGATTAGATCCCTTACCAGGCTGACATCTGGGTCGTTAGCTTGAGCCTCCTTCCAGTCATGGTGAGGTAAAGGGTTCACGGTCCTTTCTACACGTTTCTGGTTTCTCTGATGACATGTTGCTGTACCGGAACGGTGGAAAGCAGGTAGTTCAATCTCTTCCAGGTCATCTATGTCTTCTCCCTCTTCAGGAAGGTTAGGCATTCTGGACAGGGCATCAGCATTGCCGTTCTTGTGACCTGCCCGGTATTTTACAGTGAAGTCATAGTTTGAGAGTCTTGCTACCCAACGCTGTTCTAGGGCTCCCAGCTTTGCAGTCTCTAAGTGTGTTAGAGGATTGTTGTCTGTGAAAGCTGTGAACGGGGCGGAGGCCAGGTAATGCTTGAAACGCTCTGTGATTGCCCAGACCAGGGCCAGGAACTCCAGCTTGAAGGAGCTGTAATTCTCCGGGTTCCTTTCCGTGGGACGGAGCTTTCTGCTGGCGTAGGCTATCACCTTCTCCTTGCCCTGCTGGCGTTGAGCTAGGACTGCACCTAAACCTTCATTACTTGTATAGGTGTACAGTAAAAACAGGAGATTGTAATCGGGGTAGGCCAGAATTTCTTCTCCAGTGAGAGCGTCTTTCAGCTTTTGGAAGGATTGTTCCTGTTCTGGGCCCCAGTGGAATGGGGGTCCCCTGATCTTGCCGTTTTTGGATTGTCCTACTAAGAGATCTTGCATAGGTGCTGCTATCTTGGTATAGCCTTTGATGAAGCGTCGGTAGTACCCGACCAGTCCTAGAAATTGACGTACCTCTTTGTGATTGGTTGGTGCTGGCCAGTCCTTGATGACGGTGACTTAACCGGATCCGGTGCTACGCCTTCAGCGCTTACCACATGTCCTAGGTATTGGACCTTGGGTTTCAGCAGGTGGCACTTGGACGGTTTTAGTTTCATCCCGTACTTGGACAGTGACTCGAACACTTCACTCAGGTGCTGTAGGTGATCTTCATAGGTCTGAGAGTATACAATGACATCATCAAGGTATAAGAAGACAGTCTCAAAGTTTTTGTGGCCCAGACAACACTCCATAATTCTCTGAAATGTTCCTGGGGCATTGCACAACCCGAATGGCATACTGTTGAACTCGCATAAGCCCATAGGAGTAGTGAAGGCTGTCTTCTCACGATCCTCCTCTGCTACAGCAACCTGCCAGTACCCACTAGTAAGATCTAATGTGGAGAAGTAGTTGGCAGATTTGAGTGCAGCTAGTGACTCTTCTATGCGTGGTAACGGGTATGCATCCTTGTGTGTGACTTTGTTGATTTGCCTATAGTCTACGCACATCCTCATACTACCATCTTTCTTTTTAACCAGGACCAGAGGTGCGGCCCAGGGACTACAGCTATCCCTAATGACTCCTGCATTTTTCATGTCCTGAAGCATCTCTTTTGCTTTTTGGTAGTGAGTGGGTGGTATAGGCCTGTACCTTTCTTTGACAGGTGCATGGTTGTCTGTGGGGATATGGTGTTGTACCCCTTTAATCCTCCCAAAGTCAAGTGGGTGTTTGCTGAACACTTGCTCATACTCCCGAACTACCCGGTATACTCCATTTTTCTGGTGAGAGGGTGTGTTGTCAGTTCCTACACTGAGCTCCTGACACCATTTCTCTAACTGATCTTTGGAGTGAGGGGGTTCATTAGTGACTGTTTGGTTTGAGGATTTTACATCAATTACAGCATCATCTTTTACCTGGTACAATTTTGCGACAGTTGCATATCTTGGCAGTCTGACTTCGTCATCACCATAATTCAATATGCGTACGGGGACTCTCCCTTTTCTCACATCGACCAACCCTCTGGCTGTCAAGAGTGTAGGACTACTATCAGACATTACAGGTTCTACTACAGCTTGGTAGTCCTGCCCTCTGAGGCCTATGGCTGCTCGACACCAGATCATCATTTCACTTCTGGGTGGTACCACAATTGGAATGGGATCTGTAACTCGCACTCTGCCAATTTCACCATTAGACAATGTTACCTGTTGTTGATAAACCAGAGCTCGCATCTGCTTTTGGATGGCTCTCCTTTCTCTGGGTCTACCAGCTTCAACACTCTGTTGGAGTAAAAACAACACTTCATCGATGCATTTAACCATAACATTAGTACCCAGTATTACATACAGATCTTTGTTGTTAGGCTTATCCTGAACCACTAATATACCCTGGTTCTTCAGCTGGACCCTTCCCACCTTTACTGTAGCCTCCCACTGTCCCTCTATTGTAACTAGCAAACCATTAGTGGCCTGAAGGTTCATATCGGGATTTGGGGGTTCTAGCTTAACATCTGGCCAGAACTGCTTGTAAGGGGTACTGGGAGTGGATGTCACCTGGGATCCAGTGTCTATCAAGGCGGATATAGCGATGCCATCGATGACGATTGGTAAGTATGGACAGTCTCCAACATACTTGTATTCCCAGCTGGACGTTGGGCCTGGACAGTCTACTCCTGGGGTTGGCCCTTCTCGCCCAGGGTTTGCCCGTTTAAAGGACGAGACTGTGAAGTACGTCCTCCTAGGTCGTTCTGCTGACTGTTGTGGCGTCTGTCAGGACTGCGGCAGTCTGCAGGTTTTCCTCGCAACGGCTGTGTCTTTCTCCTCATCCACGGGACGTCGTCAGGGCTGTCGGCGAGTTGAATTTTGTCCGATGACCTTGCATCTGTCTTGGGTCTTCTCCCAGCTTGTAGCTTGGCCACGTCTTTCATCAGCTGTGCAACATTAGCACACAGTTGCTCGAACCGGTCAGGTGTTACAGTCTGTGCACTGGACTGAATCGCAGGGATTGGAGATGTTGCTGCCGGCACGAAAGGGGTGTCAGCATACTGCTGCTGCTGTGAAGCGGGATCAGGTACTTCGGCGAGCCGTTGTCCCCAAACTGTTAAGTCTCTTAAGGTATCAAACTCTGCGCCTGGATTTTGTATGGACCACCAGCTTGCTTGCTTCCTATCCTCAGATAGTCTAAGGCCCACAATGAATTGTCCAATTAACGCTTTGTTTTCATCTCTGACACCATCAGGATCAACTTGTTTTAACAGTCTGAATGCTTCTTGCAAGCGCAGCGAATAATCGAGGACACTTTCTTGTGCCCCTTGGTTACAACGATAGAATGACAGTCTTAATTCAGCTTCAGTATGGCGCTCAAAAACCCGGGTTAATTTAGCGAATATCTGCTCCACAGACTCCACAGACTCCTGCGGCTCTGCAGTTCAGCTGCGCCGGTTAACTGTCCCATAATAACTGAAGCTCTTTGCTTACCGGTCATAGGGTACATGTCCAGCGTCTGGCATATCTTCCTCTGGAAGTTCTCCAAGGTACTGGGCACACCGCTGTACTTAGGTAACCAGGTCGCATTAGGAATGTAGGGTAGAGACATCGGCATAATCGGAGCGGGTTGCGGTGGCATACCGCCGGCTTGTTGCTGTCCATCAAAAGGTATGTTTTGAGGTGCCGCTTGGTTTAGCGGGGGTACCGCGTTGTTGGGAGCCGGGTTACTCATGGTCGCTCCCCCTTAGTTAAGCGTAGCCTTTCCCTCAGTTTCAAACGGAAGTGTCGGCCTCGCGGTGAGGAGTGAGGCACCACGGGAGTTTCTGGTTCCTACTGCGTACAGGGGAAGTCGTCAGAGCGTGGGGGCGAGGCCAATCTTCGCGCCCTTTGCACAGTCACGCCCCTTCTTTTCCCGCCTTTTCGCGCAGCAATGGCGGTTCAAATTTACAGTTCGATATTTACAGTCAATAAATAGCACACAATACCCGTGATAACGTGCCTGCTCGTATCCTGTTCGTGACGCCAAATTTCTGACTCACCGTAGCCGGGTAGTTCACGTCGCAGGCGTCTGCTTCTCTTGTCACGGGACCGCGCCTGCGGCTGTGAGGCCCGGTGGTCCAGATCAATAGGGGGAAATGGCGGAACAGTAGGGATGATTTGTCTTCGTGACGCCACCTGCGGGTGTTCTGGTAACTTTACCAGCGCTGCTAGGTCTCTGGGGGATGTTAGGCAGCAAGATGGGACGCTCCCCACAGGATGAGCGGAAGTCCCCGGAGCCGGGAGCTGCGCAAGATGTTGTGAGGCAGCTGCGGTAATGCTGCTGTTAGGCCCAGGAGTCAGACACAGACACGCCAGAGTCTTTTGAGTACCTTTACTGGTGGTTTTTAGGTACGCCAGACTGGGTTCGTCAAGTTTAGCAATCCTGGAGATTCACAGCAAGCAGTTTGTAGTAGGCTTCCTTTCTCTATCTCTCTCTCTAAGGTCGGGTGGATGTGGAATCCAGCCGGACCGGGCAGTGTGTTCGATGGAACTTGCTTCACCTGGTTAACAGCACTGAGGGCACTGTAAAAGGGTCTGAGCAGGATCAGTACTCTTCCCTGGGCTCTCGTGGGTAGGTGCATCAGGTGGAACAGGTGGCTAAACCTCCTGTTAGACGTGCTGGTTCTCTGTGGTGGCTGGGTAGCTCTCACAGCTTCGGTTCCAGTAACCGGAGGATGAGGGAAGAGTTAGTGTAACTCTGGTATTCCTTGAGAGGTGCTTCTCCTTTCCTATTATCCCAATTGCAGGGATTTCCTCACTGGTAGCTAGGCTGACTAGGCCTGGTGTGTGTCTCATAAGCTTGAGATCATCCACAACCTGCAGCTCTTGTAGCGTCTGCACACTCTGGTGTTTCTCCCTCCAAGACCGTATTTATAGGGGGGAACTGGCTCAAAGTGACCAGTGGGGCTTCCCCTAGAGGCTCGGGGTGAAACCAGGTGTTCTAAGGTGTTGTTGTGTTGTTTGGTGTTTTGTGAGTTTTGCTTTGCTGTTACTCCAGTCATGCCCTAAGGATTTCTGTGGTGCCCAACAGGTGCCAGGGTGCCACAATAACCTGGCAGAACTGGTAGTTAGCAAGCAAATACCTGGCTGTAAGGTCTTAGCCACTTAGGGAAAAAAATGTCCTAGATAACATATTTAAATGTAATTGTTTTCTAATTGACAGCATTTACAACACACAAGTACAAGATTGCAACACTAAATTATAATGTCTTGTTAGGCTTGTCACGTTCCCATGTTGAGTATTCAGTGAGTTTTTGATGTTGCAGATTTTCTTCAACATTTTTCCACCTATTACTGTATATACTCGAGTGTAAACTGAGTTTTCCAGCAACTTTTTTATGCTGAAATAGGCCTCCTTGGCTTATACTCAATTCAAGAGTCATTTGCTGGGGGAAAGGGTTGTGGAGCAGACACTGGAGGCTGGAGCAGGCTGCAGAGGCAGCGGGTGGTCATGTGGGCCCACTCATTAGGCTAATATAATATTCATTGCGCTCTCCCCACCCATCTCAGCATTGAAGCTGGTGCTGAGAGGTGGGCAAGAGAGAGGTGAATATTACATTAGACTAATGAGCGGGCACACATGACCACCCGCTGCCTCTGCAGCAACGGTGATCGTGTGTGGATATTCCATAATTCTCATTATACATCTTTGGTGTGGGAAGCAGTGAATATCCCAATGACAGACGGACATATTCACGTCCCATGGCTCCCAGCACCACCGCATCCTTCCATCTTGTGCCGTTATCTGATCATGTGAGCGGCGCAGGACATTGATGTCATCGCTGCTCGTGCTGATCACATGATCAGATGCAGGGACAAGAACACAGGAGAACACTGCAGTGTTGCAAGGGAGTGATTGGGAGGTGAGTTTATTTTTTTTTGTGCGCAAGAATGGGGGCCTAAAACCGGATGGGGGGACATATATTAGGATGGGAGGCTATATACAAGATGGGGGGCTATATACCAAATTGGGGGGGGGGGGCTAATATCAGGATGGGGGGCTATATAGTGAGATAGGACCTAATACCAGGATGGGGGTCTATATACCATGATGGGGTCTATATACCATGATCAGAGGCTATGTATCAGGATGGAGAGCTATATACCATGATGGGGGGCTATATACCATGATGGGGATCCATGTATCAGGATGGGGGATGATATACCAGGATGGTGGGCTATGTACCAGAATGGGGAGCTATGTACTAGGATGAGGGATTATATACCAGGGTGGGAGATGATATATCAGGATTGGAGATGATTTATCAGACTGGGGGATAATATACCAGGCTGGGGATGGTATACCATCCTAGGGGCTATATACCAGGATGGGGAGCTGCTGCATTTCCCATCTTAGGCTTATACTCGAGTCAATAAATTTTCCCATTATTTCATGGTAAAATTAGGGACCTCAGCTTATATTCAGGTCGGCTTACTTGAGTATATACAGTAAGTACATGAAGTTTTATTTTTTTTATTGCATTTTTGATGCTGTGGTTTGGTATGTTGTATTATAGATAAAGCTGCTCTGTTTTTGATGATTCTTGGTATCTGGCTTTGGCAAAACTGTATAGATGCAGTCATGTGTGGATTACATACGTTTTTAGTGTTTATGCAGCGGAAACAGGAAAACTTAAAACACTCGCATTTTTTACACGTAGATTTTCCGCATCTAACACAAATCTATTATAAAAATGTGCAGATAAAATTCAGTGAACTCACAAGAGACTTATATGTTGCGGATGTCAAACACGCATTGGAGATCATTTTACGCAACTGAAAAAAGCACAATTGGCATGAGATTTTTATGAATCCCATCTACTTTGTTTGAACTGTAAGGGTATGTGCACACAGGAAGGTTTAGTGGCGTTCAAACCTTCAGTAAACCGCTGGAAATTATCAGGAGCCTAGAGATCAGAGCTCTGATATCTCCAGCGGTTTTCCGGCGTTTTTTTTAGCATGTGCACAGCGGTTTACCGGTGGTTTTTCCTGCGGTTTTCTATGGGACTCGCAGGACTCGCAAGGACCATTCATTAACATTGGACTCGCAACGAGTAGCGAGTCCCGGGCTCGGAATCGCTACTCGGAATGGCTTGACTCTAGCGAGTCCCGGGCTCGGAATCGCTACTCGGAAAGCCATTCCGAGTAGCGATTCCGAGCCCGGGACTCGCTAGAGTCAAGCCATTCCGAGTAGCGATTCCGAGCCCGGGACTCGCTAGAGTCAAGCCATTCCGAGTAGCGATTCCGAGCCTGGGACTCGCAAGAGTCAAGCCATTCTGAGTAGCGATTCCGAGCCCGGGACTCGCTACTCGTTGCGAGTCCAATGTTAATGAATGGTTCGGACTCACTAGAGTCAAGCGATTCCGATCAAAAACCGCTGAAAAGAATTGACATGCTGTATGCTGCTAAGCCGCTGAGAAACCACTCAATCGCGGGCGGATCCGCTCACATAAACTGACATTGTGTGCACAGCGTTTTCCAAATTGCATAGGGTTACATGTAAGTCCTAAAGCTGCTTAGGATTTACATAAATTTAAATAAAACCTATGCTAAAACGCCGGCGGTTTTCGCTGCTAAACCTCCACTAAACCTTCCTGTGTGCACATACCCTAAGACTATTTTGTTGTTAAGAAAAAATACACAGATTTAAAAACACACCAAATATTCATTGTCATAACTTAACCTTAAGAGTCTTTTTCATGTACCCATGCATGGCTTAATGTTGCTAACTCAGCTCAACAGCAGCCTAAAATGAATCATAGCTTGAACTCAGGCCAGTCAGTAGAGGATCCAAGAACTGAACATAACCACACAAAAATAAACAGTATAAAAAGACATTTATGCGTATAAGAAGTTCATGTCAGGACAGCAAGGATGTCACATGGCAAGACATAAAGGAGTACACAAGTAGAGAAATTAGAAGAGGATGGTAATATAACACACCAATTAGTCTTTATTATAACGGTCTTTTTATGATAAAGAGTTTGTCTAGGCCCTCTGCCATTCACCTCAACCAATTAAAGTTAATGCAGACAGATATATTTGGACTCCACATCCCAATACAATGGTAACAGATATCACTGAGGATATGGATGTAGATGATTCCATATCTCAAACCGTATTGTCATCTAGAAACAGTGTTTTTAGTCATCCTCATGATGGATGTAGTACCATATATGACACCCTGTGATCTTATATTGAACGCATAAGATTGCAGCTGAAGTGAAGAGTCATGGGCATGAAGCTTTGCTCTGCTTTACTGAATACGGCTCCAAAAGCAGGTATGGCAAGTGACTGTGCTTTCTTTGATTTTAGTATATTTTACTTATGTAAGGCTTTGTTCACTCCGCAAAGCAACCTACATGCTTTCCCAATGTTGGAAACCTTGATATAACTCTGACAAACCCCAATATAAATCCATAAAATTGCTTGTGCATCAGTGGGATCCTTCATGTGATGCATCCATCAATATGAAGTAACTTCCATGACAATAAAAGCCACAATGCAGATGTCAACAAAGTTCCTAACAAAAGGAACTTTAACGAGAAATTAAGCTTTGACCATCTTCCGTGATCTAATTCCTAAGCACTTTTTATTTGGAAAGACCTTAGATTTAGACGGATCTGTTTATAATAGGATCAAGATAATCCTGCTGGTTCCTTGTGAACTTCAAAAGGTTATGAACCTCCTGAATTTTGCACTTACGTTGGATCTAAATTGACATCTCATAGATACAGTGAGTACAGAAATCACCGGGCCTCTTATGCTTATCTAGGACTTCCTGAACTGATGAAACCCAGGATGGTTCACTAAAGGTTCATATACCTTTGACACTCAAATAAAGTGATATTGGATCATTTTTCTCATTATATAAATTACACAGTCTGATATTTTTACTCATTTGTTGGATTTACGTCACATTTTTGCAGAAATGTGAATGAGAATTCTCAAGGGCTCACAAACTTTCAAATACCGCTGTAGATAGATAGATAATGCACATCTAACAAATAATTCTTAAATGAAATAGTTTATTGGAATTACCATAAGTAATAGTGAAACATTACAGTACAGTATTATCTTATATAGTATCATTATTCCATGAACCTGTACCTTAGGTTAAGCATATCACCAATAAGTCTCCATACGATTTCATGAACTTTACAGTACTGGAAATTGTTCTCCACTTTAAGTGAAAGTTTGTTCCTATTACACAATTGCATGATTTATTGGTTAGACTTTGGATTGTGAAATAGCTGTGCAAATAACAGGATAGCTAAATTAAGAATTCAGCACATTAATTTGTTAAACGTGATAACATGATGAAATATAGTAGCTTGGCAATGTGCATGAAAAGGTCATTTGCTGTCATTGCACTCTCAAAGGCTCTGCCCGAGGACAGAAATATGTGAAATTGTGTCATATGTGTAAGCCATTAAAACATGGATATAGTTTTCATTCCAATATGATTATTGAAATTAAAGGCACGCATACTATACAGGCTCCGGTAGGACCATGCCTTTCTACCATTACCCATCCATACACTGGCATTTCATCACAATTTTGGAAGCATTAAAAACTGCAAGGCATCTGGTAGCTGGTTTATGTTCTTATTCTTTTGTTGCTGACTGCATGGTTTTCTGAGTGTATTCCACTTTCTTGGGTTCTGCAAACATTGCCTTGTAAATTGTTAGAGTTTTCATGTGCATCCTGTAAAAAGAAAAAAAATATGTAGGTGAGGGTTACACATCTATGACAAATGACCTTCCACCATAGTATTTAGCTTTCTGTTTGGAACAATATTTGGACATTAATGGAAGTGAGCCTATGGCCTTGTCCACACACCTGCGCTCTCAGTATTTAGCGCATCTGCGCTAAATACTTAGATTTTTGCAGAGAAGCGCAGGTGCGTGTATGCAGCCGCTTTCGGCAGAAGCTGTCCCTGGTTACCCGATGTGTATCGTGGTAACCAGTTCATACATCAGGCTGCCTAGTGTGCGCTTATCCCGAGCGCACAGGGAAACACGCTCGGTATAAGGGTCACTAGGCAGCCTGCTTATGAACTGGTTACTACGATACACATCGGGTAACCAGGGACAGCTTCTGCCTGAAAGCGGCCGCATACACCACCTGCGCTTCTCTGCATAAATCTAAGTATTTAGCGCAGAAGCGCTAAATACTGAGAGCGCAGGTGTGTGGACAAGGCCTATGCCACAATCATCATATATATGGGTTTCCTCAGACTACTTTAATGTTCTTCCCACTCTAAGAAACTACTTGACATACCACAGGCGTCTACTGAAAACTACCTTGAGTCTGTGTGGTTTTGTCAAATGTAACAAGCAGTCCACACACACCTCAGGTCCTGGTTTTCTATAGGAGAGGAGCGAAGGTTAGGGCTGATTAGCCCCTTCACAACCAATGACGTATAGGTATGTCATTGGTCATGTTCCTCCCTTTGATGCCAGCTATCGGTGGATCTGATCAGCCAATATTGCAGCTAACAGGCGTAGGTGGATCGGAGATCCACCGGCGCCTGTTAACCATTAGATCATGCTGTCAAACTATGACAGCATGATCTAACACATCAAACATACACATATATTTTTCCTTTAAACAGCATACACATAGCTAAAACAGAGACTGTCAAGTCATTTGTACTTGTACACCATTATTCTTTTGGGGTAATTTACAAAGATTAGCATTTTACATGTCAGTATTAATCCTTAAGGACTTAATTTTTCTGGCAAAGGCGCTTGGGGAGCTCTGAAAAGTCTTTTACACCTCATTCACTTTTCAATAGAAATGTGATGTAAATTGTTCAGGCATAGTTCACATCATGCTTGACCCTACATTCCATAGTTCCATCAGGTCTTACATCTGAATCCTGCAAAACGGGATTTGGGTGTATGTGATGACGGATCCCCTTGACTATAATGATGCAGATACAGTGGCAGTAGACATGCAACTTGCCATCAGCCTACAAAGGACGTTTACAGCCGAAAATGATGTGACTGAACATAGGATCAACATGATGTGAACATAACAAATTGTTGTAAACATACAATAGTAAAAATCAGCATTATTAGCAACCTACTTTTCTTTTGTTTCCAGACTGTTCATTCGTTATGGCTAATTTTGTTCCTATTGCTTCCTCAAAAGCTGCAAAGTAAAAAATTAAAATATGTTTGAGGTTTTGTTACCAGTGTTTTGAATATTCATATAGGTCACATAATTAGTGTACTTCAGAACGTTATGTGTCACAAAGGGGGTACATAGATGTCAGAATGGGGAATATAGAACTGTTTTCCAAAGAATGCTGCTTAGAAAAGCAGTAGGTTCTCTGATATACTTTGGATGACTATCTGGGTTGTCATTATTGAGGCAAGTACTGCACTTCACAAACTAGTAATAATGACCTCTGATTGTCAGTGTAAGGGTCCTTTTACATCAGCGGTTTTCGCTGATCGCGGCAGTTGCGGTGAAAAAACGCAACTGCTGCGATTACCGCATAACGGCTGCACTTACGGTTCACTTGTGGCAAGCCTCATACAATGTCTATGGGGCTTGCGGTAAGTGTGCGGCAGGTGCGGCAAGTGCGGTTTCGGCACTTGCGGGCGCGCGAAACAAAAACGCGGCTGACCGCGTTTTTTTCGCGCCGCACCTGCCGCAAGTGCCGATACCGCACTTGCCGCACTGCCGCAAGCCCCTATAGACATTCTATGGGGCTTGCCGCGAGTAAACCGCAAGTGCAGCCGTTATGCGGTAATCGCTGCAGTTGCGTTTTTTTCACCGCAACTGCCGCGATCAGCGAAAACCGCTGATGTGAAAGGACCCTAATGCAAATAATGCTTCATGCGTGCCTCTTTCAAAAGTATTAGTCTCCTCTTAAAAAGTAAAGATGTCCCCTGAGTTCCACCCAGTGGCGTAACTAGAGTCCAAAGGGTCCCGATGCGAAATCTGGACCTGGGCCTTCCCCAGGGTTACGTATGTCTGTATATGTATGTAGGTGGGTACAGAGATGAGTTGTATAGTACACATTATACGTGTATGTGTAGACGTGTGTATATATATGAGCTGTATGGAACATGTGTGTTCTTGTTGTGCATGTGTATAACGGTATGTACCGTATATGTATTGTGTGCTCCACATACACTGTCTATGGGTCATTGGATTCTTTGTGTGGACTCTCAGGCAGCATAGAACAAAGGTTGTGGTGGGTCCAGAGCCCGCACTGCCCCTTTACTTGCAGGCACCAGGATCTCCTGGTACTTCAGCTCCACAGAGGGAACCCGAGCCCCGGCTGCAGCGCCTAGTGGAGGATTAAGCACCACACTTGCCGCTGTGGTGGCACTGACATGTTGGTGGCTGGTGATGTTCGTGCCCTCAGTCAGTATGAGCACATGTGGAGCCTGGCTGCTTGTAAGGAGATAGCAGAGAGATGGGGCACTGCCACTCAGCATCCCTCATCCTTGCCACTTCTCCACTCCTTGTGCACAGGTCTGTTGTTCTCAGGATCCGCCCACTTCTGCTCACTGTCAAGGGCCCTTGGTCTCCTCCGCTCCCCGCCTGCTGATTGGTGGCTCCCGCTCGGCTAAAGTGTGCCTCTAATTTTATTAATACTGATGGGAGCAGCCAATGGCGGCGCTGGGCGGGGATGGGGTGGGAGAGCGGGACACGCATGTGCGGGGGGCCTTGCGGGGGCAGGAGCCAGCTGCAGCCAGCAATTACAATGACCAGGACTAGGACAAGAGACAGGGAAAGTTTAGAGTGTATCATAGTTAACTTCTACCTATTAGCGTCGGCACCGCTCTCATTTCCCTCGAATGCTGTAAGTGTACGGTCCCACTGTCCCGGCCAATCACAGGCCACGAGCCGCCTGAGCAGCCAATCACAGGTCAGAAGCTGACATCATGCGCCGACTGGCCTGTGATTGGTCGCGACAGCAGAGAGGGGCAGGGAAAGAACTGTGATGGACTTAATGCATCCGGAGGCTGTGATCAGCCACCTGGGGATATGGATGTGCGTCCCTTAGGGACGCACATTCATGTAAAGCAGGTGCAGCGGTTGCAGGGGTCAGTAGGCACCAGGCCCCTGTACCTCCAGGCCCGGTTGCACTTGTGACCCCTGTGACCACGGTTGTTACGCCACTGGTGCCACCTCTAAAAGTATCAATGTCATTTTTGTGTCACCCCACATAAAAATTATACTCAGTAGAGCTGCGAAGAGATATCACTACGCTATCTGCAATCTGTACTGAGAAGTCAAATTCGTGTAATCTAGAGCAGCCTACAGGACAGACAGTGTTGGGGTAGGCAGCCTATAGTTCTGCTTTATGGCAAGATCCAACTGTGTGGGCATTATTGTGTTCTAAGTTCAAAGTGCTGCTCACTTGGATATCAAGGGCATCACTTCTTGAGGGCTCAATATTTGTAAATAAAAAAAAAAGAATGTTTCCGCTTTCTTATTATTATTTTAAATTTGTGCTCTTAAAAATTGTGCAGTCTGGACAACCACTTTCTGGTCTCCCCCACTATACCACTGCTATAGATGGAACATTAAACAAGTCATTAAACTAGGCTGGTCATAAATATTACATGGTTGTCAGCCTAATGATGCTTTGGCTGATCGTCTGGCTGACAGCTTTAGCTAAGTGCTCCTATGTTCCCTGTGAGAAAGCCACCCAATGAAAATGGTGATGAGCACAGAGGGTGTTTTTGCTGCGGCCAAAAACACAGCAAAACCTGTACAGGTTTCTAGGATCTCTAGATTCTTTGGCAAGAGATTGGCTACGTATTTTTCCGCCTTTGTTTTCTTCTTGTTTTTCACACGTTTTTGTTGCGTTTTGGTAACTGCATTTTTGCTATTGACTTCAGCAAAATCGCAGGAAAGAATTCACATGCTCATTCTTTTCAAAATGCAACAAAACCTGGGGTGTTGACACTTTCTGCAAACCTTGTATGTGCACAGCTTTTCCCTAAAACATATACTGTATATACTTGTGTATAAGCCGACCTGTGTATAAGCCGACCCCCCTACTTTTGCCCCCAAAACCTGGGAAAACCTATTGACTCATGTATAAGCCGAGGGTGGATCCCAGCACAGGTCTACAGCCCCCAGCAGTATGGTATACTGGCCCCCCCCAGTGGTAGTATACAGCAGCCTCCCCAGTGGCATATACAGGCCCCAGCAGTATATACAGCAACCCCAGTGGTATACAGCAGCCTCCCCAGTGGTATATACAGACCCCACCAGCATATACAGCAGCCCCAGTGGTATACATGCCCCAGCAGTATATACTGCAGCCCTGGGGGTATACAGCAGCCCCCAGGGGTTATACAGCAGCCCCCAGGGGTTATACAGCAGCCCCCAGGGGTAATACAGCAGCCCCCAGGGTAATACAGCAGCCCCCAGGGGTAATACAGCAGCCCCCAGGGGGTATACAGCAGCCCCCAGGGGGTATACAGCAGCCCCCAGGGGGTATACAGCGGCCCCCAGGGGTATACAGCGACCCCCAGAGGGTATACAGCAGCCCCCAGGGGGTATACAGCAGCCCCCAAATGCTAGCACTCGACCCCCTTTTAAGGGTTCCCCCCGCTGCTTATCTTACCATCCCGGTCTTCTGCACAGAGCCGGGCCTCGGTGCTCCGTTCTCCATGCTCCGTCCTCGCTGCATTCGGGATCCCCGGCCGTCGCACGATGACGTCATATGCCTGCAACGGCCGGGGATCCCGGATGTAGCCGGACGGGAGCATGAAGAACGGAGCACCGGGGACCGGCGCTGTGCAGAAGACCGGGATGGTAAGATAAGCAGCGGGGGGAGGGGGGGGGGGATAGAGCCCTTACACAGAGGGGGGGCGAGTGCCAGCATTTGGGGGCATATACGCACTGCTTCCTCCTGCCGCTGATTGACAGGGGGAAGCTGTGCATATATAATGAGCGGCCCCACGTGATGGGGCCACTCATACAGCAGCCTCCCCCCGCCTCCTCCAGCCTCCACAGCCCCCACCACCGTATTGACCCGTGTATAAGCCGAGGGGAGACTTTTCAGCCCAATTTTTGGGCTGAAAAACTCGGCTTATACACGAGTATATACGGTAGGTTTTGTTGGAAAGTCCAAACGTAGGTACATATTTGCATCCATTTGCATAAAACCATGGTAAAAACGCAGGTAAAAAATGCAGCAAAAACGCAGGAAAAACACACTAGCCTAACACTTTGGCCAGCAGCTTTTCCTAGGAAGAACAATGTGATTGTGCATGTCTGATTTCAAACTTCTAATCAACATCTCTCTTGACCATCAGTCGGCTTTTGCCCCCATTAGGGTAAATTGCAATATATAGTAAAAATTTGAAATTCTATATACATTTCTAGGCACCATCCAATTTTTTTTACTATTGATAAAAAAAGACTGTTTGAAACATTTAAAGTTACTAATCCAAGTGGAAAGCAGTAGTGATTTGCAAACCTGCTAATGTTCTGGTTCAGCGGATTTAGACAGACTTTTTTCAAAGTCCGGGTTCGGGATTGGACTTGACCCGAAATTGAATCCAGACCCCGAACCCAGACTTTAAACTTATGAAATGGTGGCTGGGGGGGCTGTAAAAAGAAACAAAACAATGATTAAACATCAGCTCATACTTACTGGGTCCGTGCGCTTGTACTTCCAAGGCCACTCATTAACTTGCTGATTATTCACTTTAGTAACCTTGAAACAGCCCATACATTGTAGCATCTACCATGGTAGATGCTACAATGTATGGGCTGTTTCAAGGTTACTGCACTGGCTCTAATAACCAATCACAGCCACCCACTGTCTGTGACAGCCTCTGTGAATGGCTGTTGCCCCCCTTACCTATTGTGCTGACGTCTGTGATTGGTTTCCATAGGTAATGAATTAGACGTTATAGTAGTGTAAAAACAAATTAATAATTAAAGAAAGTGAAGAGCTTTGCTGTATTTTTGATTCTCAGCACAGATAAGCGGACAGCTATAGGCTACCATCCACTGCTGTTTTGCTTTACCTTGGCTGGCAATCAATATACAGGAAAGCCCACTATTTTTGAAATTACTTAAATAAATGATTAAAAAAAATTGTAGGCATCACCCTAATATTGATTGCCAGAGAAAAATCCTTTATTTGAAATAAATCAGACAGACAACCCTCATTTTCCCATTAACTATTACCTCACACATGCCCCTCTGATGATAATCCACAACAATCGTCCCATCAAGCACACAATCTGGGCTCTGCAATATCCATGGGCTGCGGCGAGGGAACAAGGGTCCTCTCCCTGCTGACTCTGCGATCACACAGAGTGCCACAAGGAGTGGTGACATCACTTGGAGTTACTAAGGCCCCGCACAAATGAATCCAGGTAACCCGGCTGCCGGCAGCAGGGTCAGCTGAGTTCATTGCTGCGGGTAGCAGTGATGTCACTCACTGAGGACTGCCTATGGCAGTGAACTCACGTGACCCCACTGATGGGAGCCGCATTACCTGAGTTCACTGCCATGGTGCCTTAGTTACTCAGTGAATGACATCACCTCTCCTTGTGGCTGTCAGTGTGATCGCAGAGTCTGCAGGGAGAGGACACTTGTTCCCTCGCTGTAGACTCTGGATGAAGCAGAGCCAGGATTGTGTGCTTCATGGGACCTTCCTTGTGGGATTATCATCAGAGGGGTATGTGTGAGGTGATAATAAATTGGAAAATGACGGTTGTCTGTCTGATTTATTTCAAATAAAGGATTTTTCTCTGTGATTTATTTCAAATAAGTGAGTTCTCTCTGTCTGTGTTTTTAACCTATTTCCTCACAGGATTGATATTGAGCGGTCTCATAGAAGCCTGACATTAAAAATCTGGGCAAGACAAACTGTCAATACTCAGCTGTCATTAACCCCTTCTATCACCCCGATACTACCAGGGCACTGGTAAGAGCCAAGTAAAGTGCCAGGGGTGTTTCTAATGAATGTGCCAATTTCTGGGGTGGCTGCAGGCTGCTATTCTTTAGCCAGTATCTATGGCCTCACCATGCTGAGAATACCAACCCCCAGCTGTCTTTGCCTAGATAATTAAAACAAATTTGCTTCACTGTATTTTGATTGCTAGCCAAGGTAAAGCCAGGCAGCTGTGGGTGTCAGTGAATGAAGGATACAACAAAGCTCTAAGCAATTTTTTTTTAATGATTTATTTATTTTTATACTACTATGATGTCAGGTTCATTGCCAATGGCATAGCACCCAATCACAGATGCCAGCATAATGGGTGAGGGGTGCAACAGCCAATAACAGGCACTGTCACAGAGAGTGGGCTTCTGTCATTGGCTGTTGTTGCCAAAGCAGTGAATAATCAGGAGGTTAATGAGTACAAGTGTGCATACCCAGTAAGTATGATTAATCATTGTTTTGTTTCTTTTTACAGCCCTTCCTGAACCCAAACAGTAAAGTGGACTTCTCAGAGAAGTCCGTGTTTGGGGTCCATGCCCGAACACTACATATTTGGTATGGATTCCAAACTTTACAGTTAAGGTTTGAACAAACAAATACGGCAGCACTCACCGGTCCTGAGTAAAAACATTTTAAACTTTATTCCAACAACTTCAAAAGCTGTGTACAGGGGGTATAGGGATCACAACCTTTGCAACGCTATGAAGTTGTTGGAATAAAGTTTAAAAAGTTTTTACTCAGGACCGGTGAGTGCTGCCATATTTGTTTGTTCTGAGTGCACCTTATATCCCGAAAATGCACCATTGAGTCCTGGGCGTCGGCGGAGAAGCCGGCGAGTGGTAGCAGTGTGCTCCTAGTGCGGAGTGGTCTCTGAAAGAGGAGAAGAAGGGCATGATTGGAGTGGTGCCCGGCAGCCTAATGAACCAGTAGGTTACAGTTGAGGTTTACCCATCCCTAGAAGGCAGTGTTCAATTAAACATGTATGATTCCATTGAAGTTGACGGTTTTACGCTTTCGACAACTCCTTTTTTCGTTGTCTTACTCTGAACCACTAATTTGGTTTGCTTCTTTGCTTCAACTGCTCAAACTACAAAGTACTTGCAAAAAAGCCCCAAAAATAAAAACAGCAAAAAAAATAAAATATTTAAGATTTTTAAATCGTTGAGAGCTCTGCCTTCTACTTGAACTAGGATGCAGAAATTTCGCCTATTTACAACTATTAACTAAAGTAAAAAACATTTGGGGTTGCCCAGGGTTATAGGAGAAAGTTACATTTTTGGACCACCCTAGCCCCCATACTCAGCAAGTTCAGGAAACATTAGTCTAATGAATACAGGACCTTTATTCTACAAATTTAGTCTGTCCTCACATTTACAGTTAAAAAAATATTTAATCAATTATTGACAATCTTTGACACAGAAAATGCCAATGCAATCTGCCTAACCTTGTTAGTTGCTGATAACTGCACATATTGCCACTATCCAAGGCAATACGCTTTATCTTTACTGACGTGCGTAGACACAGCACAAAGATATGAGAATATTAGAGATGTAAACAAAACAAGTAAAGTCTCCAGCTCTCCACACTTAGTGTATATAAAGTTAAGTATTAATTTTCGAACTATATTGAATGTTTTGCTGTGTCACATGGACAATACGTTCACCATACAGTAGATAAGAGGCCCATGAACTGCACCTTCTCTATTCATGGCCCAATTGTTCTTGGCTCTGTGATATTTTAGTCTTTGTAAATAAACTTAGTATTAACTGCAGATTACAACGTAGTTTCTTATCAACTTGCTTGTCATTTATTTTAAACTACCCATAAGAAAGGTAGACTGAAATGTTTAGAAAATGTATTCTTATGTTGTATGGTTACATACGCAAATGTGACATTCCTTATGTGTAACATGTATTTTCATACATTTCTGGGAATTTTTTGTACATTTCAATTCCTACATTGCTTGTCAGAGTTTTGGGAAGCGGTTTCCTTAGATACATTTTTGACAGCAACTTTTCCTTTATCGAGGTTTGACATTTCTTGCGATGTCCTTACCAGTAAGTAGTTCATCTATAATGTCCACCACCATCTTAGCATCCTCCTTGGAAAAGCACATTGGAGGCTTAAATTTAAGAACATTTCTATGGGGACCATCTGCACTCAGAAGAATATGTTTTTCTTTCAACCTATAATATATAAAAAATGTTTAGGTATTTTTTTTCCTTTGATGCCATACTTAATTATACGTAAACACATAGCCATAAAATATCCAGAAAAAGTAAAGAGGTAGGAAGCAATGTAAAGAATTATCACATAATAAATTCCAATTAAAAAGTTATAATTCTAAGTTGAGTTTTCAACTTAAAGAAATATCTACTGCTTTTCTATTGATGACTTATGCTTTGGATTGATTATCAATATCAGAACAGAGGGGGTCTGACAACCAAAAGCCTTTCTGATCAACAGTGTTCACTCCCGGTGGTGAATAGAGCAAAGCAAAATAGCGCCACACACTGTTTGATGGCTGCTACAGTACAATGCAAAAGTGTGATGGAACTGTGGGGTTCTTCTGCTCTACACACTTTACATCCAGCCACCAGAATAAGAGGGGTTCCTTGATAGCCCCTATAAAAATCATACCTGTAATACATTTTAATGGTTTAGCTGCCAGAAAAAAATATTTATTTCATTGGTGTGGCCAAGGGCTCTGTGCATTGTTACACCTCCACAATTTGTATTCTGAGCAATCAGTCATATCTTGATTTCCTTTACTCAAGTGAGTGCTGCCTTAACTCCATCAGTGGTTCTGCACCTTTGCAATGACATTGCAACAGCCCAGTAGTGCTCAGTGTCAGTGTCAGTGTGCACTCTTAGGACTGGCTCCTGTCTGCAGTACAGTACCAAGCGGCAGGTGCACACAGGAATAAAAGTACGCACTGACAATGCAGAAGCCTACGGACCCTCATACAGTGTCTCTGCACGCTGACACTTAGTGTGGCTGAGCTGCTGCAGTGTCACTGTGGAGGGTCAGAGTAGGCTGATTGAGCTCACGCGGTGCTCACTTGTGTGCTGTCAATCAAAAGATGATAAAGTGCTCAGTATGCATGAAGAAAGGGCACTGAGCCCTAGGCTACGAAATAGGTGCACAAAGACCCTTCATTTGCATATTAGTTTTATTTTCCTGGCTATTAAACCACAAACATCTATACTACTAGTATGATTTTTTTTATAAGGGTTAATTTCCTTACATACCTATACAAGTGGTTGAATTAGTATTTTTAAGGTGACAGACTCCCTTTAAGTGAACACATTGTTATATACTCTGTTTGAAATCGAAATTATTAGAGGAGATCCTCATCTCTTTACTAGTTTGATAAGTGTGCAGTACAGTTTCAATGAAAATATGCAGTGTACATTATATAGACAGCCCATCAAATTGTGTAATACACAATCTATCCTGGAGGGGCACTGCAGGGAGATTAAACACTTTGCCAGGTTTTCTGTAGTCTACAACTGATTGCTGGATTGTTGTGATCTGCCTATTGTCACAGGACCAATCAAGTCTGAATTGCACAACGTCTGCAAATCCTTTAAAATGATTATTGAAAATTCAAGCCAATCACAATACAACTGTCTTTACACTACCTGGAAATGGCATGAATTGTGCAGTCATCCCAAGTAACATGTACAATGACTGAGTTAAACAATTGTCACATCCCGAGGACAACTCCTCTTAAAACATCTCCCTGCTATCATCAGCTCAGCTAAATATTTTTTTATAAAGCAATCACACATGCACATCAATTATTTTGCTTATTTGAATAATATGTCCTAATTATCACATCTAAATTCTGGCTTTCCAAATTACTAACTATCCTTTGGTCCGACCTTCCCGATTGGGGTACACCTTGTCTTGGTGGGATGAATTTTACGCTTTTTTATCAAAAACAGTTTTACAAGGCTGTGGAGTCCGAGTCAGTGCCATTTTGGTGGAGTCGAAGTTGGATTCAGGGAAATTGAAGAGTCGGAGTTGGAGTCAAAGGTTTGGCTTACCGACTCCACAGCCCTGTATACTATGTACCCTTTGTAATTTATTTATATGCACTATTTCATTTTACTTATTTATTTACAGCAGTGCATATGCTTATTTTATGTTATCTTTAGGTTTTGTCATCTGTGCACACTGTCATCATAGAATGTAGATACAGTAGTAGTAACAAAATGTAAACAGACATTGTAACAATGGGAGTCGTTAGTGGTGTAATAAACGTGGAATGTAATAAAAGTGCAGTGTGTAAATGTAGATGTGCTGTATTGATAGACACTGAAGTCTTGAAAACTAGGTTTGACTAGTTATTAGTTGTAACATGATTCAATATGTATAAGGCTACATTCACGTATCCGTTCCTCACGGTCCATGCATGGACTGTAATGCTCAGACTCTTGACCTAGACTTGATAACTTCATAATCATACATGAGGGTATAAAGTTCAGGTCAGGAGACCTCCGGAAAGTCCATACATCATGGCCCTTGGAAAAATGTAGATGTAGCCCAAGGGTGAAATATTATATAGTGTAACAATATACATTTATTGACTTACATACGAAGATGCTTTTTAAAAAATATGAGCCCCATAGAGATTTCCAAATACTCTTTAAACAGCAGAGAGATGTTCTACTACAGGAAGGGAAGTACTAAATCACAATCGTCTGCCTATGACATTTGAATATGTCCCAAGTAACTCAGCACTGGTCTCTAAAGCCCCCATATACACTACACTAAAGGTGGTGTCACACGCGGCGATCTGGCCTGCGATGTCGGAAGCGATGTGCAGGTGCACGCTCGCTTCCGACATCGCAGGCCAGCTGTCACACGGCACGACGTTGCCGGTGACGCGGCGGCGATGTGGGCGGAGCCATCGCTCGCTGGGCTGGGCTCAGCCCAGCGAGCGATCCTCACCAACATTGCGATATAGGCTGGATCGCGCCGCCAACAGTGTCAGACGGCGCGATCCAGCCTAATCGCTGGTCGCAGGTTGACAGGTTTATGAACATGTTCATAAACCTGTCAACCTGCGACCAGCGATAATTTGAAGTTGCGTCGCGCTGTCACACAGCGCGACGCACTTGTGATATCGCCCGCGACATCGCTGTGACGTCACTTTTCGGCGATGTCGCGGGCGAGATCGCCGCGTGTGACCCCACCTTAAGGTTGATGGAAAAGATCAACCAAAATGGTCATTTTCTGGTAAAAGCTTAAGATCAAACAATCCTTTTAGCTGAATGATCACTGGCCGTCATTATTTGAAAGTCTACAATGTTACTTTTTTCATCCAAAAATGAAAGATTGTTCATTCATAAACAATCTTCCGGTGAAAGATTTTCCACAGAAATATTGTTCATCTATCACCTGCTCAACATCTATAATGACCTTTACCAGCTAAAATGGGCATAGCCGCGTTGGCATTGCAATACTTTTTTAAACTTTCATTCATTAAATAATCATGTAATCTACAATATACTTTAATGTGTATAAGGACCTTTCCTTGAAATAAGAAGTGTTGCTTTTTGAAAAGTATTTACTTGACAGGGACCTGTCTCACTGTTGAGCAATCAATGAAATACTTACTTATATATGATGTGCTGGGCCTCTGCGGTAGCAGGAGTTCTTAGTTGCCTGTCTTTAACCAGATCTACACCAACAAATAAGCCAACACCTCTGAAAGAATAAAGAATAATATTGTAGTATATTTTTACAGTACATAAAGTGCTCTGCATAAACAGGGTTAATAATGTTGTAAATGGCCACGACCATAGTTGATCGTGTCTACGATACAACAGTCTGTAATATTCTGTATAAAATTGTTTACCATTATCAGCAATTTAATATAAAAAAAAATTTCCCTTAAGGTTAGGACGTTGTGTAAGATGTGAAGAACACAAGTTTACAATGGTTTGGAAGTCTCTAATAGCCAAATTTTATTCCCAACTGAACATTGAACTGTTGTAAGTTAAATATTTTCCTTTATTTTGCATCTGTGGCTTCTATAAAGAATTTCACATTTTGATTCATATCTGACATCAAACAGACAATGGTCCCGATTCATTAAGATAGTGTTAATGAAGGACCTGTAGGAATAAGATGTGCCGAATTCATTAACCCCTTCTCTTCATTACCAATTTATGTTTTTTCATTTGTGTTTTTTGTTCCCCTTCTTCCAAAGAGCAATACATTTTTATTTTTCCATCAATATAACTGTACAAGGGCTTGTACTGGAAAACAGGGGGAAAACATTAAACCGTGGTGAAATTGCAAAAAATAAACCCTGCCATTTCATAATTGTTTTTTTGGGTTTTTTATTTCCAATGTTCACTATATGGCAGTGGCGTAACTACCGCGGTCGCAGTGGTCGCGGCTGAGACCGGGCCCGCCCCCTGGGGGGGGCCGAGCTCCCCGGGGGGCCTCGCTGCCCGTGCCTCCAGCCGCCCGCCGCGACCGCGCCGGAAGAGGAGCGGAGGGAGGACTGGAAGTGACAGAAGACACTTCCTGCAGCCGTGCAGCAGTGCCCGCCCCTTCACTGCTCCACAAGCCGGCGGGAGGCAGAGCAGGCACTCGCGCCGTTAAAACAACCCGGGCGGCACCGATAGCAACCATCCCCCCCTGCTTCTCACCCGGCCGGCATCCCCCCACTTCCCCCCCACGCCTCTCACCTGGCCGGGGTGCATCTTGCATCGGGGCCCGTGGGTCGGTAGGTACGCCACTGCTATATGGTAAAACTGACCTAACAGTATGATTTTCCAGGTAAATAAGAGTGTGTAGATAATAAACGTAGGTTTTTTTTTTGAGTGGTGAAAAAAATGTGAAAATTTGTAAAAAAAAAAAAAAAAAAAAAAAAAAACACTTTTGCCATTTTTTTGTACCCTGATCTGATGTTTTTACTGACACCATTTTTGGGTAGATACAATCACTTATGCTATACAGAGCAATGATTCACTTTTGATGATATGTTGTAATGTAGATCATGCCTCTTTGCTATTTTGCAAGTTTGCAATTTTCCGTCACGGCAGATTTTTCTGCAGTTGTTCCATAATTGTTCACAAATTGACCATATTTGCTTCTGAGAGGCTCTACCTCTCTATAACATCTCTTTTTGTAGAAAAATACCTATCTTTCAACTTCTGATATGTAATCTATGCCCTGTGGTGAACAAAATATGGCTATAAGAGTCTTCCATATCATTGCATTCTTGCATTCTTTAATTTTACACAGCATCACAACTTTTTGGGAGTTGAGGTGATGTGATAACTCAATAAACAATTATATAATAAATATAAATGCAAACATATAAGCTCTTTTGGTAACAGACATAATGTGATTCATTACCTCTAATGTTCTTAGCTTTAGCGATCCTATCCATTTATTATATATTTCAAAACACACTGGATTAGCTATAGCGGTTGTTTGAATGCTGATGTATACAAAGCAAACGATGCACACTGAGCGAGCTATAGTAGATTGCTCCATTCATGTAAACTGCCATAGTTCTTAGCAGTGTCAGTCCTGTTTACACAGGGCGATGTATAAAGAATGATGATCTTGAGCAAGCAAAAAGGTTGTTTATCAGGTGATTTGATCTTTTATGCTGCATAACAGATCACATCACATGACGACCAAGCTTTTTGCTTGTTCACCGGGTTGTTGGCAGCCTGTTTACACGACAAGATAAGAATGATATGAACATGTTCGCAATGATCTTGTAATTAGGAACAAATTAACAACAAGTCATGGCACATGCATTGAAAGTGGAAAGGAAACAAAATACTAATTGATCCAAAAATAGCTATACACTGTGCCAAGACATATGCATCAAGCAGACATAAATGGCTCTGCATGAAAATATGAGAAACCTACATAAAAACATGCACGAAAGAGGCCAAAAGTCAAATAAAAGTAGTAAATTTGTATTGAAATAAAAAAAAAACAACAACAAATAACACTTTTTAAAAGGGTTTTAAAGGGATTTCAATAAAGATTATCTTGTACTGTTGTTGTGTAGATGCCCTTTACTCTGTTCTTCGATAATAAAATATCTAGGGCTAGATATTTGGTACATCATCTGAGAGCAGCATAATGTAGAGAAAGAATCCCTGATCCCTATGATGTTTCACTTAGTATTCTGGGTGCAGCAGTTGTGATACAGAATTTTCAGTTGTACTATGCAACAGAGTTCAGAAAGCTGACTCCCTACCACACCACTGATTAGCAGCTTTAAATGTGCATGATATATCTAATCAGTGGTGACATCGTAGGATGCACACAGACAGCTAGTCAGGTAGTGGTAAATCTCCTGCTGATAACACTCATTGTATTAACACAATAGCACATTGCCTAATAAGTGACACATTGCTGAAATAAATCAGTGTTTCAGCCCCTACCTCATGCTGACCTCAGATTACATAGCATAAAGCTGCTGACAGATTCTCTTTAAAGGGGTTGTCCGGGCTTCTCATAATATCTTAGTCGGTCTCCGATCATCACTGCACGTGTTGGTCACATGACAGGAGGAACCGCACTGCTGCAGAGGGAGACATGCAGGAGAGCGGCGGACAGGTAAGTTTACACAGATTATTATTTTTGTGGAAGTGGCAGCATCTCAACACCCACCTAATACTTCACACTGCTTCTATTGCTGATTGGATAGGCTGCTCCAATCAGTATTTGTCATTAGTGTGAAGGATTGTCAACTCCTTCACAGGTGGCAGCACTGTGTCAAAGCTGCCCCTGTGTGAACAAATCACTGACACAGCTGTCTCATTCACACAGGAGTGGCTTAGGCACAGTGTCTCAGAGAGATTGTGAAGCAGCCCGGGTATGGGGACTCGGGTATCTGGGCCCTCAGCTGCGGTTGGGATGTCACTGGTGGCCGGCCCAGACCTGTGGCCCTGGTGGTCTGCTTTAAAAAAAAGGACTGAAAATAATAAAGTTCACGTGACACCACCTGCAGATTCTGGTGATGATCACCAGCACCGCTTCAGACCTCCAGGGGCGATGGTACGGCAGCTTGGATGGTGCAGCTCCCTGCAGGTGGAGCTGAGTCCTCGGGGCAGGACATCACTTGTGGTGGTGATGCTGAATATGGTGTATGGGTAGTGCAGCAACTCGGATAATAGAGACATGGAGGTTGTATGACTCTGTACGGGCGTTTACTTGTCACTGAATAACACAGTTCAACACAGGTTAACAGTCACATAGTTCTGGGTAGCTGGCCTAGGTAGTGGCCAATGAACAAGGTGTCTCTATGTGGCTTTGTTAGATATCCCTCCTTACTACTCTTCCAGTCCTTGTTTGTGTGAAGCCTGGCTGGCTTGAAACCTGGCCTAGCCTCCTGTACTTCTGTCACCTGTGTGTGATAGTGGAATACCTTCATGTGGCTTACCGCTATCTCTCTTCTGGCGGTGCCTGGCTCCCTTGTTGGTGGCTACACAGATGCCTGGGAGACTGAAGTCTCCACGGTAAACTGGTATTCTCTGCTGGGCTTGGAGCTCTCCTGCAGACTCGGGCTCTGGTGTCCGGGATGCTTTCTGGTGTGAGCCCGAGACAGCTCCTCAGTCCCCAAACTGCTGCTCTTCTCTGGAAGACCCCTTTCCTCACTCAGGGCTCCCTTTCCTTCTTCTCCTCAGATGTTCACTGCCTCTAACTTTCTATCGCCCTCACACTGCTTGCCCTGAACTCATCCCACTGGGCTGGGTCTCCTAGCAAAGGATTTAAATCTGTAGTCCCCTGAGGGAAGGGTGTGTGGATGTGAGGAATAAGCCACATATTAACCTCCCCATTCACTGACCACAGGGATACCACACACGCTGGTCTGGGTGCAGTACCCCTTAGCAGCGCTCTGACCAGTGGGGTGCCACAATTGCATCAGTGACTGCCGACACCTGTGAAGACTGGAAAGAGCAGACACCATAACCACATCACTGGGCACTCACAAAGTTCATTCTCCTTCACTGTCACCAGCAGATACAGAGCTGAGCACCATTACTGACAGTACGGACCAGTGAAGGGGAATAATCTGCTCGGATAAGGATCACTGCAGTGAGCTGTACATTGTAGTCATGGAGCGGCCGTGAGTACATGAGGATTTTCCCTGCTCACTGCAGAGTTTACATAGATCACCACTAAACAGCGGCTGGCTGGGGGGGGGGGGGCGCAGCTAGAGTCGGTGTGGTTCTGGTGTGGACTGTAGAGGGCTGTTGCTATAGGGAGAGGGTTTGTTGTTATGGGGGTGGGCTTGGAGTAGAGTACGTGGAAACGACCAGTTCTCAATTTACATGCAGGCTCTAATCCAAACAAGCCACCTGGTAGTCCTCCTCCAGACACAAAACAGTGATATCTTAAGGGCCTGTCACACGCGTCAATGTCATTGACGGCTGATTGCTGGTGAGCTGTCACACAGGCAGACTCACCAGCGATCAATTGACCAGAAACATCGTGGAAACGATTTAAATATCGTTTTCACGATGTCTTGCTCCCGCTGCCAGGCTGCTGGAAGCGGGAGCAGGCTGGTCTCCAAGGTAAACTGCGGGTATCTAGGCAGCGCGCGCTGCCTAGATACCCGACGTGTACCTTAGTTACCAGCCTCCTCCGCTCACCGGCTGGTATCTAAGGTACACAGCGGGTAACTAGGGACCCTAGTTACCCGCTGTGTACCTTAGATACCAGCCGGTGAGCCAGGGGCGGACCTTGCTGCCCGGGGGCCCTGGTGCAGCCTTTGAGGGGGGGCCCTGGTTTGAGAAAGGGGGGGAGGGGGTGCTATCAGTGTAGGTGTGGTGAGGACCAGGGGGGGGGATGCTATCAGGTCGCGGCTCCTACCTGCGTGCGTCCAGCGGGGCCCCGGAGCAGCGGCAGAGAGAGGAGGGGCGGGCTCAGCAGGGGGAAGCAGGAAGCTTCCCTGGTTAACCCCCTCTCCTCTGCCACACTGGCACAGGGACATGGGGGGCGGCTGGGGACCCCCCTGCAGGGCTAACCTGCGTCCAGCGGGGCCCCTGTGAGCCGGAGCAGCAGCAGAGAGAGGACGGGCGGGCTCAGCCGGGGGAAGCAGGAAGCTTCCCTGGTTAACCCCCTCTCCTCTGCCACACTGGCACAGGGACATGGGGGGCTGCTGGGGACCCCCCTGCAGGGCTAACCTGCGTCCAGCGGGGCCCCTGTGAGCCGGAGCAGCAGCAGAGAGAGGACGGGCGGGCTCAGCCGGGGGAAGCAGGAAGCTTCCCTGGTTAACCCCCTCTCCTCTGCCACACTGGCACAGGGACAGCGGAGCGGAGGAGGCTGGTAACTAAGGTACACGTCGGGTATCTAGGCAGTGCGCGCTGCCTAGATACCCGCAGTTTACCTTAGTTACCAGCTCCCAGCGCTTGTGAGAGGCGCTGGGAGCTGGAATATCGCTACTCCCGGTGTCACACGCAGCGATGCTGCGTGTCCACCGGGCGACAATCGCCAGGTTTTAGAGCAGGTTCTAAAACCTGGCGATCATCAACCAGCGATTTATCGCTGGTTGATTCAGTATGTCACACGCGTCAATATCGCTGCAACGTCACGTGCAGCCGATATCGTGCAGGCGATATTGACGCGTGTGACAGGCCCTTAAGAAACCCTGCAAAATGCTGACAGGACGTAAATTACAAACTGTCAGCATTCTGCAGCCTAGATATGCACTGAGATATTATGAGAAGCCCGGACAATCCCTTTAATACTTGCTCTGTATGGATTATGTGTATAGAGGGGACATGATAGATTGCTATCAACCAAACTAAAGTTCATCCAACAGCTATCTGAGGTGTCTGGGCAACTTAAGACAATGACAAGCTTAAAAGAAAGTGATGGTGCTGAGTCTTGCTATCTGCGCTAGAAGGGCTTTTACCCCTCTGTCTTGTTTTGTCACTATGGTCTACTGTATATGATATTGGTCTAAAGCTATGAACTCCTAGATCCTCGTCAACAGAACTTGCTGGGTCATCTTCTCAACTGTTACTTGGCTGTGGATGTACCCAACACGCTGCATTGTACATTACCATATATAGTTTATACCACAGCACTTATCAGAAGAAGAATTCACAATATCTACACAGTGCTCATTTTTACTTTTCCCTTGTGGCATTTTCAAGGAAAATGTCTCTACTGCGTAGAAGAAAGAAAATCACGTCCAGCTGTTTTTCTAAAGTAATTGTTATATATTTACAAGGAATTTTTCCATTGCATTCCACAGAATGAAGCGTCTTATGCACATATGTGAGCAGAACATTTAATGTCGACATCAATCATTATTATGAGTGTCCATTTTCCGGGTTAGAGGAAGCTGAACATAGTTATAGGCCAGCCAGATGCTAACAATCATACCATTCATTCCACTTGTGAGTCTGTATTCGGGAAATGACGGGCGGCTGCTGTACTTATGCCATTAAAAGTCAGTCAATATGGAAAGTAGGAGGGAGAGAAGAAGCATGGCCAAGTGAGGGACAGCTGGTGGTGACCTTGCCCTGCAGCAAGGTGTTTTGGAAATCTATTTTAGTATCATGGGCAGATTATTATCACAGAGAGCAGTACCTGATATCTCCTATCATCGGGTGTTTTTCTTTCTGCTCCTGCAGTAACTCCACCAGATAGTTTCCCACTCTGGTAGCATTTCCTCGCAAATCTTCTTTTTCAATAATATCAAGCACTGCCAAGCCAATAGCACAAGACACAGGATTTCCTCCAAACTGAAAGAGAACAGTATAACCATTAGTCCCTGAAAATGATGACACTAATCTATTGCAGCACGCAAGGGTTTTTGTAACATTTTGATATTTGAGGGGTGTCTTCTAAAGTAATTTTAGTTACATCAAAGCAACAGCATGCTTATTCCACTGTAGAATCAGACTATTCTCTGTAAATACTTGTCACACACCTATATGTCCATGTTACCACATCATAGATTAGCAAGAGCAAAAGGGGCCTACCAAGAGTTATTCTTCGGCATTAAATTATTAAAACGGACAGTCCATTGATGAATACTGTATTAGGTTTAGTTTCTCCTGTGCTGTAGTCAAATAATAAAAAAAAAAAACATTTTTGATGGTAAGTTCCAACACAGAATACAATTCATTGCTGGGGTTCCCTGGGCAGGATACCATCTGATCAGAAAATTTTCATTGGGCCCCCATTAAAAGGAACCTATCATGTCCCCAAATGCTTTTACTTGCAGATAAGGGGTTGATTTGCAGGTAATAATGTTACAAAGCTGTCCAGCCATGTTTCTGAAAGCATTACTGGAAGAAAATGTACTTTATTTCTCTCGGGAGCTGCTGGCTTTCAGTCATAGAGGCGCGCTGGCGCTGCTATTGTCACTGCCAGGTACACAGTGAGTAATGGCTGTAAGCACACCATGGAATTTTGATTGACAACTTGCTGTGCATAGATTGATTCTCAGCTCGCTCTGCGGGCAAGCTTACAGCTACCACTCACTGTGTACCCAGCGGTGACTGTAGCAGCTCCAGCACACCTCTGTGACTGGAAGCCAGAAGCTGCTGGAAGGAATAATGTTAATTTTCTCCTTTTAGTAGGATGGCTGAATAGTATTGTAAAGCAGTTAACCTGCAGAATACCCCTATATCTGTAGTTTAAAAGCATTTGGGGACATCACAAGTGCATGTGTATCTAGTGTATTGTAAGTGTAGTAATATACTCACCCATCACCCTTTTCTTCACATTCAGCGCTGTTCTGCTCCGCTTCTCAGTTCCATCATTACAACTTGGTCTAGCTCTATGCATAACCAGAATCTTTGTTTTACAATGTAAATCTATGGAGTCTCTTTTACGTTGTAAAAGTCACATCCAGGTCACGAAGAGCTCAGTGTAACCAAGAGAGTCTGCAGAGCAGTGATGTCACTGAGAAGCGGAGCAGAACAGCGTTGGACATTGGAGAGAGAAACTGTAAGGGAGTATATAATACACTCATATTACATCACATACATATTATACTACTGTATACACACATTTAATGAGAAAAAATATTCAGCTTCTTTAAAAAATCTACCACTGGGTATAATGGTCATTTGAAACACCGGGCTAATTTACTGATTTCCAAGAAAGTTTGCAAAAACTTTCTATCTAAATTTGCCCCTGTTTTCACATTATTTCAACGTTTATAGTCTACTAGCTGGGTGCCCGATGCAGATGCATCGGGATTCTAGCAGAGCGAGTCTCTGACTCGCAATGGCCGCTTCGCGGCCAATGCTTCGCGCTGGTAAGGCGACTCGCCATGCCGCTGCGCGGGCATAGCGAGTCGCCTTAGAACTGCTCGCAATGGCCGCTGCGCAGCCAATGCTTCGGTCGTATCCACATGACGACATTGACTCCCAGCGCGAGCGGACTAAAAAGGGGCAAAAAACCCATTCGTGATTATATAATAGATTGTTTACTACTTTATGAAAAAGGGATAGTCCACAAAGTGGTATAGCAGCGGTGGCTGAATTGTTTTTTTTTTCTTACTTAAATATTATTGGTTATATAATTTGAATTATATTCACTTGTACATCTTTGTAACTCTACACACTTTAGATATGTATATGAGAAAGTTATAAGAGTTTACTGTAGCAGTAATTCAGTAACCAAATAGAAGGATTTACAGTATTATCTGCATACAAATGACATGACATTTTTCACAAATTTACCGTGTTAAAGTATTCCAAGCCGGTTGCTCCAAATGCTTCTGCAATTTCTCTGGTTGTCACAACACAAGACATTGGATGCCCATTACCAATAGGCTTTCCCATGGTGACAATGTCTGGCACAAAGTCTTCACCTTGTAGCTGAAAACTCCAAAAATGTTTTCCAACTCGACCAAATCCAACCTGAACTTCATCAGCAATAAATACTCCTCCAGCCTTGTGTACATAACTAGAAAGAAAGATACACAGCAATCAATCTTGGAACTATGACAGAGAATTCAGGGAATATGAGCAGAGGGTAGGGGCTTAACTACAACAGGTGCAGGGGTTGCAATCGCACCCGGGCCCTGGTGCCCGGGGTGGCCCCAAAAGTCCCAGTGGCCTATAGAAAAAGACTATTGCTATTAAAGATTTGCAATAATTGGGGGCCCTGTAGGAGCTTTCGCATCAGGGCCCATGAGCTTCAAGTTACACAACTGGCAGAGGGCATTTAGTCCACAGACAAAAGTGATGACCACATCGATGGGACATGTCTCCACTTTGCGGCAAATTTTTTGTATGGCTATTACGCATTAATCTTACTGTTCTGACTAGAAATGTTATCTATATTACTCTTCAAATTGAAATATTCACAGGAGTCAGACAAGAAAGTTTTTTGGAAATTTGGGATTGCAAGGTTTTTGAGTGGAATTACTAGAAACAAGTAGGTTCCATTGGACTGAAAAAGAGAGTAAAATGTATTTGATCAGAATTGCTTATTGGGGCAATATCTTGTAAAGGCCTCTTCAAAATATATGTTTTGTGCAGAATTAAAGTAAATGCACAATTAAACTTTTAATCGAGAATATGTATGTAGAAGACAACATAATGTCTTGGCTGCTTTGTAGTTTTTTATTTTTTAGAAGTTCTCCATGGCACAGACATCCTTTCTGTAAAGCCTGGACACGTACACATAACCGGGTGTGTGCACTTTAAGGCAGTTCCAAAGAATGGAAATCAATAGACATAAAATATCAATAAACTAATATAGTCTTGAGGAAGTGGTGCAATATTTCCCTTCTCCAGAAGCCAGGGAGTGACAACGGAGCAGCTGCATAAAGAGTCTTATCAATGTACTTGACGTATAAGTGACTTTCCTAACTTATCTCCACCTCTAGCAGTACAATAGTGACATTATCTGTCATCAAATCCATCTCTATTGGTAATTTGATGACTCTGCTGCCATAGTCTATGGAGCAAAGCTAACAAGCACAAAACAGGAAATCTTAATATCTGCAGAAGCTAATGAGAAAATTGGAATATTTAACGAAAACATCAAAGCATGTCTATAATATAATCTTGCTTTAAATAATAATATCCCATTTTCTGATGATAAATTCTCTATAAAAGGTAATGTTTTTGCATTCTAGAACTCTAGAAAGACATACAAGCTTCCGAAACTAATTGGTTCTTTAGTGACATGATCATTATGGCCACTTTACACGTCCCAACATCGTTTCGATATTGAATACAATGGCACGGGAGCTCACACTTTTTTGGCTGAAATCCAAGATCGCATAGGAGATGTTACACAGGGCGATGTTGGCAGGCAACACAACTGCGATGTCTACGCCCCCTTGTACGCGCGAACCTGGGAACGACCATTTAGCATGGGAGAGAATAGGGGAAGTTGCTCTCCAAATCGTTGTTGGGCTGTCACACAGCACGATCCTGCCAGATCGTCCATCCAATATCGGGCAGTTGGAGAGCCTGCACAATTCTTCCCCAATATCGTTTTGGCATCGTTCTTGCGTCGCATTGTACATTTACACCATACAACGCACAAACGATATCGGGCCCAACGCACTAACCACGTGACTTTTTATCGAAGTTGGACGACGATATCGCTACGTGTAAAGTGGCCATTACACCTTGGCCATAATGTTTCCTGCTGTAATCTGGATTCCTTTTGATAACGTTTTAAAGTTTTAACCAAATAAATCTCTCTCAAACTCAGTACATACTCTGCCACTTTCTTGAAATAGCCGGGTGGTGGGATTATTTGACCTCCACAGCTCTGCATGGATTCAGCAATGAATGCAGCAATCTATATAAAAGAAAAGAAGATCAGGGCAATGTCCTAACAGACTATGGTAAAATGTCTTCCGTCCAATGGGTGTAATCTTTTTTGAGTGCAAAATTATTGATTTGAAATGGCTAAGTAAGAAATATATTATCTTAAATCTCATCATGAAGTCAGTTTGGTGGTGAGAAGGTTAGTTTGGGGGACCACCATTATTCAGCAATGTCACTGATGTCAGCTAAGAAGACCTTCAATAAATCTACAAGAGTGCTAAAAAATAAAAAAAGTTTAGTTTATTCCTAGCAACAAAAATAACCTTTATGATAGTTCATTACAAGCAACTGATTACTTCCTAGTTCTATGAAGGGAAAATGAAGGTTATGCAGAATTAAATAATCCGTTTTATTCTTAACAATAATAATATTTCTTTGATAAGTTATTAAGCCTCCAACTGCAAAAAAAAATATGAATAATATATTCTTGATATCTATATTATTCTAACTTGGATTTTCACCATTAGTTTTAAGGCTCTTAATTGTTAGCGGAACATAAAATAATACTGACACAATGTGACTTGAGTCTCTCTGAAGTAAAAGGTGAATACATAGGATTTATATACAAAACAGGCAAAGTTGCTCTAATAGGCATGCCAATAAAGAAGCACATAAGTAGAGATGAGCGGTGTTCGACTCGAATTGTTCGTCAATCTCAAATTCGAGTTGTTTTTGGCGGTGTTCGAGTCATTTGCCGAATTCAAACAATTTGGTTCAAATTCGGCAGTTCTAGAAGCTGTTCAATTTTGGTTCGGAAATGCGGCAGATGCGGTCAGAAAACCACATCTGCCGCCTTTTCAGCAAAAATAAACAACTATTAAGTAAAATAAAGTGTAAAAAAAAAATGTATGCTCACCTGTCTGGCGGTCCAGCGATGGCTCCGGCAAGGTCCTGTTGCTGATAGAACCTGTGGTAACGTCAGAAAACCGGTCATAAAACCGGTCACATGACCGGAGTTCCCGCGATAACCAGTTTTGTGACGTCACCACAGGTCCTATCAGCAAGAGGACCTTGTCGGAAAGGTTAAAATAGACATTTTTATATTTTGATTACTTAATAAAGTAAAAAAGTGTTCAAAAAATAAAAATGTCTATTTTAACCTTTCCGGCAAGGTCTTCTTGCTGATAGGACCTGTGGTGATGTCACATGACCAGAGTTCCCGCTATAACTGGTTTTGTGACGTCATCACAGGTCCTATCAGCAACAGGACCTTGCCGGAGCCATCGGTGGACCGCTGGACAGGTGAGCATACATTTTTTTACATACATATTTTTAACACTTTATTTTACTTAATTTCACTTCCGCAATGTATGTATATACATTGCGGAAGTGAAACAGCCCCACATAGGTGTTTATTTAGTGTTCCGGGGTGTTCGACGGTGTTCGACAAACATTCATTGAACACCTCACCGATTCGTCAAATTGAACACGAACACTAGGGTGGTGGCTCATCTCTACACATAAGTTCCCTATGGCAGAAGTCCCCAACTCCAGTCCTCAAGGCCCATCAACAGTGCATGTTTTCAGGATTTCCTTACTATTTGACAATTGGAATTATCACCTGTGCAGGCAATTGAATTACCAACTCTTAAAAGCAACAGAAATTCCAAAAACCTGGACTGTTGGTGGCCTTGAGGACAGAAGCTGGGGACCTCTACCTTAAGGCATTGCAATGCCCTTAAAATTTGTATAAGAATATTAATCCAGTTTTTAGTTATATGTTTAAAAAATGTGATTCACAAGTCTCCAGACATAGGGAAAACTCAACTTATTCACAAAACATACTATACATAGTTGCCATTTCATTGAAAACACATGGATGCATCTCTCTCATTCATAGAGATTAGTGATGAGTGAGCATCACCATTCTTGGTACGCATAAGATATTACCAAAAAATGCTTGAGTTCCCTATTGACTTCAATCATACTCGGTAGTCAAGTCGTGCCCATCCAAGCGTCCAGCTGATCATTATGAGTACTGAGCACTCGAGCATGGTAGGGCTTGCTCATCACTAATAGAGAACTATTACATGATTTATGATGGATTCCCTAAGACTGTTCACATCTGTATTAGCTATTTCCTTTATTCTGTTCTCTAATAAGAGCGAGCCAATGAAATCTATGGAAATGACAGATACCAGATAAGACTAATACCAAAGGTGCCAACAAACCCCAGTTAACTATAATAGGGTGCATCGATTTTCCATCATTTTATTTAAAAAAAATGTGCAGCACTATTTTTTACAGCCTTTTTTATGAAATCTGCCATAATGCTGTTATGGAGGAGTTATGGTTTCGGTAAATAAATCCAATATCACTGAACGTATGGCAACATTTCCCCTGTCACAATTACATTAGCAAGTAGCTGACAGTTTCTGAAAGAGCAAATTGTTATGTGTACTTCCTCATTAGAAAATAGTTGCAACATCAAAGGTGAAGATAATTTCCCCTAAGGCAATGGGTGATCTCTACATTTCTAGTCTCAGAGACCTCACATGGAAATGCTATATTTCCATGCCTGATTGACAATAATCTGATCTCAATATCATTCATTGATGTATCTGTGATTGGGCACATAAGCACTTCTAAGGGTTTAAGTGTCAGGATTTTCGACCTTGGGAAACTATAGACATATAATATCAATTATGATTATCATAGTTGTGTTTGTTGTATCTATGATGAGGAAAGTCTGCTCGGAAATGCGGTAGTGAAATTCCACTTAAAGGTCCCTGTGGGAAAGTATGACATAAATTAGACATACACTACTGTTCAAAAGTGTGGGGTCATTTAGAAATTTCCTTATTTTTGAGAGAAAAGCACATTTGTTTTCAATGAATCAGAAAAACACTCTATACATTGTTAATGTGGTAAATCACTATTCTAGCTGCAAACGTTTGGTTTTTAATGCATTATCTACAGTACATAGGTGTATAGAGGCTCATTTTCACAACCACCACTCCAGTGTTTTAATAGTACATTGTGTTTGCTAACTGTGTAAGAAGGCTAATGGATGTGTAGAAAACCCTAGAAACCCTTGTACAAGTATGTTAGCACAGCTGAAAATGGTTTGGCTGATTAGAGAAGCTACAAAATTGACCTTCCTTTGAGGTACAGTAGTTGAGAATCTGGCGCATTACATTTATTTGTTCTATGAAACTCTCAAAATGGCCAGAAAAAAAGAGAACTTTCATGTGTGACTCGACAGTCTATTCTTGCTCTTAGAAATGAAGGCTATTCCATGTGAGAAATTGCCATGAAACTGAACACTGACTACAATGGTGTTTACTACTCCCTTCAGAGGAGAGCACAAACAGGCTCTAAGCAGAGTAGAAAAAGAAGTGGGAGGCCCTGCTGCACAACTGAGCAACAAGACAAGTACGTTAGAGTCTCTAGTTTGAGAAATCAATGCCTCACAGCTCCTCATCTGGCAGCTTCATTAAATAGTACCCACCAAAGGTCTGCAATGCTGTAATTGCTGCAAAGAGAGCATTCTTTAATGAAAGCAAAGTTTGAAGGAGAAAATTATTATTTCAAATAAAAATCATTATTTCTAAACTTGTCAATGTCTCGACTATATTTTCTATTCATTTTGCAACTCATTTGATAAATAAAAGTATGAGTTTTCATGAAAAACACAAAATTGTCTGGGTGATCGCAAACTTTTTAACGCTAGTGTATGTATTTGTTCCATTTTTACTTGCATACAAATTTTTCCTCCTATCACTTGACCAGATGCCCATGGTAAGAACCCAGGAAGAGATGAGCAAACCTGTTCGGGTTTGGAGTTTGGGTGACTTACATATGAATAGCACTGGAGTGACCATCGCTGTGTTCTTGGGTGCTTGGCAAAGTGTGGGCCGCCTGCAGTGTTTGTTCGGCTCACAATTGGAGTAAAACCAGAGTTATCAGCCCTCATGTGGATGTAAATGAAAAATCCCCACTCTCCTGCCCCCGGAAGTGGTTTTCTAATAGCTGGCTGTATGTGGGTGGAGCGTTGAGCTGCCAATTATTGACTTCAACTGAGGTTAGGGTCAAGTTTGGACACCACCCAAACCAGAACTTCCATGGGTATGAACATCTCTATGACCGAACCGAACCATAAAAGGTTTGCTAATCTCTAATCCCAGGCTCACAACGTGTATTTTAGATCTGTCCTAATATCTTCAGTGACTCTTTTGAAAAGACTCACTTTCTGATCTAATCGGAACTGCTTTCTTCATTTACCTATTTAGTTTTTGTATTGTTTCTGCTTTTTTGTACATATCTTTTTCTTATTTAATCTTTTTGTATTTTTTAATGCTGTACCTTTTTCATATATTATATCTAACATGTTATAATTTTGTTCTGTGAAAGTGGAGATTATAGCCGACTTGTGTCACTGTGTGGACAATGTTCAAGAATTGTACCTATCCGATGCTTGGGAAGGTTGAGTGGTGTGTATCCGAGTGTATTAATCAGTGCAGGCATGTATGTGTGAATTGACTTTTACCTGATGAAGGAAATGGTTTTCCACCGAAATGCACTAACTATAACCTACATAAAGAAGTTTTCATTTATGAATATATTTCTTGACTGGCCTACTGTGTAAAGGCAATTAGGCATAGTTCTATGAACCTCGGAGGACATACTATGGCAACCAATTGACAAATTCAATCCAAGACACATAGGACCTAGTATTCCCTTTATATGAAGACTGTTCAACCACCCTCACTCTCAATTTTGGCTTGCATTTTACTCTCAGTATTGTTTAGGGTAAATTATAACACATTTTTGTGGTGTTTAATATCATCATTCATAATCTGAAAAAAAAAAACTATGGTTTGAATAAATTAATATATATACTATACAGCTGAAGAGAGTTCTACAGTGCAACATCATAGGGAAATCCAAAGGAGAGACGTAAGTGTTTAGTACATCTTGGTCAGCAGCTGGGTAACATCATCAAAACCTACCATATGGAAAGGTGGGAAAAAAACCTGACCATTAATAAGAAGGTTTTGTAAGGTCGATCCTAAATCCTCAGAATAGTAGAAGTATTGCACAGCATGATGTCAGTCCCATAAGATTAGTAGACGAGTATGAAACAAGTGTTCTGGCTAGCAAGGCTTGTGTTTCATAACCATCCTTTTGTCTTGGAATGAATACAAGTCTTTCTGTCCCTATAACAAAGGCTTTTTATGAGGTCTAAGAATAAACAGTACATAAATAACTCAGCTTCTCCACCTAAATCTATCTATTATTCAACCATTTGGCATTTTATATATTTGAATGTATTATCTCAAAATAAATGTTATAGTTGTTGATTTTATTTAATGTTATCATAAACTATACTTATTTTTTTACATATTCCTTTTATCATAATAATATTTTGAATAGTTACCAAGCGAACAACACATCTGGGAAATAAGGTCCACGTAGTACAGTTTAATTATCCAAGAATTTAGGCTAACACATGAATGGATGACAGAATGAATGTTCCAAGGAGTGTATGATTATTACATTTTGTTCTGTAAATCCAAAGCCTTTGGCAGGATGAGAACACATTATTAGGGCTTAAAGCAGATCACAGGATATCCTTTTGGTCTTTAGCTGATGTGTAGAAATATTTCCATAACATACTTGTAAAATTCATACCCCAGTAAAGAATAATAAATCCAATCCCAGAAAAGATCAGTGGTTGTTAAATATTTTCAGATGGGTAACACCCTTTACCAGGGAAAGGAATATTAAGCCCTAAAAAAGCAAACAAGTTTAACAGAATACAAGTGTTTCCATCTAAGACTCTAAGCCCCCATCACACTAAGCGAGATCGCTAGCGAGATCGCTGCTGAGTCAAGTTTGGGTCGTTGGGGTCCCGCTAGGCAGCATGCATCGGTGTGTTTGTCGGCGGCGACTGGCGGAAGCGCGCACGTGTTTGGCGCCCCGCCAGCGTTGCTGTCCCCCATTTACAAGGGGCGACATCTCCAGCACCGCGCCGGAGAGCTGTCAGGCGGCATCGCCGCCGGGGTGTCTGAAAACCCCAGCGGCGATGCAGCACAATGGGTGCCTATGGCTCCCATCGCCTGACAGGTCACCGGCGGCCAGTTACATGGGGCGATGTGTGCACATCGCCCAGATCAGTTGCCTGGTTTCAGAGAACTGCTCTGAAACCAGGCGACCTACCGGCGTCGCCGACATCGCCCCTTTACATGAGGTGACGTAGGGGCGATCTCGCCCCGTGTGACGGGCCCTCATAGGTTAGAAACAGGGTCCGAACGAACTCCGTATTATTCCGGATCGTTGTTGCATCGCTGGTGAGATCTCTGTTTGACATCTCACCAGCGATCCCAACAGCGACGCACCAGCGATCCCTATCAGGTTGTATCGCTGTCGGGATCGCTGGTGCATTGCTAAGTGTGTTGGTACCCTAAGGCTATGTTCATATTGCGTTATTGCTGTCTGTTACAGCGGAAACATTAACAATATCCATTGTAAGTGACAGCAAAAGTGAAATTTCTAGTCACATTATAGCGCATACGTTTTTGACACTTCAAAAATGTATGGGCTACATGAGATAGACAGATGATGGGATAAAAAGATAGATTATAGGATAGATAGAAAGATAGATGCAAGAAAAGCATTATCAGTGTCCCTGCTCTGTCTTCCCACTCACTCTCTGCTGCTGCTGGGTGGGTGTGTGAATATTCATGAGTTTAATGAGCGGTATTGGAAGCGGCAGAGAGCGGGGAGACAGAGCAGGGACACTGGTAATGCTATTCTTGCATCTATCTATCCTATCTATCTTTGTGTCCTATTATCTTTCTATTATCATCTATTGCAAATGCAATATAACGCAATGCCGAAGATTACAAATCTGTAGCATTGCGTTATATTGTGTTTGTTTTTCTAATGGACTGAAAAACGCTGCAGTCCGCGTTTGCATGTGCGTTTCAACAAAAGCACACTTGCACAGACATGCCTACTGTGGCAGCGTTAGTATGTATTTGTTGAATTGAGACCTATGGATGTGTTTCCTGACTGTTACATTGCGTGTGTGCTGCTGTCAAACGGAACCATTAAACAGACAGCATAGACGCAATGGGAACCTAGCCTAAGGCCACGTACACATGTTGAGTATTTGGTAAGATATTTATACCTTAGGATTTGTAGCCAAAACCAGGAGTGACTTAAAAATACAGAAGTGGTGACGTGTTTCTATTATACTTTTCCTCTGTTCCACTCCTGGTTTCGGCTTACAAATTCTGAGGTAAAAAACTCACCAAATATTCAACATGTGATTGTGACCTAAAAGAGAGACACATAAAGAAGTTGTCATTTTTTAAGCTACCTTCCCCAATAATAATCACATCCTGACTCATTTTCTTTTTTCGGATTGTGTCATCGCTTGTAGTTAGTGTTGACATATATTGGTCCCCATAGGTGAGGTATGTACACAATAGCAATACATATCAGGCCAGACCTGTCCTACTGGCTTCAGTTTAAGTAATGACATGTATCAAATATCAAGCAAACCTGCCACTGATGCTTCCAGGGCATTATAGTATTGTCACGCAAACTGTGTTTCTAGTGAAATGCTATATGGGTTGGAGATGGGAGATTCATCATAACCGGCTTTTATGTAAGGTTTTTATTAAAACGAATCAGGTGTGGTATAAAATGTGCCAAGGGTACTTTTAATGAATGTGGCGCATCTTTCAGCCACCCATGCCGTAATTCACACCACTTTTATGGCAAAAATGAGAATGAATCTGTTGGACCAGGCTAAGCTATACCCAATGTTGAAGCATCACCCACTCTGTAAAAGGTGTGTGGGGCCAGTGTAAAAATGCCAAGTCATAATTTATGTATTTTTTTGCAACTACATGCGGAGCTAATTTTTTTTTGAGATTTTCATAAAACTTTTTTTGACAAAAAAGACTTAATGAATTTGCCCCATAGAGTGTAGTTCACATGAGTGGCACTGCTTCTCGCCACATGACTAGCTTATTTAGCAGATATCGTATGTATTCATGTCACCTGTACTTATACCTGTCAAAGCCTCCTCATACCTACTTCTGGTATCCACACAGGGACCATGTAGACTGACATAACAAAAAAAAACAACATATATGTGCTTTCCGACAATGACTTGACAGAGACTAGCAGGCTTGTGAAAACTGGATTACATATATCTGGTCATTTTACTGGATTGTAGCAAAAAAGGTATAAAAAGATTGTTATTATTAAATTTAGTAACCAAATGATGTTTTCAGCAAAAAAAGGACATTATCCTGTAACATCATCTAGAGATGTGTCCAGTTGGTGACTATAAAACAACACTTCAGCCATAGAGTTATATTGAGTTGTGACCTCTGCCGCGCTCTATGACACACTGGAGCTGCTGGAGATCGAATGGAGCAATGGCAATAGAAGGTGAAGCCAGCAGAAGGTGAGTATAATACAGAGGTCATAGGACTTAGATTCAAAGCAATGCTTCTGTGGTGCAATTAAAAAAAAATAAACGTTGGAGTGGCACTTTAAGTGAGGCAACTAAGACGGAATAGGATGTAATGAATGGATGCTGGTCAAGAGTTTGGCAGCTCATCAATACTATCCTTGGCCTTTGTGTATAGATGTATAGATACATGGATACCAACATACACACATAGAATATGGCAAACATGTATATCTTAGGAAAAGTTTTAATGTCTCCTTACTAACCTGTCGATTATTTTGATGTGCCTCTTTAATGACATCATTTACTTCATTAGCATATGCTGCTCCAGGATCCGGATGATCTTCTCTGTATTTACCCCTGTAGGTATCAGGTGATGGAGCCTGTAACATATTTTAGATACATACATTTTTACATACAAGATTTAGTTCCTTGAAAGGGTTATTCCCACAATTTCTGTTTGTTTCACAAAATATAACACATAGAAACTTATTATAGTTTCTTTTATTTTTTTGCAACTCTCTCTGCCCCTCTGTGCATCCAGCTTCACATAGCAAAATTGACCGTCCTATTTTCATCAGCTAAACCTACACTTCCCAACAGCACTTGCTTCTCTTCAGTGCTGCAGAGCGCGCCCCTGTTTATTTTGCTCCTGACCAGCCCCAGTTTGCCTTATTCTTCTGTGCACAGTCTGCTCCTGTACAGTACCCTGTCTGACCAATTTTATCTCCTGCCATCTATATCAGTATAACTGCCTGTGTGGGATTAAAGAGGACCTGCCACCCCCTCCCCCTATGGATTAGAATCTAAGTGCAGCACTGAATGCAGCATGTCTGCTGTATTCAGGCAAGGGATCCCCCATTTCTCTGTGCGGCTGGTACCCCGAGATATAGGCTCAGGAAAACTTACAGTTAGAAGCCATGGAGGCTGGCCCTTGTGCTGCAGCCACGTTGTAGCACGGGGGCATTTTACATGCGCCTTTTTTAAATGTGTTCGCCACCTCTCTCCTGCCAGTCATTTCACCCATGTCCTCGCCTAGCGAGGTATTGCTTATCGCTGCCCCGGTTGCCTGTACCGCCTCCTGCTCTGACGTCAGAGCCTTTGCTCGCTCTGCTCTGTAGCATAACACGGAGCAGGGCGGGGAAAGTAGGGGATGTCACAGCAGAAGGCGGGACAGGCGTCCTCTACTTTCCCCGCCCTGCTCCATAGCAGAACACGGAGCAGGGGAGAGAAATTAGAGGACAACACAGCAGGAAGTGGGACAGGTGGCCGGGGCGGCAATAAGCAATACCTTGCTCTGTGCCTGAGTCAACAGCACAAGGACGCGCAGAGCGCAGGCCAGGACACGGGTGAAATGACTGGCAGGAGGCAGGCGATGAACACATTTAAAAAAGGTGGCACAGAGACGCAGGGTGTGTGAAATGCTCCCGTGCTATGAGGTGGCTGCAGCACAAGGGCCAGCTTCCATGCCTTCTAACTGTAAGTTTTTCTAAGCCTATATCTCAGGGTACCAGCCACACAGAGTTTAGTTAAATGTTCTTATTAGAAGATGGAATTTTGAATTGTAAGTATGAATTACAAGATAAATATTGAGTTGATATGATGAAAATGGAGTAATACTACTAAATGGACGTGCTAATAAAAACTTACCACGTGAACATACTCTTTCTTGGCTTCTTTTCCGAGCTGTTGAAATTTATACGGACTTATGTCAATCAAAGATGTCACATGTCCATGGTAAGCGCTAAAACAATGAATGACAAGTTTAATACGTAAAGTAAATTTACTAAGCAAACAAAAGTGAACGCTCTATGGTATAATGACATTTAAAAACCTACTGGTCAAGGGTTATCACATCATGGTGTCCAGAGAACTGACGTGCCAAACGTAAGGCTAGGTCGTTGGCTTCTGACCTGCAAGAGGGAGTTGAACAAATTAGGAGTGTAACACCTTCATGTACTCTGTGAGATAAGTGTTTAACAAAAATGAGTTATACATTCACACGAGTGAATAAAACGTTGATAGTAGATACAGTTTCCTATTTTAAAGAATTGCAATACATCTGGAAAAATGTGATGCTATAAGGATGATACATATGGGATCTGTTATATATCTGCAATCCCGTAGACTGTAGTAGGTGAATTACAGAAGAAAATAGTGTATGCTGTTATTCTCTTCATGCAAATATCCAGTCCATAGGAAGAAAACTAATCTGAACAATCCTTTTGAATAGCATTTGTCCTAGTGCTGCCAGCTTTTATCATGGACAGCACTAGGAATTTGTGACCTTAGCTGTAGAAAAGTCAACCATGTAAAACCTGTTATATATGACAGTACTCTGCTTTGTATAACAATAAGAATTTTTTGCTACATACACTTGCAGTAGTATATATATATATATATATATATATATGTATACATCTCATATGTAAAGCTGAGTGTATGTATGTATGTACGTATGTGTGTATTTTTGTTCACTAAAGGAATTTGCACCGTGGCATCTACAACCACAAAATTTTGCACAGACACTCCATTTGACTCAGGGAACATCTATGACTATGTTTTGATCGGAAATTGTAACCCTGCACTTTACAGTCATTTGCCAAAAAAAAGGTCTGTTTACTGTTTGTGTATGTATGTCCACTATATGCACACATATGGGAACTATAGCTCATATATGGTAACTGTGCCCATACATGGTAATAGGGCTGTGTTCCTTCTGGTAATAGTGGGAAATCAAATTTATCAAACTATATTAGCCCATACACAATAATGTGCCCCAAGCAGGAAATACCAGTATGCAGCAGAATGCCGCGTACAGCCATCAGTATACTGCAGGAGGCCACACACAGCCCCCAGTATGCAGCAGGAGGCGGCACCCCACCCCCAATATACAGCAGGAGGTGGCACACACACCCCAGTATACAGCAGGAGGCTGCACACAGCTCCCAGTATACGACAAGAGGCCACACACAACCCCAAGTATACAACAGAAGGCTGCACACCGATCCCAGTATACAGCAGGAGTCAACACACAGCCCGAAGAATACAACAGGAGGCCGCACACAACTCAGTGTACAGCAGGAGGCCACACACAGCCCCCATTGTACCACAGAAGGATACACACAGCCCCCAGTATATCGCAGAAGGCCATACACAGCCCCCAGTATATCAAAAGAGGCTGCATATAGCCCCCAGTATACAGCAGGAGGCCGTACACCAGGGGTCTCAAACTCTAGGCCTCGAGGGCCGCACACAGTCCAGGTTTTCAGGATTTCCTTAGAGTTTCACAGTTGATAATTTGATTACCAACTGTCAAATGCCATAGAAATCCTGAAAATCTGGACTGTGTGCGGCCCTCGAGGCCTGGAGTTTGAGACCCCTGCCGTACACCATCCCCAGTATACAGCAGGAGGTCACACACAACCCCCTGTTTACAGCAGGAGGCTGCACACTGCCCCAGTATACTGCAGGAGGCCGGACACAGCCCCAGTATACAACGGGAGGCCTCACACAGCCCCCAGTATACAGCAGGAGGTTGCACACAGCCCCCAGTATACAGCAGGAGTTGTCACACAGCCCCCAGTATACAGCAGGAAGTCGCAGACAGCCCCCAGTATACAGCAGGAGTCCACAAACAGCCCAAATTATACAGCATGAGGCCGCAAACAACTCCCAGTATACAGCAGGAGACTCACACTGCCTCCAGTGTACAGCAGAAGTCTGCACACCGCTCCCAGTATACAGCAGGAGGCCGAACACAGCCCTCAGTATACAGCAGGAGGCTACCCAAAGCACTCAGTATACAGCAGGAGGCCTATTTACTTTGTGACTTTTATGTGCAAGATAATTTTTGTTAAACCATTCTATTTTGTTATAGCTAGGAACAGTTAGTTACTATCCCGGGAAACGCCGGGGGCACAACAGCATGTTATTATGTTTAATTTCTCAGTTTACATTAATGTAATCACAGAACACTGAATACATTCAAATCTATTCGTCCCTGTCCTCAATTATGTTTACTGACATCTTCATGAAGAAAAAAAAAACATAAAAAGATTTTTCCATCTCTTCTCAATTGAAATGACCAGTGCTGGTCTGTAGTACCTCACACAACTAGTGGACTAGCATGGGGCTGTGTTTTTAATTCTTTAAAATGTCTTTTAATATGTGAAGTCTATACGTTGTAGCTCCCACTCCCACCAAAATTGACATGATCTACTAACAAATATCTAATGCAAACACAGTGGGGGACAAGATCCTGGTAAATGTATTCATTAAAATATATTGTGAAGTGTGCATACATTTCCGTGAGTTGCAGGTTATATGGCAGCTAAGGCCCCTTTCACATCAGCGGTATTTTCAAATCGCGGCAGATGCGGTGAAAAAACCGCATCTGCCGCGATTACCGCATAACCGCGACACTTGCGGCACAGTTGCGGCAAGCCCCATGCAATGTCTATGGGGCTTGCAGTAAGGGTGCGGCAGGTGCGGCAAGTGCGGTTTCGGCACTTGCGGCAGGTGCGGCCGCGAAAAAAAACGCTGCAAGCAGCGTTTTTTTTCGTGGCCGCACCTGCCGCAAGTGCCGAAACCGCACTTGCCGCACCCTTACCGCAAGCCCCATAGACATTGCATGGGGCTTGCCGCAAGTGTGCCGCAAGTGTCGCGGTTATGCGGTAATCGCGGCAGATGCGTTTTTTTCACCGCATCTGCCGCGATTTGAAAATACCGCTGATGTGAAAGGGCCCTAAGAGAAGGGAAAAAAATTACTATTTAAATCCATTGTGAGTGTGGATCAGCTGTTGATTGGGATTTGTGCTTAAAGGGATCCTGTCACCTCCAAAACGCCACCTAAGCTTCAAAATCGTGTCCCTGCAGCATCCTATCAGTAATCTCACACTCCTTTTGGCTTAGAAAAGCATCCTGTGAAAGTGTAGAAAAACGTTTTATAACTTACTCATTAGTGATGATAATGAGCTGTGGCTATATTCTTTAGTCACTAAGGCTGGCCATCTTCGTCATAATATCACGCTTTAATGCATATTGTAATCAGCGCCTCCCAGCTATCTTCGGCGCTGCTTGGGCTGCAATGGGGATGTAATGACGCGATTCGCGTCATTTCCGGCATCGGGTGACGTTAGTACATCCACATCGCATGCGCAATGCGGTGCTTGAAGCCTACAGAGCAGCACGGGTGTACTGACGTCACCCGATGCCGGAAATGACGCAATTCGTGTCTTTACAGCCCAGGCAGCGCCGTGGAGAGCAGGGAGGCGCTGAATACAACATGAATAGAAGATCACGCACATTAGGGCGTGATCTTATGACGAAGATGGCCCGCCCTAGGGGCTAAAGAATATAGCCACAGCTCATTAACATCGCTAATGAGTAAGTTATAAACGTTTTTCTCCACTTTCACAGGATGCTTTTCTGAGACAAAAGGAGTGTTAGATTAGTGATAGGATGCTGCAGGGACATGATTTTGAAGCTTAGGTGGCGTTTTGGAGGTGACAGGATACCTTTAAGTGTGAGTTGGATTAAGTGTGTGACTTTTAAGATTTAGTGACTTTGGATTCAGGGAACTCAGAAGGGAGTAATTTGTACTGAATTGCTGTTTTTATTTATTTGAGTTATTACATTATTACATTTATGTCTTGTGCAATCCCTATTAGGAAAATGTGCTCTACTATTGCCAACGCCATCCAGTGTACATCTTGTTGCATGAATGCAGTTCTTGAACAGCCGGTCGAGGGTGCATACTGCTGTACGAGAATCAGCACACTATGCATTTGGAAGCCCAGGTACTGGTCAGCTGGCAACACTGAGATCCATAGACAATATGGAAAGGAGTCTGTTGCTCACTGGGATAGATGTGGGGGAGGATCGTCTTATGGAACTGAAGGACAGTGAGGCAGCTCGATGGGTGATAGATGGAGGGGCAGAAATAAGAGTGCCAAGTAGACAAGTAGACTTGTACTGATCTGGCACACCCTAACAAGTCTCCTAAATTGGCAGACAAGGGAGGAGTCAGTACAGGACTAGCACTGCTTCACCAATACACATCTGAAAGCCGGAGGAGTGTCTGCTCCAGTAATAGGGAAAATAGGAGCGCAGAGCAGGCCAGACAGTTTCTGGCATTGGGGGATTCCATTATTAGGAGAACAGATATTGCAATTTGTCACATCACAGAGAACAACGAACAGTGTGTTCTCTTCCTGGTGATTTAGTTTGACACATCGCTGATCAGGTTAACAATTTACTGTGGTGGTAAGGACCAGTAGTCATGGTGCAAATGGCACAAATGACAAACTTAGGCTGGTTTCAAATTAGCGTTTGATACTGATCAGGATGAGAAAAGATGCGTAGCCGCATGTGCAAACTGATGCAAACTCATGTTAGCGCAGCTTTTTTATCGTGATCAGTATCACAGTGAATCTTGGTTAAAGGCCGGAAAATAATAGGAATAGATGGGTTATGGGTTGAAGTTGATGGACGTAAAGTCTACCTTCAACCTTAAAACTATAAAACTATATAGTGGGCATATCGGAGACATTGTTGGACAAGAGCTATGACTGGCTGTTAATTTACAGGGCTATAAGCTGGGGGGGAGGTGTTTATATGTAAAATCATTCCTAATGGTACCTTTACACGCCGCTACAGAAGGTTAGAAACAACCAGGTGTCTCACGTGCACGAGCACGTTCCAATGGTTGCTATCGGTACCCGATACCGCCTTTACACGCCGCTACAAAGTGCTCTACGGAAGGTTCTTTCTATCCCTGGAGGCACCGACGGGTGCTGCAGGTTACTTTCTGTAGAGCACCTTCCCTCATTTACACGCCGCTACAGAAGGTAATATGGGAGGACCTGGGGCAGCAGGGTGTGACAACACATAGGTGTGCCAGAATTGTGGATTACGAGACGCTCGTACGGTGATTGGACAATGCAATAACATCATGATTGGCCAGCCAGAGCAGGAAGGCTGGCTAATACATGATGCTATTGCAATTGTGTAGTGTGACTGGTCATCTACTTAAATATGCCGCCCTATGCAGGGACAACCAATCGTAACGCAGGAGCTTCCACCAATGATCGCTGAAGGGGGGCGGTATCCCGGAGGCTGTGTCACGCCCCAGGGAGTTAACTAGGTGTTGAAAAAACCTTCCTGTTCCTTATTTAGATGCCGCTACCATTGGGTTGAAACCAACCTGTTTTTGAGCACTCGCGGTGTTTTGACGGTGCAAGATACATTTGTCTCTGACACCCGGATGTTTATAACCTTCTGTAGCGGCGTGTAAAGGTACCATAAAATGTAACCTATACTGTTGGTAAAGTCCTTGTGGGTTTCCTAAGAGTTGCTATCCTGGAGTATCTCAAGAAGAATAACCTCATGGCCCATTATTAACATGGTTTTATAAAGGATCAGTACTGTCAAACAAATCTGATCAGCTTCTATGAAGAGATAAGATCGAGACTGGACCAGGAAAAATGCAGTGGATGTTGCCTATATGAACTTTTCTAAGGTGTTTGATACAGTGACACACAAACATTTGGTACATAAAATGAGAATAATAGGAATAGAGGAAAACATGTGCAACTAGGTTAAGAACTAGCTCGGTAATAGGAAACAAAGGGTGGTTATTAATGGAACACACTAGTACTTGGTCAGTTACCAGCGGGGTACCACAGGGGTCAGTATTGGGCCACTTGTTTAATGTATTAATACATAGAGAGCATATAGAGTAGAATTTCAATATCTGCAGATGATACTAAACTCCACAGGGTAATCATTGCAGGGTATTACAATATACAAATATATGAGGGAACAATACAGTGACTTTTCTAATGATTTTTTTACATCTAGGCCTGCGACGTGGACAAAGAGGCATCCTGTATGTTCAGAGACAGAAGGTTTAGTTGTAATTACACACTCAAGATTATTTGCTGTAAGAGCAGTGAGACTATGGAACGCTCTGCTGCATGGTGTTATAATGGTTGATTCACTCATAAAATTTCAGAGAGACCTGGATGCCTGTCTTGAAAAATATAATTTTACTGGTTATGATGTGTTCTAGATTCTATGATTAGGCATTGATCCAGCGAACTAGATGTATTAGTATATGGTGTCGGGAACTAATTCTTTTTACCTAATATGGAGCTTAATGTCTGCCCCATGTGGCTTTTACCTTCCTCTGGAGCAAAGTGTTAGGCTATAGGTTGAACTCGATGGACTGAGGCTTATCTTCTATCTTAAAGATCATGAAACTAAGAATGGAAAAATTGGGAGAACATCCAAATGACATCATTGTGACATCATTTCTCCCCCCATCCCCAGCTGCTAATGAAGTAGTTCCATTGTAGAGACATCGGTCCCATAGGTTATGGGTCTAACTAGGACTGGACCAATTTGAACTATGATATGTACATTCTTGGTTGCTTTTTGTATTGGCAATGAAATAACATGTGTAATGCATGTGTTTGGTCTGAAACTAATTTTTGTCCAGCTCTACTATTCAAGAAAATATGTTGGCTTTGTAAGAATGCCCACAGACATCAGGTAATACAATATATCTGAAATGGTTAAAGTTATCTTAAAATGCATATAATGATATATGATATATAAGTACACCACGAACACAAAGTTCTTTACGTATTACTTATAGCCTTGGGATGGGAACACCCTAAATGCACATTTCACATATTCCTCTTCAAGAGGTGTATAGCGTCATTTTGAGGGTGTGACCAGCCCCTAGGTCACAGGTAACATGTAAAGAACTATGTTTATTTATGTTTTATTATGTGCCCTTTTTATATAACTTTGACTGTTCCTGATACACTATGTTACTTAATATCTTCAGCTATTGCTTTTTTTATTCTAGTAGTATTCTTAAACAAAGCGACTTAGTGACTGGTACATTTAAATGTTCTGCTGAAAGCCATATTTGAATGTATTTTCTTGGAGTATCACAATAAAGATACACTTTAAGTTAATTATTTTGAGCTGATTGGGCTCATTTTAGCTTATTTAGGTTAAAGAGAACCTGTTATTTACTCAATAAAATGGAGTTTCTCCTTCAACTCATTGGGGAACACAGGACCATGGGTGTTATGCTGCTGTCCACTAGGAGGAGACACTATGCAGAATATGTAAAAGAGTTAAAAGGCTCCTCCTCTGCAGTATACACCCCTGGAGCAGGAAGTGCCTCACCAGTTTTTGCTTAGTGTCGTTAGGAGGAACACCTACATTTTATTTTTCTTAAATATTTTTTATTTTTTGATTTTTTCTTTAATGATAAAGAAAAGTGGGTCACTGGCGAGACTCCCGGCATGCTCCTTCCTCGGCCCCCCACTTTTGGGGGCACCTGGTTGAAGTTGAGAGGTTGATCCACATGCCTCTCCTTCCTCGGCACCCCACAGTTGGGGTGATGGGTTGAAGTCGAGACGATGGTCCTCCTTCCCCTGGTCCCCACTGTTGGGGTCTCTGGGTTGAGGTCAAGGATAAGCAGGAGCCCTCTGAATGTGGACAGCAGCATCACTCCCTACGCACCTCTCAGGAGGCACTTAGGGGAGCCAACAAAGGTACAGACAGAATGTGCTGCATTCCAGCTGCAGCACCTCACCAGAAGCCTCAGCCAGGCTGAGGGTGTCAGTTAACTGCAGGATGCGGCACACAGCTGCAGGAGCCCCAGGAAGCACAGTATAGCTGTGTTGTCCTAATGGGGCCGGGGAATTGCAAAGGAGACAGTCATAGGGCACAGGCTGCCAGTACCTCTGCAGCAACAAAAAAGCTGCAGAGGTATAAGTTTAGCAGAGAAGCCAGGGCACTGGATCCCCTGCGGGGACCCTATCGTGCTCCTGACTGGCGACGCCGGAGGTCTGGCGCAGTCCGGGGCAATTCTGGCACCGCGCTGGACCTCCATGCCAGCCTGGAGCCGTTTGCAGTAGACAAAAACTAATTTAGGCCGCGTATTCGGCCTAGGCAGAAGCCGCCACCTATTTCCACGCCCCTGGCCCGCACCCGATGACGCGAATGACGCGGCCAGCGTCACTCAGGGGGCAGAACAAAGCGTGCAGGGCGCAGATAAGCTATGTGCTTGTACTCCCCTGCACGCTCCGGCCCCCGCCTTGGACAAGCAAAGTAATATCACGGCGGCCATTACATGGACGCTGACATAATGTAATGGCCGCCATAGCGCCACCTGCAGGCACTGACTAGAACCTGCACTTTACAGGCAAGTGCAGAACTAAACACTCAGCCACATCACTATGGCTGGTAGCCCCACAGGGCAGCCTTCCTGCGGCAGAGGTCAAGTAATAGACAATAGGAACTGGGCAGTATCCTGCCAATATAAGACCAGGCCGCAGGGTCCCCAGGGCCACGCACACCACTACCAGAAAATGTATCGCAGCGTCGGCTCTGCAGGGGTTGCTCAATCAGGCTGAGAGTCCAAGTCAAATGCTGTCCTCCTTCCCCATACCTTTTGTGGATACTGGGCTGAAGTCGAGTTATTCCCAAAAATCCTCCATCTATGATGTAGAGAACAGCATTACTAGCTGCCATGACTTCCATATGGATGTTGAGCGTCAGATGCCACACTAATATATTCCGTACAGCAACATCGGGGGCACATACTAGAGAAAATGGGGAGCACAACAAGGTCCCCCCAACCTCCCTATGTAATTTGGCGCCGGTCGGTAACTCCACGGAATACAAAACCCGTCGGCCACTAGTCCGGGATACAACAACAGGGCCTCCGGAGGTACAGTAACCACAACCTCCCCAGACTATAGCCTAAATTAGCTATCGCAGGACAAATGACAGTGTTATATTCTAATGCAGCTTCGCATCCTCACGCTGGGCACCTTACACGGAACAACATGTACCACAAGCAGCAGTACAGCCACGTCATATATATATATATAGGATACTCTGGCACTGGCTCACCCTACACCGGTAATATCAACCCTACATTCAGGGTGGTAAATGCAAACAACATACCTGTCGCTGCACACAATGCAACATTTAATGGTCAGTTAGTATACTGGTCAGTTAGTATACATGTATGCCAAATTACTCGGGCAAGTAAAGCACTCAGGTAGTTTGCATATTGTACTCAATAGCGTCATTCTCCAGACCACCGCTCTCAACCCGAAAACCGGTTTAGCAACCATAGGGTTATAGACACACATTTTTCATCCGTCGGGCAGTTGCTCGCACTGACCGACATCGAACACAAGTCACCAAATTAGAGTGGGCAGTGTTCAAGTCGGTGTCTAGCACCTGCATTCGCTCGTCGCTTCACAGGGAAAGACATCATGACATAGCTAATGCAGGTAGCCCAGACAACTCAAGCAGACATCATAACTGCTTACCTGATACATTCAGCAATGGATGCAGGGCCACATGTAGGTACACGTAGATACACCTATCCACCTTTAGGGCTTGAACATAGGTAGAACCTAGGTTTCAATGAGAAAAACGATGTGTCCTTTCCTTGTACAACGTTAAGAATACTCGTCCAACATACCCCTGCCCGGGTCACCACACAGCTAAAACAAATATCGTGTGGTGGACTTATTATGAGTTTAACTAACAGGTACCTTCCTCGGCCCATCACTGTTGCAGACATCAGTCAAAGTTAAGGTAACCTGCCTAACGAAGGTACGGCGTACCAAGACAGGTTGCTATCCCATCCAGACCCCACAGCTAGAGTTCTGGTGGGCGGACAGAATAGCCAAGTCTCAAAAGATGCAGGCTGAGACACAGTAATCCGCAGCTGCACAGCTAAATCTACAAAGGGTCTCTAAACTATACGACCCATAGCATAGTCCCTCCTCAGCTACCCATTGCTGGGGCTGCTGGGTCGTAGCCGAGATTGATATATGCTAGACTCCTTCCTCGACCCCTCACTGTTGGGGGCTCAGGTTGAAGTTGCGAAGGTCCAAGGCCTAAATGGCCGCTCTCCCCAGATGACAAAAACTAACCTCTGGGTCACAGAACGTGGAACACCAGCTGCTAATCTCATCACTACACCTATACTAGGTTCTAGTAGGCAGATACTACATGCAAGCATTTTACACAGTCTGCTCCGAGGCAGGACCTAGCAGGCGCCCGTCAGCATTAACCCAATGTATGGGCTTCCAGTGCCCTGTCTGGCCGTAGTCCGAACCTTCTTACACGCAGCCAAGTCATTCTCGACTCAGGTGTATAACGAAAATACCTGAAGAATTGAAGCAGATAAAGATAGAATTTTTCCTAGACTGAAGTTAGCCTTGGCTATTCTGCATGCTAGCAGTTTCCAAGATTTAGACGTCATCAAAGCAGGATTTTCAAACACCGCAAACACATTCTCACTCTGACTGTGCACGTTAGGAAATTTTAGGGGCGGATCATTCCCCAAGTCTACCATCGTCGTCTGGTAATCCACAGTCTCCTTTAGTGGTCTCCTCAATCCTGCACAACTGCCATGACAGGCCTAGACAGGGTAGTAGCAGCAGAGGACGCAGTGCCATTGTCTCATGCAACTACGGTGGGTTCAATTATACATGCTTAGACACAGCACAACAGCAGGAGGGAGGTACGCCCATCACAATGCATAGGACAGTAGTCGTGCCCACACCAAAAGAGGTCCATCGATCTATGATAATTCGGCCAGTAGGTCTAGTGCTAAAATCATTCATGCGGACAGTCTAACAGGTCAGAATACAGACAGACAATGCCGAAGAGGTGGCATAGGTCATCCACCAAGGGGACACCTGCAGTCAACAAGCGAAACACACGTACGCTACAGCTGTCGCTTGGTAAAGTCCCTACACACTGTAAGGTCAGCTTGTCTCATAACAAGTGTAACCATTTTGGAAGCGGAGTTGCCTAACACGCCAACAGATAGGCTTAGGAAGGCAGTCTCTTCATCCAGAAAGCCTCATTCAAGGCGGCCAGCGCCAGGAAACCACAGGTGTAGACTTCACGAAGTCACGCCTCAATGCCCAGGTTCCAACCTGTTGCTCAACGTCCCAGGACCCACAGTCAATAAGACAGACACACTAGTTCAAGACTGGACCCGTCTCCTCTATATTCATTTCCCACTACCAGCTAGTGCGAAATATCACACAAAAATGTTGCCGGATCATTCTTGTGGCCGCGGACTAGCACAAATGCGTTTAGTATGCAAAATTTGTACAAACCATGGCAGCAGTGCCATGACGACTAACAGAAGGCCACCACCGGCGCTCTTTGGGCCAGTTATCCCTCAGAGTTACTCAATTCGTAACATAATAGCGTAGCACTTGAAATCTGGAGCTTAACCAAGGGAGCTTTGCCCAGGATATGGTAGCAACCATAGTCACAGCGGGGAAACCAGACTAGTCAACGACATACGATCACACATAGGTAGTCGTGTTGTTTGATGTCTTCAGTAGCCTCTAAGGGTCATTTCGCTTAGCCTTATTTCAGAATAAGGTATCTACATTTCTTCCACACAGCCCTAAAATCTTGTCTAGGCAATGGAATAAAGCGATGTTTGGGTGAGCGCTGGGATATGAAGACAGCCACACTTCAACAAGTATTTTACCTGTAAGTTTATTGTTCAATTCACACTAGGTCCTCTCCCAGTGAATTGAACAATAAACTTACAGGTAAAATACTTGTTGAAGTGTGGCTGTCTTCATATCCCAGCGCTCACCCAAACATCGCTTTATTCCATTGCCTGCATATCTATCTCCCTTCGGGGAGAGCGGTGGAGCAGCTCCAGAGGAGAAGACAAACCTAACAGAGGAGAGGAAAACACGTGAGGGATCACGTGCAATTACACAGGCGGACACCGAGGAAAAAGGGAAAGAAATCCACACCGCATAGAGAGAGACCCCGTGCACTCACTACGTGAGCCCCCCTGTTGTGCGGACAGCACAACAGGAAAAGGTGAGTGTAACGGTGACTTAACGGAGGGTGGACATAGAACATAAAGCAGCGTGGCGCAACCAATTTCTATATCTCACTAAAATCTTGTCTGTCCTTAGAATCTCTCACACAGCAAGGTTCAGCCAGTTTCACCTTCTTCCAAAAACGTATTGCCACCAGACTTCTACAAACTTCGTCCTTCACAGGGTCTGCCATGTAAGGACTTCAGACAACAGGTCTACACAAGTATGGCCAGAACTTTGTCTTCACGGACCTACAGGAAACACATTTCTATACTCTATAGAATATTACCCTTAGCATGCTCATCCACCCAGGCCTAGTTTCCCCTATAGCTGGTTCCATCCTTAGTCTAAGAACAGTATATTCCTACCCCCTAACGTAAGACATCTCACGGTCACGGCTGTGCCTGCCTCCAGTCCAGCAGGTGTCAAAGAACCTACAGATACAATTGCTGGTCAAGGACCTACGCAGCTAAGTATCCAGGACAGTGTCCGTTGTAGAGGTCGGATTATCATTCTTCCTTCTTCCACAGGACAAACATAAGAACATGTCAGCCTTTAAGGCTGCTCTACTCAAATAGATTCGTCTAAACATCAAAAGCGCTTCCAACATCGATAACTCACCCATTCCACCCATTACACCAGTGTCACGACACATTCTATTACGGCCGTGGAAGCTTCCTCGGCTGTTCGACACCAGGGGTAAGCGCAACAAGTGTGTAAGGCAGCCAAACGGTCGGCCCACACACAGACTCAAACCAATACAGTATTTACACTCAGTTCTCGGCAAACGCAGGTATAGGTAGAGGGTGGATCTTCGAGGCTGCAAAACAACATGCCCTGGTGACTAAAGAATATAGCCCCTGCTAATTATAATCACTAATGAGTAAGTATTAAAACGTTTTTATGCACTTTCACTGGATGCTTTTAGGAGACAAAATAAGTGTGAGATTAGTGATAAGATGCTGCAGGGACATGTTTTGCTAGCTTAGGAGGATTTTTGGAGGTGACAGGATCCCTTTCAAATATGACTAAATTGACAGAGATAGCAACTATTGAATGTGTTTTGGGTAACATGCATTCCTGGGCTATTTTGTGACTTATATAGTAGAGTGTTTTGGTATATCTGGTACTTTCCCTCTTTTACCAAATATGACAAATAACAAAGGTTTTTCAGTTATTATTTTTTTTTGCCCCACATTGCAGTGACTATTCTCACTCTTCTGTCTAGCAACAAAACCTTTGCTGACAAATGACTGACGTAGAATTCTACACTCTTAGGGTTGTTTAACACTAGCGTTTTTTGCTATGCATATGAATCTGTCACAAACTGGATGTACACACAGCTGTTTTTGGCCCCATTGACTTTCAATGGGGACAGAGACACCTGTGTGTGCATCCATTTGTCCACATCTTTGCATAAATCTGCGTGGATCTGTGGTTTCACTTGATTTTCACGGAGACAAAAACTGCAACTTGTTACGCTTTTTGTCTCTGTGACGAAAACAATGAAGCCGTGGATCCACGCACATCCAGAGCCCCCCACGTGTGAATTCACAATGGGGCCTATGGATCACGGACAGATATGGAAACAGGATACCTGTGGATCTGTACTTTTGGTGCGTGATCCATGAACTGCACATGCACAGGGCATGTGAGGAACGCATAAAATGTCCCCTAGGGGGTGAAAAATATGCAAACGAATGCACCCGCAAAGGGAATTTCCTGCATGCCCATGGATCCAAGAAAATGCTAGTGTGAAACTAGCAATAAGCTGGGTTCACACTTGCGTATTTTGCAATCCATGTCAATCCATGTGAAAACGGATGCCCACGGATCTGTTTTCATGTCCAATGACTTTCAATGGTGACGGATGGGACTTGCGGATCCAAGTGCTTGCATATTTTTCATGACACAAAAATGTTGCAGATTTTTGTTGCGTCAAAAACAATCGGACACACAGACACACATGGATCTGTGGCTATATGTCTGGAATTAAAAATGGAGCTCTATGGACCACGGATCCGTGTGTTTCAATGTGCAGGGATCCGTTTTGTGGAACTGAGCATGCTCAGATTCAAGGTTGAGCACCTCCCACCCACATTTCTGGAGACAGTTGACAGATCCATGTAAATAACATTAGGTGGGCATCTGTTGGCATCCATTTTCAGAATTCTGTAGGGTCTGTGAGTATCCAGGGAGTTGCAGGTTTAACATGCATGCACACGGATTGCAAAATACGCAAGTGTGAAACCAGCCTTAGAAGCTCTAACACCACCACTAAAAATTGATACAAGGACAAATATACCAAGACTTCCAGGTTTAGTTTTGACGAAACAAGAAAAACCTCAATGAGATCTTATGTCACTTTATGCTGCTTTTCCTTTAGTTATGTTGGTAATGTCAGTAATAATTCCATAAATATCTTCATTTATGGGATTGTCAAAAGTTTTAGGCAGGTGTGGAAAAAAAGCAACAAGTAAGAATGTTTCTAAGAATAGAAGTATCATCCAGAGAAATGTTTGATTGGCTCCAAATGTATTACACAGCAGAAGAAGTCATACAGCTTTGTCATTAAAAACGTCAATGTAAAGAAGAACAATGAGTCCCAGAAGTGGGATATGGTCCTCATAGAGCACAGATGTCAAGTTCAGCAAGTCTAGCTTGAATTAGATTTAGATTTTGCACAAGCCTTCATCCGCTGAAGATCTGTGGTTAAGGCTGAAGGCACATGGTGCGAGGGACTCACGCGAGTGCAATGTGAGAGAAACTCACATTGCACTCGGACCAGTGTTACCCTATCAGGCAGGGCACACTGGTGCGAGTCCCCCGCACCTAACTCACATTGCGAGTCAGAAGCGAGTGCAGTTGCTGCGACTGCACGCGATTCTAACATGCGTGTGGACAATAGTAGTCTATGGGTGCGAGAAAATCTCGCACCATTACACTACACGGTGCAATACTCGCACCCGTGTTTAAATTTCCCCCGCTGAACCGGTATAGTAAGCTATCATCTTGTACCACTGTGACAGCAGCGGTACAAGATGTTTAGCTAATACAATGATGATTGGTGTAAAATAATGTATTCCGGGGTTATTTTAGCTATTAACCCCATCAGCATCCTCTGCGCCGCATGTGATGCGGCTCAAATCCCAGTGATGAAGGGGTTAATATGAAGCTGGTGGAGTGGCACCATGTATGTTGAGTGTCCTCACTCTATGCAAACATGGTGTCTTTACTTACACTATGTGTGTGAAGGGGTTAATTGTTCTGTAAAATGGGTTAAAAGAGCTGTCAGCTTTATATTTCCACTGTAAAAGCTGGAGCTCTGTTGCTGCCTATGGGGAGCTGTCCACACTGTGTGGTGCTGAACACTGCAGGTGCTGAAGGCGAGACAGGGCTATAACACCACACAGCAGGGACAGCTCCCCATAGGCAGTAACAGAGCGCCAGCTTTTACAGTGGAAATATAAAGCCGACAGCTCTTTTAACCCATTTTACAGAACAATTAACCCCTTCACACACATGGTGTAATGACACCATGTTTGCACAGAGTGAGGACACTCTCCACATACATGGTGCCACTACACCAGCTTCATATTAACCCCTTCATCACTGGGATTTGAGCTGCATCAGCAACCTCTGCGCACACATGCGGCGCAGAGGATGCTGATGGGGTTAATCACTAAAATAACCCCGGAATACATTATTTAACACCAATCATCATTGTATTGGCTAAACATCTTGTACTGCTGCTGTTACAGCGGTACAAGATGATAGCGGGAAATACAAACTAAGTGGCTTTGACAGCTGTAGAGTTTCTATTCCCCGACAAATGTTGTCTGCAGTCCTTCAGGACCATGGACAGCATCACAATCACGCAGCACACACGCAGTCACACCTCACAATCGCAACACACTTACATACATACAGTCAGCCACACTCACCACACGCACCACACACACCCAACAACACGCATCACACTCTCATCACTGTCGTGCATCATACACGACAGTGTGCCTTCAGCCTAAAGCTACAAGATGTTTGGAGCAACATCCCTGACGAGTTTCTTCAAAAACTGTCAACAAGTGTACCTAGATGAACTGATGCTGGATTGCTGCTTTGAAGGCAAAGGACAAAGGGTGGTCACACTGGATATTGAATGGTTTAAAATGTTTCATTTGTTCAGTCACTTTGCATTTTATTAATTGATATAAATAAACTAGTAACACTGGAGCAATCCGCCTGTCACAAACTGAAGAAGATCAACAGGAGCTGTGCCAATAAAGAGTGAAAACGTCGGAGGGTGAGTATTGGACCGGGGACAGGACCTTGGTTTAAAAGTAATATTTTAAAAACAGAAAGCTCTAGTGGTGCTTTAAAGTACACTGAATGAAGCATAGCTAGCTTTACATATATTTTAACAAAATATATGGTATACAGACAAGACCTGAAATATTATTTGTAAACATACCCCGAGTTCACAAAGTAGCAAACAGAAAGCTTCTCCGGAAGGGTCGCTGTTAGGCGTTCAGCATACTGGACAAGGTTGTCATGAAGAAATCTAGAGTTTGTATTCAGTAACTCCATCTGCTTCACTGCAGCCTTTGTCACCTCTGGATGACTATGTCCAACTACAAGTGAGGAAACAAATGCATTATTCACAAGCAAGTGCTGCCAAAAGCGCACAATGACCCAATGAGATCATACTAACAGTTGTGTTAAGACAGCTTAGTGTGTATATGTGTTGACTGACTTACTCTTATATATAATTGATAGACTTACCATGAGCAACATTATTAATGCAGTCGAGGTATCTTTCTCCTTTCTCATCAAACATGTACTGCCCTTTTGCACATACAATTTTAATTGGATCTTTTGCAAAAAATACCTTGCAGGAGGGTCTGAAAGGGAATAAATAGCACAATTAAAAACATTACGGTTTATGCTGCTCATTGAAATAACTAATAAAATATTTTCTTAAATGCATTTAATGGAATTCCTTATTGGAATTCAAGTCACTAAAAATCATAGCATTCTATTCACACCTTTAGATGTCCAAAGGCTTGCTCACTGCACTCGGACACATGGCATTGACTCTACTGCGTTTATGAGTCTGTGCTCCCATGTGGTGCCCATGGGCTTACTTATAGGGAAAAGTTGCTTCTTACTGTGGCATACATATAAAAGTGGATGTGGGATACAATACAAGCCTTCAGCTGTACCGTATAAGGGCACTGCGTTACAGATCCGTACAACATGGATAGTTGCAGAGGCTGATTACCAGATTGCCTGCAATAAAATATTTTTTTCGAACATCAGCAGTCTACTTTGCTGTTCTGTAGATCTGTTGCTGGCAATAGACAATTGCAGAGTAGCTACAGGTGGACCTATATCACTCAGTTTGTGTGATGATGCCATAGCGCCAACTGCATCTTTTAACAAGTACCTGCCACCCAAAGGAGCAAGAAGGTGGAGTTCTGGTTGATTGTCAAAGGTGAGGTAAGTGATTACTTTTTTTTTCCTTTGAGTTGGATGAGTGTGGTGTGGTTGAGGACATGTGATTATAATGAATTTGGGGTGACATGAAAGTATAACAGATTGGGAGAAAGGATATGAAGGCAAAATAAATTCGGACCATAGGGTGGGAGGACATAAACCTATAATAGAGTTAAGAATGTGAGGTGGGAGGGAGGTTATGACATTTTAAAGAATTTAGGGAGCAGGAAGAGCACAATGTTGGGGGTGAGTAAACAGGATAGTGACTGGTTGGGGTAATGCGTATAGTGGCTAATTAATTTATATTTTTATTGGATCAGGAAAAAATGTCTAATTACACTTAGTGGGAGGCCCATTGCTATCTTATCAATTTACATATTTGAATGGTGGGTTAAACAATGGTTAAATATATATAAATAAGAAAATAGCTCTAGTCAGAAGAGAAGTCATCAAGAGTGTAAATATTTATTCTGTATCTATTCTGAGTAAGGCTGGTTTCGCATCACATATATTTTCCTGTCCGTGGGATCCTACTTTTTGTAGGACACCACGGACAGGAATGCATACCACAGGAGGTGACCTATTTTGTGTCCAGGTCCGTGATTATCACGGGTCCGGACACTGAAAGAGCTGTGTGGGGCACTTTCACTTCTGCAATGTATATACATACATTGCAGAAGTGAAATTTAGTAAAAGAAAGGGTTAAAAATAAAAAAAAATCTCTATTCTCACCTGTCCGGCGATCCACCGACACCTGCAGCAGCTCTCGATGCTTACAGGACCTGCTGTGATGTCACAACCCGGCAGCGTCATCGGGTAACATGACTGCAGTTACCGCGGTAACCGGTCATGTGACTCGATCAGCTGATCGGGATGTGACGTCATGACAGGTCCTGTAGTCACACCGGAGCTTGTTGGAGCCATCGGGGGATCGCTGGAAAGGTGCGAATACAGATTTTTCATTTTTAACCCTTGCTTTTACTTAATTTTACTTCCGCAATGTATATATATACATTGCGAAGTGAAATTAGATAGTTAGGAGCAGTTTTAGTGTACTGAGCATGCTCACTACAATCGTGTCCTAGAAAAGATCCTGTCTTTTCTTGGACCCGTGCTCCATTGCCCCCTTTGTTAAAGGCCACGGATCGGATCGGATCTGGCCTAATTGCCATCCGATTTTGTCAGATCCAATTTGTGTCTGATTTTTTTGTGTGCCCAAAATAGGAGCAGTGTCCGATTTGGGGTACAGCAAAAAATCAGATACAAATCAGATCCCACAAAATCGGATGGCAATAAGGCCAAATCCGATCCGATCCGATCGCCATAGGGCCAGCGAACAGCCACGGATCCTCTAAAATTAGGCTACTTTTACATCAGTGGTTTGTAACACAATCCGGCAGATCAGGCAAGGTTGAACTTTTGAACTCAATTTGCCTGATCTGCTGAAAGCTTGTCTGCCTAGTATATTTCCTATACGACCTATGGACATGTGCAGCACTTGCGGTTTTGTTGCAATCCAGCCAATCCGGCACATGTGGCAACGGCCAAAAACCGCATCCTATTCGGTGTTGGCACGGGAGATTTAAACAGCTGTCAGATCAGCTGTTTCTTCAAATCACCCGTGCTGACACCGACAGGAGATCAGTGGAGGCTCTGGCTGATCTCCCGGTGGCCGCCGCTTACTACTGGCGGCCACCGGGAGAGATTTCAATGAGATCTGCAGCGTTCTACTGCGCTGTCATGCGGAGGACACTGTGCATCCATTGACTTCAATGCATGGTTTGTGCTCTTGCGGGCGCTTGCAGATAAAACAAGCGCCTGTGACCGCACAAAAGATGCAACATGCTGCGTTCGGAAGGCACTCGGAGGGCGCACAAATTGTGCACATCCGAACGCAAACGCAACTGAATGCAGCCAAACGCAGGCAAATGCGTTCCCATGTTAAATATAGGAACGAAGAGCGCAAGTGTTTGGCTGCGTTCGGTGCGCTGCGCTTGCAAACACAAATGTGAAGCCAGCCTTAGTCAGTTCAGTTCCTGGGAGGGCTGCGAAGAGGACCTGTGGACTGGAGCAGTGCTAAGCTCATCCCATGTATAACAGTTCAGTTCCTAGGAGGACTGAGGAAGATATCCTGTGGGCTAGAGCAGTGCTAAGCTCACCTTGGGATAGCTAAGCCTAGCTGAAGGACCTAAGGCAAGGGTCTGAGGAAGGAGAGGAGAGCCTGGGGAGCACAGCTGTGTCAAGTTCATCCCAGAGGAGTAAGCGCCAGACAATGGACACCAGAATCTGAGGCTGTGCAGGGCCCTACGACCCAGCAGCCAATACCGGAGGGTGGAAATTCCAAGTTCCCCATTCACACCAAGTGCCCAGAGGCAAAGCAGCTTGAAGAGCCCAGGAGTAGCCGCCCGAGAAGTTGGGTTAATAAAGGACTAGAGCTGCCACACACAGGAGAGGGAGAGAAAGGGCAGCAGCTCAGCTTCAAGCAGCATCAGGGAACCACAGGAAAAAACACAGCAGGGAGGCCTCAGAACTTGCCGGGTGTGGAGGACCCCAAGTTTGGTTACATAGACTCGCAGAACAGCATCTATGTAGAACTGGTCTTACCAGTAAAGGAATTGAGGAACCAACTAAAACGTGAGTCTCTCTGTTAATGCGCATCCTCAATCCTGCACCCTACACCCTCCAACATCCACTGCCCTGGGGATCGGCTCCGCCCGTGGGGAGGCACTCCATCCTAGCTGCCCGTGCATCATCCCAGCGGTACTGCAGCAGCGGCGGCTAACCATAGCTACAAACCACGGGTGACGTCATGAATAATTCCTATATAAATTACCCCTTTCCCTGCCTAAGCCTAGAACTGCCTTTTACAACTGAAGCCAGGGTCATGGAAGCCAGGTCTCGACCCCTGTGACTCCCCAGTACTGCTTAATAACTCGGTTCCAAGTACCCCATGGCCCTGGGGTGCACCATATAGTGCTTTTCCTTATTACATAGCCTCCTGTCTTGTTATATAGAGCAATGTCCCCTATTACATAGCCTTGTCTCTTATTGTATATAGTAATGTCCCCTATTACATAGCCTCCTCTCTTGATATATATATAGTGCTTTCCCTTATTACATTAGAGTCTTCTCTTGTTATGTATGCAATAGATTTTTGCTATATAGTATTCCTTCTCGTTATATAAAGTGCAATCCCTTATTATATAGTCCTCTCTAGTTATAATAAGTGTAATTCCATATTAAATAGTATCCTCTATTGATATGTATAGTGCTGTACATAAGGGAAAAATGTTGACTCCCTACATCTGTAGATGTGCACTAGAGCATGGGTGTGCCACAATATCTACAAAAATGTCATGTGCAACGAACGCTCTCTAAACTACTACTACTCTATGTATATATAGAGAAAAACTGTCAATCTAGGCACACAGTAGATGTTGGCAGAAACCTTTGTGAGTAGCCTTGTTAGCCACCTTGTCCTTGTCTGGCATTTTAAGGTATGTTTTCTCTGGAACACTGTAGAATTTCAGTGTAACATAAATATATCTGCATTAATGAAGTCGATCTTTGACTTGTGTTTCTTGTGGTTCTGTCAGCATGACTCAGCTGATCCATTTTAGCATTTAGTTTTCAGCAATGCTAAATATAGAAATGGGTTATATGAGGGGAGGCGGTCATACAAAGTAGACTGAGGTTAGGCACTGCTATAGCAAACAAGGTAAAGTAATGTGTAAAGCAGTGTTCCCCTACTCCAGTCCTCAAGGTCCACCAACAGTGCATGCTTTAGGATTTCCGTAGTGTTGGACTGGAGTTGGGGAACACTGGTTTGAACCGTACTCTTTTTGCATTATATTTCAGTCTCATTTCTGTTGCACGTTTTGCAAAATGCAGCAAAATACTGGTATACTAAGAAAATACACCGGGTGGGGTGGGACTGGAGTGCAGTTGCAGGTGGGGTGGGACTGGAGTGCAGTTGCAGGTAGGGTAGGACTGGATTTCAGTTGCAGATAGGGTAGGACTGGAGTGCAGTTGCAGGTGGGGAGGGACTGGAGTGCAGCTGTAGGTGGGGTGGGACTAGAGTACAGTTGCAGGTGGGGTGGGACTGGAGTGCAGTTGCAGGTGAGGTGGGACTAGAGTGCAGTAGTAGGTGAGGTGGGACTGGAGTGCAGTTGCAGGTGGAGAGGGACTGGAGTGCAGCTGTAGGTGGGGTGGGACTGGTGTGCAGTTGCAGGTGGGGTGGGACTGGAGTGCAGCTGCAGGTGGGTGAGACTGGAGTGTAGTTGCAGATAGGGTAGGACTGGAGTGCAGTTGCAGGTGGGGTGGGACTGGAGTGCAGTTGCAGGTGGGGAGGGACTGAGTGCAGCTGTAGGTGGGGTGGACTGGAGTGCAGTTGCAGGTGGGAGGGACTGGAGTGCAGCTGTAGGTGGGTGGGTCTGGAGTGCAGTTGCAGGTGGGGTGGACTGGAGTGCAGCTGAAGCTGGGGTGGGACTGGAGTGCAGTGAAGTGGGGTGGGACTGGAGTGCAGCTGAGGGTGGGTAGTGGACTGGAGTGTCAGTTGCAGGTGGTGAGTGGGACTAGAGTGCAGTTGCAGGTGGGGGGCTGGTACTGTGAGTGCAGTTGAAGTTGGGGTGGGACTACGTGCAGTTGCAGGTGTGGTGGTGGACTGGAGGCAGTTGCAGGTGGGGTGGCACTGAGTTGCAGTTTGCAGGTGGGGAGGGACTGGAGTGCAGCTGTAGGTGGGGTGGGACTGAGTGCAGCTGTAGTTGGGTGGGTCTGAGTGCAGTTGCAGGTGGGGTGGGACTGAGTGCAGTGAGCTGGGTGGGACTGGAGTGCAGCTGAAGCGGGGTGTGGACTGGAGTGCAGCTGTAGGTGGGGTGGGACTGGAGTGCAGTTGTGGTGTGGAGTGGGGACTGAGAGTGCAGTTGCAGTGGGGTGGGACGGGAGTGCAGTTGCAGAGTGGGGTGGGACTACGTGCAGTTGCAGGTGGGGTGGGACTGGAGCGCAGTTGCGGTGGGGTGGCACTAGAGTGCAGTTGCAGGTGGGGTGGGACTGAGTGCAGTTGCAGATGGGGTGGGACTACAGTGCAGTTGCAGGTGGGGTGGGATGAGTGCAGCTTGTAGGTGTGGTGGGACTGGAGTGCAGTTGCCGGTGGAGTGGGACTAGAGTGCAGTTGCAGATGGGGTGGGACTACAGTGCAGTTGCAGGGGGGGTGGGATGGTGGAGGAGTGCAGTTGCAGGTGGAGTGGGACTAGAAGTGCAGTTGCAGTGAGGGTGGGACTGGAGTGCAGCTGCAGGTGGGTGGGTCTGAAGTGCAGTTGCAGGTGGGGTGGTGACTTGGGAGTGGCTGCTTGCAGGTGGGAGGGACTGGAGTGCAGTGTAGGTGGTGAGGACTGGAGTGCAGTCTGTAGGTGGGTGGACTGGAGTGCAGTTGCAGGTGGGGGGATGAGGCATGAGGTGGGAGGTAGGTGGTGGGGTGGAACTGGAGTGCAGTTGCCGGTGGAGTGGGACTGGAGTGCAGTTGCCAGTGGAGTGGGACTAGAGTGCAGTTGCAGATGGGGTGGGACTACAGTGCAGTTGCAGGTGGGGTGGGACTGGAGTGCAGTTGCAGGTGGAGTGGAACTAGAGTGCAGTTGCAGGTGAGGTGGGACTGGAGTGCAGCTGTAGGTGGGGTGGGTCTGGAGTGCAGTTGCAGGTGGGGTGGGACTGGAGTGCCATTGCAGGTGGGGAGGGACTGGAGTGCAGCTGTAGGTGGGGTGGGACTGGAGTGCAGTTGCAGGTGGGGTGGGACTGGAGTGCAGTTGCAGGTGGGAAGGGACTGGAGTGCAGCTGTAGGTGGGGTGGGACTGGAGTGCAGTTGGCGGTGGAGTGGGACTAGAGTGTAGTTGCAGATGGGGTGGGACTACAGTGCAGTTGCAGGTGGGGTGGACTGGAGTGCAGTTGCAGGTGGGGTGGGACTAGAGTGCAGTTGCAGGAGGGGTGGGACTGGAGTGCCGTTGAAGGTGGGGAGGGACTGGAGTGCAGCTGCAAGTGGGGTGGGACTGGAGTGCAGCTGGGGTGGGACTGGAGTGCAGCTGTAGGTGTGGTGGGACTGGAGTGCAGTTGCCGGTGGAGTGGGACTAGAGTGCAGTTGCAGGTGGGGTGGGACTGTAGTGCAGTTGCAGATGGGGTGGGACTACAGTGCAGTTGCAGGTGGGGTGGGACAGGAGTGCAGTTGCAGGTGGGGTGGACTGGAGTGCAGCTGTAGGTGGGGTGGGACTGGAGTGCAGTTGCCGGTGGAGTGGGACTAGAGTGCAGTTGCAGATGGGGTGGGACTACAGTGCAGTTGCAGGTGGGGTGGGACTGGAGTGCAGTTGCAGGTGGAGTGGGACTAGAGTGCAGTTGCAGGTGAGGTGGGACTGGAGTGCAGCTGTAGGTGGGGTGGGTCTGGAGTCCAGTTGCAGGTGGGGTGGGACTGGAGTGCCGTTGCAGGTGGGGAGGGACTGGAGTGCAGCTGTAGGTGGGGTGGGACTGGAGTGCAGTTGCAGGTGGGGTGGGACTGGAGTGCAGTTGCAGGTGGGAAGGGACTGGAGTGCAGCTGTAGTGGGGTGGGACTGGAGTGCAGTTGGCGGTGGAGTGGGACTAGAGTGCAGTTGCAGATGGGGTGGGACTACAGTGCAGTTGCAGGTGGGGTGGGACTGGAGTGCAGTTGCAGGTGGGGTGGGACTAGAGTGCAGTTGCAGGTGAGGTGGGACTGGAGTGCAGCTGTAGTGGGGTGGGACTGTAGTGCAGTTGCAGATGGGGTGGGACTACAGTGCAGTTGCAGGTGGGGTGGGACTTGAGTGCAATTGCAGGTGGGGTGGGACTAGACTGCAGTTGCAGATGAGGTGGGACTGGAGTGCAGCTGTAGGTGGGGTGGGTCTGGAGTGCAGTTGCAGGTGGGGTGGGACTAGAGTGCAGTTGCAGGAGGGGTGGGACTGGAGTGCAGCTGTAGGTGGGGTGGGACTGGAGTGCAGTTGCCGGTGGAGTGGGACTAGAGTGCAGTTGCAGATGGGGTGGGACTACAGTGCAGTTGCAGGTGGGGTGGGACTGGAGTGCAGTTGCAGGTGGGGTGGGACTAGAGTGCAGTTGCAGGAGGGGTGGGACTGGAGTGCCGTTGAAGGTGGGAGGGACTGGAGTGCAGCTGCAGGTCGGGTGGGACTGGAGTGCAGTTGCAGGTGGGGTGGGACTGGAGTGCAGCTGGGGGGGACTGGAGTGCAGCTGTAGGTGTGGTGGGACTGGAGTGCAGTTGCCGGTGGAGTGGGACTAGAGTGCAGTTGCAGGTGGGGTGGGACTGTAGTGCAGTTGCAGATGGGGTGGGACTACAGTGCAGTTGCAGGTGGGGTGGGACAGGAGTGCAGTTGCAGGTGGGGTGGGACTTGAGTGCAATTGCAGGTGGGGTGGGACTAGACTGCAGTTGCAGATGAGGTGGGACTGGAGTGCAGCTGTAGGTGGGGTGGGTCTGGAGTGCAGTTGCAGGTGGGGTGGGACTAGAGTGCAGTTGCAGGAGGGGTGGGACTGGAGTGCAGCTGTAGGTGGGGTGGGACTGGAGTGCAGTTGCCGGTGGAGTGGGACTAGAGTGCAGTTGCAGATGGGGTGGGACTACAGTGCAGTTGCAGGTGGGGTGGGACTGGAGTGCAGTTGCAGGTGGAGTGGGACTAGAGTGCAGTTGCAGGTGAGGTGGGACTGGAGTGCAGCTGTAGGTGGGGTGGGTCTGGAGTGCAGTTGCAGGTGGGGTGGGACTGGAGTGCCGTTGCAGGTGGGGAGGGACTGGAGTGCAGCTGTAGGTGGGGTGGGACTGGAGTGCAGTTGCAGGTGGGGTGGGACTGGAGTGCAGTTGCAGGTGGGAAGGGACTGGAGTGCAGCTGTAGGTGGGGTGGGACTGGAGTGCAGTTGGCGGTGGAGTGGGACTAGAGTGCAGTTGCAGATGGGGTGGGACTACAGTGCAGTTGCAGGTGGGGTGGGACTGGAGTGCAGTTGCAGGTGGGGTGGGACTAGAGTGCAGTTGCAGGTGAGGTGGGACTGGAGTGCAGCTGTAGGTGGGGTGGGACTGTAGTGCAGTTGCAGATGGGGTGGGACTACAGTGCAGTTGCAGGTGGGGTGGGACTTGAGTGCAATTGCAGGTGGGGTGGGACTAGACTGCAGTTGCAGATGAGGTGGGACTGGAGTGCAGCTGTAGGTGGGGTGGGTCTGGAGTGCAGTTGCAGGTGGGGTGGGACTAGAGTGCAGTTGCAGGAGGGGTGGGACTGGAGTGCAGCTGTAGGTGGGGTGGGACTGGAGTGCAGTTGCCGGTGGAGTGGGACTAGAGTGCAGTTGCAGATGGGGTGGGACTACAGTGCAGTTGCAGGTGGGGTGGGACTGGAGTGCAGTTGCAGGTGGGGTGGGACTAGAGTGCAGTTGCAGGAGGGGTGGGACTGGAGTGCCGTTGAAGGTGGGGAGGGACTGGAGTGCAGCTGCAGGTCGGGTGGGACTGGAGTGCAGTTGCAGGTGGGGTGGGACTGGAGTGCAGCTGGGGTGGGACTGGAGTGCAGCTGTAGGTGTGGTGGGACTGGAGTGCAGTTGCGGTGGAGTGGGACTAGAGTGCAGTTGCAGGTGGGGTGGGACTGTAGTGCAGTTGCAGATGGGGTGGGACTACAGTGCAGTTGCAGGTGGGGTGGGACAGGAGTGCAGTTGCAGGTGGGGTGGGACTTGAGTGCAATTGCAGGTGGGGTGGGACTAGACTGCAGTTGCAGATGAGGTGGGACTGGAGTGCAGCTGTAGGTGGGGTGGGTCTGGAGTGCAGTTGCAGGTGGGGTGGGTCTGGAGTGCAGTTGCGGGTGGGGTGGGACTGGAGTGCAGTTGCAGGTGGGGTGGGACTGGAGTGCAGTTGCAGGCGGGGTGGAACTGGAGTGCATTTGCAGGCGGGGTGGGACTGGAGTGCAGTTGCAGGTGGGGTGGGACTAGAGTGCAGTTGCAGGAGGGGTGGGACTGGAGTGCCGTTGAAGGTGGGGAGGGACTGGAGTGCAGCTGCAGGTCGGGTGGGACTGGAGTGCAGTTGCAGGTGGGGTGGGACTGGAGTGCAGCTGGGGTGGGACTGGAGTGCAGCTGTAGGTGTGGTGGGACTGGAGTGCAGTTGCCGGTGGAGTGGGACTAGAGTGCAGTTGCAGGTGGGGTGGGACTGTAGTGCAGTTGCAGATGGGGTGGGACTACAGTGCAGTTGCAGGTGGGGTGGGACAGGAGTGCAGTTGCAGGTGGGGTGGGACTTGAGTGCAATTGCAGGTGGGGTGGGACTAGACTGCAGTTGCAGATGAGGTGGGACTGGAGTGCAGCTGTAGGTGGGGTGGGTCTGGAGTGCAGTTGCAGGTGGGGTGGGTCTGGAGTGCAGTTGCGGGTGGGTGGGACTGGAGTGCAGTTGCAGGTGGGGTGGGACTGGAGTGCAGTTGCAGGCGGGGTGGAACTGGAGTGCATTTGCAGGCGGGGTGGGACTGGAGTGCAGTTGCAGGTGGGGTGGGACTGGAGTGCAGTTGCACCAAATTTTTTAGAAACAAAACAAAAATAAACAGGTGAGCTCATATAAATTAGGCTTTAAAAAAGCAAAGCACAGAAGATTAGACCAGAAGCAATGAAGAATCAGGGCCCAAGGGCTTTCCTGTTTATTATCAATATACTGTAGTAAGTGCCACAATGAGGCTATCAGCCGGGCTTTACTTCCTTAGTAAACAATGAAAAACAATAAGAAACTGAAATAGAAGAACATAAATATTACTTGTAGTCACAATACAGAACGTCTCTCCTCTCTTGTCACTTTACACTTTTATCCTGGTCTGTGCACAACCAGTTCAGACTGGTTATAGGCACTAAATACCTCCAGTCAGCTGTCACCGAGGATAATGACTAGACACAAACTGAAGAAACCAGGACAAAACGTTTTCTTTACACAAACATTTCCTCTTTAGGTGACAGCAGAATTTTTCCTTAAAATCTGAAACAAGAAAAAATGCAAAGAAATGGACTGGACTTTGACAAGTTTCCATGATGTCTTGTGTGTGTTTTATGCTTTATTTTATTTGTAATAGATGTCACAGGTTGATCACATCCGTTTTCAGAGTTCTTCCACTATTGATAGCAAGACTGCAATTTTGACAGCTTGTAAATGGCTATAAAGTAATAAATACTTAAAGGGGGTATTTGGTAATTTTTTTTAAATTTTTTTACACTATGCCTAAGAACTAACAGGCATTTAGTTGCTAATTACCTGCATAAACTGTAGGGCTCAGTGTCGTTCTCCTCCGGCATAGAACATTCACAGTTCGCTGGCTATTCAGTGGTTTCCGCTGACCTCATATCAGTAGAGTGGCAGCTTCTTTTACGATCTGCTTTGTTGACAGGATGTGACTGCCAGCATCATGCTGATTGACAGCTAGCTCCCCGCAGCCTAACTACAGGAAGCCAACAGTCAATCAACATGGCAGCCCGAAGAAGAAAAGTTGATCTGTTGTTGTGGAGCAACTAAATCGCCAGCAGGAGCGGTCAATGACCACTTTGTGCCAGCGCCGGGCACAATAATCAGGTAGTTGCTTCTGTTAGAAAAACAAAAGCCCCAGACCAGCTAGCATTTACACCAAAATATGATCATGAACAGGCATTCTTAAGGACACTTGTTTCACAATTATTGTGTAGTTTCAATAAGACTAGACATGCGCTCAATATATGTGAACTGAGCAGTGCCATGGCACGTGTAGTCGGAATGTGTAGTCATTCACATGACTGCCCCCTCCCCACATCGGCACTGGAGAATCCGGACAGCAGTGTGAGCATTGTGAGGATTCACAAGTCTGCAGTCACATATTGATAACCCTGGACAGCCCCTTTAGGCTTATTCCTCTACTATGTCCACAGGTTCTACTATGTGTCTTGTGGAGAGTAAGGGAACAAAAACTAGGGCAGTCAAAAAGCATACATCAAGGTGAACTTTAAGGGCACAATACATATTAGAGACAAAATCATAAATATGAATTCTAGGGGCCACTAAAACACTGGAGTACAGTCAATGGCCATCTAATGTGTCAGGTGAAAGAATGATGGAGCATTTTGAATTGACATGTCAGATCCATCTATTTTCCCTGGAGATAAGCTGCCCCAGAGGTGAATACTGCTGACTGCTCTCCTTGTCCCATAAAGTATACAGGTATACTGGGCAACGAGTGCAAGTACAGTAAATGAAGGAAGGAGAAAACACTTTTGGCTGAATGAGGATTTGCCTGATAACTACCGTATTTTTCTCTTTATAAGATGCACCGGATTATAAGATGCACCCCAAATTTGGTGAAGGAAAAGAGAAAAAAATAATCTTTAATATTAAATAGGGTCAGTCTTATAATGCCAGTGTCCGTCTTACAAATCATATATAGCTCCCCTGTGCTGCCACATAGCCCCCTTGTGCTGTCACATAGCCGGCCTGTGCTGCCACATAACCCCCCTGGTGCTGCCACGTAGCTTCCCCCTGTGTTGTCACATAGTCCCCTCATGCTGCCACATAGCCCCCCCATCTTGGATATGTCTCCTCCCCATCACTCTGTATGCCCCCCTGCCGGCGCGCACAGTAAAATAACAAACTAGGTTTGTTTGTTTTGTTAAAGTGTGTTATTTTACAATATATATAGGGTGACAGGGAGGGGGCATATCCAGGATGGGAGATGAGTGCAGGCATATGTAATATGCGCTGCTCCCCTGTCCACATCTCGGCGCAGGCTTTAGCACCAAGGTGATGGACAGCGAGTGCAGTGCATATTACATGAGGCTAATGAGCAGGAGCACGTGACCTTCCGCTGCCTCTGCAGCCTGATCCAGCCCACTCCAGCCCCTGAACACTGCTCCAGAATTGCCGCACCCGCCTCCCTCCACAGTACAGAAACAGATTGGGATTATAAGACGCGCCCCCCCACTTTCTCCCAAAATTAGGAGGAACAAACGTGCATTTTATAATCTGAAAAATACAGTATCTGATATGTATAACGCCAGCCATAGGTGTTAGATAAAAGACAACTGAAACAGCTCCTTTGGTAACATCTGTCTGACATTCATAACGCCCCCAACTGTCCCCTCCAAAAGAGACAGAATGATAAGTAACGTTTTATTTCATCATATCCATTCCTTTGTTAGAATATCACCTCTACCATTAATCAAAGCCCTTATATGGCTGTATCAATGGAAAAATAAATAGGTTATGGCTCAAAGAAAAAGGGAGAAAACAATGAAGGCAAAAAAACATTAAAAACTAAAAAAAATCATCTGGTCCTGAAGGGGTAATCTACATAAAACAAACAGAAAGAGAATCCAACCCTACCAAAAAATGAATGATAGTACTTCCAGAAAATACCGCCATAGACTGGGGGAGGGGGAATTCCAGAAATCTCATAGACTGATTTTCCAAAACTTTCCAGGATTTACAGAGATGTTGCCACATTGTACTTTTAGCCCAATCTGTGAACAGTGTGGTGTAAAGATAAAGCTGAGCAGAATGATATATGGGTTTGATGGAAAATATTGGGTATAATTTCAATTTTTTTTTTCATTGAAATCCCTGGGTTCCATATATGTAGGAGTCCAGTGGGTGGTCCTACTCAATGATTGACACAACTTTACAGGGAAAGCTGTCAATAACTGACCAGGACCACACAGGCCTCATGTGAACATAAACACCAGGGATTTCAAGAAATGCAAGTTTTACCGAAATCTTTCCAAAGAAGACATACATCAATCTGATCAGATCCTCCTGCTCTATAACATCCTCTCTGCAAATCGGATACTATTTTCAACATGACAGGTTCCCATTAAAGTATATCTGTAGCCAGATTTCACATTACATATTGTATATGTGATTAAAGGGAACCTGTCAGGTCGCACATACCCCCCATAGCTATCACTGTCTGTAGCTGCAGCTTTATAATACTATTCTAATCATCCCTGTCTGAGCTCATAGTGTAATGATAAAGGTGAAAGAAAAGCATTTATACACTTACATTTCCTTATGTAAATGAGGCAGTCAGTCTCCAGGTTGGAGGAGGTAGACTGGCAGATTAATAGTTAACTCACCATTAACGTGCATGGCTAAAGGACCTGAGTGATGTCCCCATCATGTGACCATAGTGGGTGGAACTAAGCGAGCAAACTCATATTGTGCTAAGGGGACATTCAGCTGAAACGTTAACTATTAACCTGCCAGATAGACTACAGTCTCTAAGATGTAGACTGTGCCTCATTTACATGAGAAAATGTAAGTGTATGAATGCTTTTTTTCAACTTTAATATTACATTCTGAGCTCAGACAGGGATGATTAGACTGGTATTAGAAAGCTAGAGGTGCAGACAGTGAGAGCTGGGGGGGACATAAACCACCTGACAGATTCCCTTTAAATAAATCTCTTCGACATAATCAAACTGATCCCTTTACTTCTAAAATCCATGTCAGAATGGGTGTATAATAATTTAGCTATAGCATGCAATAGCTCCTGAGTCTTAGCATATTTAATCTCAGGTATCCCAGTTTGACTGAGCGATGCAGCTTGTACTGACCAATGCAAGAGCTCGGCAGGAGGAGGGACACTAAGGACCTGTCCATCAGGCTAGGTGGGTAGAAATTAAGCTAAATTGTTTTACAGAGAATCTATCAGAGCTTTTTTCTATATAATCTGAGAACAGCATTTTGCATGTATTATTTCAATAAAATCAGTGTTTTATCAGCAGAAGATTATCACTAGTGTAATACTTGTCTCATATCATATACTTCTCCACATTCATAAACACTTTATAACCCTGCCTCCTAATTTCTGCCTATACATGGAATATACAGAAAGGTGTCAGTCAGTGGAGGGGCAAGTTTATATAGAGCTTGGCATTCAGAAAACTGGTAGTTCAAACAGCCCAGTAAGTGATATACTGCTGGAATCAGGCTTTCTGCCCCTACATCATGCTCAGGGCCGACATCAGTACACGGTGCAACTGGGTAAGTGCTGGGACTCTGGACAGGTGAGGGGGCAAAGAGGAAACCCAATCACAGACAACTTCCCTCTCTCTCTCTCTCTCTCCTGCTCTGAACTAATCTGTGTGATCAGTACAGAGCTAGAAAAGGAAGCTTACTGGACCTACATGGAGTCTGCAGGAGCTGTGCAGCAGAAGGACCTTCCAATCATGTGACTGATCACATGACTGAAATGAAAGTCCTGGAAGATCTTGCAGCTGCTTAACTTTTCTAACCTCCTTTGGACTTTCTCTGTATTAGCACCTGTCGGTAGTCCAGACCCTCAGAAGATTCTGCCTCCCTGGACTCTCAGGAGCTCTTGCAGGCTCCACACTCACACATGGTCTTCACACCATGTGCTCAAACAAGAAGTCTGAGCTTCCAGGACCTGTGTGACATCATCTTCATGTGATACAACAGTAATTTCACTATAATGAATTAGACACACCTATGGGAGGTATATGGTTAGCCAGACCTACCCGGCTCTTTTTGGCTAACCTATAAATCCAGCCCTTAATACACTGTCAGATTCGGGAACTACAAGTCCCAGCAAAACAACCTGGATTTACATTGCCGAAGACCTCCACCTGTGCAAAACATACTGGCTATCTACAATAGAGTTGATCGCTACCTCACAATATACACAACCCTTCCAGCAGCCGCTATATTATAATCATGAATCATCGTATGTGTTTTAAAGGGCCCCCTGAGACTGTTTCTCCCAGGGCCCACAAAAACCTGCAGTCGGCCTTGATCATGCTGCTCTCAGATGGGGTAGCAAAGACCTAGTGACAGATTCCCTTTAAGGGAATAGGTTATATCCAATATCCTAGCAGGTCTGCGTGATCTGTTCATGTATGCAGTTTGTATTGTGAAGTCTGATGGAGGATCTGCTTTAAATAAAGTGTAATGGAAAAGGTCCATTAGGTTCATGACAGTGTTTGTAATCACATTGACTTTCTTAGCTGCTATACTATCCCAATGCTTCTTCACAAGTCTGTAAAATGAGCTTTTACTAAGCAACAAGAAGTTTGTTTACGGGTGGGGATGGTTGGAAAAATGGAGCACATAGGAAATGATTACAATGTGTGGGCTGCTGCTAAAATGAAAAGTGTCTGGTGGTGAAGAACATGTATAGCCGGAGCAGAGCTGCACAGCTGGCGAGTGCTGGGGCTTCGAGGTGACTGCAGGGCACTGATGTTTGTTTCCATGCAGGCTATTCCACTCATTTCTGTTTCTCCATTGGAATTAGTGATTTTAGGCTTTACTTTAAAATTATTTACTAAGTGAACTGATGTTCAGATATTTGCCTACATTTCAGTCTCGCAATTCTCGCCACAAAGTAAAAAAAATGTGTACAGCAAGCTGCCATAACAAAGCTTAGGCTGGTTTCACATTAGCGTTTGTGTCTGCATGCTGATAGCATGCAGACACAAACGCTGTCAAAAGCAGTGTTGAAATGATGTGTCCGCAGCGGATAATGTCCGCCTGCGGACACATCACTAGGGAGCCCGGCAGCCAATCGGTGCTGTCCGGGGGCGGGCCGGAGGAGGAGTTCAGCGCCGGAGATCTCCTCCTCCCCGCCGCCGGTAAGCATCGGGACCTCTCGGCGGGGAGAACAGCTGATTTGACAGCTGTTTGAATCTTCCCGCGCCGACACTGAGAGGAGATGTCGGCGCGGGAAGATTCAAACAGCTATCACATCAGCTGTTCTCCCCGCCGACATCGCTAGCACATTACAGGCGGCGGGGAGGAGGAGGACAGCAGTGGCTCAGCTGATCTCCCGGTGGCCGTCGGTGAGCTCCTGTGACATCACCGGCGGCCACCGGGAGATTTTTCAATGGGTCCGCAGCGTTCTCCCGCGCTGTCAAGCGCTGAACACTGCGGACCCATTGAAGACAATGCATGTTTTGTGCGCTTGGGGACGGTTGCTGATTGTCCAAGCTCCCCGAGCGCACAAAAAAATGCAACATGCTGCGTCCCGGGTGCAGATGCTGGACACGGGAAGGATCAGATATCGTCCGCATCCGCACCCGAACGCAGCAAACGCAGGCACTATGCGTTCCTATGTTAAACATAGGAACGCAGTGCGCATACGTTTGACTGCGTATGGGAACGCAGCAATACGCTGCCTTCCCATACGCAAATGTGAAGGCACCCTTACATAGTTACACAGCTGCATATAGTTACATAGTTACATATAGTTTCACACATTGTAAAGGAAGAAGACCTAGGTCCTTCAATGTCAACCTTCTTCCATCAATTATACATGTTTGTCACTAAGGCTGCTTTCACATCAGCATCTCCTGCCGTAATGTCTGACTTGCGGCAGGCCTCATTCATTCTCTATGGGGCTTGCGGTCAGGTGCGGCAGTTGTGGTTTTGCCGGATCCAGCAGATTTGGCACTTGCGGCAAAGGAAAACAAAGGCTGCTAGCAGCATTCTTTTACGCGGCCGCAAGTGCCAGATTTACTGGATCTGACAAAACTCGCAACACCTAACCGCAAGCCTCATAGGGAATGAATGTAGCTTGCTGCAAGTCAGACATTACCTGGCAGATACGGCAACGCTGCCGGATCTGCCACAAATTTCAAATGATGATGTGAAAGGTGCCTAAATCATTTATAACTGTCAATGTTATGTGCACTTAGGACATCATTCAGCCCTTTCTTTAAAACCTGTCATAGGCATTGTTCACACACAATTTGCGTTTTTTTTAGCACTCCTAAAACCACACGCGTTTTTTTAGGAGTGCTAAAAAATGTCTCTTGTGTGTCTGAAAGGAAATTTAGACTTTTTGGACTTTCCTCAAAAACGCAGGCAAAAACGCAAGCGTTAACGCAGGGTGCATAAATGTGCCTTTTAAAAACGCATGCGTTTCTCATAGGGCCCCATGTTATAGAAATGCATGTGCGTTTTCCCAAAAACGCATGCGTTTTTTTAACATGGCCCTATGGGAAACGCATGCGTTAACGCAGGGCACATATAGGCACTTGGTTAACGCATGCGTTTCCCATAGGGGCCCATGTTAAAAAAACGCATGCGTTTTTGGGAAACCACACCTGCGTTTTTTTCCAGCACCCAAAAACGCTGCATGCAGCGTTTTTTGGCCTGGAGGAAAAAAACGCAAATGGAGCTGAAAAACGCATGTACACTCAAATGTACCCTGCGTTAACGCACCTGTGTTTTTTTTAACATCCCAAAAAACGCAGGGATGGGCAAAAAACGCATGTGTGTGAACATGGCCATAGTGTCTTTCATTACTACATCTTATGGTCAGCATTCCACAGTCTGACTGCCCTAACTGTAAAGAACCCTTTCCTATTCAGGTGCATCTCCTTTCTTCAACCCGCAGTGGGTGACCCCTGGCCCTTAGCATTGTCTTTGGAATGAATAAATCATGTGCCATCCTTCTATATTGACCACACATTTACTTATACATATGAATGAGATTATCTCCGAGATGTCTTTTTTCTAAGCTATACAAGCCCAACTTTTCCATCCTCTCATTATACGCGAATCGTTCCATTCCTTCTAATAATCTAGTTCCCTTTGAATATATAAATATATGTATAAAGCCTTAAACTTATATATACACTTTTCTGGTAGTTTCCCAATTTATGCCCTTCTGCAATGTGTGCAAGACCCAGTAATGCCCAAAGTGTCCCTTCATTGAAGAGACATCTTTGTACCTCTTTAGCAGTGTCCATGAATTGCAAAGGGTTTTGGGACACAAACTGTGTGCCCAGGAGCTGACTATTGTACTGTACTTTATGAACTAGTTCCTTGAGTTTACAAATTGATAATAACTCCTGGGAGTCTGGTGCCTTTTCACCTGTGTTAGGGTCACTACATGGCCCCAGGACTGCCCTGATCTAAAGCCTGCTCAGAGACTATCCCATTTTGGACAGTCTGGATATTGTAGAAGAGGATTAACACCCTTCTCCTTCGTCCCCCCCTCCCCTTCCTGTGTCTGCCTTTCAATAAAGCTGCTTCAGGCTCATGATCTCCCCCTCCTTATTCCCTTCATCCTACTCCCCACCACCACTCATCACAGTCTATAATGCCTAATTGTCTGACTTGTTTATACTGTAAGTATGTGATTGTTAGTATAGCAAGTGCTCTGAAGTGGAGGCAAACCTCAGCTACATGTTGTACTTTCAACACATGTTAACAGTCAATTTTATTTGTGAAATTGGCGCCTTCTGAAGGCATTTACAGCGTTTGCTTGTTCCTGCTCCCTGCTGTCTGTGGAAGACTGACAACTTCTGACATTAAGAAATGCATTGGAGAAACCAGAGAAAATGTAAAATGTAGATCAAGTTCTGTCCTTCCTCCTTGCCTGGGGCTGTTGTTTCTATGATTGTCTGTTTTTGCCCTGTGCACAGTCACTGAGTACATTCAAGAACAACTGACAACACTTCAGTACTGAGAATCCTGAGTAATAGCAAGAGTAGTCCTGAGGGAGATTCCTCACCTGCCCAGCCCTCTTTCGTTAGTTGGCTTAGTATAGATACTGTATATAATCCTATTTGTTTTTGCAAGTACAATTAATCTAATTCTTTCAGCACTAAATAGTTTAGATGGGACAGGAAGTTTATCTATCTATCTATCTATCTATCTATCTATCTATCTATCTATCTATCTATCCATCTACATATCAATTTATCTACGCATGTATCTATCTAGGTCTATCTAGTATCTATCATTTGAGGCCTGGTTAGACATATAGAAAGGTGAGTCAACAGAGTTTGGGTCCATCTAATGATCAAAAAATGTTACGTTGCAATAGTGGAATTCATGTATTCATTGATTGTAGAGTGCTGTTGTGTCTGTATATGTTTAGAGTGCCTATCTGTCTTTCTATCCATCCATCTTGAATCTATATTTTTCTTATCTATTTTTGCACATTATGATATACCCTAAAAACACATCTTCTTAAGGCGGCGGCCTATCATGCTCCCTAATTGAAGTCCTTTATACTGTATATAGCCCATTCACTATCTCTCTTGACATAACTCTCCTTCAAACTCCACCAAACCCAAATGTTCTACACAGATTGCCTGCTGATCATTCATGTCATTTTTACTATCCATCTCTTTCTCAAGATGCCTGGTCCATCACTGTAATAAGCGCCTGAACTTTGTGTAACCCCTATCCCGTTGTAGATTGTAAGGTGTTTCACATTTGCTATTGATGCAGCGTGCCGAACGCAGCCAAATGCATGCGCGCTGCATTCCTATGTTTAACATGGAACGCATTAGCTGCGTTTGGTTGCAGTTGCATTTGGATGCGCAGAATTTGTGTACCCTCCTCCGCCCTCTGAACGCACCAAGTTGAATTTTTTCTGCTTTCACGGGAGCTTGTTTTATCAGCAAACGACCGCAAGCGCACAAAAAATACATGCATCTCAATGGATCCGCAGTGTCCTCCACATGACAGCGAAGGAGAACATTGCGGATCACATTGAAATCCATCCCGGTGGCCGCCGCTGATCTCTGGGGAGATCAGCAGTGGCCACTGGGAGATCAGCGACGGCCACCAGGAGATCAGCTGGAGCAGCCGCTGATCTCCTGGGGACGGGCGCCGCTAATCTCACGCCGGTGTCGATGCAGGAGATTTGAAGAAACAGCTGATCTGACAGCTGTTTAAATCTCCCGCACCGACATCACCTCTTCGGTGTTGGGAGATTAACGGCGGCCGGGAGGAGGAGATCTGCGCCTCCCAGCAGCCGCCACCGAGACAGCTGATTGGCTGGCCGGGCACCATACTGATATGAATGCATGCGGAGAATCTCTGCTGCATTCACATCAGTATGGCAGTGTTTGCACTGCGTTTGCGTCTGCATGCCAGACGCATGCAGACACAAGCGCTAGTGTGAAACCAGCCTAAGCTCTTTAGAGCAGGGTTGCCTTATTTTTACTCTAATTATTGTGTTGTATTTTTTACATTGTTTCTCTGCTTAAATTAATGTATTGTACTTTTTACATTGTTTCTCTACTATAATTATTGTATTGTATTTTTTACATTGTTTCTCTGCTATAATTATTGTATTGTATTTTTCATAATTGTTACTTATAAACATTTGTATATGAACCACTGAATTGTAAAGTGCTGCGGAATATGTTGGCGCTATAGAAATAATTATTATATTATTAATTATTATACCACCATTTAGTGGAATCACATTACAAATTTTTAGTATTGTTGAACAATCTATGATTAAAGTCTGCAGCATAATATCTTCACTTTGCTCATTCTGTTAGATGTGAACTTTTGGAATTTTCTTATAGTAGTTACAGGAATTCAGTTCTCTTCTCTAAATATTAGGACGTGTGATCATACCCAGTGATGGGAGAAGCCGGCTTCCTTTTCTAATGTACTCTAGAGAACTGCTGTGTTTTTTCTTTTCGGAAATGCCTCCCTTGTGGTCAGGCGGAGACTGCTCGCACCAGACCGCTTTCTCCGCCATTCATGGCTTGGCATGTTTTTATAGTATGGGGATCTTATGTGGTTTTCAGACCAACTCCACACATCAGACTGCACACAGTCTTATATCTGATCCTTTTAGGAATGTCTGCCTGGAATGAAAAGTGCAGATGGGAATTCTGTATGTCTCCAGGACCTGCTCCACCTCCACTATTAGGTCTCATCTAATTTTGGGTACTCTGACATTTAGAGACCCAGGGCTGTGGCATTCTGGCACCAGGTATTAATGCTGTTTACTTTCCATCAAACTTCACTGCTCAGAACTAGAGTCAGCTGTAATCTTGAGTCAGCAGTTTAATGTCATATCACTGTTACAACTACAAGTAACATATGGTGCCATTCAGCAGGAATAAAACCAATACAACTCTATAAGATGAAGAATGTCCTGATTATTGTTTACAGTAAAAATGTATTTCTGATGCAGCAAATTAATATAATAAAGCAGTACAAGTCTGTTCCACAATGTATTGGGACTTACCCTATGTGCTTTCTCCTGAGTTCAATGGTTTTCTCCTTGCAGTATGGCTCACACATCTCTGCTCCTGTCAGTCTCCCCCTGGCACAGATCTGAGATCAGCTGAGCTCCAGCACTTGTGTGCCCAGACTGAGGTGTGAGCTGTTCTCTTGCTCTCACCCTATTTCTCTGCTGAGTTTTCTAAGGACACTGCCTCCTCCACTCCCCTCTCACGCCTCTGCCTGACATTAACTCCTCCAGTGATGATAGGCTAGCAAATGGTTAACTTTACAACTTTTGTTCTAGGTGAGGACATTAACATCAACCTATGCCCAAGGAAGGTCTATTACCCAGCTATTGTATGTATATTTGTCTGGGTGCAAATGTCCTGCTGGCTCTTGGATTTAACCCTTGTGAATAGACCTGACCCTGATAACATCTCTGCCCCCTGGTCCTTTTGTGTCCTTGTCAATACATTCTATTGTCTTATGTTTATAGTATTAATGATGATGCTAAATAGAAGTGAACACCAATATTTATCTATCCACAGCTTGAATAGTCAGATACCCAGAAAAAAAATAGAATCTGAAAAAAATTGTAAAACACAAATAAAAATGCAGAATCAGATAGTTCAATCAGCAGCAGCACAAAATAGAATATTAGATTTTTCAGTTATTTGCTGAATTTTCAGAAGCATTCAAAATACTCTGTGTAATATTTCTCGCCATATTCTATAGCCGTATTCTGTGTAAGAAATGCAGTGAAGGCTTAAACTAAATTTTAAAAACATTTGGAGCATGGTGGGGCACAAGTTAGGGTGATGGTGCTAAGGTAAGAGGATGCTTTGGCTGGCTTCACACTTGCGGTCCCCTCCGCAGCATCCTGCGGAGAGGAACCGCAAGCTGAGCGCAGGCACCGCAAGTTCCTATGTTTAACATGGGGACGCAGGTGCCTGCGCTCGGGTGCAGATTGGCGTGCGCACTCATTCCCTGCCATGTATGATTTGTACGCAGGCAGATGCCAGCGCACAAATCATACATTCTCGTCCGCACCAGGAACATGACATGTCACGTTCTTGGTGCGGACGAGAGTGTGTGATTTGTACGCATGCATCCGCATGCGTACAAATCATACATGGCAGTGAATGGGTGCACACGCAAATCTGCACCCGAGCGCAGGCACCTGCGTCCCCATGTTAAACATGGGGATTTGCGGTGCCTGCACTCAGCTTGCGGTTCCTCTCCGCAGGATGCTGCGGAGGGGACCGCAAGTGTGAAGGCAGCCTTAGTAATAGTAATTGCTGGACACGCAGATGCTGTCTGGACATGTTATCACCTCTTTACTAACTAAAATCCCACAATGTCTGTCCGCTATTTCATCCTTCTTTTCTGCTTGCTTTCTAAAACTGAACATGGAGAAAACAGAATTCATCATCTTCCCCCATCTCACTCTACCAAGCCTTTTCCACCTCCTGCTAACTTCAACTCATCAATATCTCCTGGATTTGTACATTCCTTAACTAAGTATCTGAAAAAACACTACTGCCCTCATCATCTCCCATTTCTACTACTGCAACCTCCTACTCTCTGACGTCCTCTCTAGCACTCTTGCACTCATCCAATCTATCCTAAACTCTGCTGCCCAATTAATCCACCTAGTTCCTGCATACTCCCAGCCTCTAGTCTCTACCAAGCCCTTCTGTTGGCAGCGGATCATTCAGGATACTCTCAAAGCGTGTTGACAACAGAACAGAGCTTTAATTAGCAATAAACAGGTACAGATATGATAGGCTATGTAGAATCAGGAATATACATATCTTAAGTGTATCTGTGCAGCATCAGCAGGCTGTTTCTCCTCTCATGCACAGACATAGGAAACTGGTTACAGACACATGGTCTTTCCTGTGTGTGAGCTTGCTCTGGGAGTGTTTTTTTTTAAATCTAACTTTATGGACAATACACAAACCTAGCAATAGAACACTTACATATTGTGACGACCATCCGCTGTGAGGCTGAGCTGCTGGTAAGCCAGCACCCCGAGAAACCCCGAGACCCTTAACCCCTATACAGGGATCTGGAATTACAGCGGAGCCCAGGGGGTAGCTGCCTATTATGAGCAGGGAGGTCGCCAGGAAGGGAAAAATCAGGATCCGAAGAACATAGTCAGGAGTCCGAGTCAAAACCGAGAGGGCAGCTAAGGTACAAAATCGTCAGGCGGTAGCAGAGTCGAAAATCCAGGCAAAGGTCAGAGTCAAAACCAAACACACACTGTATCAATGGGGAACCAAAACTATATCTGGCGGCCTGCAAGACAGGCTCCAATGTATTTGAAGGGAGCGGTTACCTCCCATAGGCTGGAGCTCACAGCCTGATGATCTCATCCGGACCGCCCCTAGAACCAGGCCAGAGGGTGATGCACGACTGGCGCCAACCACCCTATTTCTAACAGAAGAACGAAGGCTGCGCCTATCAGACACCTGTACAGGGCCCGCTACTCTGCAACCAACATCACTCAAAGGAGAAACACGGCGGCGTTCAGCGACAGAGGCCGATGTCAAAGGAGCCGATCCATATGAGGATAAGGCCCTCCTATCACCGGCACCATCAGCCGACGCAATCCGGCGCCTCACAGCGGCCGAGGCAGGAACACCAGCCACAGAGTCCAATGGCGATGTGACACATATACAGGAATCAGAAGCTTAGGGAAGAGAGGTGTACCACAGTCCGCGCTGCCAAGTTCACTCACATCAAAGTAGACGATGTCCAGTTCAATCCTTCTTTATTCTCCTACGCGTTTCGGTGCCTAGCCTTGCACCTTCATCAGGGATATTCAAGAATATCCCTGATGAAGGTGCCAGGCTAGGTGCCGAAACGCGTAGGAGAATAAAGAAGGATTGAACTGGACATCGTCTACTCGTTTTCTTTGATGTGAGTGAACTTGGCAGCGCGGACTGTGGTACACCTCTCTTCCCTAAGCTTCTGGTTTCGTCTTCACGTTTGTGAGACCGGTGGAAGTCCAGCAGCAGCCTTCAGGATATTTATCCAAACAGGTCTACTAACCAGTTGTGGGTCTCACAACTGGAATAGGTGAGTGGTTCACTTTTCTCACCTTAACACAAGCTAGTGTCTAGTGATAAGGGCACTATTGCGCCTCTTGTCCCCCCCTCTTCTTTTTGACATATACAGGAATGGAGTTGTTGCACTAAACATATTCCAACACCCCCACTCAACAACTACTTATCCTGTTAGTCCCGTTGTGGTTCTGATGTCCTCAAACTTGGCTCTTGGCAATGGTTTTGTCATACCGTCAGCTAACATCGTGTCAGACAAACAATAAATAAAATCTAGCACACCACGTTCTACTAAGTCATGTAAATGTTGATGTTTAACCTTGATATGCTTAGTCCTTGCACTAAGCTCCTCACTGCTGGCAAGTTTGATACATCCCTGGTTGTCCTCATATACAGAAGAGCCCCCACTGCTTGTCTGTAATTCTCATTACTGTAGTTTTGACAAACCTTTGGCTTCTGAGAGCTTTTTTTCCTTGCCATGACTGTGGCTCTGGTTCAGGAAGTGTTCTAACCATATAAGAAAGGCGTTTGGCTGGATCATCTGACCGTATATCTAGTGCAGTGACAAGTGTGTCATAACTTTCTGGAAGACCACTTAATAGTAGTGCAGCAACATGAAAGTCTTTGATTTCCTCTCCAATACCCCTGAAATGCTCCACAATCTCTAAGGTGTTCTTATATAGTCCTGCATATTCTGGCCATCACTTAGCTTAGACTGGTACAGATTTCTCATGAGATAAAGCTTATTGCTGAGATTTTATCTTTCATGCATTTTCTGTAATTCATCCAACATCCCATTTACAGTTGCACACTCGCATATATGCACAATCTGATCATCATCTACACTGGGGGTCATAGTGCTTTGTGCTTTCTGATCCTTCTCTTTTTTTTTAATCATTTGGCTTTTATTTGAAGTTTCAACAAACAGAGAAAATTACATCCCAATAAACTGTTGTATAAAAAGTTAACATCAACTTATACAGTATATACCAAGCAAAATAACCAATCTTACATCATATAACCCCTTTCCACACCCCTCCCTCCCAACCACACCCATTTGTCATATTACAGGCAGCAAACAAGACATCACACAGTAGATCATAAAACACAACAGGCCACAATATTTTCTAAGGACTAAATTAGAAGACTGTAGGCCCATAGGCGGGCATATCCTTTCTCTCAGAAGGGTGGCTGAAGGTAGATCCGGGTAGTCCATCCAACCACCCCACACATTCTCAAACTGCGTATGTTGTCCTCTCTTTACATATATGTTCTGTTCAATCAAAACAATAAACTTAATTTTATTAACCAATTCTTGTCTGACTGGCAATTTGTCATCCAACCAGTGGGCCATTATATGTTTTCTGGCAGCATACAGGATTCTAGCAATAGTCAATTTTCCCCAGTCATCAATGGTGACGTCCTCCATGCACCCAGTACACAAGTCAGTGTGTTACTTGTAATGTCCCCCACGGTTACTACCTGTGTCAAGTTAAGGGTCTCTGCACCCAAAAGTTCTGCAAGCTAGGGCAGGGCCCCATCATATGCAAGAGGTCTGCCCCATCTTCAGAGCAGCATGGACAACAGGAACCCCAGACAAACCTTCTCTTTTCATCCAGACCGGAGTCCTGTACACCCTATGGATTAAATAGAGTTGGCCTGGCCTCACTTATAGAAACTCTGGGAATAAATTGTAATATATCCTCCCACTGAGAGTCCGATATTGATCCCACATCTGCCTCACATTTCTTTCTGAACGTGGCTGGGTGTCGTTGCAGAAGAGAGTCTAAGAACCCCCTACATATAAGGGAGATAAACCTCCTAGTGCCCCTCAGCGACTCAATAATATTCACCAAATTATCTGATTGCACCACTATTTGTGATATTTTAAGTTGTCGAGTAATGGCATGCCGCAACTGTAGGTATTGGAAAAATAAGGATTGACTCAAAGGGAATTCCTTCCTGAGCTCCTCAAAAGTCTTGAGTATGCCACCAACAAACAGCTGCGACACAAAGCATATCCCAACACATCTCCACTGGCCAAATCCACTCAAACTTAGCAACTCCACCAACCTGGGATCAAACCAGATCGATGTGTAGCGAGAGAACTCTCTTATGCCCCTCCAGTGTCTAACTCTTTGCCAAATTTTATCTTACATGGCAATCATCGGGAATCCTCTGGGACTCACTTGGAACCCATCAGCCTCCAGACTAGCAAGCAGCGGGCCCTTCCCCACTATAAACTCAAGAATCTTTCCAGTTGATGTAGATTGTATGGGATCACCCCAACCCACAATATGCTGACACTGAGATCCCACATAGTAAACCCACGGGTTCGGAACCACCACACCCCCCTCCTCTTTTGCCCTCTGTAAATGACCAGATAATTGGGTAGAGAAGGATCAGAAAGCACAAAGCACTATCTCCCTCAGTGTAAATGATGATCAAATTGTGCATATATGCAAGTGTGCAACTGCAAAGGAGATGTGGGATGAGATTCAGAAAGTGCATGAAAGGTCAAATCTTAGCAATAAGCTTTATCTCATGAGAAAACTGTACCAGTCTAAGCTAAGTGATGGCCAGAATATGCAGGTGTGGCGCCCTGCTCACACTGGTAACCACAGACTCACCTACAGCTCGGATGGGTTTCCACAGTGGGTACACAGACACAAACAACACCTTTCACCCCAGCACAGTAGAGAGAGACCAACCTGCTGCCCTTAGGCAAGATCGCCTATAAATACTGGTGCTGGGGGCGGAGTTAGTTAGAGGTGGCAGACGCTGCAAGAGCTGTGAAGACATTCTGGTGGTCAGTGCCGCGTTAGGCCCAAGCCAGTGACCCTGAACAGCCTTCGAAGTAGTCCTGCAGGGTCCAAGAGTGGGGTCGGAAGGCGAGGAGAGAAGAGAGAGCAAAGTAGGGACCGAGGAGCCATCGTTAGGTTCACCCCAGACAGCACCCCGGACACCGGAGTCCGAGTCTACTGGAGAGCATCTGGCCCAGTAGTGAATACTGGTCTACCGTGAAGACTTCAGTCTCCCTGGCATCTGTGCAGTCACCCACCAGGAAGCCAGGCACCGCGGAGAGAGGAATAGCGGTAGTCCATCGAGGGTTTCCCGACGACAGCACAGGTGGTAGGAGAGCAGTGGAGGCCAGCCAAGTTTCACACGGGGCAGGGGCTTTATACAAATGGGAAAAGAGACAAGGAAGCCTTATACCCACTCACTGTGGAGACCCAGAAGTGCATCCTGAACACCCGGCAATACCCTGGACGTTTACCTTCAATTCCACCAGTAAAAGGTAAAGAAACAACCAGTGGTGTGTGTGTCTGTTCCTTACCCGCACCCCTGCCATCCACAGAGACTGTCCCGTTATCCAACAGCCCAGCCAAATCCCTGCTCCATCCCCCATCATCATAACCAAACTACCCCAGGGATCCAGCTCCGCCTGTGGGGAGCTTCAACACCTAGCTGCCCGTCCATCATCCATGGAGGCCCCACGCAGCCTGGTGCAGTCACCAGATACCACAGGTGGCGTCACGTGAACTTTGAACCTTAATCCCATTTCAACTACCCCTTTTTTGAAGCAGACCGCCAGGGCTACGGGTCTGAGCCAGCCACCAGTGACATCCCCAACCTCAGCAGAGGGCCCAGACATCCAAGTTCCCATACCCTGCGGCGCGTCACAGGACTATATAAGAAACACCCTAGAGATTGTGGAGCGCCTCAGGGGTGTTGGAGAAGAAATTAAAGATTTTAATGTTGCTGCACTACTAATAAGTAGTCTTCCAGAAAGTCATGACACACTTATTACTGCATTAGATGCATTAAATGCTTGGCCATTTGATGAGCTCACACTAGAATATGTCAAAGGCAAGCTTGTAGATGAATTCAAGCGAAAGATGTACAATGTAAGCAGCAGTAATGAATCTAAAGCAGAAAAAGCATTAAAGACACAGGACTTTCCTAAATACAGTATAAGAGCAATCTAAGGGAAACTCTGTAATGTTTTGTCTGTAAAAAGCCCAGCCACCTTAAAGCAAACTGCAGAGTTTGGAAAGCAAGAATAAGTCAGTTTAAAAGGCAGAACAGTAATCAAAAGTTGAAAACAGCTGTAAAAGAAAAATCTGCATGTGTTGAAGCTGCATTTAATACCAGTACAGCAGAAAGATCCCAGTGAAGGATGTTCTCTATGTTCCCAGCCTTGAAAGCAATTTTCTGTCTGTAAAGAGGCTTACACAAAAGGGGAATGTAGTTACTTTTAAAGACAACAGCTGCATTATATCAAAAAAGGGTCACACTCTTGCAGAAGGAAAAGTCCAAAATGAACTTTATCAGCGAAAATGCAAAGAAAGAGTGTATAGTGCTAGACAAGATCTGCATAAGAGCTGTATCCATGTATGGCACATACGTCTTGGGTACAGAGACCCAGAAGCAGTAAGGTAGCTAGGTCAACTTGCAAATGGTGTTGAAATCAAGCAATGTAGTCAGATGATAAAGTGCATTAGCTGTCTAAGGGGCCTTTCACACTTGCATTTTTTTCCTGATCTGGAAGATCAGGAAAAAACCTGATTTTTAGGCTGGCTTCACACCACGGGAAGGTCCGGTCCGGGGCTGTTCGGTGTAAACCAGACAGCCCCGGAACGGTTTTTAGGCCCCAAGAGAGCTGCCATCCGGTTTCCATCTCTGCGGTTGAATCCGGGAGAATTCGGATTATTCACACCGGACACAAAAATGTTGCTTCCCCAAGAAGACGGATCCCGGATTTTCCCGGATTGTCCCGGATTCTCCCGGATCCGGGACAATCCGGTTCTCCCTAACATGGGGGCCTATGGGGCCGGATTGCCCCGGTCCGGGCGAATCCGGGAACTGGATACCGGCGGCTGCACGCCGCTGTTGTTTCAGGACCGCGGCTAGCTCCATGCTAGCCGCAATCTTGAAAAATCAGCAGCTGCAGCTGCAATTACAGCACATTTAAGGCACATTAAAGGCACATTTGGCCCTCCAGTTCTGTGTGCTGATCCGGTCCGGGGCTGTCAGGTTCATGCCTGACAGCCCCGGACTGGACTGCGCAGTGGTGTGAAGCCAGCCTTACAGGATTCATTTTTTTGCCCATTCACTTTAATGATTTCAGGAAAAAACCTGAAGCAGCAAGATTCTACCTGAAATCATTAAAGTGAATGGGCAAAAAAATGAATCCTGTAAGAAGATCTTCCAGGAAAAAAACGCAAGTGTGAAAGGCCCCTTAAAGGGAAAATGTCCAGAAAATCCTTTCCTAAAGTAAGCAGCACTAGATCTGCACAGCCACTGGATTTGATACACACAGATGCTTGCGGTCCAATGAGTGTTCAAACTCCAAGCAAGAAGAGATATTTTCTCACAATTATTGATGACTACGCCAGATATACAGTTGCCTACCTACTTCACAGTAAGGATAAAGTTCCACAGAAACTTGAAGAATATCTTGCTGTAGTGTTCAACAAACAAATTTATAAGAATGCCAAAAGTCCTGCATGTGATGAGCCCAGGGCGAGGGGTACTTGGATACCGGGCCTGGGATTGATGGATTTAACTTGGGAATCATGGGTGGTCGGGTTCCCGATTCTATGCCTTGGCTGTCATTTGTTAGATGGGGTAAATATTTATAGGGATAAAGAGTACGTGACGCCACCGGTGGATCCCGGTAATTTGGATACTGGCACTGCAGGCCGGCCGCTGAGGTGATGATGGTTGCAGCTCAGTGTGGTCCAGCTCTTCACAGGTGGAGATTTTACCTCAGGGCAGTGGTGATGGAGGATGAGGGGATGAGGGGAGTAGTTGTTCTTACCCCTCTAGTGAGATGCTGATGATGCTGAAGCCCTCAGAGGCGCCGGCAGGAAGTAAGACAGAGACCGATTCAACTTCAACTCCACTTTACTGGTACCAGCAGATGTTATTGAGAACACGGTACAGTCTGGTTTAACGGGTACTAGTTGTCAGTTCAGGGTACCCCTATGGAGTCTCCAGATATTCCTTCGTCATAGTCTATCGGGGTCTAATTCTGTCATTCTCTCTATTTAACCACCCTTGCAGAGCTCTCCCGCCAGTCCCCTGGTCTCATATGGTGGAGCACGAGTTTTCCTTTACCGGTACAGACAGGAGTAACACAAGTGCACTATCTCGATTTTGGGCCTGGGGGCGAGGTACCTTCTTGTGGCGCCTACGGCTACCTGGTTTCAAAGGGTCCACGGCTCGCCAGTTTACGGCCAGGGATGAACCGCTTCCGTGTTGCCGGTGTTCCCCAGACGTTACCAACCGGCTCCAACTGGTGTTGGTCCGTCCCCTTCTGTCCCAGGACACCCTCCTGAAGATGGGTGATCCCTCCTGTCACAGAGCTGTCAGGCGCGTCCTGACTGACTGCCTTCCCAGCACTAACTGAACTAACTCACTAACTGTAAAGATAAAATAGGGAGGGGGACAAGAGGCGCAATAGTGCCCTATCACTAGTGACACTTATATACAGTGGTGGTGCTGTGAAGCTGCTCACCTGGTCCAGTTGTGATCCCCACAACTGGTTTGAAGGCGTTTTTGGAAACAATGTTCCAGCTGCTGCAGGACCTCCACCAACCACTGGATAGTGGTATGTATCAAAGAAATGATGGGAGTGCTGGTGTCTCACGGTCCGCGCTGCTTCAGGGTTAAATAAACTCACCAAAGAGCCAAATCGATTTCCATCCTTTTATTCCTCCTCTCTCCTACGCGTTTCGGCGCCTATCCTGGCACCTTTAGAATATCCCTGATGAAGGTGCCAGGATAGGCGCTGAAACGCGTAGGAGAGAGGAGGAATAAAAGGATGGAAATCGATTTGGCTCTTTGGTGAGTTTATTTAACCCTGAAGCAGCGCGGACCGTGAGACACCAGCACTCCCATCATTTCTTTCTAACTCACTAACTGTCACTTAAGTCTCCTGCGCTAACCTAGGCTCCACCCCCTTTTGGACCTACTGAAAAATCAGTCCCTTACTCTAAGGTGGCCTAGTGTTGTGTGTAAATTCAGATTCCATAGGTTAAACCCTAAACCCTCAGCTGTAGAGGCACTACATAAATTTGCAAAGTGTAATACCTCCCTGTGGCGCCTAGCCATAGGGACGCCACACATGCAGATAATGGGACTGAATATACAAGTAGTAAGGTGCAAACCATTTTGAAAAGGAATGTAATTGTGTTCCAGACTACCATTCCAAATAACCCAGAACAGCATGACATTGCAGAGAGAAAGAACCGCACTCTCTGTGAAAGTGGAAGACGTATGTTGTTTGATGCGAATTTACCTACAACGTATTGGGGAGAAGTCATCTTGACAGCTTGCTATCTTCAAAACAGACTGCAAGGTAAAGCCACAAATAAAACTCCATAAGAGCTATGGAACTGCGAGAAGCCTAACCTGAAGCACCTCAGGATATTTGGAAGCAAAACGTTTGTGTATGTTCCCAAAGAAAAACCTTCCAAGTGGGAATCACATGCAAAGCAAGGAGTCCTGGTGGGCTATAGCGAAACTCAAAAAGGATACAGAATGATGCATCAAGAGACCAACACAGTAACAATCAGCAGAGATGTAGTGATTGATGAGAACTCTGTTTCGCTCAAATTTCATGAAGTTACACCAGTCACACAAACCAAGGAAGAAGAATCTCAATCACCAAACCCAGACACTAAAAAAGAAAAAAGTGAAGTCTGCATAAGCTCTGGAGCCAGCGAGGAAGAAACAGAAGAACTAAGGCTGGCTTCAGACTTGCAGATGCATCTGCAGCGTTTTGCAGATGCATCTGCAAGCATCTGCATGCAGACCACGGCCCCTATGTTTATAATGGAGCGCACGGCGGTCTGCAGATGCTTGCAGACCGCCGTGCGCTCTCATTGCCCGCCATTAGTGATCTGTGCGCATGCGGATGCCTGCGCACAAATCACACACTCCCGCCCGCACCATGGACGCGAGATGTCGCGTCCCTGGTGCGGACGAGAGTGTGTGATCTGTACGCAGGCATCCGCGTGCGCACAGATCACATATAGGAGTGAATTGGTGCGCACGGCGGTCTGCAAGCATCTGCAGACCGCCGTGCGCTCCATTATAAACATAGGGGCCGCGGTCTGCATGCAGATGCTTGCAGATGCATCTGCAAAATGCTGCAGATGCATCTGCAAGTCTGAAGGCAGCCTAAGTCAACAACCAGTCAGGAGATCAGAAAGACCAAACAAAGGTATCCCACGTAGATGCCTTTCTTATAGGATCAGAACACTTCCTGAATCAGAGCCACAGTCATGGCATGGAAAAAGAACCCTCAGAAGTCAAAGATTCGTCAAGACTCCAGCAATGAAAGTTACAGCCAAGCAGTGGGGGCAGTTCTGTATATAAGGACAAGCAAGGATGTATTGGACTTGCCAGCAGTGAGATCAGTGCAAGGACTAAGCACATCGACTTTAAGCATCACCACTTACGTGACTTAGTGGAATGTGATGTACTAGTTTGTCTATTGCGAGTCTGACAAGATGTTAGCAGATGCTATGACAAAACCATTGCCAAGAGCCAAGTTTGAGGACTTCGGAAACGCAAAGGGACTAACAGGATAAGTAGTTGTTGAGTGGGGGTGTTGGTTCATAGGCACACCAGCATGCCTTTTGCTGTGTCCTCCGAGCAAGGGATCCAGCCACTCCTGGGTACATTGATAGCACTTGTCCAGTACCCCCTTCATCTGTACCTTTCCAGGTCGACTCCTGAGCTGGCTCTCGCTCTCCTGCCCTACGCCTCACATGCAGAGTGCCAAGCCAGTGGCCAAGGGCCCTGTCGGCCAACTTTCTCTCTGTCCCTTTGGTCCTATGCGGCCACCTTTTCAGCGATTACCTGTGGTTGCGGCGGCTGCACATACAGATACAGCAACCTCCGGATTGCTAGCTGTATTTTCAAGTCTTTCCAGTAGTCTGGGGCCAGTCCCCTTTGCGGCCCAGCTCCTCCAGCAAGTCCCTCCAGGCAGTCACTGGAACGGCATCCCTCTAGCCAGGGCTCTGTGGTGACCCGAGGTAGTCCCATTTCCCTGTACAGAGCCTCCCCACTGCGCTCCTTCCTCCTCTCTGGAGCTTCTTTCTCTCCTCTCTGTCCTGGGACGAGCTCCTCCGGCTCCAGTCCCCAGGTCGTCTCTTCCTCACACTCCTGACGTTTCCCACGGCTCCTTCTAACTCACTTCTCTCTCTTCTCTTCCTTTCTGTTTTTCCCCTTTTTATATCTACCCCTACTTCCTGTTGCTCTCCTACTTTTCTTCCTCCACCCAAACCCTCCACTCAGTTCACCTCCAGCCTGAGATGGGGCCCTCCCTAAATAGGGTCCACCCAGGTCCCCTGGCCTGGAGTGATGTGGTGTTGGGTGCTAGTGTGTGGGTACTGGGTACTGGGTAGTGTCCCCTCCTTACTGGAAAGTGGGGCACTACACCTCTTGCTGAGGTGCAGTACATCTGTGGCGACTGGACCCTCAGGGGCACCACACACGTAGTGCGTGTGATACAATGATTCACAACTCTGCAGTCACATAGAGTAACTGCAAACATGTGTCCTAAGGCCAGACATCCCATTTAGGGCTGAAAATGTACCAATCATTTATCTTTAGCAATTATCACTACCATATACAGAGCAGGTTGTGATCAGATAATCTTCTTTAATTGTTCATTCATGGTCCCATCTTTTCCATTTTGGATTTTACATTTCTTCCTAAAAAAATCAATCCTTGGAGCCAGTTTGGCATTGGCTAAACTGAGGTGTCTAAGATTTCCCCCCATTTTTCACCCTTAATTATTGTCATAGACTTTACCTGTTGACTATTATACTAAATGGAAGGGCACCACACGCATTATCCAGCAGTAGGATCCTAAAGTATATAAAAAACAGTAATGTACAAGAACAGAAAAAAGAAAATTCCAAAAAAGGGATCAACATACAAAATATATGAAACTATATACAAAATATTTTATTGTTACAATTAAGGAACATGCACAGACAGCACACATTTAATAACAATTAAAAAACAAATAAAATGTTGGTCCTGGTGTCTGACTCTTTCTTCAGGTTTACGAGGTGGTTCTGCCAGCAACTTCCCCAATTTACAAGCCTTTCTGCCTTTGTATTTGTCTATAATAATCTGAAAGTATTCTGGCTCTGATTTCATTGCATGTATATTTACATCTGCTGTTTCCCTTTTCTTGGTTACTGTGGTTGTATAATATTTCTTTATTGCAATTTGTGTGTTATTACTTTGCACTTCTCCTAGACCCGGAGTTGTTACAATATTTTGCCATGACCAATTTGGTTATATTTTCCCTGTCCATCTGAGCTCAACTCTTTATCCAATATGGCATGTGTTCCTTTGTATACTCTATTGGAACCTGGGCCCTGGTGAATGTTCTGATTATTCTATGGTCTTGTAGCTACTTGTTTACATGCACTTGGTGACAGTGATCCCACATCTTAGGATATTTGTGGCATTGGATGTCTTTTCTAGTTGTTTTTAAATGTGTGCTGTCTGTGTATGTTCTTTATTTGAAACAAAATATTTTTGTATATTGTTTCATATATAATGTGTGGTGATCCCTTTGTTTGATAAATCCTTTACCTCTTCTACAAGACTTACTAGTTAGATATCATTGTTACTCTCCCTGTACTGGTCACTATATATAAAAACAAGCATGCTGCTAGCTAGAAACGTCAAGAGCAATTGTAGAGGCAAGCCAAAGAAGTCCCAAGATAGAAGTTACACCTGGGATAGCAATCATATTGCAACAAACCAAAGGACGAATTTAATGTGGTCAGAGTTCATATTAGGGGTCAAAATTGTGAAGTGCGACTATATGAATAAATTGGTAAAAGTGAAGTATGAACAGCTATTCCCCCAGACCTTGTCTTGGCCTCTCATACAGCCAGATCAGATCCCATACACTGCACTGATGAGGGTCAATCTCCTCGAAATGCAGCGTCTGTAGATTGGGGCTCACAAATCCTAATGGTGCTGTCACACAGCGCGATCTGGCCTGCGATGTCGGAAGCGATGCGCAGGTGCACGCTCGCTTCCGACATCGCAGGTCAGCTGTCACACGGCAGGACGTTGCCGGTGACGCCGCAGCAATGCGGGCGGAGCCATCGCTCGCTGGGCTGGGATCAACCCAGCGAGCGATCCGCAGCAATGCTGCGGTATAGGCTGGATCGCCGCCAACATCGCTATGGCGGTGTCAGACGGCGCAATCCAGCCTAATCGCTGGTCGCAGGTTGCCAGGTTTACGGTCCTCCTCGTAAACCTGTCAACCAGCGATAATCCGCGGTCGCGTCGTGCTGTTACACAGCGCGACGTCGCCAGCGACATCACTGATACGTCACTTTTTCGGCGATGTCGCTAGCGACGTCGCCTGGTGTGACAGTACCATTAGTCATATGGAAAGGCTTGCTAAAGAGTCGATTATGACTTTAAGGATTGCTACTATCATCAGGTAAACACTGAAAGGAGGAGGTGCAAAACAGGGTCTTATTCAAAAAACATGTAGGATGAGTATAATCAGTTAGACTCACCTGGAATTGTTGGGAAGGGGTCACAACTACCACAAACGTATCATCAGCTGCTGCATGGAACCAACAGAAATTGACCAGAATATAAGCAAGATGTGGTTTTAACTCCTGCGCTGCCAATCAATAAAGGACTTGTGAAGAGGTTCTTCCTACGCGTTTCATAGCAGACATGCTACTCCTTCAGGGCAAACATCCTTGATTGGATGTTTTCCCTGAAGAAGTAGCAAGTCTGCTATGAAACGCGTAGGCTCATAAAGTATTGAAGAAGAACCTCTTCACAAGTCCTGTATTGATCAGCAGCGCAGGAGTTAAAACCACATCTTGCTTATTTTCTATTTACTATCAATAGGTGGCACTAGAGTTCATCTACTTCCTCCCTAAAGAGACAATTTGTAGGAAATGAAGGCATAGGATAAGGCTAGGGTTACAGTAAGGACCAGATTTAAATCACAGGTGAAAATGCTCAGAGCAACGTAACACCATGACCAGTGGTGTAATATGAAGCTCATGGGCCTCGATGCGGAACAACAGGTCTACAAATTATTGCAAATCTTTAGTGGCATTAGTCTTTTTTTATAGGCCGAAGGGAGTTGTGGCCCCCTAGACTCCAGGGCATGAGTGTGATTGCAACCCCTGCACCTGTTGTAGTTATGCCCCTGACCATAACATAGTGCACATTGAGGTTTTACTCACCAATGCTCTCTCTCCCTTGGTCGAGAGCCAAGCATCTGGCTTACCACAATTGCTTTATTCCCTGCACAAATTCAGTCCTTTCTAAGATGTCTGCTGCTTTGGTGTTTATCTTATGCTTATTGTGTTCTGAAGCAGAAGAGACATGCTCCTGAAGTGAATTATTGACTGCATGTTTCCTTTTGTGAATCTGCTCTCCTGGTCTTGTGGGCCATGCTGTCACACTCCGTAGAACTTCATGTTTGTCAGCTACTACGCCTTATCGGGCTTGATGTACAATGAAAACTTTGCCCTGAACATGTGGCACACCACTGGTCTGTGTGCCACTAGGGGTACTGCACCCAGACCAGCGTGTGTGGGATACCTGTGGTCAGTGAATGGGGAGGTTGAGCTGTGGCTTTTACCCTACATCCACACACACTTAGCTCTAGGGGGCCAATTGGTTCAACCTGTTACCAAGGTAAACTATCCTAGGGGAAGGTTATAAGAGTGGTAGTGGAAGGCGCGAAGAGAGTCAGTCAGTGAACGCGGGAAAGAGCAGAGTCGAGGAGGACCCTTCAGGGGACGTACAGGGAGGGCACCCAGAAAGAGCGGTGACCCAGACGAGAAAAGGGGAGCCTGAAGGTGTAAGTTAACACCTGGCGTCAGACCGTCCACCTACCAATCTGGGAGGATCCCAGTCCAAATTCACAGAGAGCCAGCTCCGGGAGCCGTACAGGCAAGTTCAACTCTGAGCTGCCAACACCGGTGGGACCCAGGAGAGTTCAGCCCCTGGGTCGCCTCAAGAAACAATAACGCTAAGAGCCAGGACCCGCGTAAAACCACAGAGGTTCTTACGTTAAATACAGCAGGACAGGAACAAGGAGGCCAAGCCAGGTTTCAAGCCAGCTAGTGCTTCAAATATGTAAAGGACAGAGAGCGAAGTTTAGAGGGACATTCTCAAAAGCCACGTAGAGACAACCCATTCATTGGTCACTACCCAGGCCAGCTACCCGTGACTGTGTGACTGGTAACCTGTTATTCAACTGTGTTTACCAAGTGACCAGTAAATACCCTTGCAAAGCAAGAGAAGCCTCTTTTGTCTTTATTACTGTTAAGCTACAGAGCAGCTACCATGACTACCAGCACAGCAGCAATTCTGCCCCAGGAACTCTGCTCCGCCTGCGGGGTGCTATACCACCCAGCTGCCTTTCCATCATACCCAGAGGTCTGCAGCAGAGCTGGTGCCATTAAGAGAGTCCACAGGTGGCATCACAAATAACACAATCCATTTCCTTATATTATTTCAACACTTTTCAGTGACCACCAGTGCCACAGACTCGGGCACCGAACACCAGTGACAGCATCCCAAACCAACGTCCGAGATCTGAGTACCCCTGCCTGGGTGAGTCAAATGTCACTAAATTAACTTGCAATATTTAGGGAAGTGACTTATGAGAGCATATCTAGATATTTGTCATGCCCTTGGCGCCAGTCTCATGGACATGGAGACCGGCGCACATCATGCGGTTCTATGCACCTCACCTGTTCTGTCCATGCTGCGGGGCTGGTCTCTGCTAAGCAGAGAGATCAGTGCCCATCACACAGCTCCACTGGTGCTGCTCACCCTGTCCGTGGCTCCATGCAGCCATCTGCTTCCTTCTTTGCTAGGAAGCTGAGCTCCCTTGGCAGGTCTCCTTGGAATACACACTAAAAGGAGCAGTGCACCTGTTCTCTATTAGGTCTTTCTGTGCTGTGTTGCTCTGTGCATAAAAGGCACTCTCCCCCTAAGGCAGGTGCCTGGGCAACTTGTTCATTCGCTTGGAAGTTGACTCTGTCCAACTCACACTCTGTAGTGCTCTGTGAAAGGAAGACTTGTGTTTTTCATGTTACTAATACCTCTGTCTCCACAGTATTTGCTGCTGGCAGTTCTGTATCCTAGATCCCTCTGGACACTCTGGAGCTCACCCCGAGCTGGCCAAGCCTCTTCTCATGGAACTTTCCGGATACCTCCACCAGCTGGACCAGCCTATTCGAGATTGTATGGAGCTCCCAGAATCCTCTCCACAGACAGAGCTAGCATTCCACAGTCTCTCTACCTCTACGTTCCGGTCTGTACAATTCGCCCCTCTGGTCTAGGATTCATTGCATTTAGGCCTCCTAGTGTTGTAACGATGTATCCCTGTACGGGGGTTACCTCTGGCAGTGCTCCACTATGAGTGTACAGTGTCACGATCCAGAGAGTCCTCTCCTCAGGCACCTTTCCCCTTTTTGTTAAACTATCCTCAATTAATATCCTTGATTTTATGAAAGTCACTCTCCTGCTTCTTGAGTATCGGGTATACAGATTCCACTGCACCACCAGTGAGTCCACTTTACATCATCACGCCCTGAAGGCATAACAATATTTGACTTCTGCCAGCTAATATTCTATTTTTTAACTGCTAAAAACAAAGCCCTCAATGGGAAATCATACTATGTCATTCTTTAGTCCTCTTGTTTTCCTGGCTTTAATAAGTGATAAAAGAGGATGCGGACGTTACAAAGTCCACAGACTGCGCCCAGGCCCGTATTTGGAGTTCCTGCCGCCCTAGGCACTGTCAGCGGTGCCGCCCCCCCCGTCACGCCACATCCCCCATCGTACCACACCCTGTCGTGCCACGCCCCCTGCTTCGTACCACACCCCCCCCGTCGTGCCACGCCCCCCGCAGACAGACTGCTTTGAAATAAATACAAAGAATAGTAAAATCTTTTAATGATTTTAATTTATGTGCAAAAGGCAACAGTAAGGTGATAAATCATCTTTTGAATGGTTAGGGATGAGCTAGCAAGGTGCAGAGTAGTAATAGGAGGGGCTAAAAGGAGCTGAGAGGTTCCCATTATGGTTGGAGTAGTGGATGGTTGCTAGATGACCACCACCATGTCCCAAAAAGGTTGTGACATCAGCAAGGAGGTGGCAGTCATGTCTTGGGTCGTAATCATGTGGAGAGAGCTTGTTTGCCCCTATAGGGTCCATGAAGGAGTGAAAAGGACCACGGCAAAGTATATATACTTTTAGACTGACCACTTTTTTTTCGATCTGAGAGGCCTATTTTTCTATCTACTGGCTAACACAGTATAAATATTCTTCACTTTTTTTTCTTCCTACAAAATCATCCCCTATCCCCATGCATGACAATGCACCATCTCTTGGTACAGAGCATAGCCCTGAGTAATTGGCTGCTATGGACATAAAAGTAGAGAAAACCATGGTGTGGCCACGAGTCTCCCCTGATCTCAGCCCTATTCAGAAACTTCAAGATAAAAGAAGGAGGGGAACAAGAGGCGCAATAGTGCCCTATCACTGCGGCACTGAGTATATGGGTATGTGCACATCAGTCGGTTTGTGGGCTGGTTTTGCACGTTTTCCGTCGGCGGTTCCCGCTGAGTTTTATGTTAATTTATGTTAATCCTACCCACCGGTAGGATTAACATGCTAGTCAATGGAGTTTTGAAAACGCTGTGTACATTACAACGTTTTTCTTCTTGACGATTTTAGTTTATTCACCGGTTTCCGACCGGTTCTCAAAGATAGAGCAAGCGACTTCTTTTTAGCGTTTTTCCAGCGGGTCCAGCTGAACAAGTGCAGCAAAGACCAGTCTGGAAATCGCTAAGGAAGACGCCGGGGAAATCGGCAAGAACACGCTGTGCGACCGCTAGTAAAGCGATCGCAAAACGTTAGCAAATCGCTAACAAAACGAGGGACACTGGCGAGTGCTGAAAACTCAGTTTCTGCCAGTCTCCACCGGTTCCCGGTCGGTCTGCAAAGATGCAGAACCGACTGATGTGCACATAGCCTATAAGTGGTGAAAACAGGGATTCACTCACCTGGGGCAGTTGTGTAACCCACAACTGGCTTGAAGGCGTATTCAATGATTATTCCTAGATAGCTGCTGCAGGACTTCCACCATCCACACAAGTGTGGAGAAACATCAGGTAATTGGGAAGAAAATGGTGTGTCACAGTCCGTGCTGCCACGATCATTCACTCCAAAGAAATGCACATGAAGATGGAACTTCAAAACGAACTCCTTTATTTCCTCCTGCCTCCTACGCGTTTCGGTGCCCTCCTGGCACCATCCTCAGGGATCCCTGAGGAAGGTGCCAGGAGGGCACCGAAACGCATAGGAGGCAGGAGGAAATAAAGGAGTTCGTTTTGAAGTTCCATCTTCATGTGCATTTCTTTGGAGTGAATGACCGTGGCAGCGCGGACTGTGACACACCATTTTCTTCCCTATTACCTGCTATTCAGAAACTTGGAAGTACCTTTAAGCAAAAAAAATCTAAGATGCTGCAAGACATTAACCGTCAAACCAGCAGCTCTGGGAGTCAATTCTGACATCCTGCAAACAAATGCAATCTTAACATCCAAAAGCTGACAAGTTCAATAAATGCAATATTTGTGAAGGTGATATCAAAGAAAGGCGATATACAATATGAGACATACTGGTAGGATGTTTACATTGTGAGCCCCAATGGGGACAGTGTGGATGATATATGTAAAGTGCATAGTGTAATATAAATGTAAAAAAATATTTCTTCATATGTCGTCACAATACCGGGGTCTGAGGATCTTCTATTTGGAGGTCAGGGGCTCTCTGATGCGCTGTCGCTGCCTGTCTCGCTGTCGTCCTGTTTTGACACTGCAGTGCGGTGGACAAGAGAGCATTAACTGGTTAATAACAAGAAGTATGGAGTGTGTACTAACTGAGCCATAAACCCCCCCCATACCATGAAGTATGGAGTGTACTAACTAAGCCATACACCCTCCCCATACCGTGTCCAGCAGACATTGTAGGATTACTATATGGATTTTAGTATTAGGGTACGGACACACTGGGGTGAAACTCTGATGAGTGCAATGTGTGATTTTCTCACATTGCAGTCAGACCAATGTTAATCAATGCATGCGCACATGTGAAGGGGGGCCATAGAGGAACACTGCTGTCTGGACCGTATGTTCGTGCTTCTGACATGTGTTAGCATGGACTGCACACATGCCAGGGGCACGAAAGTGAAAGAGGACTTAATGTGTGAAAATGTAATTCTACACATATACTATATTGTGGCACCTGTGAAGGGGCTGCAGGAGTGATTTAAAAACTCTACTTTCTTACGATCAGTGTTTGCAGTCATGTTGGATTTTGCCTGCAGAGCGGGACTTCTGCGCTACTTGTATACACAGAACTGTTAGAAGTGGTGTAGGAGCGTGATCTACACCGCATTTGACAGGTCAGTGCATAGAGAAGAGGCAGAGAAGTCTCACTCCGCTGGCAAAACCCAACAGGACTTCAAACAGCATGCTGCATGTCTGTGTGAGCCCCCTACAGCATATAGCATGCTGTAAACAGGGCTGTGGCGTTGGTAAGGATAGGATCAGACTAGTGTCAGCCTTTTCGCTGACGGATCCGTGAAAAACTTAGAATTCTGCAGCCTGAGTGCAAGCGTTAACGTGCTGTAACGCTGTGTTCAGGCTGCCCATATATCCCTACGGTTACCGGTCTCCCATCGCAACCGGCCGCTTCACACCAAAGTCCCGGATATGCGCTATTTATGAGCGCACACAGAAACGCGGTTTGCAGTAACAGATATATAGGCAGCCTGACCACACCGTTACACCACGTTAACACTTGCGCTCAGGCTGCAGAATTCTAAGTTTTACACGGATCCGTCAGCGAAAAGGCGAACGCTAGTGTGACTAGTGAAAGTCAAACCACTGACTCCGACTCCTGAATTTCCCAGACTCTGAATACAACTCCTTCAACTTCGACTTTGACTCCTCCAAACATGGCTGATGTTTAAGTGATATATTTATTGTAGAACAATGGTAACATCAGGTTTTAAACGTTATTGTAATACAAGAATAAAGGTCTTTAGAAAGAACATAAAAATAATTCATAACATTAATAAACTCAGCACATTATACATTGAACCACTATACCCAATTTGTTGTTATATATTTTAGTAGTCGGAGTCAGTCCATTTTCTACTGACTCCACCAAAATGGGCTGCGACTCTGACTCCACAGCCCATGCTGCAGGTCTGTGGGCCACCCCCCTCCTATTTGGTATGTTGCAGGTCTATGGGCCAAAGCCGGCTCTCTCCCATATAGCATGCTACAGCAGATCTGTGTGAGCTGCTCCCATACCTCCCTCCCCCCCCCCAAGCTATGCAATGCTGCAGTGCCTGCAGGCTGCAGCCCAGGTCTGTGTGGGCCACTCGCTCCCATCCCCCCCATATGTATGCAATGCTGCAGTGCCTGCTGCAGCCAAGGTCTGTGTGTGGGCCACTGTCATCCCGACCCCCCTACCCCTATATCATATGGGGGGGGTTAGCGGCCCACATAGGCTTGGGCTGCAGCAGCCTGCAGGCACTGCAGCAGTGCGTAGATAGGGGGGATGGGAGCAGCCCACAGACCCGGAGCTGGGGCGCTGCAGCATTGCATAGATACATAATGTGGGGGGTGGGAGCGGCCCACACATACCTGGGGCTGGGGGCGCTGGAGCATTTCATAGACATGTGGGGGATGCGAGCGGCCCACACACAACTGGGGCTGCTGCAGCAATGCATAGATACATATGGGAGCGGCCCACACAACTGGGGCTGGGGCCGCTGCAGGCATGCATAGATACATATGTGGGGGATGGGAGCGGCCCACACATACCTAGAGGCTGCAGCATTGCATAGATACATATGGGGGGGGGGAGGCCGGGGGCCTTACCCAGAGGGTCCATTCCCTGCTGCTGTTGCCAGCATGCCATGCTGCCTGTGTCCTCCTGACTACTGATTCCCTCCCTCCTCCTGCTGGCTCAACTGGGGCTGGCTGGTTACAGACTGCTAGTACAGACTTGTGGGTTGTTGTTGTGCACGTCACTGTACTTGATGCCTGCCGCGGCGCCTCCCCGCCCATCCACCATTGCCATCAATGATGATGCATCATGAATCTGATGCATGATGATTGATGCCCCCTGCCCTGGCCCATGCTGCACCTTCACACACGCGCCGCTGACTCAAACATAGCTGAGCTCAGCCGCTGCCTGTCTGTCGGGAATGTGCTGCCGCCCGCCCGGGCAGTGGCATAGCAACTGTTTGTGGCGACCGGGATGGTCGAAAAATTTGCCGCGGCTGCCTTCCCTTTGGTCGTTGATAATCCGGAAGCAATGTCTGTAATGTTTTAGGATCAAGTCTGTTAAGTTAAAGATTACAACATCCACATGACTCCATCACCAAAACCACCGGCAATACAATAACACATTACTAGAACCCCTGTCAGTATATTGCCAGAACCATTGTCAATACAGTAATACATCACCAAAATCAGTCAATACATCATCAGAACCCCCATCAATTCAATAATACATCATCACTATAACCCGTCAGTACATAACCAAAACCACCATCAATACAATACATAATCAGAACCACCATCAATACATCACCAGGACAGTACGTTCCCTATATAAATGTGTATGCCATACTGCTCATCCTCCTTCCACATATCCCATACTGTTCACCCCCCATATGTCCCATGCAGTTCATACTCTCCCCCCCCATATCCCTCCATTGTTCCATGCAGCCTCTCCCCTCCAATGTTCCACGAAGCCTCTCTCTCATCCATGTAGCTTCTCCCCTATGTTCCATTTACCTTCTCCCCCATCCACCCATCTTCTGCCCCCTTTTCCATGCCCCCCTCCTCCATCCATCTTCTGCCCCCTTTTCCAAGCCGCCTCGTCCATCCATTAATCCATCCCACTCTGACCCCTCTTCCAGGCTGCCCCATCCTTCCATTCTGCCCCCTCTTCCAGGCCGTCCCATCTATGCATCCATCCCATTCTCCCCCTCTTCCAGGCCGCCCCATCCATCCATCTTTTCCATTCTGTCCCCCCCAGGCTGCTATCTTGGGCTGTAACAGCGCCTTACCTGACTCCACGCTCCTGATTCCGGATCCCTCATCCCGGCAGCTTCTTCCTCTGCGGCTCCTGGTCTCCAGCTCGCCTGCACTCGGCACCAGGACCACCCGTGTGTACATCCATATCCCTGCACCCTTGTGCCCCATCCAGATCTCTGCACCCTTGTGCCCCATCCAGATCCCTGCACCCCTGTGCCCCATCCAGATCCCTGCACCCCTGTGCCCCATCCAGATCCCTGCACCCCTGTGCCCCATCCAGATCCCTGCACCCCTGTGCCCCATCCATATCCCAGCGCCCCTGCGCCCCATCCATATCCCAGCACCCCATCCCAGCACCCCTGTGCCCCATCCATATCCCTGCGCCCCATCCCAGCACCCCTGTGCCTCATCCCAGCACCCCTGTGCCCCATCCATATCCCAGCACCCCTGCGCCCCATCCCAGCACCCCTGCGCCCCATCCAAATCCCTGCACCCCTGTGCCCCATCCATATCCCAGCACCCCTGTGCCCCATCCATATCCCAGCACCCCTGTGCCCCATCCATATCCCAGCACCCCTGTGCCCCATCCATATCCCAGCACCCCTGTGCCTCATCCATATCCCAGCACCCCTGCGCCCCATCCCAGCACCCCTGTGCCCCATCCCTGCACCCCCTGTGCCTCATCCCTGCACCCCCTGTGCCTCATCCCTGCACCCCCTGTGCCTCATCCCTGCACCCCATCCCAGCACCCCTGCACCCCATCCTAGCACCCCTGCACCCCATCCAGATCCCTGCACCCCTGTGCCCCATCCATATCCCTGCACCCCTGTGCCCCATCCATATCCCAGCACCCCTGCGCCCCATCCCAGCACCCCTGTGCCCCATCCCAGCACCCCTGTGCCCCATCCATATCCCAGCACCCCTGCGCCCCATCCCAGCACCCCTGCACCCCATCCAAATCCCTGCACCCCTGTGCCCCATCCATATCCCAGCACCCCTGTGCCCCATCCATATCCCAGCACCCCTGCGCCCCATCCCAGCACCCCTGTGCCCCATCCCAGCACCCCTGTGCCCCATCCATATCCCAGCACCCCTGCGCCCCATCCCAGCACCCTGCACCCCATCCAAATCCCTGCACCCCTGTGCCCCATCCATATCCCAGCACCCCTGTGCCCCATCCATATCCCAGCACCCCTGCGCCCCATCCCAGCACCCCTGCGCCCAATCCAAATCCCTGCACCCCTGTGCCCCATCCATATCCCAGCACCCCTGTGCCCCATCCATATCCCAGCACCCCTCTGCCCCATCCATATCTCAGCACCCCTGTGCCTCATCCATATCCCAGCACCCCTGTGCCCCATCCCAGCACCCCCTGTGCCTCATCCCTGCACCCCCTGTGCCTCATCCCTGCACCCCCTGTGCCTCATCCCTGCACCCCCTGTGCCTCATCCCTGCACCCCATCCCAGCACCCCTGCACCCCATCCTAGCACCCCTGCACCCCATCCCAGCACCCCTGTGCCTCATCCATATCCCAGCACCCCTGCGCCCCATCCCTGCACCCCCCTGGGCCACATCCCTGCACCCCCCTGGGCCACATCCCTGCAACCCCCTGGGCCACATCCCTGCAACCCCCTGGGCCACATCCCTGCAACCCCCTGGGCCACATCCCTGCACCCCCCCTGGGCCACATCCCTGCACCCCCCCTGGGCCACATCCCTGCACCCCCCCTGGGCCACATCCCTGCACCACCCTGGGCCACATCCCTGCACCCCCCTGGGCCACATCTCTGCACCCCCCTGGGCCACATCCCTGCACCCACTGAGCCTCATCCCTGCACCCCCCCTGGGCTACATCCCTGCACCCCCCCTGGGCCACATCCCTGCACCCCCCTGGGCCACATCTCTGCACCCCCCTGGGCCACATCTCTGCACCCACTGAGCCTCATCCCTGCACCTCATCTTCAGCTGCTCCCAGCTACTGGAGCCCTGCCGCCTGCTCCTCAGACTTACCCGGCGCAGCGCGGCCTGAGCCACCGCCGCCTGTGCTGCCCGGGCGGGATCTTCAAATCCCCGTCTCTGCCTCCGCCGCCGCACGTGCCATCTGACCGACCACCGCGGCCATCCCCCATACGCTCTCTGCCATGGTCTCACTGCAGCGGGCCCCTCCTTCTCTTTTCCGGCGGGATTGGCTGCTGCGGGATTGGCTGCTGCAGGCTGGGGGTGAGGTGGGCGGGCGGCAGGCCTGATGAGATGACGAGGGGGGGGGGAAAGAGGGAGCGGGACTTATCACCCGGCTGCAGGCTGGGTGAGTTGGGCGGGCAGCGGGCCTGATAACGACGGGAAGGGGGGGGGGGTATGAGGGGGCGGGGCTTACAACCCGGCCAGCACAGAGCAAGAGAAAAAAAAAGAAAAAAAAAAAAAGGAAACACGCTGAGACCGCCGCCCCCTGTGAATGGCGCCGCCCTAGGCACGTGCCTACGAGTGCCTAGTGGCAAATACGGCCCTGACTGCGCCACTGCAGGAGACAACAGTCACTAGAAAAATACCCAGCGATGGCGGACGGCCAATAGTCCGATGTACAACCACCATGGCGGACATTGCTGTAATGGCGGACATTGCCCTATAGACTGTGAGCCCTCGTGGACAGGATCCTCTCAGCAAGCATTGACTGCTCATATGTACTGTACCTGTCCTTGTCACCCCCACTCCTTATGTAAAGCGCCATGGAACCAATGGCGCTATATAAATAAATAATAATAATAATAACATTGCGCACAGGACCTGACATGAAATAAAGTGGCTTATTCTTCAGAGTCCTCATGTACAGATCATTAGCCCCAGGGGGTCAGGTGGGGATTAGATTTGGGTATTTTCCTGACTTTAACAGGAATTCCTAAACAATGTGAATTAATTTGATATTATTTTTAACACAAATTTTGTAGACTACAGTTTTATTTTTTTTATTCTAAACTAATATGCTTACAAAACACCCATCAAGAGAATAAACTGGCTTGTTAGCCTTAGTTTATCCAAAGACTGAAAACTCTGCAAAAATTGAAACATTTTATAATTCCTTCTTGGTAAAACCAGATTTGCCCAGAAAATGATCTTCAGGTCTCAGCTTCTGCTTCTCCGCTCCGCTTTCGCAATCTAGATGTTTAATGTTGGAGGTGGATGATATTTAGATTTTAGAAGAATCAAATAATGACAAGAATTTATTGAATTCAATTTTGTCTACCGTGCAAAAGTCTAATTCCATTTTTGAGGAACTTTTTACACAGATGAAGGGCCCTGCGACCAGGGTGGCCACACAGAGAACTGCAGCAGTAGAAAGTTAGGCAGTTTATACATTAAACACCCTCACAGACATCCCATACACCACTAGGAGGCAGTACCCAAATCGGAGCCCGGAACTCTAGGTGGACAAGGGGTGGTGGGTTTAGAGGACAGTGGGTGGGAACGCAGTAGGTCAGGTGACAGAAGGTACAAATAGAGGAAGAAGAGGAGGAAGGAGTTAGTAGGCCGAGGTAGGCTGAGCTGTAAAGACATAGTAGGCCGAGGTAGGCTGAGCTGTAAAGACACAGTTGGCCAGAGTGAGCCGAGCAGTACAGACACCTGAAAGAAAGAGACACACGTCCTGGTGGGATTGGGCTTGAGGGAGATACAGAATCCACAGAGTCAGAGAAACCATGGAGAGAAAGCTCGTCCATAGCCGGCATCCCAGGGGAAAGTGAGGACAGAGTCCGGACCAGCATCACTGGGTTCGAGGAACGTGGCAGCACCGACCAACTACAGGCGGAGTAGTCTTCCCTATTGAAGCTGGAGTCGCACGGGTTGGAAGGAGCCTTGCAGGAGAGGGCTATTGCAGGCTAGGCACACAGCAAAGAGTCGGCTCTGATGGGGACCGAAGATTCACCCGGTATCCCCAGATTCACCGACGGGGAGCCCCAATTCCAAGTTGGAGTTCCCACAACAAGGGTGAAAGGCACAGCAGCAACCACGAGGACCCTAAGGGTCCGAGCTGCCGCCATACAACCAAGAGAAACACTTAAAGAGAGAGAACAGCCTGAAAGGACACTAGAAGGAGTGAGGGGTCTCAGAGAGCGACAGCCTGGCTGTAGTGGGTTCAGCAAAACCGGAGTAAAGTGACTGTAACTTGTGTTGAAGAACTGTACTGAGAATTGCTGTGAATTGTTTGGAAGAGCTGACAAGTAAACCCGGTGAACCCTGCCTGTGTATCCGTGTTTGATTCCAGGTACCCTGAACTGCTCATCCATCTGGCTGCAGCCCATCCATCCATCCTCCTGGCAGAAAAGCGCTGCAGCGGTGGTCCCATCATTGACCACAACCCGTGGGTGGCGTCACGACAAACTTTATATCCCTTGCAAATATTCCCTTTTACTTGTGAGAACCCGGGACACGGTCCGGACCAGAACCTCCGTGACATCCCCAGCAGCAACCTGGTCCCGTACCGAGTACCCCGTCCCAGTGGACTCCACAGAAGTATATGAAGATATCTCACAAATTTGGAGAGATCTGATTAATTAGGGAGAAAATTAAAGAGAATGAAGATCATGATGAAATAATTAGGAGATAGAAAACATAAGGCTGGCTTCACACTGCGGCGCGTCCGTCAGGGCAGTAGGATGACAGCCTGGACCGGTTTTCTCCATAGGAGACTATGGGCTGCACGATGGATCGCGCCGGTGGCAATTATCTGCCATCGCTGCTAGCTCGCGGATGATCCTGCAGAAGTGGGGATTTGTCTGCCGATCCAAAACGTTGCAACTTTTGGAGTCGGCAGACAAATCCCACTTCTGCAGATTCATCGCGAGCTAGCACCGATGGCAGATAATTGCCACCCGGCGCGATCCCGCTCCGTGCAGCCGATAGTCTCCTATGGCAAAACTCGTCAGCTGTCAATCCTGACAGCCTGGACCGGACGCCGCTGCAGTGTGAAGCAGCCTAAGAAGAATTGGCCAAAATAGCAGCAGAATAATCTTTGCTTGCCAGACATGTGGATCTAGGGGCAGAGCTGTAAGCCATCATTGATCTATTGTGGTAGTCCCAAGGATACTAGATAAATTATTTAAAATTGGTTGCTAGATCTGATTGGCTAAGATGAGCTCTCTATTTTGATTCAAAGGGCCATTTGCACTCCAGGAAAGAAAATTTCACCCAAGGTCCCCCACATTCACTGAGGGTACCTTCTCACGCCACAACCAGCAGAGATATTTTTGGAGGCGATATTTCGTCCTGGAAATATCGCTTCCAAATTGCCTCCGTATTGCGGCATGTATTTCGGGAATTTGGTGTTGATAAGACAAATGTCGCCTGGTTTCGATTTTAGAGCAGTGCTATCTTATCTATATACACTACTAAAGTGATATTAAATAAAGGGCTGGTTAAAAATAAAAAATCTTACCTTTCCGGCGACTCCCGAGTGTCCCGAGCTGAATACATCTCCTGGCAGCTCGAGGACCTTGTATGATGTCACTGGGAGGGGCAACCCGATCACATGACCGCATCAGCGCACGGAGTTTAAATCTTTAAATTGCGCTGATGCAGTCATGGATCGGGTTGCCCCCCCCTCCCAGTGACATCATGCAAGGTCGTCGAATTGCTGGGAGATGTATTCAGCGCGGGACACTCGGGAGTCGCTGGAAAGGTGAGAATTTATTATTTTTTATTTTTAACCATCCTTTTATTTAATATCATTTTAGCAGTGTATATAGATACACTGCTAAGGAGATATTACACAGATTTACTATGGGTGAAGAGCAGTGCTCTTGTTCTGCGTATGCTCTGTACCCTGGAATCGGATCTGGGAAACGATTCTGTTGTTTCCCGGATCCGGCTCCATAGGCCCCCATGCTAAGTGTGTCGGACCAGACAGGATTCGTTTCTGTCATGTTTTGTCACCGGACCGGTGAAAAACAGGACAGAAACGAATCCTGCATCGGATTCACAAAACCAGATGGCTGAGCAGGGCCAATCCGGCACCATAGGGATGTAAATAGGATTTTAGCAAAAATATAGATCTTGGTTTTACAAAAAATCTTTACGTGATGGAAGAAAATGGAGGTCATTTTCGTAATCAGCACACCAAATTACATAAAAATCAGTGGAAACTTCTCTTGTATTTTTCAAAAAATTAAATTTTGCAGGGTTGTGTAATTGTTGACAAAACGTACTAGACAGGAGTGTCCCCTCTCCCTTCTATTTTTTTTTATATATAGAACTAGATGGGTGCCCGATGCACAATGCATCGGGATTCTAGCAGAGCGAGTCTCTGACTCGCAATGGCCGCTTCGCGGCCAATGCTTCGCGCTGCTAAGGCGACTCACCATGCCCGCTGCGCGGGCATAGCGAGTCGCCTTAGAGCTGCTCGCAATGGCCGCTGCGCGGCCAATGCTTCGTTCGTATCCACATGACCACGCTGAATCGCAGCGAGTGTGGACTCAAAAGGTTGCGCGAAATCCATTCGTGATTATATAGAATACCTTGCTGTATATAAAAAAAAAGGTGGGGAAAATATAAAGGGATTATGGGTGGTTGTTCTTCAGGAGATGGTGATAAAGTCTTATTACATGCTAATGACATTCTTTGTCTTAAGGAGACATGTAATTAGTACAGTTGAATGTTCTGGCTCCTACTCTTAAGGTGGGTTTATACGTCGCGATATCGGACCGATATCGTATCCAACGACGCGGGAGCACGCTTTTTGAGTGCGCTTTTCCCTGCATCGCATCGCCGGTTTACACAGCGCGATATCGGGATACAACGTCCAGGCGATGTGTACGCCCCCCAACCCAGGAACGACCATTTAACATGGGAGTGTATGGGTGAGGTGGCAGTACACATCGGAGTTGGGCACGATCCGGCTCCAATCTCCATTCAATATCGGAGCATTGGAGAGCACGCTCATTCAATCCCCGATATCGCATTGACATCGTTCCTGCATCGTATTGGACGTTCACACCATACAACGCAGGAACGATATCGGCTCCAACGATCGAACCACGTAACTTTTCATTGAAATTGGACGCCGATATCGCAATGTGTAAACCCACCTTTATTCTGAGATGAATTGTGTCAAGTCTATTCTTCTCCTGTTCCATGAAAGTATACATCCCCAACCCTGGAGGCGAGTTAATTATATTAGGGCCACGTCACACACACAGATAATTGTGCAGAGATTGTTCGCAGATCTCTGGTTGCAGTGAAATCATGGACACATTGTTCCATTTTGTGGCCATATACAAATGAACAATTTGTCCATGATTTCACTGCAACCAGAGATCTGTGAACAATATCTGCACAGATATCTGTGTGTGTGACGTGACCCTTAGGCTGGGGTCACACACACAGATATCTGGGCAGATATTGTTCACAGATCTCTGGTTGCAATGAAATCATGGACACATGGTTCCATTTTGTGGCTGTGTACAAATGGAGCAATCTGTCCATGATTTCACTGCAACCAGAGATCTGTGAACAATATCTGCCCAGATATCTGTGTGTGTGACCCCAGCCTTAAGCGGCCGTCACACGCTACGATATCTTGAAAGATATCGCTTGAACGCGCCAGATTAAACATCGCTTGAACGATGTCTGTGCGTGTGACGGCAAGATACGACGAACGATAAATGATCAAATCGCAAGATCGAGATCTGAGCTCCGGACCTCACATCTGACGATGTCGACTCATTAGATAAACAGAATCGACGTGTCTAAACAACCGATATCGTCTACACGTTAAGGAACTGCGCGATGCCTAAATCTAGCACGTAGGCGTGGCAGGAATTTCTCATTGTGTCGCCTCCTCAGTTGTGATTAGATAGCCTTAATGGTTTCGGATTGGCTGCTTCTACATTAGCTCGCATTGGTGGAAGATGATGCGTTCCCATTGGCTGTCCTCACAGGGCGCCATTTTTGAAGAGCTGTCGTCAGCACCACACACTATCACGCATTGTCATGTACAACTTAATGTGCACCCACAAGTTCGTCAACCTGATAAAAGAACCTGCGTGGTACATGAGGCTGCTATAGTGTTCACCTTGTCATACACCCAAACAATCTTGACAGACACTGCGCACACAACGCGGCGCTACGTCACGCCCATGGGATATTGTCCCGTAGGTGACACAGAAGTGGTTATTGCCGTGTTACGCCGCGTACGGCGCCTTTAAGTTTTGTAACGTCACGCAAGGGGCAGTCCTGACGGAATGAAGTTGGTTTCAGTTTCATTCCGCCTGCAAGGTGCTAGCTCCTCCCATGCACATTGCAGCTCAGTCATGGCCGCAACACGCCGCGCTGCCACGTGGGGGATGGCGGAGCTCATGATCTTAATCGATCATTGTGATCGATTAGATTATTGGGGCCATCACCCCCACCGGCACCCCAGGCTGCGCAACTGCAGCACTGTGCTGAAGATTCAGCGGGCCCTGCTCCGCCAGCTGTGTGTGGAGAGGGATGTGAAGGCGATCCAGCACAAGATCGCTGATCTTAAATATAAGTGCCCGGGCCGCATTGTGGACATCCGTGCCCGGATTGCCAGGATGCGTGGTGAGTAAATGTTGGGCCCAAACACACACCTGCACATGTACATGTATCAAAATACACAGCAATGTCTCCCAACATATTCCAAGGATAGTGTGGTCCCCGGCCTGTCCCCACCAATGTTTTAGCATATATTCTGCCTAATTTGGATGCAGGGCCAACACTCCGGCCTGGTCGTCCAACCTCATAAAAGCTGTCCATCTAAATGTAACTAATTACCTAAAATTGGTGACAAGCTTCAGTGTGCAGTTTTAAAGAAATTCAATGCAGGTCACAGGCAGCATGGCAAGGGGATGGACTGGGGAGTACAGGTGACATATAGTTCAGGGGACTGTACACTCCCTCCCCCTTGCCATGCTGCCTAAAACCTGACAGTCAAAGAAATTGTTGGGCACACTGGGAATTTACATACATTTGTCCAAGGACCAATCCCAAAATAATGTTCATCAAACAACATTTGTAAACTGTGTTTGGACCCACCATGTGGATGTGACAACAATGTGTCGCCTGGTGGTTTACACACAAACACGAATAGGCCAAACTCCTGGCCAGCACAAATTGGGACGTAGGACTCAGGCGTAACCTCACTATATTATTGGATAAGGCTACTTTCACACTTCAATATCGAAACCAATGATGCTGACCAATATAAATCAGCCTGCATTGGATCTAACTCATCCCTGCACAGGGGCGGACTGGCCCGGGTTCCTGGGGGGCAATTGCCCTCCAGGCTGCCGGTTTAGTGACAGTTCAGGGCCGCCCGATACTGCCGGCAGCCGCCCTGAACAGTAAAATGATCATCTGAGAGCGGCCAGCTGTCAGCTCGGTGCGGCCGCAGTGGGACCGCTCCGGGCTTCAAATCGCAGCAAGGGCTGCGTCGTCCTGGCAACCGGCGGGACGCCGGGCGCGGGCGGGATTGAGTCACTGACTGAGTCAGTGCTACAGTACTGCTAGCGCCGACTGTCGGCTCAGCATGGCCGCAGCCGCACTCACCTGCTCTGAGCAGAGCTCTCAGCTCTCTCTGCAGGCAGCGGGACCGGTCCTGGCTTCCTGGCAGCAGCGGCCGTTGTCATGGCACCTGGCAGGCCTGCGGGACGCCGGGATTGGATGGCCACTCAGTTTCAGGGCCGCCATTATGGCCAGATCGAGGCTGTGTGTGTCCTCGGGAGTCCCGCCCCCCCACCTCAGTCATCCGGCCCGCCCCGCCCCGGCCTGCTGCCTTTGCAATGCATCTCCCTTCACACAGGCCGCGGCGGCAGGCAGCTGAAGGCTCACTCAGAGAGGAGGGAGGAGGAGTGGAGGAGGAAATTTGAATTTCCCGCCGCCGGCACATCGCTTCGGCCGGCGGCTGGTGCTGGGTGCGGGGCACTCGCGGGTGCCGGCTGCTGCCTCGTGCCGGCAGCTGGCGGCTCCCAGTTGTTGGCGGTTGCCGGGTGCCGGCAGCTGCCACCTGGTGCCGGCTGGAAGCTGCCCCCTGCTGCCGGGTGCTGGCAGCTGCCACCTGCTGTCGGGTGCTGGTGGCTGCGTGCCGGGTGCTGGCGGCTGCCACCGGGTGCTGGCAGCTGCCACCTGGTGCCGGGTGCTGGCAGCTGCTGATGGGTCCTGGCGGCTGGTACTGGCGGCTGCCTGCTGGGTGTTGGTGGCTGCCGGGTGATGCCGGCTGGCGGCTGCCACCTGGTGCCGAGTGCTGGCGGCTGCCACCTGGTGCCAGGTGCTGGCGGCTGCCGCCTGGTGCCGGGTGCTGGCGGCTGCCGCCTGGTGCCGGGTGCTCGCGGCTGCCGCCTGGTGCTGGCTGTTGGATGCTGGCGGCTGGTGTCTGCTACCGGGTGCTAGCTGCTGGTGTCGGATGCTGGCGGCTGCCACTGGCTGCCTGGTGCTGGCGGCTGCCTGCTGGGTGTTGGTGGCTGCCGGGTGCTGACTGATGTGGGATGCCGGCAGCTGCCGCCTGGTGCTGGCGGTTCCGGGTGCCACCGGATGCTGTCTGGTGCAGGGTGTCGGCTGGTGACGGCAAGCGAGAGACCAGGAGCGGCAGAGGAAGAAGCTGTCGGGATCCGGGATCAGGAGTGTGGAGTCAGGTAAGGCGCTATTACAGCCGAAGATAGCAACCTGGGGGGACAATGGGATGGATGGATAGTAGCAGCAGTTTCTATTGTGTATTTTCTATTGTGTGTATAGCCTACAGCCATCCCCATTGTCTATACAGCCAGCAGCCATCTCCATTGTCTATACTGCCAGCAGCCATCTCCATTGTCTATACGGCCAGCAGCCCTCTCCATTGTCTATACGGCCAGCAGCCCTCTCCATTGTCTATACGGCCAGCAGCCATCTCCATTGTCTATATGGCCAGCAGCCATCTCCATTGTCTATACGGCCAGCAGCCATCTCCAATGTCTATACGGCCAGCAGCCATCTCCAATGTCTATACGGCCAGCAGCCATCTCCATTGTCTATACGGCCAGCAGCCATCTCCATTGTCTATACGGCCAGCAGCCATCTCCATTGTCTATACGGCCAGCAGCCATCTCCATTGTCTATACGGCCAGCAGCCATCTCCATTGTCTATACGGCCAGCAGCCATCTCTATTGTGTATTCTCTATTATGTATATAGCTATTGTGTATTCAGCCCACAGCAGTCTCAAGTGTGTATGTGTGTAATCCTACTATAAAATTGCCTTATCGCGTCTTTCTTTCTGTAACGGAAATCCTGCATTGCTGATTGGCTGCTCCGCGACCAATCAGCGACGTGTGATTTCCGTTACAGAGAGACAGCGCTTCACTTCAAATAGCGGCCAGGAAAGTGGGCGGTGAAGTCGACTTTCCCACCGGCTAGTTGAAGTGTCCGTCCTTTCAGCCCCCCTTTGTCAACCCTCGCTGCACTGTGAATTCTCAGTCCCCTTCCCCCTCGTTGTTACCCACTCCCCGTACTGCGGTGTCACATCTTCCATGATATCCTGCATCTCTCCCTCTGTGCGATTGAGCATGTCAGGCCATCACTGCATGACACTCCTCCCACAGTGGAAGCGTCCGCTATCATGGAAGATGTGACACCGCCACAGCTGAGGTGGTCAGGTGGCATTGTAGTGTTTGTTATAGGAGTGCAGCTCAATCTACAGCAGCACAGATATCACAATGCACAAACAACACAGCATGAACTCTGCTACATCTAAATATATAGATGGCAACTTTTGGAAGGCTGGGAGCAGTATATAAGTGTAGATGTAGCACAGTTGAGTTTGACATAGCAGAGCTGAAACGGTTTGTGTATCGTTCATAGTTTATTGGAGTGCAGGTCAATCTATTGCAGGACATACAGACATCACAATGCACAAAAAAATACAGCACCAGCTCTGCTAAATCCTACTATATAATTGTCTAATCGCGTCTTTCTGTCTGTAATGGAAATCCGCCGTGACAGGAGGAGAGATGGAAGAGCGGTGATATGAGGAGCGATGGACGAGCGGTGACAGGAGAGACGAAGGAGCGGTTACAGGAGCGATGGACGAGCGGTGACAGGAGAGATGAAGGAGCAGTGACAGGAGAGATGAAGGAGCGGTGACATGAGGAGCCGTGACAGGAGGAGAGACGGAGGAGGCGCGATAGGAGGAGTGGTGACAGGAGGAGCGATGGACAAGCAGTGACAGGAGAGACGAAGGAGCGGTGACAGGAGGAGCGAACAACGAGCGGTGACAGGAGGAGAGACGAAGGAGCGGTGACAGGAGGAGCGGTGACAGGAGGAGAGACAGAGGAGCGGTTACAGGAGGAGAGATGGAGGAGCGGTGACAGGAGGAGAGATGGAGGAGCGGTGACAGGAGGAGCGGTGACAGGAGGAGAGGTGACAGGAGGAGAGACGGAGGAGCGGGGACAGGAAGAGCAGTGACAGGAGGAGCGGTGACAGGAGGAGCGGTGTAGTTCACTCATGTTGACTGAACAAGTTCTGTCAGTCACAGTATGTAAACTACATATATATTCTAGAATACCCGATGCGTTAGAATTGGGCCACCATCTACTATATAATAGAGTTATGAGTGTAAAAGTAAAAAAAAAGGAAAAACAGCACAAAAAATATAGAAAAAGTGGACTTTTTTGCCTAATGGCGTTAGCCACGCATTGGTTCTTGGTTCTGCTCTCTTATCTCTGTAGTAAGCTCGGTTCTGCTCTTTTTTTCCCTGTAGTAAGCTCGGTTCTGTTCCCTTATCTCTGTAGTAAGCTCGGTTCTGTTCCCTTATCTCTGTAGTAAGCTCGGTTCTGCTCTCTTATCTCTGTAGTAAGCTCGGTTCTGCTCTCTTATCTCTGTAGTAAGCTCGGTTCTGCTCTCTTATCTCTGTAGTAAGCTCGGTTCTGCTCTCTTATCTCTGTAGTAAGCTCGGTTCTGCTCTCTTATCTCTGTAGTAAGCTCGGTTCTGCTCTCTTATCTCTGTAGTAAGCTCGGTTCTGTTCCCTTATCTCTGTAGTAAGCTCGGTTCTGTTCCCTTATCTCTGTAGTAAGCTCGGTTCTGCTCCCTTATCCCTGTAGTAAGCTCGGTTCTGTTCTCTTATCTCTGTAGTAAGCTCAGTTCTGTTCCCTTATCTCCGTAGTAAGCTCAGTTCTGTTCCCTTATCTCTGTAGTAAGCTCAGTTCTGCTCCCTTATCTCTGTAGTAAGCTCGGTTCTGCTCCCTTATCTTCGTAGCAAGCTTGGTTCTGCTCCCTTATCTCTGTAGTAAGCTCGGTTCTGCTCTCTTATCTCTGTAGTAAGCTTGGTTCTTCTCTCTTATCTCTGTAGTAAGCTCTGTTCTGTTCCCTTATCTCTGTAGTAAGCTCGGTTCTTCTCTCTTATCTCTGTAGTAAGCTCGATTCTGCTCCATTATCTCTGTAGTAAGCTTAGTTCTGTTCCCTTATCTCTGTAGTAAGCTCGGTTCTGTTCCCTTATCTCTGTAGTAAGCTCAGTTCTGCTCCCTTATCTCTGTAGTAAGCTTGGTTCTGCTCCCTTATCTCTGTAGTAAGCTCGGTTCTGCTCCCTTATCTCTGTAGTAAGCTTGGTTCTGCTCCCTTATCTCTGTAGTAAGCTCAGTTTTTCTCTCTTATCTCTGTAGTAAGCTCGGTTTTGCTCTCTTATCTCCGTAGTAAGCTCAGTTCTGCTTTCTTATCTCTGTAGTAAGCTCGGTTCTGCTCTCTTATCTCTGTAGTAAGCTCATTTCTGCTCCCTTATCTCTGTAGTAAGCTCGGTTCTGTTCCCTTATCTCTGTAGTAAGCTCGGTTCTGCTCTCTAAGGCTGTGGTCACAGTTGCCATGCGTTTTTTTTAGTGATTTAACAAAACTCATGCGTTTTTTCATGTCAGCATGAGTTTTGTAAGGTGTGTGATGGCTCCCTGCGTTTTTGGCTGCGTTTTTGAATCTGCTCCTAAAAATAGTGCTTGTAGTATTTTTTTGAGTGTTTTGAAAAATGCATGCGTTTTTGTAGAAAACGCATGCGTTTTTATAACATGGGTTCCTATGGGAAACACATGCAAAAACGCATGTACTATTAGTACCTTTTAGTGCCATTCAAAAACGCATGCGTTTCCCATAGGAGCCCATGTTAAAAAAACGCATGCGTTTCCGGAAACGCATGCGTTTTTTTAACATGGGCTCCTATGGGAAACGCATGCGTTTTTGAATGGCACTAATTGTACATGCGTTTTTGCATGCGTTTTCCATAAGGCCCCTTATTAAAAAACGCATGCGTTTTTGGATATGCTCCAAAAACGCATGGGACAGTCACACATGCTTTTTGGCTATTAGGGCATGCGTTTTTTTAACATGGGGGCCTATGGGTGCGTTTTTTACATGCGTTTTTGAAAACGCAGGTCTCCAAAAATGCATGTGAAAAATGGTACTGTGACCACAGCCTTATCTCTGTAGTAAGCTCATTTCTGCTCCCTTATCTCTGTAGTAAGCTCGGTTCTGTTCCCTTATCTCTGTAGTAAGCTCTGTTCTGTTCTCTTATCTCTGTAGTAAGCTCGGTTCTGCTCCCTTATCTCTGTAGTAAGCTCGGTTCTGTTCTCTTATCTCTGTAGTAAGCTCGATTCTGCTCCATTATCTCTGTAGTAAGCTCGGTTCTGCTCTCTTAGGCTGTGGTCACAGTTGCCATGCGTTTTTTTAAGTGATTTAACAAAACTCATGCTTTTTTTCATGTCAGCATGAGTTTTGTAAGGTGTGTGATGGCTCCCTGCATTTTTGGGTGCGTTTTTGAATCTGCACCTAAAAATAGTGCTTGTAGTATTTTTTTGAGCGTTTTGAAAAACGCATGCGTTTTTATAACATGGGTTCCTATGGAAAACGCATGCAAAAACGCATGTACAGTTAGTACCTTTTAGTGCCATTCAAAAACGCATGCGTTTCCCATAGGAGCCCATGTTAAAAAAACGCATGCGTTTCCGGAAAAAACGCATGCGTTTTTTTTAACATGGGCTCCTATGGGAAACGCATGCGTTTTTGTATATGCTCCAAAAACGCATGGGACAGTCACACATGCTTTTTGGCTATTAGGGCATGCGTTTTTTAACATGGGGGCCTATGGGTGCGTTTTTTACATGCGTTTTTGAAAACGCAGGTCTCCAAAAATGCATGTGAAAAATGGTACTGTGACCACAGCCTTATCTACTATATGTATCAGCCTGTTTTTAAATCCTTTTACCTCTGCTGCTTTAATGTAGTGGCCAGTGATAAACTGGCCAAAGTTGGGCTGCCGCTGCAGCTCGCGGGCCACTACCTTGTGGTTGCCCCCCAGGCTGAAAAGTGCCAGCCAGCCCCTGTCCCTGCAGTTGGATCCAAAACAGCCATCACATCCGACATTCCCCAGGATCAGTTGATGTGACTGTCCCAGCTGTTCTCCCCTGGTGCACCCCCTCATCACCCCTGTGTTGACCCCTCCTCACACCTCTTGGCCACCCATGTTCACCCCTGTGTGTGACACCCTCATGTTCCCTGTGTTCACCCCTCCTCTTCTTCTGTGTGTGGGCACCTCATGTCCCCCATTACTTGTCCTCCTTTTCCCTGTCGTCCTGCTTTCCTACCTAAAATATGTGGGTTCTCAGGTGTCCCCGAGCCCCCTCCGGTTGCTGGCGCATCATCTTTTTGCCAGAGGTGTTCTTCATGTGGACAGGACCTGCGTTGATGTCACAGTCACATATCCGCAGGTGAAACCATGGTAAACTGGGGTCACGTGACTGTGACCGCACCACAGGTGCTGTACTGCAGTGGCAGACCTCTTCACAAACCGTGAGGCCCTGGGAAATGGCGGGGGCTCGGGCACAGTTCTGGCAACATTTGGCTAATTAGAAAAACACTCACCTTCCAGTTTGTCCAAGTTTTACTGTACTGAGCAGTGTCTGTTCCTTAAAATCGGGACAAGGACACAGCCAATGTCTTCTCTGAAGCTGCTCCATAGGGCCCCATGTTATGCATTTTTCTAACTCCAATATTTGCCAAGCCAATGGTGTGGCCTAAAAATCCAACAGCCTTGGATCCAATTATGGCCACATGCAGGCCTATGGCCAAACGACCATATTGACTGCCCAATAAATGGCATCATATTTTGTGTGCGGAAATGTGTAACGCTGTTTTAGGGTGTGGCCAAGTTGTGCGCATACTCCGATTGTACCATACATTGCAAACAATTACACATTTGTATTTTATAAACTCGGATGCCATTTACTGCCCATCCAATTTTGCACAATTGCAATAGGGCGGGATGGGTCTCAATATCTGGGCCCTGCATTTTGATGTGTCAGGGGCAAAATTGGCTTATGCAAAATCCTTGTGTGAAATTAAAAAACACAAGACTACAGATTACCTAAGATCATACACCAAATATGTACCATCTAAAGCCCACACATGCGACACTGCCCCACAGATGTTGCACCCTACACAGGGGTCAATTAAGACCCAGCCTGATGTTTCACCCCTAACTACAATAGTACTTCAAATATAGGTCAATGCTAGCCATGGAGCAACCAACATTGGCTAATGTGTCAACCCAAAATACCAAACACATACACTGAGCATGTGTTGGTGTGTTTTTACACAAGCCAACATATCTTGCCAGTGTAGTGTCCCTCGTGTAAAGACAAATACTGTGTCCCACCCACATTACATGCATACAACATTAGTCTATGCATCCAACCTGACGTTGTAGCATTTTTTAAAATGGGGGAAAGACAATAGGCACACAATGAAAATGTTCAACCACAATGTTGAAAACCTTTCTGTTACAAACTTTGACCTTGTGCTTTCAAACCCAGATGCAGAGGAATCTTCTTCAGAAGATTCTTCACACCCTGGCCCACCTGCAGTGGCCCCCAGAACCCACCCCTACAGCAGCCAGCAGGGACACCCTTGGGCACCAGCAATGAGGAGGAGGAGGTGGCTGATGCAGCATCATCGGAGGACTGGCTGGACTCAGATTCCACCTGCCATCACCACCCTCGACACAGGAGGGCTTGGAGGAAGAGGAATTGCCTTGGAGGGATGATGGGCCACCGTCTAGCCCGGGCCCTCTTTGCCACCAGGGCACATTATCTGGCCACAGAGCCCCAGCCCGCCCTTACACCACCTCCAACCATTTCAAGCTCTGTGCCCAGCCCAGGGTGGCCATGTCCCCAGAGCCAGCAGAGGATGATGTGCGGTCCCCAACAGGCCCTGCGGAGGAGGAGAGGGCTCAGGAGGATAGGGCCCCAGACTTCACTGACTATGGTGGTAAGTGTGTATTGATGGGGTATACACCCTGCATACTGGAGTTATTATTGTGTTAATCGTCACAGCTTTTTTTGGGAGGGTCTAACTTCTATGTTTTCATAAATGTTTGTGCAGATGGCGAACGTGCAGGCTCAGCTGGGTGGAGTCTGAGTGCATCCCCATCCACCCCTGATAGTGGTGAGGATGTGGAGCAAGAGGGTAAGTAGCATATTTTGATTATTACTTTTACAAAACAGACCATGTACTTTCCCATTGTAAAAGTGTTCTTCATCAACATACAGGTGTTCCTACTGTTGTGGATGATTTGGAGGCACACTTCCACTTTGTAAGACAGCTGCACTCGGCCATTGAGCGACATCTCCACGAGCTGGGCCGGCTACTTGACATGCTGGCTGGGCGCCATCAACAAGATGGTGGGCTCCCATAAGGGTGATGGAATGGGACCCTCTAACGGTCCATGCGGACATGAAGGAGTGTTGTCCATGTTGGACACCAAAAATATTTTTTGTGCCATGTTGGCATTCTTTTGTTTGTGTTTTTTGTTGCCCCTGTTGGGCTCTTTTCTTATAGTGTCCAATATTTGGACCATAGGGAGTGTGTTGCGCCTAGCACGTTGGGCTTTTTTCTTTAGTGTCCAACATTTGGAGACTCACAAGCGAGTTGGGGTTCTTCCTACACTGAAACACAAATGTGTACTTATTGGCACGGTATGGCACATTTTAAACAACCAATAAAATGTTGAGCCAAATCTGTAAGTCAGTGCCTTTATCTATGCACCAAAATATTTCAATATTATGGGAGGTTTATGTTGGACTTTAAGGGCATCAAGGTCAACTCATTGGCTCAACAGGTTGAGGCAGAGGAAGGGTCCATAACACATGTTGTAACACAAGGTGCACATTGTGAGCATGCCGTCTGTCGACAAAGCACTTTCTTGTGAAAGTGATTATAGTATTTAGGAAATGCTGTTACACCATCAACATAAAATGTGGCTTTACGCCTTCGAGATCTACCAGCTGTTTACTCCAGTCACAATAAGATTGTCCATTTTAGCAATACATACAATGATGGTAAGGACACCTCCGCAGCCTTGTGGGTCCACCAATAAGTAGTGAAGGCTACTGCTGCATACAAAACATTTAAGTAGAATGGCCTCTACATATGTAGGTGGTGCTAGATACAGCATGTGACCTACTATAGATGGTGAACGTCAAACATTGTGTTTTTAACTTGTAACCACAATGCAACAATCATGGTCAACATATTTAAGGTGTCTGAACACAAAGTATATTTTAATCCAAATATATGTATGAATCTCTGTTCATTAATGTGCACACTTAAATGGGACAGTATAACATTTTGCTATCCATAAATAAAACATTCAGTGTTGCACAAAGGTAGGCAAAAAAAAACTTGGGGGGTGGATCTACCCAAATTAAATTTAACACAAAACATAAACAAAACCAGGAACCTACACACAAAAAAAAAACTACAAATCCTCATAATGGGGCTCTTCAAAAAAATTGCCTTCCTGGTGGAAGCTGTTGTCGGGCCGCTGAGGTGGGTACCAAGCATCCCTGCCTCGCCGAGCCATGTGCTGGGCTTGGCCAGATTGTACGAGCTTGGTTGTAATTTGGAGGGCCCAGGTACTGCCAGGCGGGTAGGTTGGCTGGTGGCTGGGGAATGGGAGCAGGGAAAGTGGATTCAGCAGTTAGGTTCCCCAAACGGGCCTGCTCCATCACCAGCAGTATCACTCGCTCTGCATGCTCCTTTGGTCGGTGGCAAAAGTGGGTAGGCGCTGATTCACCACTCCGGCAAAGGGGCATTGGGGTTCACGGACCTGCTGGGTTAAGACCTGCTCAGCGCAGGGACACAAGTTGACTTCCTGAGGCCGGCGGTGGATTGCGTTCCCGGCCCCGGGGCCGTGAAAAGGCCATAGGGGACGGTTGGCGCTGAAGCACCCTCTTGAATGGGCCGAGATGGTGGATGGTCAGGTGAGTCCAATTGAGACCCTGAATAGGGACCTTCAAGCGGATCCTACATGTTGAAAGGAAGAACACATAAGCAAACATGGCAGTACACTTTTGGTGACAATTTTGACATTAAGGATCAAGTTACATGTATGTCACTAACCCACATAGTGCCTGATGTCCTGCAAGATGTCCTGACAGGGCCTTACAGCTTTTGACAATAACACAACACTCACTACTTGTGTGCAAATGGAGTGATTACTACAATTGTAGGTGCTTGGAAAAGCCTAAAGCAAGATGGGAGGGTAATCTGGTGTATTCGTGCCTTCTCTACCTTTGAAACATGGATATGATTGTTTGCAATAATGTGTATGCTGTGAGAATTTTGTTAGGATTGGCCTAGGTGACCGACTTACATTTTCTGCCTCCACGGCATCAACAACATTGCCCTGTTGTGGCTGGGCGAAGTCAGCACTATCCAGCACTCTGCGTGGCTCCTGCTGCTCCAAGGTGAACAGGAGCATCTCATAATACCAGAGGGTTGGTGTATATACATCCTCTGCAGCCATTCCCGAACGCCGTGACTCCAGCACCTTTTTGTGTTCTTTCCCAAACACCGTTTTCAAATACTGGATTTTTTTCTTTGCATAGTCGATATCCAGCTGTTGCCCTGGCATGAATTGGCGGCACACCTGCAGGAGCTTCTCATATGCCGCATTACGGAGGGCCCTGTTTGTAAACCCCACACATCGGATTGCCATAAGCATGGGTTTTCCCTGTATGCGTCAATTAAGGCAGTAATAAAGTCCCTATTTGGGCGGGGCATCTGCAAAACAAATAATAAATTCAATCAGTACAAATCATAGTGGCACATGGTTAAAACCATGTGAAACTAACATCCACAGGATGATAAGTCACCTGGCATGATCAATGTGAAAAGCCCCAGCTCAATGACACAACAGCACACTTGCTTAGACCAACAATCTTGCTCAAGTCACTGGGATGTGTGCTGTTGTGACAGTGACAATCCAAAATGTGTGCCTGGAGTAACATATAATAACCTGCACTTGGGTCTGTCTCATCTAATAATGTGAACATACCTTGGCTTTATCAAACACAGTGTCTACACTGAAAAAAATGACAAAAGTCACAAAGATGCTGGCTGCCTGGCTGCTCTCAATCACTTGTGTCAAGGGACACACAAAAGAGCAGGTCCGGCACACATGTTCACAATGCACTATTTATCCTAATTGATCCTACAGCTGTTGGACTATCACAGGTGCGATATGCATATGCATCGCAATTGCCACCCTGGTATAGGAAGTAACGTCTGCGATGGGTGTGTTCCTGCGTTTTGAGCCACGCCTGCCGTGGAACATAGCCTCGGCGTTGGGTGTGGCACAATGGTTCACCACGCCTGTTTGGAGGGCGTAACATCGTGTTGGTGTGTGGGTTAGCGCTGAGGAGACACGCCTGTTTGGAGGACGGCTCGCCTTGTCATTGGCTAGGGCTTGTATATGTAGAGTTTCCGGGAGAAACACTATGTCTTTGCTGCGGAGTTGGTGCCGGTATGTACGTTTTGATTCCGCACGTGAAACATTGGGAATGGGGGACACTATAGCGTTGTCCAAAGGGATATGACGGGGTTTGTGTTCTTGACCCCCTCTGCTGTTTGGGTGATGTTTTTTTTTGTGTTTTTTTTTAAACTTTCTTTATATAGCAAAGTACAAGGACTGAAGCATTACATTGTTACATTTTAGTCATCTGGACAAACTACATCCTTTGGGTGCCTTGACATTGGAGTGACACCCATCTCAGCGACCACTGCATGTGAGTTATTATTGGGTGTCTGTAGTGTTGCGTTCTCAAGACATATCGTCCTCCATGTGTGTGATGTTTATGGTATTTGCGTTCTTAATGCTGTAGAAAATGTGATGTTGTTTGGGAGCTAAATGTGTGTGTCGGCCTTGTTGTGTATTTTAGTTTGGTGTGCAAGGCATTTTGGCGTGTACAAACATGTGCCCTTCCTCAACACCTTCATTGATACTGTATGTGTTGTTGGGTTTTAGTACATCATTTCCACATATGTACTGCACCTGAAGATATTTCGCCAATGTCATGCTCCTTTGTGGTTCCTTTTGTAATGTTCACATTGTAGGCCAAGCACCTTTTGCGTAGGCACCATAGTAAACATAGTTTTGCCTCTAAACAGCATGAATCCTGATGAACGTGCCGTGGTGGGGGCTGCTTTACTGGTGCAGGCAGCACGTGTGGAAGAGGAGAGGGTGGAGAGACGCAGGAGGAGACCATGACGCATCTGGGCCAGGGAGTGGCTGCAGCAGCGCAATCAGCATTCACACATTCGCCTTCTGCACCAACTTCGGGACGACTTCCCACGTGACTTCCAGAATTTTCTCAGGATGACAGATGAGACCTTTCAATCCTTGTTGGCAGCAGTGTGCCCGCTCATCAGACGGCAGGATACTGTAATGCGTCCAGCAGTGCCTGCGGAGGAGAGGTTGGCCGCCACACTGCGCTTTCTCGCCACAGGTCGCACCATGCAGGACTTGGTCTACTCGTCTGCTATCTCGCGTCCGCTCCTTAGCCAAATCATCCCGGAGACATGTGAGGCTATACTGCGCGCTCTTGCTCCTACTTACATGCGGTTGCCCCAAAACCCTGAAGAATGGCTGGCCACTGCCGCAGACTTCAGCCATAAGTGGCAATTCCCAAACTGTGGTGGTGCCATAGACGGCAAACATATTAGGATCACCCAACCACACAACAGTGGGTCTTATTTTTATAATTATAAATCCTATTTTAGCATTGTTTTGATGGCAGTGGTGAACGCTAATTATGAATTTGTGTCGGTGTCAGTGGGCACAAATGGGAGGGTTTCTGATGGCGGGGTTTTTGACCAATCGTCTTTTGGGCAAAAACTCAAAACTGGCCGTCTCAATTTGCCGCCCACCAATCGCACCTATGGAAACCTGAACTTTGTGTTCTTGGCGGATGAGGCCTTCCCACTACATCCAAATTTGATGAAGCCATATCCCCAAAGGCATCTCAATGCAGAACAACACATTTACAACTATCGCCTTTCCTGGGCACGGCGAGTGGTGGAGAATGCCTTTGGCATTATGGCTAGCCGTGTCCGGATTTTCCACACGGCCATTAATATGAGACTTGAAGCAATTGACCTCGTTGTTATGGCCTGTTGTGTGCTCCATAATTTTCTACGACGCCGAGATCACCAGGCCTACACACCACCAAACTATGAGGACCGCATTGACTCCAGCAATGGCGAGGTGGTGTTGGGGGGCTGGCGTGCTGATGCCCCACAGATGGCAGGACTACAGCCATTAGGGCGTGGAAGCAGCTGCCAGGAGGCACAGGAGATGAGGGACCAGTACTGCCAGTACTTCAATGGTCCAGGGGCTGTGAGCTGGCAACACAACCTCCCGTAGTTATCAGTGTGCCATGGCTAATTTGGCATTAGCCAGTTTCAATGTGTCCTGAAGATCAGGGTTGGAGCCAGGACATGTGTCCCTTTTTAATTTTTGAAGAGGTGTGATTTTGATTTAGAAACCCAGATTTAGGGAAAACTTATTTAATGTTTTTGAAGAGGGCCAGTCCTTGCCCATTTCAGGGGAGCTATGTGTTGCAGACATACCTCTTGTCTGTGACATAAGCCAGAGGATTTGGCTTCTTGGTGCATGTTGGCACTAATTTTGTAATTTGTGTTGAAGGGCCCGGCTTATGGGTCCTGTGAGAGACGGGTGGGACCAGGACCCACATACCTCCCCAAAGGCCGTTGTGACAGTGGTCACATTTTTGTATTGTAGCACCTAGGGACAGAGTTAGGACTGTCTCGACCAGGGCCTACCGTGAAGTTGGTGAGGCAGCTTAATGTGCGTTTTTTGGCTAAAACGTATAAACCAAAAGGCCCTGATTTTTGTCACAGCACTTGTTATTTGCTACAATGTTTTTTTGGGAAACCGGATTAAATACACACACGCATATGTTGGACCACATATATGGTGGTCCCAACACAAGTGTGGAAAATGCACAGTAGAGAAGGACACAAACATTAGGGCACCTGGAACAATGAATGTTGAGAGGCGTTTTGCCTCCTTTGCGTTGTCATACATTTTACCCACAATACCGCTTGACAATACATGCGCTTTGTCAAACACTTTAAATCAAACAACAGCACACAGCAAACACACATGGGTTTCACAGGCGCTTGAAACAAAAACACTCATGCCGCACACACAGCTCGCTACAGGGTGAGTCCTTAACGGATCGGCAAACCGACAACCATTGAGCAACGCATAAGTGTTCGGATTGTGCACGCCGCACAAGGGGGATAGCGGTTTCTACCTTTTTCAGTAATAAACGTATCTTTTGTGGTATAGCACATCGTGTTTATACATGTACATTGCGAGGCACATCACAGGACATTCCAAGGACATCTGACCAATGAGGACGCAGTACTGACCACCAATGATGTAGTGAGGGGCGCGGCTTGTAAACCATGTAGCACGCCTATGTGCTCCAATTTAACCTTGGAAAACGCCCAAATTTACCCCAACATCGTTTACGAGGTTTCTGTGTGACTGTTTGCTGAACGATGTGCACAGATGATAAGTGCATCGCTCATACGACCGCTGGATCGCTGCATCGGAGAATCGTCTGAGCGATATCTGTGGGTGTAGCGTTGTGATGAACGATCTCACACATCGGTCGGGCGATGTGCAAATCCGACATCGTTTCTGACATCGTTATCTATATCGTAGCATGTGACGGCCGCTTTAGAGAGATCACAAAGTTTTGAATACCTGAGAATGTGATATGCTGCACAACACTTAAAAGGGTTTCCCCACTATCAAAGTTAAAGCCTAGTCACACATAATGATATCGTTAGCGAGATCGTTGTAACTGTGACGTTACAACGATCTCTCCAGCGATCTTGTTATGTGTGACACTTAGCAGCGATCAGGCCCCTGCTGTGAGGTCGCTGATCGCTGCAAAGTGCTCTGGGTCATTTTTTGATCGTTGGTTTTCCGCTGGTCAGCACACATCGCTGCGTGTGACAGCGAGAAACCAGCGATCAGTGACCTCACTGGCAGGTAACCATGGTAAATAGCGGGTAATAATTTATTTTACCATATAGTGTACAGGGAAATTGCAAAAAAATTCTAAATGCAGTGAAATTGCAAAAAAAGTGCAATGACACATTTGTTTTTTGGGTATTTTAGTCGCCATGTTTACTATATGGTAAAACCGACGTGACAGGGTGATGCCTCGCTTCGGTACGAGTTCGTAAATACCCAACATGTATACCTTTATTGGTATCTAGGTGGTGAAAAAAAATTCAGAAGTTTGAAAAAAAAAAACAAAACTGACTTTTTGCGCCATGTTCTGCGACCCATAGCGTTCTCATTTTTCGGGATCTGGGGCTGGGTGATGGCTTATTTTTTGCTTCTTGAGCTAACGTCTCTAATGATACCATTTTTGGGGGATCCGCAGTTTTGATCGCCCGTTATTGCATTTTATAGCAATAACACGGCGACCAAAAAAACGGAATTTTGGCGTTTGGACCATTTTTTCCGTTATGAAGTTTACGGCTCTCATTAACGGATTTAATACGGTGATAGATCGGGCGATTCTGAATGCGGCGATACCAAACATGTGTATTTATTTTTTTTATATATATATTTTTATTGTGATTCAGGGAAAAGGGGGGTGATTTGAACTTTTATATATTTTTTTTTTTTACAGGTTTTTAAAAACTTTATTTTTTCATTCATTCTTATTTTTACATTGCCTCTTTAAGAGGCACCTTGCTGCACAGTCCGATTGCTTCTGGGAGATACAGATGAGCTGCAGCGGGGAACAACGCGTTCCCCGCCTCATCCGCTTGGATCCCGCTGTCAGTGATTGACAGCGGGATCCAAGGGGTTAACAGCGCCGATCGGATCCCGGATCCGATCGGCGCTGTTACCCTGACATCTCAGCTGATGAGATCAGCTGAGATGTCGGGGCTTTGATGTGAGCTCCGCGACGGAGCTCACATCAAACACCCCTTACCGGACCATGATGTCCTCCTATGTCATAGGTCGGGAAGGGGTTAAAATCCAATTGGGGGGTATACTCCTGGGAGAATATTATTGACTATGCTTAAGCCCTTAAGGACCAAGCCTCATTTTTGCAATTCTGACCAGTGTCACTTTATGAGGTTATAACTCTGGAATACTTCAACATATCCCAGTGATTCCAAGATTTATTTTTCATGACATATTGGACTTCATGTTAGTAGTAAATTTCTGATGATATTTTCTGCATTTCTTTGACCAAATAGACTGTTTACATGCCGTGACAGTTCAAAGCCATGACGGGTATAACCGTCATTGGTAATTAACCCCTTCCCGCCCGGGGCGCGCAGCGTATGCGCCATGGAAACATCACCGTTCCCGCCCGATGGCGCATACGCTGCGTCATCGCGGTTTCCCCCTTGCTGCGGCTCTATTAACCGGGTTCACGAAAGGGTTAATAGAGCCGCAGATAGGGGACAACCTCTAGATGACCCCACGGGAGGGGATTTCCCCCCCCCCATGGCTAGGAGCCCTCCGATTGGCTAGTTAATTCACAACTAGCCAAAAGTGATGATTGAAACATTACACCAATAGAAATTGGTGTAATGTTTTCAATCTGGCCATAGCCTGATGCTCAAAGCATCAGGCATTGGCTGGGGCACTGTGAGGTGTGTGCCCCCCCCCGATCTGATTGGGGGCTAGCATCCATGTGATGCAAGCCCTCCAATCAGATGTGCAGGGGGATGTTCACAATATGGCCACCGAGCTCATCAGCTCCACTCTGTCGGTGGACGCTGATGAGCGTGCACCCCTGCAGCCCTCCGCTGCCACCGACCGTGCCCACGTGGTGTGAGCCCCCCCGCCGCCGCCGCCGATCGCCGCCGATCGCCGCCGATCGCCGCCGCCGCCGCTGCTGCCACCGCCGCTGCTGCTGCTGATCGTAAGTACCCCGCTGCTGTGATCCGCTACCTCTCCTCCTCCCCTGGTGTCCTCCCACCCTCCCCCATTGTCCTCTCCCCCTTCCCCATTGTCCTCTCTCCCCCCCCTCCCCTTTTGTCTTCTCCCCCCCCCCCCCTTCCCTGAGTTTGCTCTCTCCCCCTCCCCTGGGTTTGCTCTCTCCCCCCCTCCCCTGAGTTTGCTCTCTCCCCCCTCCCCAAAGCTCGTTCTCACCGGTCCGGTCTGCTCGGTGTTGACCCCCTGACCGACCGCTGCCTGGCCCGAGTGACCCCCTGACCGACCGCTGCCTGGCCCGAGTGACCCCTGACCGACCGCTGCCTGGCCCGAGTGACCCCCTGACCGACCGCTGCCTGGCCCGAGTGACCCCCTGACCGACCGCTGCCTGGCCCGAGTGACCCCCTGACCGACCGCTGCCTGGCCCGAGTGACCCCCTGACCGACCGCTGCCTGGCCCGAGTGACCCCCTGACCGACCGCTGCCTGGCCCGAGTGACCCCCTGACCGACCGCTGCCTGGCCCGAGTGGCCCCTGACTGACCGTTGTCGTCCGCCGCCCCTGACTGACCGTCGTCGTCTGCCGCCCCTGACTGACCGTCGTCGTCCGCCGCCCCTGACTGACCGTCGTCGTCCGCCGCCCCTGACTGACCGTCGTCGTCTGCCGCCCCTGACTGACCGTCGTCGTCCACCGCCCCTGACTGACCGTCGTCGTCCGCCGCCCCTGACTGACCGTCGTCGTCCGCCGCCCCTGACTGACCGTCGTCGTCCGCCGCCCCTGACTGACCGTCGTCGTCCGCCGCCCCTGACTGACCGTCGTCGTCCGCCGCCCCTGACTGTCGTCATCCGCCGCCCCTGACTGTCGTCGTCGTCCGCCGCCCCTGACTGACCGTCGTCGTCCGCCGCCCCTGACTGTCGTCGTCCGCCGCCCCTGACTGTCGTCGTCGTCCGTCGACCCTGACTGACCGTCGTCGTCCGCCGCCCCTGACTGTCGTCGTCGTCCGTCGCCCCTGACTGACCGTCGTCGTCCGCCGCCCCTGACTGACAGTCGTCGTCCGCCGCCCCTGACTGACCGTCGTCGTCCGCCGCCCCTGACTGACCGTCGTCGTCCGCCGCCCCTGACTGACCGTCGTCGTCCGCCGCCCCTGACTGTCGTCGTCGTCCGCCGCCCCTGACTGACCGTCGTCGTCCGCCGCCCCTGACTGTCGTCGTCGTCCGCCGCCCCTGACTGACCGTCGTCGTCCGCCGCCCCTGACTGTCGTCGTCCGCCGCCCCTGACTGTCGTCGTCGTCCGCCGCCCCTGACTGACCGTCGTCGTCCGCCGCCCCTGACTGACCGTCGTCGTCCGCCGCCCCTGACTGACCGTCGTCGTCCGCCGCCCCTGACTGTCGTCGTCATCCGCCGCCCCTGACTGACCGTCGTCGTCCGCCGCCCCTGACTGTCGTCGTCGTCCGCCGCCCCTGACTGACCGTCGTCGTCCGCCGCCCCTGACTGTCGTCGTCCGCCGCCCCTGACTGTCGTCGTCGTCCGCCGCCCCTGACTGACCGTCGTCGTCCGCCGCCCCTGACTGACCGTCGTCGTCCGCTGCCCCTGACTGACCGTCGTCGTCCGCCGCCCCTGACCGACCGTCGTCCCGAAAGTTACACCAGTTAACGTTCACACACACCGCACACTAAACACACGTACACGCACGCTAATAAAAAGTTTACTTTTTTTTTTTTTACACACGCACACAGCACATACAACATGTCACGCCCGTCCCGCCCGTCCCGCTCATCAACGTCACAAAGGGTGTACTCGGCTGAGGAGGCATATGCTATACTTGCCTCCGATGCTGACAGTGAGGAAGTGGACCCCACGTTCCACTATTCCTCACATTCTTCCTCCGACAGTGAAATCTGCAGCAGTGACACCGACTCGCCACCACCACGAAGACGGCGGAGGACAAGAGATCGTCCGGAGCCAGAGGAAGAGGAGTCGGAGTCCGAGGAAGAGGAGTCTGAGCCTGGAGAAGAGGAGTCGGAGGAAGACCCACAGCCGTCAGTGAGTAACCCTCCACCTGGTGCTAGGCATGCCCAACCTAGCACCAGGGCCCCTGTGTGGATCCCCGTCCCTGATCGGTACACTCCACAGATTCCTGATTTTATTCCCCAATCAGGAATCCTGTTTGAGGCCACAAACTTCAGGGAAATTGACTTTTTCAAAGTCTTTTTCTCTGAGGACTTTGTGAGGCTCATGGTGGAGCAGACGAACCTGTACGCCCAACAGTTTCTGGTCCAAAACCCAGATTCCATCTTTTCTTCTTGGACTCCTGTGGACTCTGGAGAAATTATGAAATACTGGGGTTTGATACTTCATATGGGGATTGTGACGAGACCAGAAATGCGCCAATGCTGGAGTACAGATAAGTTTTTTCTAACTCCAGTGTACGGCGAGGTGATGGCCCGAAACAGATTCGACGCCATCCATAAATTTCTCCACTTCAGGGACAACACTGACAGCCTTCCCGTAATGACCCGAATTTTGACAGATTGTTCAAAATTCGACCGGTCATCGACCACTTCAGCAGCAAGTTTGCTGAAGTGTACGTTCCCAAACGGGAAATTTGTGTGGACGAATCCCTCGTCCTTTACAAAGGTAGGCTTAGTTTCCGCCAATACATTCCCAGCAAGAGGGCCAGGTATGGGATAAAGCTCTACAAGCTTTGTGAGAGTACCTCAGGGTACACTCACAACTTTAGAGTGTATGAGGGGAAGGATTCGAGGATCGAGCCCCCAGAGTGTCCCCCTGCTCTGGGGGTATGCGGGAAAATAGTGTGGGATTTGATCCACCCACTACTTGATAAAGGTTATCATCTATACGTTGATAACTTTTATACAAGTGTCCCGCTCTTCAGATCCCTCTCTGCCAGAACTACCGCCGCTTGCGGTACTGTGCGCAGAAACAAGAGGGATCTCCCTATGCCGCTAATTGAGCAGCCTCTCCCAAGAGGTGAGAGCCGAGCTCAATGTAGCGGCAACATGGTACTGGTCAAGTTCAAAGACCGAAGGGATGTCTTTATCTTGACCACGATCCATGGTCCCGGCACCAGGGCCACCACCACCAGAGGTACCCCAGGACAGGTCCACAAACCGGAATGTGTCCTGGGGTACAATAAGAACATGGGAGGAGTTGATCGTTCTGATCAAGTCCTCAAGCCCTACAGGGCCACGCGGAAAACGAGGAAGTGGTACAAAAAACTGGCCGTGTACATTGTCCAAATGGCAATGTATAATGCATACTTGCTGTCACTATGTGCAGGTCACACCACTAACACCTTTCTTGAGTTCCAGGTGAAGGTGATCAAGGCCCTGTTGAATGGAGGAGAACGAAGACCAAGAGAAGAAGGAGGACGAGAACGAAGACCAAGAGAAGAAAGAGGAAGACGAAGAGGAGAAGATGAAGGGGGCCCCAGCACTCCTGGAACTCGATATTCCCGCGTGGTACCAAGGCAACATTTTGCAGAGAAGGGGCCAAGAAAAAGGTGCCGGGTCTGCCATCAAAGGGGGAACAGAACGACCGTCCAAACCCAATGTAAAACGTGCCCTGACAAACCAGGTTTGTGTATCTTTGGATGTTTCGAAATCTATCACACGACCCCAGACTGACATGCACCCACAACATCATACACAAACACACACACACCCTGATGTACACTACAACACACCAACCTGACATACACACCCTGATGTACACTACAACACACCAACCTGACACACACCCTGATGTACACTACAACACACCAACCTGACATGCACTACGATAAGTGCCCCCTTAGTCTTTACCATGGCTTTGGGGGTCTTATTCCGGTGCTAGAACAAATCCCTTCCTGCAGAAAGGCCAGGCCTCGCCTCACGGTGACCTGTCCTTCTGAAAGGCTGGGTACAGTTGTGTAATTATATGTGTAATTATATTATATGTGTGATTATATATGATTATATGTGTATGGGGTCACTTGTGGGGGAACTCCAATGTGTAGGCACACAGGGGCTCTCCATACGCAACCTGGTGTTTGCTAACAATTGGAATTGTTAGCGGACACCATGTCGCGTTTGGAGATCCCATGTGTGCCTTAACATTGGAGCTCCCCACAAGTGACCCCATTTTGGAAACTAGACAACCCAGGGAACTTATCCTGATGGGTAGTGGGCATATTGAACCCCCAGGTGCTTCACAAATAAATGGGAAAAAAAAAAAAAAGTGGAAAAAAAGTACTTTTTCGTTTTTACGGATTAATTTGTGAAGCACCTGGGGGTTCAATATGCTCACAACCCATCAGGATATGTTCCCTGGGGTGTCTAGTTTCCAAAATGGGGTCACTTGTGGGGGAGCTCTAATGTGTAGGCACACAGGGGCTCTCCAAACGTGACATGTGTCCGCTAACAAGTTGACCTGATTTTCCATTCAAATTGTTAGCGGACACCATGTTGCGTTTGGAGAGCCCCTGTGTGCCTACACATTGGAGTTCCCCCACAAGTGACCCCATTTTGGAAACTAGACACCCCAGGGAACTTATCTAGATGGGTAGTGGGCATATTGAACCCCCAGGTGCTTCACAAATTGATCTGTAAAAATTAAAAAGTACTTTTTTTTTCACAAAAATTTTGTTTTAGCCTAATTTTTTAAATTTTCAAATGGCCAACAGCATAAAGTTCATCCTAAAATTTGTTGGGCAATTTCTCCTGAGTACATCGATACCTCATATGTGGTAATAAACAACTGATTGGGCGCACGACAGGGCTCAGAAGGGAAGGCGCGCAATTTCCCTTTTTGAATGGAAAATTAGCTCCAAAAGTCAAATTGCGCTCCTTCCCTTCTGAGCCCTGCCGTGCGCCCAAACAGTTGTTTATGACCACATATGAGGTATCGATATACTCAGGAGAAATTGCCCAACAAACTTTAGGATCCATTTTATGCTGTTGCCCATGTGAAAATGAAAGATTTGAGGCTAAAAGAACATTTTTGTTGGAAAAATTTAAATATCCATTTTTTGTTTCCACTTTGCTTTAGTTCCTGTGAAGCACCTGAAGGGTTAATATTCTTCTTGAATGTAGTTTTGAGTAGCATGAGGAGTGCAGTTTTTAGAATGGTGTCACTTTTGGGTGTTTTCTGTTGTGTACACCCCTCAAACGGACTTCAAATGTGATGTGGTCACTAAAAAAAATGGTTTTGTAAATTTTGGTGGAAAAATGAAAAATTGCTGATGAACTTTGAACCCTTATAACTTCCTACCCCAAAAAAATTTTTTTTCCAAAATTGTGCTGATATAAAGTAGACATGTGGGAAATATTATTTATCAACAATTTTGTGTCACATAACTCTCTGGTTTAGCAGAAAAAAAATTCAAAATTTGAAAATTTCGAAATTTTCAAAATTTTTGCCATATTTTTGATTTTTTCACAAATAAACGCAAAAATTATTGACCTAAATTTAATACTAACATGAAGCCCAATATGTCACGAAAAAACAATCTCAGAATCGATAGGATCGGTTGAAGCGTTCCAGAGTTATAACCTCATAAAGGGACACTGGTCAGAATTGCAAAAAATGGCTCGGGCATTAAGGCTAAAATAAGCAAAAATGGGCTCGGGGGTGAAGGGGTTAAGGGGTGAAATACGGTCACCTGCATTAGATAATGGGGCACTTGTTATACACTTGTGTATACATATTTAATTATATCATGGTGCCCAGGACTTTTATTCCTTGAGATCTCAGGTGACTGTTTTTGACCTTGTGGAATGTGCCTTGTGTTCAGTGTACTTCCCTTTATGGGTCTTTGCCGATAACTACAAATTGTAGCGGTCATCCCCTGACAAAGCTGTATCCCTGGCAGCGATACGCGTGGGGTAGGGTCGCTTGGGGGGCCTTTCCACGATGTGACCTACTCTGTGCATGCACTTGACTGACTCATCTGACTGAGCCACCTGCCTGGTAATATGTAGTGCTACTCAATACTGGTTGTTTAACTCTCTTGAGGATTATGGGTATACATTCAAAGTCCTTGATTACTATTGGGCTACACAGATACCTGGGTCTAATATTTACTGGACTTAAATCTGCACTGACCAGTTAACACTGATTACCAGCTGGGCAGCAATAAGGAGGTTGGAGTGCGAATTTACCTGAACTATATTTGGACTAGCTGTATATGGTTGATGGGAGAGGTCCTTTGGGTTGTACCTGTTATAGGATACTGATCATTGGTTTGGTCTGCATGCTTATGTATTATTTGTGCTCCCCTTTTACCCAGGATTGTTAATCCTTACTTGGGCTACCAACTATCGGTATTACATTGGGCCTAAAAAATCTTAGGGCCGATTCACACTGAGGCATGATCCGGTCCGGTTCTGTCCGGGAGGACCCAGACAGCCGCGGACTGGATTAGCACACAGGACTGGGGGGCTTTTATGCCCTCCGGTCTGGTGTGCAGTGCACGCAGTTCCTGCTGCTGATAAGTCAGGACCGCGGGCGCCGCGGTCCTGACCTGTGAGTGGCTGCAGCCGGGTGTCTCATGGTTACGGACATAAAGCGTTCCCAGCCACTTCTACAGAGCCAGCTTTCTGTTTTCACTGGCCTAGCCACCATTGACCCTGGTTCGTTGGACTCATCTGGCTCCTGCTACTGTCCACGATTCACAGCTGTTTGGGCTTCTGGCCGGCCAATAGTGGTGCAAGCCGCCGTGCTCTGTTGTCCTCAGTCTCTATTCGTCAGTACTGAGCTGAAGTGTGACTCGGCTTGGGGATGCTTTCCTTTCTCCACCCTCCAGGAGATCTCTCCGTCTACTCCCCTCCCATGGGAAGCTTAGTGTTCCAGTGTTTTACTACTGTTTCTCCACCCCTTTGTCTGGGTTCTGTCTACTTCCCACCCACTTGTGCTACTCCCGCCGCCCCTTGCCTGACATAGAGTAACTTGGCTAAGGGTCAGAGTGTGTATGTGTGGGTGTTGTTTTGAATTGACCATCTTACCTGTCCAGCTGCAGTTCACCCTGTGGCCACCTGGTTGCATGGGTGCTACAGTACCGTATTCGTGATGCTCGTTACTCGCTGGTGCTCGTGAGTGATGTGTAGATCTTGAGCAACCTAACACAAATATCCAGCTCCCTTCAGTACACAAAGGGAGTTGGCACCCCACTGAGAGCAGATTGAATGATAGGGTCTCTCCGGGGGCATTGCAAGGTGTTTTATGCAGTGAAAACTCAAAAAAGACCACGTCCTGCCCTGCCTCAGAAATGCTTGTTTTATTGTTGGATTTGTGTGGGCAAAGTCTATCACTAATTGACTGAGGCTAGGGTGACACATGGCCATCAGTTTTTTCCTTGTTCTTAATAACTGATCCGTTTTTTTTTAGGGTGCTTTTTGACCCTCCTGTGCAGCTCTGTGTTTTTGGGACTTTGCCATTTTTTCCATAAACAATGCTCTAAAAAACGGGTTGGTTTCCCATAGGGCCCAATGTTAAAAAAACAGATCCGTATTATAGTGCACCCAAAAACGTTGCTTGCAACATTTTTTGGGTCCTGTAAAAAAATTGACACCATTTCAGTCACACTTGAGTGCAGCATCCGTTTTTGGCATCCGTTTTTGGACTTAGATCACAAAAGTAGAAAAACTGATGCCAATAACGGATCCAGGACTTATGTGTGACCCTAGCCTAACAGTGGACTTTCTTTTCGGATGAGTACGCAAATATTACAAAGTATTCGTTACGATATAGTGATTACGAATATTTCGCTACTCACTCAATATTAACTATGACATCTTAACTCTGCAGTTTATCTAACCTTATATAGTGGTAGGTTAATTATGTTACCATGATTCCATGTGACTGTTTGTAGGTGGGAGATTATATGTACTCAGATTGCTGCTTATACCATGTATTTCTGCTCTCCCAATCTTTTACCATGATACCATGTGACTATTTGTAGGTGGGAGGCTATTTGTACTCAGACTTCTACTTATATCATGTACTAGATGGTGGCCCGATTCTAATGCATCGGGTATTCTAGAGTATGTATGTAGTTTATTTATGAAGGTTTAAGAATAATGCAAAGCGAAGCTGGGTTTAAATCCTGCGCCAATATCGCTGATTGCTGGCAACCGGCCGGGCGCAACCAATCAGTGAAGCGTGGTTGAAATCCCGAGCCAATTTGCGGGTGGACTATCCCTATTGCTGGTTGGTCGTGGGCGGCTTGCCTGACCAATCAGCAACGCAGGATTTGCAGAATTTGCGTTACAGACAAACAGACAGAAGTAGACAATTATATAATAGATACCTACAGCAGTACCAGTGTGCAGCAGTGCCAGTGTGCAGCGGTGCCGGAGTCCAGGAGGGGACAGCGGGCGGGTGCAGTCAGGAGGGGGCTGGGGGACAGCGGCCGGGTGCGGGCAGGAGGGGACGGTGAACAGCGGGCAGGAGGGGGCCGAGTAAGAGCAGCCGGGTGCGGACAGGAGGGGGCCGGGGAAGAGCGGGCAGGGGGGCCAGGGGACAGCAGCCAGGTGCAAGCAGGAGGGGGCCAGGGAAGAGCGGGTGGGTGTGGGCAGGAGGAAGCCAGGGGGACAGCGATCGGGTGCGGGCAGGAGGGGGCCAGGGAAGAGCGGGCGGGTGCGGGCAGGAGGGGGCCAGGGGGACAGCGACTGGGTGTGGGCAAGAGGGAGCCAGGGAACAGCGGCCAGGTGCGGGCAGGAGGGGGCCGGGGAACAGCGGCCGGGTGTGGGCAGGAGGGGGCGAGGGGTGCCACTGTTCCCCGGCCCCCTCCTGCCCGCAGCAGAGTGCTTAGCAGAGTATATGGGGGCTCAGTGGTTAGCAGAGTATATGGGGCTCAGTGGTTAGCAGAGTATATGGCGGCTCAGTGGTTAGCAGAGTATACAGGGGCTCAGTGGTTAGCAAAGTACACGGGGCTCAGTGGTTAGCACAGTATACGCTGGCTCAGTAGTTTTCACTGTATACTGAGCCTCAGTGATTAGCACTCTGTAGTGGCTCAGTGGTTGGCACTAAATATGGTGGCTCAATAATTAGAATTGTAATGTGGCTCAGTGGTTAGCACTGTATACGGTGACTCAGAGGTTAGCACTGTATACAGTGACTCAGTGATTAGCACTCTATGGTGGCCCAGTGGTTGGCACTGTATATGGTGGCTCAGTGGTTAGCACAGTATGGTGGCTCAGTGGTTAGCACAGTATGGTGGCTCAGAGGTTAGCACTGTATATGGTGGCTCAGTGGTTAGCACTGTATGGTGGCTCAGTGGCTAGCACTGTATGGTGGCTCTGTGGTTAGCACAGTATGGTGGCTCTGTGGTTAGCACTGTATATATATGGTGGCTCAGTGGTTAGCACTGTATATGGTGGCTCAGTGGTTAGCACTGCATATGGTGGCTCAGTGGTTAGCACAGTATGGTGGCTCTGTGGTTAGCACAGTATAGTGGCTCAGTGGTTAGCATTCTACGGTGTCTTAGTGGTTAGCACTGTATGGTGGCTCAATGATTAGCACTGTATGGTGGCTCAATGGTGAGCACTGCACGGTGGCTCAGTGGTTAGCACAGTATGGTGGCTCAGTGGTTAGCACAGTATGGTGGCTCAGTGGTTAGCATTGTACGGTGGCTCAGTGGTTAGCACTGTATGGTGGCTCAGTAGTTGACACTACGCAGTGGCTAAGTGTTTAGCAAAGTATGGTGGCTCAATGGTCACACAGTATTGATCACTCAGTGGTTAGCACTGTACGGTGGCTCAGTGGTTAGCACAGTTATGGTCAGTGCGGGATGGAGGCTCGTAGTGGTCAGCGCAGGTGGAGCTCGTGGTCAGCCAGGATGGAGGTTCGGTGGTCAGCGCAGGATGGAGGCTGTGGTAGGCAGGATGGAGGCTCAGTGGTCAGCGCAGGATGGAGCGAGTGGTTAGCAGGGGATGGAGGCTCAGTGGTCAGTGCAGGATGGAGGGTTAGTGGTCAGTGCAGGATGGAGGCCAGTGGTCAGCGCAGGATGGAGGGCTAGTGGTCAGTGCAGGATGGAGGGCCAGTGGTCAGTGCAGGATGGAGGACCAGTGGTCAGCGCAGGATGAGAGCCAGTGGTCAGCAGAAGATGGAGGCTCAGTGGTCAGCGCAGGATGGGAGCCAGTGGTCAGCGCAGGATGGAGGCTCAGTGGTCAGCACGGATGGAGGATCAGTGGTCAGCTGCAGATGAAGGCTCAGTGGTCAGCAGAGGATGGAGGCTCAGTGGTCAGCGCAGGAGGGAGGATCAGTGGTCAGCAGAGGATGTAGGCTCGTGGTCAGCGCAGGATGGAGGCTCAGTGGTCAGCGCAGGATGGAGGTCAGTGGTCAGCGCAGGATGGAAGCAGAGTGGTCAGTAGAGGTTGGAGGCTCAGTGGTCAGCGCAGGATTGAGGGCTAGTGGTCAGTGCAGGATGGAGGGTCAGTGGTCAGCACAGGATGGAGGGCCAGTGGTCAGTGCAGGATGGAGGCCAGTGGTCAGCAGAGGATGGAGGCTCAATGGTCAGCGCAGGATGGCGAGCCAGTGGTCAGCACAGGATGGAGGCTCAGTGGTCAGCGCAGGATGAAGGCTCAGTGGTTAGCATAGGATGGAGGCTCAGTGGTCAGCAGAGGATGGAGGCTCGGTGGTCAGCGCAGGATGGAAGGCCAGTGGTCAGCGCAGGATGAAGGCTCAGTGGTCAGTGCAGGATGGAGGGCTAGTGGTCAGCACAGGATGGAGGGCCAGTGGTGTAAAGCCTAGTGTTATATGTTGACTTGTCATCTATTACACACTTTTTAATCATACCTCTTTTTTGTACACATGTATGCACTTGCTGAAATAAAATTAATTTGTATATATTGTCTTGCTAAATTCACTTTTGTTCTTTTGCATTGACTACAATGATTTAGTTTTCGAACCAGTGATTCGGTCATTTCTCCAAAGACTCCCAGGAAACATTTTTCAATACAACAGAGGAAGAAGTGTCTGATAAGTGGGGAAGAAGCTGATTTCCTTGATAAGATACATTACAACATTGTTTGTAAGGCTACTTTCACATTACGATTTATGAGGGAGCCGATGCTGTCCGATAAATTCGGACAGCATCGGCTCCCTTCTGATGCCTGGAATCGGATGCCAAATAGGCATCCGATTCCGGCATTAAATCGTAGCCACCGGGCTGAAAAAAAGAAAAAAAAAAAGTTTATGCTCACCTCTCCCGAGCCCCCGCCGTCTCCCGCCATCATCCTGCAGGCTCCCGGTGGCTCCCGCAGGCTCCCGGTGTCTGCAGAGGTCTTCTACTGTAGTACAGGACCTGCGGTGATGTCACAGTCACGTGACACCAGGTTACGCCATGGTAACCGCGGTCACGTGACTGTGACATCACCGCAGGTCCTGTACGCATGAAGAAGACCTCTGCAGACACCGGGAGCCTGCGGGAGCCACCGGGAGCCTGCAGGAAGACGGCGGGAGGCGGCGGGGGCTTGGGGAGAGGTGAGCATAAACTTTTTTTTTTTTTTAACCCCTGCTGTGCCAGTTAGGAGCAGTTTTACTGTACTGAGCATGCTAAAGTAGAGCATGCTACAGTAAAATCGGGTCCGAGGAGACATCAGATGTTTCCTCGGAACCTTCTCCATAGGGCCCCGTGCTAAATTGATCGGGTCGGATCGGATGTGCACTAAATGCCATCCGATTCGGTCCGATCCGATTCTGTCAGATTTTATTTTCGGTGCAAAAATCGGAGCAGGCTCCGATTTTTGCACCGATAAAAAAATCGGACAGAATCGGATCGGACCAAATCGGATGGCATTTAGTGCACATCCGATTCGGTCCGATGCCCATAGGGCTGCATGGGGCCCAAAATCGGTCCGATGCTGTCCGATTTTTATCGGACAGCATCGGATTTAAAAAATCCGTAATGTGAAAGTGGCCTAACACCTGTAGTATTGATTTAGACAATGTTTGTTGAATTCATCATTACTACAATCCTAATAATTAGTGATTAAAATAAACCTTATGCCTAGAAATATAATATTCCCTTTCTACTCTTGTGAATCCTGACTACATCATTGAGTCTATGATTGAGATCTTAGATCTTGAATTTCATAGTTTAAATAAGCTGCACATATATAGCTCTATAGAATTCCTTGTTGCATTATGAGTCACATGAATAGAGGCCATTATCCCTGTGTAAGTAGCAGGTATACAAACCTGTAGTTAAGAAAGTACAAAGTATGGAGGGAGTAATGTGATTCTGGAAAGTACACATAATAAAAGCAAATGTGTTTGTTACTGGGGCTGTGCCACGATCACTGTTTTTGTTAAAAAAATACAATTCTAGGAGTCTTTTAAATGAACTTGTCATTAAACTGGTTTATGCATGTTGTACCATGAAAGTAAGCTTGTCACAAAGTGTGCTATATTGGGGACCACTAGGTCCAAACAGCAATCAACTATAGTTTCTGAGAAAACCTGTCAGTACGTGTTCAACACTGGAGAAACTCTAATGCCACGTAATAAAGGTAGCAATCCTAAAAGTTATAATTGACTCTTTAAAAAGCCTTTTAATGTGACTCATGATTTGTGCCAGATCAGAACCCCAAACTGCAGACGATGTGTTTCGGGGTGATTGTCCCTCATCAGTGCAGTGTGTGTGAACTCTGATCAGGCTGTATGAGAGGCTAAGACAAGGTCTGGGGGAACATCTATTCTCCTTGTGGAGACTTTTCTGCCATCCAGCAATGAGGAGACTTCAAGCCACAATGGTCCTCTGGGAATTGCATATGCAAATTGTCACTTCAGTGACATCCAGATTAGACTTCCCACACACTGCACTGATGAGGGGCAATCACCCCAAAACGCAGCGTCAGCAATTTCCCAGAGAAGCATTGCGGCTTAAAGTCACCTCACTGCCGACTAGCAGAAAAGTCTCCACAAGGAGAATTGCGTCGAGTGGGCGGTTAAATCATGATGGGGGGGAGTGCTCTGTGGTGCTGGGGGCAGTGACCATTGTTCCCTACCTTCCGCTGTCTCTCTCTCCCTGTGCTCTCTATTTCTGGTAAAAAAATGTATAGGGCTTCGCTGTATTTTCTATTGCCAGCACAGGTAAATCAAGCAGTTACTGGTTGTTAACCCCCGCTGCCTGGTGTTACCTTCACTGGAAATGAAAAATACAGAGAAGCACTACTTTTTTTTTTAGTTATTTAATTAAATAATGAAAAAAAAATTGGCGTTGGTTTTGCTCTATTTTTGTTTGCCAGCCAAAGTAACCCAGGCAGCTGGGGGCTGGAATTCTCAGCGTGGTAAGGCACAAGCGTTCTAGGCCCCCATGCTGAAAATTGGAGCCAGCAGCCACCTCAGAATTGGCTCTTCCATGAGAGATGCCAAAACTGGTGGTTATCTCTCTCTTCAGCTGCCCTGGTGATGGTGGCAGACTGGGTAATAAAGGGGTTGATGTCAGCTTTATTTGGCATGCAATATATTATAATGCACCTCCATTATCCTCCATATAGTATAATGCAGCCTCATAGTCCATCATATAGTATAATGCAGCCTCACAGCCCTCCATATAGTATAATGGAGTCTCATAGCCCTTCATATAGAATAGTGCAGCCTCAAAAATCTCCATATAGTGCAGATTCTAAACTCTCCATATAGTGCAGCCTCATAGCCCCTCCATATAGTGTAGTCTCATAGCCCTCTATATATTGCAGCCTCATAGCCCCTCCATATAGTGCAGCCTCATAGCCTCTCCAATCTCCATATAGTAAATGCTCCCCCTCCTCCCCCCATAATCCTCTGCCCACCTTGCACTGATTTATAGCAAAAATAAATAAATCTTACTTTCCTCTCCCTGTTCCTCCACTGCTTTGGTCTCAGACTCAGGAGGAGGTGGTGCTTGAAAGCAGGAAGTGACGCCTTCTCCTAGTGTGGAGCAGGCAGCACCAGCCTGCTTTATATGCGTTACGCAATGGAATACAGGCTGGCACCACCGCCTCCTCTTCCCTCCCTGACACATTGGCCGCGCAGTCACATGGATGTGAGTCCTTGGAGACGCACATCCATGTGAAGCGGGCGCTGGGATCGATGGTTGCGGGGGGCTGCAGACGGCCCGGGTCCCCTTATAGGTCCAGTCCCCATCGCACCCGTGACCCCTGCAACCCAATAGTTACTCCACTGCTTGTGGTGGAAGCGGTGGGGTAGTCTGATGCATCACGCGGCCGCCATTTTTGTATACCCAAGTGACTAAAGATGGCAGCCACATGAGTAAGTGTGCATGCACTCTCTATGCCCCCTGTGTGCTCTCTCTGCCCCCCATGTGTGCTGTCACTGCCCCCCGCCATGCACTCTCTCTGACCCCTGTGTGCTCTCTCTACCCCCTGCACACTTTCTGCCCCCTGTTTACTCTCTGCCCCTATGCGCTCTCTTCCCCATGTGCTCTCTATGCTACTCCTGTGCGCTCTCTCTCGCCCTTCCTATATGCTCTGCTCTCTATTCCCCATGCATGTTCTCTGTCCCCTCTCTGTGTTATTTGTGCTATTATCACCCCCACCATCCTCTTCTGACCTTTCACTGCTACTATCACCCCCACCTTCATATATTGACCCTACATGGCTACTATCACCTCCACCATCCTGTTCTGACCCTGCTCTGCTACCATCACCCCACCATTCACTACCGACCCTGTACTGCTACTATCACAGCCGCCAGTCTCTACTGACCCTACACTGCTACTATTGCAACAGTCGCAAGCGCCTGCGGTACTCGACCAACCGGATGTAGTCAGGGGGATGTCACGGTGGCAGCCCCAGTGGTCTCGGCCCTGACCGAGCATGTAAAGGGGCTATTTACAGGGGATTAAAGTTAATATTGTGACACCACCTGTGGTGTCTGGTCAGGGCTGACCAGCGCTACTGTTTGAACCCCAGGGGATAGATGTTGTATCAGCTTGGATGAAACACTCCCTACAGGTGAAGTGGGCACCCAAGATTTGGTTTTAGAGTCTGTGTGTATGATGGTGGTGGTAGTTGTGGTGCAGGAAGGTGCAGAAAAAGCAGACAGACACTGGGGATGCAGTTCTTACCAGGTTCTTTACTTGCAGCTTAGTTCAATGCAGACCCAGTTAGTGCGCTGTGCTCTTCCGGATTGCAGCTTGGTCAGCCCCCAGATAGTCCTGGAACACTCTGCTGAGACACCTTTTGTAAGCCTTTCTGTGCTGCCCTTTCTGTGCTGATCTTCTCTCCTTCCCCTGTCCTGTGCTCTCGTGCTACTAGTCCAAGGCAGGGCGGACGGGCCCTGTCGACCGACGGCTAGCAAGTCCTCTTGACCCTTTGTAGTCACTGTACCTGAGAGCGTACGTGGGGTTGGCTACTGCACATGTAGTCCAGTAGCCTCCGGTTTCCTGGCTTGAACGTATAGTCTCACACCAGATTGGGGTCGGTACCGTCCTGCCGCTAGTTCCTCTACAAACAACCTAGGTGGCGGTTTTAGATTTAGGGTCCCTCTGGCCAGGGTTCCGTGTTAACCTACCCACTGTTCCCACTCTGCCCCGGAACTAGCCTCCCCTAGAACTCCATCTTGCCCTCTTGATCCTCCTTCTTCCTCTGTTTCCTGCAGACTAACTGCCTGTGTCTTCACCCCCTAAACTACTCCTTCCTCCAGCCAGCAGATGGGGACTGCTCTCTAGAGTATAACCTTGTATAACCTATGTGAACCGAGGCCTCCTGGTGTATGATAATCTTTGTTCTTGTAGATCTATGCTATATGGAGCACTATTTAACAGTATGCCAGTCTCCTTGCTCTCAATTAAAATGGTGCTGGGGTGCAATATGCATGCGCAGTTGCGATGGCGTTGATCGCGCATGCGTGTACGGCGTGATACGCGGCATCCCATTGGTTGACATCACCGAAAGTATGCTTCCAACCCTGGAAGCTGCGCAGACGCCAATGGCAGCGGCGCGGTCTGCCTCCACTGCACAGGCTGACAACCAGGTGCCACTACTTAGAAATCATCAATATCAGCATATAAGGCTCCATTTGTGCACTCCTCCCTCACTTTCCCTCTGAAGAAGACTCAGAAACACGTGTCGGGGTTTGGCCCCAGACATGTTCTGTACACCCCTATTCTGGTAGTGATATGGGTTAGTGTATTACTGAAACCGATCTCATCTAAGCACTTTATGGCTTAAGGGGGTTATGGCACTATTTCTATGTCGATGCTTTAATACAATGCATTTGTTTATACTTGTTAGCCCAATTGTCCCTGTAATATTGAAGACCTGTTTTTGGTTTGCATCATACTGTAATGTTCACCCAGTAATGCGTTTAGTGTACAGATCTGTCTGCCCTCACAGTATTGTTAATGTGGTCTAATTGATTGTATGTTACTATCTTGGTCCCTTGATGTTCAGCTAGTGTTAATAAACACTAAGTGCACTTGTACTTGCTAGTTGGATTCTATTACTTTTTGGCAAGGAATATTAGTATGCACTAGGTTCAATCCCCCCCCTTCCTTTTTTTCTGTATTAAATAATAAAAGTTTGCTATCCAAAAAATAATAATTAAAAAAATAATAAGGGTGCTTTCACACTGGCATTTTTGCCCGGATCCGGTGGATCCGGGCAAAACACCGCATATTGGTGGCACTTGCGGTGCACTTGCGGCAAGCCCCATGTATGGTCTATGGGGCTTGCGGTAAGTGTGTGGCAGGTACAGCAAGTGTGGTTTTGGCAGTTGCAGCAGATGCGGCCTTGAAAATAACCACCGCTGACCGCGTTTTTTTCTGCAGCCGCAACTTCTGAAACCCCACTTTCCGCACCTGCCTAACGGCGGTACTTGCGGCAGATGCGGTGTTTTGCCCAGATGCGGTGTTTTGCCAATGTGAAAGGGCCCTAATTAAGATAAATAAATAATTAGAAAAAATTCCAAAAAAATAATTAAAAAATGTAAGCTCTCTTAAATTAATATTTTAAAGACATTGTAAGCTTCCTGGACTTCACAGCTGCTGCCATTTCCAAAATTTACACCCTGCAGGTGTCAAAAATACCTACAAACTTCAGGAAGCTTAACAAAATGATTTTAAAGCTCAAAACAATTCTGCAGGTTGAAAGAAAACCATAGACCTAATGACTGGGAACACTCTTAACCATACGGTTAGATGTTGTTCCCAGCAAACAGGTCTTCCAGTGAGAGTTTTGGTCCCAAACAATCAGGGAAAATTTTAGGGCCATTTTAAATTTAAAACTTTTTTTCCCAAATAAAGCCGCGTTCTGTGATTTTTTTAGTGAACTGCTCGGGTTTCGGATCGCGAACAGAACATGGTGAACCTGTTCTGGGAAAATTCAGTCATCTCTAGTCAAAGACATTTAAGAACAGACTGTGGACATGACAAGGGAGTGTACACATTAATGGAATATGTGGAATTAGAAATTTGTCACTAATATATTACAAAATATACTTATAGTACATCTACTGAAAGAAAGCTAAATAGAAAAGATATTCCTAGTTGAGGCATACCATAAATCTCCCAGTCCTTAATGCAAAATTAGCAACAGGGCCCCCATGTACCATTTACCATACCGATGTCATCTTATGATGCAATATGTTTTATAAGCTCCCTAGGGCTTCGTAGTGTTTCCATTCCTATGTCTACACCACTATTACACCACTGTCTACTCCGCTGTATGGTGTTGAAATGTGTTGTGAATATAAAAACCTTATTACTGTCATTATTAAAGAATCCATTAACTGCAGCAACGCAGTCCATCTAATGTGGACAATCCATCTAAGGCTACTTTCACATTACGATTTGAAGGGAGCCGATGCTGTCCGATATAAATCGGACAGCATCGGCTCCCTTCTGATGCCTGGAATCGGGTGCCAAATAGGCACCCGATTCCGGCATAAAATCGGCGCCGGGCTGCAAAAAAAAAAAAAAAAAAAGTAAAGGTTATTCTCACCTCCCCCCGAGCCCCCGCCGTCTTCCGCCATCTTCTTCTAGGCTCCCGGTGGCTCCCGCAGGCTGCCGGTGTCAGCAGAGGTGTACCTCTGCTGTACACAGGACCTGCGGTGATGTCACAGTCACGTGACCGCGGGTTCACCATGGTGAAGCCGCGGTCACGTGACTGTGACATCACCGCAGGTCCTGAACAGCAGAGGGAGCGCTCTGCTGACACCGGAGCCTGCGGGAGCCACCGGGAGCCTAGAAGAAGATGGCAGAAGATGGCGGAAGACGGCGGGGGCTCGGGGGGAGGTGAGAATAACCTTTTTTTTTTTTTTTTAACACTTGTGCTCCTAGTTAGGAGCAGTTTTACTGTACTGAGCATGCTCCGATTTTAGCACCGATAATAAAATCGGACAGAATCGGATCGGACCAAATCGGATGGCATTTAGTGCACATCCGATTCGGTCCGATCCCCATAGGGATACATGGGGTCCGAAAATCGGTCCGATGCTGTCCGATTTTTTTCGGACAGCATCGGAAAGGCAAAAATCGTTATGTGAAAGCAGCCTAACAGGGACATGTCTTCATGCTTACAAACGAGTTGTGTCTGTTACAATTCTACTGGGTGAGCTTGATCAGGCACTTACCTACTCTCCCTGCCTAGGGTATTTCCCTTTTGTGCACTCCGTTCCCCACATCTAGATTTCTTGTACACCCTTGTACCAAGCATAAAAGCACAGAAGTACGGTAATTCAATTTAGTTTGAGTAGTGTAGCCCCTTCTTTTGTCTGATCAGCTGTCATCACATTTGCATCAGTAATTTATAACATACAGTGGTGTTCAAAAGTCCTGCATAGGCATAGGATAAATAGATTTTTCAAGTTTTAAACCTTTTCTGTCGAATATCTTCGATGCTAATATGACATATTATATATGGTTTTGTTCAGAATACAATTTTGCATTCTCTCCCTGTAATATTTTTAGCTTTTGAAGCAGTTTTGGCTGAAATTAGTGCAACAATATGGGAATTGAAAGCACAACTAAATATTGTACAGCTTCAGATCCAAAATTAGCTAATCACAGATAAGGTTCTTGTGATCAATCATAACCTGATTATGGCAGCCAATCACTTTCCATTACATTGCATCACATCTGCTGCTTTGTTTGTGTGTTTTATCTGTTGGTCTATCTAGTGAATCATACTGTAGAGCTCTATGATGGGAGCCTTCAGATTTTTGTCAGCGGAGGATCGTGTGCGAGTTGTGGTGCTACATGAAGAGGGTTATACTGGCCCCCAGATCACAAGGAAGGTCCGCTGTAATCAGAGTACAGTTTTAAGAATTTTGCAGAAACATAAACAGCTTGGAATTACCCAGGACTGGCCCAGATCTGGTCGGCCCAGAAAGTCAACTAAAAGGGAGGATAGAGTACTGATAAGAACATCCCTTACAAATGGAAAGCTCACCTCTCCTCAGCTTCTGCGAGAATGGCAAGAAAAGTGCAATATTGAGGCAGCAACATCAACTGTTAGGAAGAGATGTTTGGAAGCAGGATTGAGAGGGTGCAAGGTCTGAAAGAAGCCATTGATGACAGCCATACAATGACAAAGGCAAAAACTGTGGGCATTGAAATATTCAAAATGGAGGAAGGAGGAGTGGGAAAAAGGACTATTTAGTGATGAAAGCACTTTTTGCATTTTAGCAAATGATGGCAAGTCTTCTGTGAGAAGGTTTCCACATGAAGAGTACAAGCCAGAGTGTTTGAGCTTCTCTGTGAAACATCCGATGAAAGTAATGGTCTGGGGCTGTATGGCAGCCAATGGTGTTGGAAGGCTTCATATTGTGGAGGGTATGGTTAATGCAAAAAAATACATAGACATCCTTAATAAGAAAATGCTGCCTTCTGCTCAACACCTGATTTCAGGGGATTATATCTTCCAGGATGATAATAATGCTCCTTGTCACAGAGCTAAGGCTGGCTTCACACTTGCAGATGGATCTGCAGCGTTTTGCAGATGCATCTGCAAGTGTGAGCATGCTGACCGCGGCCCCTATGTTTATAATAGGGCGCACGCGGTGTGAAAGCTCTCATTCACTCCTATATGTGTACTGTCAGCAGGCGTATGCCTGCTTACAGATCACACACTCCCGTCCGCACTGTGGACGCGAGATGTAGCGTCCATGCTGCGGGCGGGAGTGTGTGATCTGTCAGCAGGCATACGCCTGCTGACAGTACACATATAGGAGTGAATGAGAGCTTTCACACCGCGTGCGCCCTATTATAAACATAGGGGCCGCGGTCAGCATGCTCACACTTGCAGATGCATCTGCAAAACGCTGCAGATCCATCTGCAAGTGTGAAGGCAGCCTTAGACAGTAACGGAATGGAAAAAAAAGAACAAGGTGGCTACTATTGACTGGCCAGCCCATCCCTGGACCTCAATCCAACTGAAAAATTGTGGCACAAAATATCAATACAGATATCTAAAAAACAGCCAAGGACCAAGAGAGAGTTGATTGAGGCTCTGATACAGGCCTGGAACCACATCATCACTCGTGAACATATGCAGAAGCTTGTTCACTCAATGCCACAGAGATGCAAGTTGGTGCTCAAGAGCAAAGGCCGGCCAATAAAGTATTAGAGGCTAAAGATGCTCTCAAAAGGCCCTTTTCAGGACTCTGAATTAAATAAAAAATGATAAATCTTAAAAAGTAAAATTTAAGTCTGTGTGAACTTGCATTGGAAGTTAATGAACTTAGAAACCTGTTCACCATTCTACACACTGTACAAGTGTAGGTATGGTTATGGTGTAAAAAAAATAATCAAAAATGTGCATACCATAACAATTTATACACTTGGGACATTCAAAAATGAGTATGGCATACAATGAGGATTACAAAACAATATATGTTCCACCAGTTTCACTGTAGAGATGCAGAAGTATGAAATATATAGTTTTCTTCATGCCTATGCAGGACTTTTGAACACCACTGTACTTGGACAGTGACACAAGTTTTGTCATGATAGCTGTAAGCCAAAAGATATTCAAAATATAATTGTAAAATGAATATCGGCTTAAAGTGGAGACTCTCAGTTTTAAAATGGAGGTTATTCACATCCCTATGTGCAAGGTTTTAGGGATTACAACTGTTTAATATATAGCTGCTTGTTTTTAAAGGGACCAAAAGTAATTGGGCATTTACCATATATACTTGTGTATAAGCCGACCCGTGTATAAGCCGACCCCCCTACTTTTGCCCCCAAAATCTGGGAAAACCTATTGACTCGTGTATAAGCCGAGGGTGGACCCCAGCACAGGTATACAGCCCCCAGCAGTGTGGTATACAGCAGCCTCCCCAGTGGTATATACAGCAGCATCCCCAGTGGTAGTATACAGCAGCAGCCCCAGTGGTATATACAGCAGCAGCCCCAGTGGTAGTATACAGCAGCAGCCCCAGTGGCATATACAGTAGCAGCCCCAGTGGTATTATACAGCAGCCCCAGTGGTATATACAGTAGCAGCCCCAGTGGTAGTATACAGCAGCCCCAGAGGTATATACAGCAGCCCCAGTGGTAGTATACAGCAGCCCCAGAGGTATATACAGCATCCCCAGTGGTACTATACAGCAGCCCCAGAGGTATATACAGCAGCCCCAGTGGTATTATACAGCAGCCCCAGAGGTATATACAGCAGCCCCAGTGGTAGTATACAGCAGCCCCAGTGGTAGTATACAGCAGCCCCAGAGGTATATACAGTCCCCCCCCATCAGTATACAGGGCCCCCCCCTTGCTGCCGCAATCCTGTAAAGCAAGAGATCATTATACTTATCCCTGCCGCTGTCCCGCCGCCTTCATCGCGCTCCTCCGGCTTCTTCCGCCTTCCTCCTCTGGCGCACAGACAATTACGTCATTGCCTGCGCCCACCGGAGGAGGCCAGAAGAAGCCGGATGAAGCTGGAGGAGCGCGATTGCGGCGGCGGGACAGCGGCAGGGATAAGTATAATGATCTCTTGGTTTACAGGATTGCGGCAGCAAGGCGGGGGCCTGTATACTGATGGGGGGGGCCTGTATACTGTATACAGCGTATACAGTATACAGTGACTCGCGTATAAGCCGAGGGGGGGACTTTTCAGCCCAATTTTTGGGCTGAAAAACTCGGCCTATACGCGAGTATATACGGTATTTCAGAACCTCATTAATATGCTGTATGGGCTACAGTATTCCCTAATTAATTTATCATCCATTAAGTAGGTAAAAGGTCTGGAGCTTATTTCAGGTATGGCATTTGCATTCAGGAACTGTTGCTGTGAGCCCATAATATGCACTCAACGGTACTCTAAATGGAATAGAAACAGACCATCATTAGGCTGAAAAAAAGGAATAAAACCATCAAAGAGATTACAGAAATGTTAAGAGTGGCCAAATCAACAGTTTGCCACAATCTGCAAACAAATGAGCTTGTGAACTCAAAGAAGCCTGGGCAACCACAGCCAACATTGATGAATGATTGTAGAATCCTTTCCATGATAAAGAAAAAACCTTTCACAATATCCACCAAAATGAAGAACACTCTCCAGGAAGTAGATACTTCAGTATGTAAAAAAAAGCAGAAAACGGCACTCACCGAGGTAGCAGAAAGCGGAATCCTTTATTGGGGTTGCGGATACATAGTGCAGGGAGGGGCTACCGGGGTGACGACGGCACCTTTTCGGGCTCTCGCCTTTCTACGGGTCATACTTCAGTATGTAAGTCTACCATGAAGAGAAGACTTCATGAGAACAAATACAGAGAGTTCATCATAAGTTGCAATCCATTAATCAGCATTAAAAATAGAAAGGCCAGTTTATTTTTTGCCATGATGTATCTAAATCTGTCCAAATACTTTTAAGCCCCTGAAATGAGGAGGCTTTGTAGAAAAATAGTTATAATTCCTAAATGTTTTGCAGGATATTTTTGATTATCCTTTTTAATTAAATGTGAAAGCCTACATTTCAATTGAATCTCAGATGTTTTATTTTAAATTAAAAATAGTACTGTGCAGAGTCCAAATCACAAAGATTCGCTCACTGTCCAAATATTTCTGGACCTAACTGTATGCTGAGGAAAGGCTTAACCTAAAACAACCTGTATGATTTTTTTTCTATTTCCCTATTTGATTATTATTCTATTATATTGTGCAAACTTTGTATTTTTTTTACTTTTTATCTTAAATTACTTACGGTACATTTTATTTATAGTAGTACTATTTTGGCTGTAATCCAGACTCTTCAGTGGTTAAAGATATAAAATAATTTACGATATGTTTTGTGAAAATATGAATCAGCAATTTTGTATCCGTGCACTGACTCATTATGCTGACTGCAGGGGAAGAGTAGAAGTACACTATGTGCTTGAGACTAAACAGTCTATATATTATATACTTACCTAAAATTGTCCGTCATCCAGTTCAGTCTGGGCGTCCTCAAATGCCACAATCCACTGCACCGCAACGGAAGTACACTGTCCGCCATACTGGAATACCCAAGTGATGAGTATACCAATATGGCACCGCTGGTGGTACTAGGCCCTTGCGCAATACCACCAACAGGACACCGCCAGGACACCCACGCCGGACCCACCAGCCACCGCCGCCGGATCCGCCGCTGGACCCCCACCAGGATCCACCGACGGACACCCGCTAGGACCCACCACCTGATTACACGCCCGGATCCCACTGCTGCCTGCCCACCCACCTCCGTGCAGTCACAGCTGCTAGGAAAGACCGCGGCTTGTGGCCTGTTCTGGAGATGTGGTGTGGGCTCCTTCTGGTGGCACTGCACCCTATCTCCAGCACAGACCGCAAACCACCGTCTTTCCTGCCGGCTGTGGCTGCACGGAGGTGGGTGGGCAGGCAGCAGTGGGACACACACACCACACACACACACACTACAAACATGCATGTACACATACACACATACACACATGTGCTCACATATATACACACATAGACACACATAGACAAGCATACATATACAAACAGTATAATGTACCACATGCACTTACACATGCACGCACTTAAACACAAACACACGCATACACAGGCACATACATACAAAGAGTATAATGTCTCCATATATACACACAAGCACGCACATACAGGCACGTGCATACACACATGCATATATATACATGCAGATACACACATACGCACACACACAAACATGCATACACACAGTGTAAAGTCCCCACACATACGCCCATGCATACACACATGCAGATATACACATGTAGATACACGCATGCATACACAGTATAATGTTCCCACATGCACATACATATGCACGCACATACACACATGCAAGCACGTACATACACACAAATACGCATACACACAGTATAATGTCCCCTCATACTCATACACATTCGCACTTGCATGAACATATATACACATACAATCACGCACATACACACACAAGCACAAACATATGCACATACACACACAAGCACATACACGCCCGTGCATACCCACATGCAGATACGGACATACACATGCAAGCACATACATACACACACATACACACAAACATGCATAAGTATACACACAGTATAATATCGTCATACACACAAACTCACACCGCCCGTGCATACACAAACACAGATACACACGCACTCACAAACACGCATACGCACACGTATACACAGTATAATGTCCGCACATATACATGCACACACATGCAAGCACAAACATACCAACACATGCACACAGTATAATTTCCACATACACGCATATACACAGATGCACATAAACACACAAGCATGCACATACACACATACACATGCACATACACAGACACATACATACCCACAGTATAATGTCCGCACACACACATACGCACATACACACAAACATACACGCAGATACACACACACACATACACATGCACACACAAATATGCATATACACATGCAAGTATGCTCATATACACACAAATATGCACATACACACAAATGTGCATATATGAATGCAGATAGATACACACACAAAGACGCATATGCACATGCATACACATACACACAAACACGCATGCGCACACAGTATAATGTCCCCACACATACGAAGATACGCACATACACAAAAATACACATACACACAAACACACGCACATGCAAAAACATACAGAAGTACACACACATGCATACACAAACATGCATACAAAACAAACACACATGTACTCACATGCACATGCACGCATAGACATTCACACCCACATACATGCCTATACATTCACACATACACACATGCACAAACACAAATACGCACAAACATACACACATATGCATACATCCACATGTGCATACATACACGCACACACATGCGCATACACACATGCGGCGTACATACAAGTATACATGCACACATATGCAAACACATGCGGACGCCATCTTTGTACACTCAGGTATACAAAGATGGTGACTGCATGGCACATCACACTGCCCCACTGCAAGATTAGAGGATTATGTCGAAGGGGAACTTGGTGTGAGCTAATAAGGTGGATAACGAGTTGTCTCTGTCTATTTTGTATGTAATAAAACATTTCTCTGTGTGTTTTTTTACTCCTTTACTGAAAGTATTGCTAATGACCGGCTGTAATACTGACGGGTGACATTAGCAATATTTCTTGATATCAGCTGTCAAAAAAGCTGACATCAACCCCTTTATTACCCAGTCTGCCACCGTTACACGGCAGCTGGAAGAGCGGGGTAACCGCCCGTTTTCCCGTCACTCATAGAGGAGGCTGCTGGCTGCAATTCCAGCCCCCAGTCTGGGTTACCTTGGCTGGCAATAGAAAATATGGCAGAGCCCATGCCAATTTTTTTTTCAGTTATTTATTTAAATAACTAAATGAAAAATAAATCTTCCCTGTATTCTTCATTGCCAGCAAAGGTAACACCAGGCAGTGGGGGTTGGCAGCCAGTAGCTGCTTGGTTTACCTGCGCTAGCAAGACAAAATACAGCAAAGCCCTACACATTTTTGTTTTTAACTAAAAATACATTTTACTTACATACATTGGGTGAGGGCACGATTGGGGAGGGGAGGAGAGACAGCCGCCAACCCCAGCGCCACAGAGCTGCCCCGTCGTGATGTTACTGCCCTCCCAATGCGATAGCATTGGGCCCACATCTAGTATATAATCACAAGCCAGGTTATACACAGATGATAATTAAATCGTAATAGGACTCTCTTACTTATAATTTTACACATAATTTTCGGATATAAAGAGTTTACACCTAAATAATTAATATGCACAGTGACTTGCTAATTTAAGATGCTTTTATTTAAGTTCATCAAGGAGTAAAAAATCGCAAGTACAAAAGGTGCACAATATAGATAAAAGAAGTAATACATGGATCAAGGTACAGAGGACACTAACAGGTTAAGAGCCATTTATCCTTAGCCATACAGATACCAAATGAGAACAGAAGTTTCTCAATGATAATTAGGGTAGTACACAGGGTATATTATGGCTGGGTATGACTGAGTCTGTTTAACAACCTCTAGAGGGAACTATCCATATATCACAGCTCCAAACCTCTGGTGTAAGTATACTCATCCTACCACCCGCCCTCATTCCTGTATTCCACTAATCCCGATTACCCCGATTGCAGCTTACCCATTATGCAGATCTGAAATGGTCAGGCGGCTTGGGGGGCCCCCAACGCGTTTCCCTAAGAGCTTCCTCATTTCAGGTCCCCCTAGAGGTTGTTAAACAGACTCATTCATTCATTTTGTACTTGCGATTTTTTACTCCTTGATGAACTTAAATAAAAGCATCTTAAATTTAGCAAGTCAGTGTGCATATTAATTATTGAGGTGTAAACTCTCTACATCCGAAAATTATGTGTAAAACCACATCTAGTATGGTATAATCCTCACTGCTGTATGTTGACTAGTTTATCAGGAAAGAATGTGCACCCACTCTACCCTGTATTTAATAAAGTAGTTGTGGACAGAATTACAAAACAATGCACACTGTATAATATACAGGGAAAATGTGTGGAGAACCACAAACAAAGCTTCTTTATTACAATTATATGCAATGTTATATAATAAATTATAATTTTAGAGGATTAAAAACAGAAAAAACAGCAAAGGTCATAACTCCCTATTTATAATTGAGCTGAAACAGGTACTGCTTCAATGTCAGATCTGTCCTCCAGTTTTATATGCCAGGGTTATAATAACAAACCAGATCTAGGTAAACTGCAGATCGTGGACCACAATCAGCCCTTTCCTATCTTGTCCTTACCCTATCTACTTATATAATCGGGAGTTGGGAATTCGGCGTTGTCGCCGAATCCCAAGCTCCTTAGCGGCACTGCGAGCGATGCCGCGCAGCGTCATCGCGAGCCGCAGCCGCACCACACACACCTGTATACTCTGCCACCACCACACACGCCTGTATACTCTGCCACCACTACAGACACCTGTATACTCTGCCACCACCATACACGCCTGTATACTCTGCCACCACCACCACCACCACACACGCCTGTATACTCTGCCACCACCACAGACACCTGTATACTCTGCCACCACCACCACACACGCCTTTATACTCTGCCACCACCACCACACACACCTGTATACTCTGCCACCACCACCACACACGCCTGTATACTCTGCCACCACCACAGACACCTGTATACTCTGCCACCACCATACACGCCTGTATACTCTGCCACCACCACCACACACGCCTGTATACTCTGCCACCACCACCACACACGCCTGTATACTCTGCCGCCACCACCACACACGCCTGTATACTCTGCCGCCACCACCCACACACGCCTGTATACTCTGCCACCACCACCACAGATGCCTGTATACTCTGCCGCCACCACCACAGACGGCTGTATACTCTGCCACCACCACAGACGCCTGTATACTCTGCCACCACCACAGACGCCTGTATACTCTGCCACCACCACAGACGCCTGTATACTCTTCCAACACCACACACGCCTGTATACTCTGCCACCACCACCACACATGCCTGTATACTCTGCCGCCACATCCACAGATGCCTGTATACTCTGCCGCCACCACCACAGATGCCTGTATACTCTGCCGCCACCACCACAGATGCCTGTGTACTCTGCCACCACCACAGATGCCTGTGTACTCTGCCACCACCACAGACGCCTGTGTACTCTGCCACCACCACAGACGCCTGTGTACTCTGCCACCACCACAGACGCCTGTATACTCTGCCACCACCACAGACGCCTGTATACTCTGCCAACACCACAGACGCCTGTATACTCTGCCACAGCCACAGACACCTGTATACTCTGCCACCACCACAGACACCTGTATACTCTGCCACCACCACAGACACCTGTATACTCTGCCACCACCACAGACACCTGTATACTCTGCCACCACCACAGACACCTGTATATTCTGCCCCCACCACCACACACGCATGTATACTCTACCACCACCACACACGCCTATATACTCTGCCGCCACCACCACAGACACCTGTATACTCTGCCACCACCACAGACACCTGGATACTCTACCGCCACCACCACAGATGCCTGTATACTCTGCCGCCACCACCACAGACACCTGTAGACTCTGCCACCACCACACACGCCTGTGTACTCTGCCACCACCACACACATCTGTATACTCTGCCACCACCACAGACCCCTGTATACTCTGCCACCACCCCAGACGCCTGTATACTCTGGAACCACCACAGACGCCAGTATACTCTGGAACCACCACAGACGCCTGTATATTCTGGAACCACCACAGACGCCTGTATACTCTGGCACCACCACAGACACCTGTATACTCTGCCACCACCACACACACCTGTATACTCTGCCACCACCACAGACGCCTGTATACTCTGCCGCCACCACCAAAGATGCCTGTATACTCTGCCGCCACCACCACAGACACCTCTATGCTCTGCCGCCACCACCACACACAACTGTATGCTCTGCCGCCACCTCCACACACGCCTGTATACTCTGCCGCCACCACCACACACGCCTGTATACTCTGCCGCCACCACCACAGATGCCTGTATACTCTGCCACCACCACAGCCGCCTCTATACTCTGCTACCCGCAGAGCCGCCTGTATACTCTGCTACCCACAGAGCCACCTGTATACTCTGATACCCACAGAGCCCTTTCTATACTGTGCTACCCACAGAGCCGCCTGTATACTCTGCTACCCACAGAGCTGCCTGTATACTCTGCTACCCACAGAGCCGCCTGTATACTCTGCTACCCACAGAGCCGCCTCTATACTCTGCTACCCACAGAGCCGCCTGTATACTCTGCTACCCACAGAGCCGCCTGTATACTCTGCTACCCACAGAGCCGCCTGTATACTCTGCTACCCACAGAGCCGCCTCTATACTCTGCTACGCACAGAGCCGCCTGTATACTCTGCTACCCACAGAGCCGCCTGTATACTCTGCTACCCACAGAGCCGCCTCTATACTCTGCTACTCACACAGCCGCCTGTATACTCTGCTACCCACAGAGCTGCCTCGATACTCTGCTACCCACACAGCCGCCTCTATACTCTGCTACCCATAGACCCGCCTGTATACTCTGCTACCCACAGAGCCGCCTCGATACTCTGCTAACCACAGAGCCGCCTCGATACTCTGCTACCCACAGAGCCGCCTGTATACTCTGCTACCCACAGAGCCGCCTCTATACTCTGCTACCCACAGAGCCGCCTGTATACTCTGCTACCCACAGAGCCACCTGTACAATCTGCTACCCACAGAGCCTTCTCTATACTCTGCTACCCACACAGCGGCCTGTATAATCTGCTACCCACAATCCCGCCTGTATACTCTGCTACCCACAGACCCGCCTGTATAATCTGCTACCCACAGAGCCACCTGTATACTGTGCTACCCACAGAGCCGCCTGTATAATCTCCTACCCTCAGAGCCGTCTGTATACTCTGCTACCCACACACCCGCCTGTATACTCTGCTACCCACAAAGCCGCCTCTATACTCTGCTACCCACACAGCCGCCTCTATACTCTGCTACCCATAGAGCCGCCTGTATACTCTGCTACCCACAGAGCTGCCTCGATACTCTGCTAACCACAGAGCCGCCTCGATACTCTGCTACCCACAGAGCCGCCTGTATACTCTGCTACCCACAGAGCCGCCTGTATACTCTGCTACCCACAGAGCCGCCTCTATACTCTGCTACGCACAGAGCCGCCTGTATACTCTGCTACCCACAGAGCCGCCTGTATACTCTGCTACCCACAGAGCCGCCTCTATACTCTGCTACTCACACAGCCGCCTGTATACTCTGCTACCCACAGAGCTGCCTCGATACTCTGCTACCCACACAGCCGCCTCTATACTCTGCTACCCATAGAGCCGCCTGTATACTCTGCTACCCACAGAGCCGCCTCGATACTCTGCTAACCACAGAGCCGCCTCGATACTCTGCTACCCACAGAGCCGCCTGTATACTCTGCTACCCACAGAGCCGCCTCTATACTCTGCTACCCACAGAACCGCCTGTATACTCTGCTACCCACAGAGCCACCTGTACAATCTGCTACCCACAGAGCCTTCTCTATACTCTGCTACCCACACAGCGGCCTGTATAATCTGCTACCCACAATCCTGCCTGTATACTCTGCTACCCACAGACCCACCTGTATAATCTGCTACCCACAGAGCCACCTGTATACTGTGCTACCCACAGAGCCGCCTGTATAATCTCCTACCCTCAGAGCCGTCTGTATACTCTGCTACCCACACACCCGCCTGTATACTCTGATACCCACAAAGCCGCCTCTATACTCTGCTACCCACACAGCCGCCTCTATACTCTGCTACCCATAGAGCCGCCTGTATACTCTGCTACCCACAGAGCCGCCTCGATACTCTGCTAACCACAGAGCCGCCTCGATACTCTGCTACCCACAGAGCTGCCTGTATACTCTGCTACCCACAGAGCCGCCTCTATACTCTGCTACCCACACAGCCGCCTGTATACTCTGCTACCCACAGAGCCACCTGTACAATCTGCTACCCACAGAACCTTCTCTATACTCTGCTACCCACACAGCGGCCTGTATAATCTGCTACCCACAATCCCGCCTGTATACTCTGCTACCCACAGACCCGCCTGTATAATCTGCTACCCACAGAGCCACCTGTATACTGTGCTACCCACAGAGCCGCCTGTATAATCTCCTACCCTCAGAGCCGTCTGTATACTCTGCTACCCACACACCCGCCTGTATACTCTGCTACCCACAAAGCCGCCTCTATACTCTGCTACCCACACAGCCACCTCTATACTCTGCTACCCATAGAGCCGCCTGTATACTCTGCTACCCACAGAGCCGCCTCGATACTCTGCTAACCACAGAGCCGCCTCGATACTCTGCTACCCACAGAGCTGCCTGTATACTCTGCTACCCACAGAGCCGCCTCTATACTCTGCTACCCACAGAGCCGCCTCTATACTCTGCTACCCACAGAGCCGCCTGTATACTCTGCTACCCACAGAGCCGCCTGTATACTGTGCTACCCACAGAGCCGCCTGTATACTGTGCTACCCACAGAGCCGCCTGTATAATCTCCTACCCTCAGAGCCGTCTGTATACTCTGCTACCCACAGACCCGCCTGTATACTCTGCTACCCACAGAGCCCCTGTATACTCTGCTACCCACTGACCCGCCTGTATACACACAATTCATTTCACCCTGCTCCCGATGCAATTGCTTCGGGCCTTTTTACTAGTGCAAAACTAAGACTCAGTTTGGCAGATGTAACGTCATCACTAGATAGCTACTCTTGCTATGCTGAGCCTCAGACTACACACTTGTTGCAATGTCAGTCACTCGTAGAGGTCATATGTGGTGACATCATACTGTTAGGAGTCATCATGCTATATTTGGAGCTGTAGGAGCCATCATACAATTGGGGGGGATGCTTGAGGACCATCATGTTGTGTGGAAACCTCATACTGGGTGAAAGTCATCATACTGTGTTAATGGGAGGGTTTTGCAGACCATTAAACTGTTTGGAGGGCTGTGGGGCCATCTTGCTGTCAGTAGGGGGCTTTGATGTTGTCAGTAAAGATTAGAGAACTTTCGCCAAACATGTTTGCCAATTTCAAATTCAGCACGAACATTGATGATTCGGTATGCGATCGGAAACCCAAGCAATTTAGTAAAAAATCATAGAATGCGGCTTTGTTCTGGAAAAAAGTTTGAAATTTAAAATGGCCCTAAGACTTTCCATGATTGTTTGAGGCCAAAACGCTAGCCAAAAGACCTACTTGCTGGGAACAACACCTAAGTTAGGAGTGTTAAGGTACCATCACACGTGGCAATTTTGCTTGCAATTTCATTGGCAATTTGCTGGTTGCAGTGAAATCATGGACACATTGTTCTATTTTGTTGTTGTGTACAAATGGGACAATGTGTCCCTGATTTCACTGCAACCAGCAAATTGCCAGTGAAATTCCTAGCAAAATTGCCGCATGTGAAGGTACCTTTAGGAGTGTTCCCAGCCATCGGGTCTACCATTTTCTTTCAACTTGTAGAATTTTTGAATCTTTAAAATATATATTTTTTAAGCTTCCCGGAGTTTACAGGAGTTTTTGACACTTGCAGGGTGTGAACTTTGGAAACACTGCCAGTTGTGGCAGCAGCTATGAAGTCCAGGAACCTTACAAAGTCCTTAAAACATCAGTTTAAGAAAGCTTAATATATATATATATATATATATATATATATATTTTTTCATTAGAATTATTTTTTTTGGGGGGGGGAGAGCAAACCTTTATTATTGCAGAGGGTCAACAGCGTTCTCTTCTACATTTATGCATTAGCAATTCATATAAAAATAGCATATGACCATTATATGCTTCACATACAAGGTATGATAGGTCTGTTCACACTCATGAAACAGCATATTATGGATATTGCTTCATGAAAATGTGCAAACTTTACTTCATTTCATGCCATACGTTTACAGTACAGTTTTTGGCATGTGCACAAGTGTGTTATATGTATCATTAATATTCAAGTTGTCCGTGCATTGCTGCCCACTAGCCTTAGGGTGCTTTCACATCTGAGTTATGATGTTATTCCCGGCACATCTGGCAGAAGTTGCCGGACCTGCTGCGTAACGCCTAACTTGCAACACCGATCCGGCAAGCCCCATTCATTCCTTATGGGACTTGCGGTCGGGTGCGGCAAGTGTGCTACAGGCTATTGTCGAATGCAGCGACATCTGCTGGATCTGCCCGGAATTACACCTACCGCAGATGTTAAGGCAGCTTTATTCAAAATTCCAGTTGAATTGGTGGTGAGCTGAATAAAATTATTTGTTTTCCTTATTTCTCCTCCAAATATGTCAGGCTTCAATAATCACTCCACCCAACCGCAAACTCAGGTTTTATCTGTGGCATGGGGAATAACATTTTTAACGTACGTCGGGTGCCTTCTACAACTCACCCCATGGGGCGTTAATAAGGAGTTAGGCAACAAGATTGTGCAAATAATAATATCCTGTAGGCCAGGGCCTGCTCCAGGTTTTTGTGGGCCCCAGGCGAAACAGTCTCAGTGGGCTCCTTTAACATATACCATGATTCATAATTTTAATAAAGAGGCTGTGGGCTATAGATATAATATAGAGGCTGATATTAAACTTAAGATATGATATAGAGGCTAATATATAATTTACCTTTGCAGTGTTCTTTTATCTTCAGCAGGGCATCAAGCTCATGAATGCTTACCACACACTGAAGCTGAGCCGCTGCCATTGCGCTTTCCACACACAGTTGTTGGATTGAACTTTATTGGAAAAAATAGCAGAATATTAAATAGATTGATTGATTTTAGCATGGAATGCAAGCAGATTCCATGCTGAAATCCACATCTACATTTCAAAGTGTGAACAGCCCTGCCCTCATATAACCCATGTACATTATCCCTGCCCTCATATAACCCATGTACAGCATTCCTACCTCTGGTATATATGTCCCCATAATGGCCCCATCCTGTTATATATATGTGCCTGTCATGCCCTCATCCTGCTATATATATGGCCCCCATCATAGTATATATGATCCCCATTCTGGTATATATGATTCCCATCCTGGTATATATCTCCCCTCTCCTGTATCTATATGGTTGTCATCCTGGGCCCATCCTGGTATAAATGATCTCCAACCTGGCATATATGATCCCAATCCTGGTATATATCACCCCTTATCCTTTTCTATATCTCCCCTATCCTGTTATATGTTACCCAACCTGTTAGATATGTACCCATCATTGTATATATGTCACCATTCTGGCATACATGGTCCTCCTAGTGTAATATATGGTCCTGGTATATATGGTTCTTCTCCTGCAATATATGTATCCAATCGTGGTATCTATGGTTTTCTTCCTGGTATATATGGCTCTCCTCCTGGTATATCTGTCCCTCCTTCTGGTATATATGTTCCCTTACTGGTATATATGGTTCTCTGTTATGATCTTTACTGACCGCCATTCCTGACTAAATACCGCAACTAGAAGTAGCCATGGGATGTAACTAACCATGCCCTAGACACCTCGACACGGCCGGAGAACTAGCTACCCCTAAAGATGGAAACAGGAAAGTCTATTTTGCCTCAGAGCAGAACCCCAAAAGAACAGCAAGCCCCCCATGGATATTGACTGGGAAACAGGAGAGGAAAAACACACACAGGCAGATAATAGAGTTTAGCAAAAGAGGCCACACTAGCTTGATAGTAAGGACAAGATGGAATACTATTGCGGTCAGTATTAAAATACTATCAAAAACCTCCAACAGCAGATAGTACGAAAAAATAACCCTGAGTCTGCTAAGACTTGCTGCCCTCTATATCTACAGGATCTTCTGTGAATCAAACTAGAATAAATGGATTCTAACATCAGCAGAACTGGAAGTTGCAGACAATAGTGAATAGCAGTTCATACCTAGGAAGAAAACTTCCTAACTGAGAGCAGGTAAGCAAATATGCAGACTAAATATCAACCCACAACTCAGAGCAAGACAAGCAATAAGCAGATCCTCAAGCACACAACATGTGTGCCACAAAATAACCAAACACCATTCACTTAGGTTGCAAGGATTCAGCAGAGGAGGAAGAAACCAGGGAGAGATGTGGACACCTCCAGAAATAATTACAACTGGCAGAGATTGATCAGCTCCAACCACCTATATGCTTCAATCCGAAGCAGACTGCCAATCATCAGGATCAGCTGAGGAACGCTCCAAAACACAGCCAGCTGCATTACCAACAACCACAGGAGGGAGCTCACAAACAGAATTCTTCATCAATGAATTCACAACAGTACCCCCCCTTGAGGAGGGTCGCCGAACCCTCATCAGAGCCCCCAGGTTTACCAGGATGAGCCAGATGAGAAGCACGAACCAAGTCAGGGGCATGGACCTCTGAGGCAAAAATCCAAGAATTATCCTCTGGCCATAACCTCGCCATTTAACAAGGTACTGGAGCCTCCGTCTCGAAAGACGGGAATCCAAAATCTTCTCAACCTCCTACTCCAACTCATCATCAATCAAGACTGGATCTGGAGGAGCCACAGCGAGAACCACGGGCACAACATATTTCCTCAACAAGGATTTATGGAAGACATTATGAATCATAAAAGAGTCCAGAAGCGCCAGCCGAAAGGAGACAGGTTTAATAATCTCAGAAATCCGGTAAGGACCAATGAACCAAGGCTTGAATTTAGGAGATGAAATCTTCAGAGGAACATGGCGGGATGACAACCAAACCAAATCTCCAACACGAAGCCGAGAACCAACACACCGACGACTAGCAAAATGGTTAGCAAAACGTTGAGCCGTCTCCTGAGACTGGTGTAAATTGTCCACCATGCAATCCCAAATCTGCCGTAGCCGCTCAACCACAGAATCCACACTCAGATAGGCAGAAGGCGCACCCTGCCCCGAAGAAAAACAAAGATGAATACCAAAATGACAAAAAAAGGGCGAAACCAAAGTAGCCAAACTCACCCGATTATTAAGTACAAACTCGGCCAAAGGCAAGAAGGCAACCCAATCATCCTGATCCGCAGACACAAAGCATCTCAAATAAGTCTCCAACGTCTGATTAGTTCTCTCAGTCTGACCATTAAACTGGGGATGAAACGCAGAAAAAAAAGACAAATCAATACCCAGCTTAGCACAGAAGGTCCTCCAAAACCGAGAAACAAACTGGGCACCCCGTCAGACACAATATTCTCTGGAATACCATGCAAATGACCAACATGCTGAAAAAACAGCGGAACCAATTCCGAAGAAGAAGGCAATTTAGACAAAGGAACCAAATGAACCATCGTAGAAAACCTGTCACAAATAACCCAGATAACAGTCATCCTCTGGGAAACAGGAAGGTCAGAAACAAAATCCATAGAAATATGCGTCCACTGCCGCTCAGGTACAGGTAAGGGCAAAACCAACCCACTATCACGGGAACAACAAGGCTTGGCCCGTGCACAAGTCCCCAGGACTGCATAAAAGAACGCACATCCTGGGACAAGGAAGGCCACCAAAAAGGTCTACTGATCAAATCCCGGGTGCCAAAGATGCCAGGATGACTGGCCAACACAGAACAGTGAACCTCAGAAATAACTTGAGTAGTCCACCAGGCAGGAACAAACAATTTTCCCCACAGGACATCAATTAGGTCTATCCGCTTGAAATTCCTTAAGAGCAAGGTGTAAATCGGGGGAAATAGCAGAAAGGACAACCCCCTCCTTCAGAATGCTGACCAGCTCCGAGACCTCAAGAGAATCAGACAAAAAACTGCGATAGAGAGCATCAGCCTTAACATTCTTCGAACCAGGGAAGTACGGGACCACAAAATCAAAACAAGTAAAAAACAATGACCATCGAGCCTGCCTAGGATTCAGTCTCTTGGCAGACTCTAGATAAACCAGATTCTTGTAATCAGTGAAGGCCACAACACGATGCTTAGCCCCCTCCAGCCAATGTCCCCACTCCTCAAACGCCCACTTCATAGCCAGCAACTCCCGATTGCCGACATCATAATTGCGTTCAGTGGGCGAAAATTTACGGGAAAAGAAGGCATCGTGGAACCAACAGATCTCTCTGAGACAAAACAGCCCCTGCACAAAATCTCAGAGGCATCAATCTTCACCTGAAACCGAAGAGAGACATCCGGTTGTCGTAACACAGGAGCAGAAGTAAACTATCTTTTAAGCTCCTGAAAGGCGAAAACAGCCGCAGGGGACCAATGCTCCACATCAGCACCCTTCTTAGTCAAATCGGTTAACGGTTTAACCGCGCTGGAAAGATTTGCAATGAACCGATGATAAAAATTAGCAAAACAGACGTTGGCTAAACCAAATTATGAATAGCCTTAACCTTAACAGGATCCATCTCAATAGACGAAGGAGACAAAATGAAGCTCAAAAAAGAAACCTTCTGGACCCCAAAGAAACACTTAGACTCCTTAACATACAAAGCATTGTCATGAAGGATGTGAAAGACAGTTCTGACCTGTGCCACATGAGAGTCCCAATCATCAGAAAAAATCAAAATATCATCTAAATACACAAACAGGAACTTGTCAATAAACTCCCGAAATATGTCATGCGTAAAGGACTGAAAAACGGATGGAGCGTTAGTAAGGCCAAACGTCATCACGAGATATTCAAAATGGCCTTCAGGCGTATTAAACGCCGTTTTCCATTCGTGACCCTGCTTAATACGAACTAGATTATATGCCCCCTTAAGGTCAATCTTAATAAACTGAAAAAAACAGCACTGTTGCGCCACACCACTAAATTTCACCACAATGTGGTTCTATTAAATGAACACTAACCTTTCCAGGTTGTGCAAGAATCCGCACAACCAGATTAAACGTATAGGGAGATAGGGTCCATAAAGTTGATGATCATCAGACCTCTGTGTGAAGAGAGGATATTTTACACTCCTTGAGTTGGTAGAAATCACTTGCTTGTCTCCTCAGAGCCGGCTGATCATGTGATGAACACAGGTGGAGTTTGGATGATGCACTGCCAGGTCCTATGGACTTGCCCAAGCTGCTCGCTACACCGCACTCCCCGAAGGGAGAATAGGTATGAATGATAGAAGGAGCGGTGTTAGAATGCGGCGCTAGGTAACACAAGATCAAGCCTTCATAGAATTACCTTAAGTTTATTACACAAAGCTGCAGGGTGCCACAAAAACGCGTTTCGACACACAAATCGGCGTCTTTCTCTTGAGAAAGACGCCGATTTGTGTGTCGAAACGCGTTGTGGTCGCACCCTGCAGCTTTGTGTAATAAACTTAAGGTAATTCTATGAAGGCTTGATCTTGTGTTACCTATCGCCGCATTCTAACACCGCTCCTTCTATCAATCTTAATAAACTAACATGTCCCCTCAATCCTAGAAAACAAGTTGGAAATCAAAGGTAGAGGGTATTGAAACTTGACCGTGATCTTAGGGTACACATCAGCGGTGTTTTTAAATCGCGGCAGATGTGGTGAAAAAAACCGCATCTGCCGCGATTACCGCATAACGGCTGCACTTGCAGCACACTTGCGGCAAGCCCCATACAATGTTTATGCAGGCTTGCGGCAGGTGCGGCAAGTGCGGTTTTGGCACTTGCGGCAGGTGCGGCCGCAAAAAAATCGCGGCTGACCGCGTTTTTTTTCGCTGCCGCACCTGCCGCAAGTGCAAAAAACGCACTTGCCGCACCTGCCGCAAACCCGCATATACATTGTATGGGGCTTGCCGCAAGTGTGCCACAAGTGTGCCGCAAGTGCAGCCGTTATATGTGTCAATCAAACTACTGTATATTTTTACAGCATTACTCAGTCCTTGTGTTTAACTTCCAGTCAAAGAAATGTCTATTTATCCTAACAATATTTTCAGCATTTTTTTTGTGGTAAATTACACTTGGATTGAAAAAGAACTGCCTACCACCCATAGATGACTAATAATAGATTCTTTAGCTCAGACATACAGATTAGAGAATATGAAAACCTTGTGTGGAATAACATTTCATATCCCAATGCTGATCTCACCAGCTTTACTAAGGAACAGACTGCATAAGATGGAACACCGCACATTCCGATGTCATAGCTGCTGTGTCAGCTCTGGGAAGTGTGTAAGATGTGTATCTATTATAGCACCAATGTCTTTGTGCCATGGCTATCCGTGACATGTTCAAGTATATATTGCCTTTCTTATATACACAATCTGAAAAACCTAATAGAAAATAATGTCCGGTCTATATCACCCTCTCTTGCAGAGAATAGGAAGACAAGAACTGAGCCCTCCTGTTCAGTGATTAAAAGGTGAAGGAAGGGGATCTCTTTAGGTTGTAACTCTAGATAGCAAACAGTTAAAGCGTAACCGCCATTTAAATTTTTGTTTCATAATAATATAGAGCAAGAGATTTTAATAAAATTTAAAATATACTTCATAAGCGAAATCTGGTGGAAAACCATTCAGAAACCTTCCACAAGATGTCCCCACTAGATTGTGTCTGTAGCAGTCATATGTTCAATGAGATCTGTCTTCACACTGAACACGGCCACATAACCATATAAGGGTAAGGGGGTGGGGTCTACACAGTGTCCACACTGCTGACTGCAGCTGATGAGGTGACAGTGTATCAGGCTACAGCACAGTGCTGAGCAGAATGTTAGAGTCACTGCAAACTCATCTCCCCTGTCTTTGGCACAAGCTTCTGTGATCTGTCAACTGGCTTCTTCTCTACTGGCACCCCACACAGCTCATAATCTCTGATCATGTCCTTTCTCTTTTGTCACATTGCATGGTTTCCTGTCAGTTGTTGGCCATAAAACAGCCATAAAATTCTGTTTTTAAAAGCGCACAAAAAAAGTGAGAAAATAAGTCACATGGCAGAAAAAAAGCATTATTTCAGCTGCTCATCATTAGCAACCTGTGCAGTATTGTTTTTTTTCAATGAAATGACATTTACTCTTTAACTATTATAATAATTCCACTAATATTAACGAACATCGAGAGGCATCCAATAATTCCTCTATTTGTCTGCAGAGTTTCATATTGTAATGCAGTTATCGCTTTAACTTGAAAGGAACCTGTTGCATGTCTGATCTGAGATAGTAGATACCCAGTGTTTGTTGCACCTGACTCCAGTAGATGGTCCTACCCAGTGATTGACAGCTATCTCTGCATCCGATCAGCAGTGTTAACCAAAGCCCCGCGGCAGAGATTGCACTGTTCCATGTCATAATCTGAGATCTCACGAAGCGATTGTGGGATCTCTATCTATTACCTGGAGAGCCTGGGGTGCTGTAGTGACCCCTGAAGCTCTCTGGGATCACTTCCTATGGATGGCTGGTGAGCATCAGCATCCACATGAACTGATCATTTGTGTTATGTAAAGACGTGCTACAGCTGATCTCTACATAACATAAGCAATTGGAGTTTGAAGCACTTAGGCCCTCTAGGGGCCAGCGTAAAATAAAGAAAAAACATTTTGTTTTCAAATATGAAAAAAAAAAGTTCTAATCACCCCTCTTTTGCACCATTCAAAATAAAACTATTAAAAAAGTTAAAGAAATACACATATTTGGTATTGCTGCATTCAGAAATGCCCGAACTACCAAAATATAAAATCAATTAATCAGATCCGCAAACCGCGTAATGGAAAAAAAAAGTCTGAACGCCGAAATTACATTTTTATTTAGTCACTGCAACATTGCAATAAAATACAATAACGGGCGATCAAAACAATGTATCTACACAACAGTGGCATCATTAGAAATGTCAGCTTAAGATTCAAAAAATAAGCCATCACACAGCCCCAGATCCTGAAAAATGAGAATGCTAAAAAATGGCGATAAAAAGCGCAATTTTTTTTCAAACTTTACATTTTTGTCACCACTTAGATACAAGTAAAAGTATACATGTTTAATATTTATGAACTCATACCAACCTGAGGCATCATATTGTAAGGCACCTCGGCTGATGCCGATGCCTCTGACTGACAAGCCCAGCTCAGGTTATGCATCGCTACTCCTCGCCGTGGAATGTTCTTAGCTTTCCCCTCCTGTCCACTCTCCTCTCTCCCCCCCCCCCTTTCCCTCTGAGCCACATTCCTAGTGCCTTCAGCCCGCCTCTGGGCTACATATTGCAACCCCCAGGGCACATCCTGTCTCTTACCACTCTGCTCTCAGGGTGAACATCATCGACGATCACCATTGCTGACCAGGCGATGGACGCTCTCAAAGCAGCGGTAAGAGAAAGGTTCGGACGGGTGGGAGCCGAATGGCTAGCCTCCCTTGTGGGCACCAGCTCCCTCCTAGCTGATCCTGCACTGGGTGGACGCAGGTCTTCCAGACCATCACGTCCGCCTATAAGGCTTAGCCCCACTGACAGCCCCAGACGCAGGCAGAGGACCCGGGCTGACAGGGCCGGGCTACCTCCGCTTGCGTCCAGCAACCCAGCAGCCCCCTCTGACACCGCCGTAGAAGCCCCCACACGCAGGCACAGGCTGGCCGTTAACGGACGTACTCCATGCAAGCAAGCCCCTCCCCTTGCTCACAACCAAGTCGTGCCGCCTGGTTGCAGGGACCCCCCAGCGGCACGGCGGCAGCGGTCACGCCGCCGACTCACCGCTCACATTTCCACTGCGGCCCAGGAGGCGGCTCTTCTCTCCCAGCACAGCCGCCAGCCAGGAGCGGGGGCCGCCGCGCTCCCATCACCTGGAGCGCGCTCTTCTCGCGCAGCCCCTGCTCCATCGGGGTCCGCGATCCCGCGCGAGCCGCGGCCTTATCCCCGGTCCGCCGCATCACGTCCTGTGACGCTGCCATCACCGCGTCCTGATTCCCGGCCCGTCGCGTCACTTCCGGTGACGCGGCCGGCAGTGACGCGGCCGTCACGTGACCGGAAGGCAGGCGCAGCTTCCGGCGGCCGCACAACACGTGCAGCGACGTCACTTCCAGCTTGGCGTTCAACCATTCCCCGCGAACGCCCGGCCAGGATGGACCCCGCTACACACCCTCCCAGGGTCACTGCAATTATTAGCTCCGCCACAATCACTGCACACCGCAACAACATGTGGGCAAGTGAGAGCTCATACTCCTCTGCGGAGGAGTCCGTGCAGCAGGACTCCCCTGGGTCATCAGGGGAGTCTCATCAGCCAACCCCCCCCAAGAACCTCAGGCCACCATTCACCGAGGGCTCACGGTTGCCCCCCACCCCTCCCTGCTCTCAAAGGCCACAAGGGCAGTCTGGAGCATCCCCTCAAGTGCAGACAACCCACGGGGGGCATCCACCTCATGGGCACCCCCAGCCCTCACCCCCAACAGCGTCACTGCAGGGAACTGGAGGACCAACCCACGAGGGGACAGCAACGTCATCACCGCCACGACGAAGGTCACGCAGAGAACGCAGATCGTCGAGTTCATCATCTACCAGCCGCAGCAGGAACCGCGGCAGCCATCATCGTTCATCACGCCATACATCCAGAGGTGCAAGACGTCACAGACACTCTCGATCATATAGACGGAACAAGAGATCAACCCGACGGAGGCATCACACATCTTTCAGTGCTTCAACTTCCGCATCGCACAGAAGTCGGTCACGGAGCGACCCACCGAAATCTTCAACCTCGTCAATAGAAGAAGGCCGCTCTCGTAGCAGGAGAACAAGCAAGCGCACGTCAGCTCGACGAATGACCGATGCTACAAACGGGGATCTGGGGAGCCAGCAGATGACGACATCAACCCGAACGGCGACATCAAATGGTGAGTACGGCTTTGCCAATTCTTGGGCAGGGGGTCACAGCTAGCCGTGTCCCGGGAGGGTTTCATTTCTGTGTCCCGGGAGGGTTCCATTGCTGCTGCAGCGCATGCCCCCCTTTGCACACCACATACTGTGCACTCCCACATGGAATACTGCAGGGTCGCACCCCCCGGGTCTCACCTTCCCCCGGAGACGATACAAAAGATATGGGCCAACGATTACATTGATATATGGTCGCTGCTCAAACCTGAGCTGGCCACCGTTGACAAAGAAAGGCTTTCGACCGACCGCATGCCCCACAGAAGGCCCAAAGCGGCAAAAACTTTCCATAACTGGCTTCAGGCCTTTCACATCCTAGGGTCGGTCATGGGTCAAAAGCACCCAGAAAGGTGTACGGAGTTATTCACATACTGCGACACCATCTTCAATTCGTACAAGACCCACGGGGGCTCAGCCTGGTGGAAATACGATCAAGATTTCAGGCGTCAACTAGCCGCGCAGCCCCACCTGGGAGGGGGCATCAAGGCTACTGATTCATGGCTCACCCTCATGCTCTCTCAAAGGTCTGCTCAGTCCTTTCCAGGGAATCCTCTTCCCAGGCAAGGGCAACAATACAGCCAGCCCAGAAAGCAGGGCTGCTGCTGGCTTTTCAACGAGGGCCATTGCAAATTTCAGGGACTATGCAAATACAGGCATGAATGTTCATCCTGCGGGGCAGCCACGCATCATCCAGATGTGACAAGGCAGCCAACCGTCCACTCCCAAAGCCATCCTCCTCTTCCAAGGACGCCAGTGATCGTAGCAGAGATGGCCCCCTGGTTAGAGCGTTACCCTAATAAAGCAGCAGCTACCATCCTTGCTAACGGCTTCACCCACGGTTTTGTCATTCCTTTCATTCCTTCCCCTTTCCCAAAATTCGCACGCAACCTCAGATCTGCCAGGGATAACCCCGAGGTACTGCACAACAAAGTGCTAAAGGAGATAGCGCTAGGCCGCATGGCTGGCCCATTTAAAACCCTCCCCTTCCCCAATTTAAGAATTTCTCCACTCGGTGTAGTCCCTAAGAAGGAGGAGGGCGAATTCCGCCTGATACACCACCTCTCCTTCCCACACGAAAGTCGGTCAACGACGACATCCCGACGGAAGATTCTGCTGTCTCGTATGTCTCCTTCGAGAAGGCGGTTCGTATGGTCAGGGAAGCAGGGCAGGGGGCTCTTCTGGCCAAATCGGATATTGAGGCGGCCTTTCGCCTCCTGCCGGTTCACCCCGGGTGTCACCACCTGTTAGGGTGCATGCTGCAAGACCACTTTTTCTACGACATGTGCCTCCCCATGGGGTGCGCCATATCTTGCTCGCTTTTCGAGCTGTTCAGCTCCTTCCTTGAATGGGTGGTCAAGGACGTTTCTTGGCTCAAATCTGTAACACACTATCTTGACGACTTCCTGTTCATCGGCCCCCCGGAGTCCGATGCTTGCGCCAACGCGCTGCACGCCTTCCAAACAATAGCGGCCAAGTTCTGGGTTCCATTATCAGCAGCAAAAACGGTAGGACCCACAACAACACTCTCGTTTGTGGGTATCGAGATCGACACGTTTGCCATGGTTTTTCGCCTCCCAGCAGATAAGGTCCGGAAGGTATCATCCCTAATTGATGGCTTCCTAACGGTGCAAAAGGTGACACTCACTCAGATGCAGTCCCTACTGGGGTCTCTGGCCTTCGCGTGTAAGGTCATGCCCATGGGGCGGGCTTTCTCACGAAGATTATGCCTAGCTACAAGGGGCATACAGGCTTCACACCACAGGATACGCATCACCAGGACCCTGAAAGATGACCTAAGAGTGTGGAAAGACTTCTTAGCAGGCTACAATGGTCGCACTTGTTTTCAGGAGCCAGAGGTATCCAGTTCAGATATCTCACTGTTCTCAGATGCAGCCGGTAGTTACGGTTTCGGGGTCTTCCTGAGCACATCCTGGTGCGCCAGCAGCTGGCCGGACACCTGGGGCCCGGCGGGTTGGACAAAGAACCTCACCCTGCTGGAACTCTTCCCCATAGTGGCAGCCACGGCTCTGTGGGTGGAGCAACTCGCCAACAAACGCATCTGCTTTTGGACGGACAACATCAGCTTGGTGCATGCCATCAACCACTTGGCATCGTCATCACCACCAGTCATCAAACTGCTTCGCTACCTAGTGCTCAGGTGCCTCGAGTACAACATTTGGTTTAGGGCACGACACGTCCCTGGGGTGGATAACAGAATTGCTGATGCCTTGTCACGTTTTGATTTTCATACATTTCGAGCATTGCACCCGAAAGTAGACAGAGGGGGCTCGGAGTGCCCGAAACTAATGTGGAAGCTCTTGGAGAACGACTGATGCCTCTGGTGCAAGCGTCACTAGCACAAGCCACCTGGCGTTCCTATGGTAAGGCTTGGAAAGAATGGTCCGAACTAGTGCCAGCGATGCCGCAGCAGGTAACACATGCCTTTTTATGCCAAACGATTGCCCACTATTTAGCAATTCTGCACGCCAGTGGCGTTTCTGGCAACGTCGCGCAGCAGCGTCTGGCGGGATTGGCCTTTCACTTTCGGTTACGGGGTTGGCCTGACATCACTAAGAGGTTCCTTTTCACGCAAGCCATAAAAGGTTGGAAGAGGAAGCGAGTAAGCCTCGAAAGCAGAAGGCCCATATCTTTCTCTCTGCTGTCCAACATGATAGACAGTCTATCTGCCCCAGCTGTCTACAGCTGCCCCACGGTACACGAGGTTTTGCTTTTTGCGGCTGCTTTTGCACTTGCCTTTTTCGGCGCGCTTCAGGTAAGCGAGCTTGTCACCAGATCGGCAGAGTGCCCCAGCGGCCTGCTGCGCGACGACGTCATCGTGTGCAACGGCGGGGTCAGAGTGCCCATCAGGCGATCCAAAACAGACAAGCTGGGTCGGGGTATCTGGTTTCCCATATTCCCATCCCCCGGACCACTATGCCCCATCAAGGTCCTATGCCGGTACTGGGACTACCGAACCCCCCAAATTCACTTTTTCGAGCACGCAGATGCTTCCCCACTCACCATCGGCCAATTCACAGCCAAGCTAAAAGCCTCCCTCGCAGGTGTAGGGCTGCAGCCCAAAGAGTATGGCACTCACTCCTTTCACAGAGGAGCAGCAACTGAGGCCGCCAGGGCCGGCCTCACAAATCAGGAAATAAAAAGGGTAGGGCGCTGGAAGTTGGATGCCTTCTTCCGCTACATAAGGCCAGATTTAATTTAAACGCGGCATCACTACCCAACCCACAACCCTACCCCCTCCCCCCCCCTCCTTTTTACCCAGGAAAGAACGGCTCTCCGTGCATGGTGGAACCGGGTCACAATAAGTTACAACAGGCTTTTGCCTACCGGACCCCAGCAAGACATTTTCAACCTGGCATAGTTTGATTTATTATAAAAAAAAAAATATATATATACCGTATATACTCGCGTATAAGGCGAGTTTTTCAGCCCAAAAATTGGGCTGAAAAGTCCCCCCCTCGGCTTATACGCGAGTCAATACGGCGCCCCCACCTCACTGGCGCCCCCACCTCACTTTCTGGGCCCCCCCGCATGCAGCGCTGCGCATATACATTACCTGTCTAGCAGCTGTCACCCTCCGATGGCGGATCGCGGCTCCCGGCTCCGGGCTCCATCTTCCTCGCTGACTTCCTGCTTGTCAGGTGACCGGCCGGCGTCGCGATGACGTCATCGCGCTGAGCCCCGGTCACAAAGCAGGAAGACAGCGAGGAAGATGGAGCCCGGAGCCGGGAGCCGCAATCCGCCATCGGAGGGTGACAGCTGCTAGACAGGTAATGTATATGCGCAGCGCTGCATGCGGGGGGGCCCAGAAAGTGAGGTGGGGGTGCCAAATTATGAGGGGGGCCCTGCTGGGGCCCTGTATACTACCACTGGGGCTATATACTACTACTGGGGCTGTATATATACTACCACTGGGGCTATATACTACCACTGGGGCTGTATACTACCACTGGGGCTGAATATACCACTGGGGCTGCTGTATACTACCACTGGGGCTGTATACTACTACTGGGGCTGTATGTATACTACCACTGGGGCTATATACTACCACTGGGGCTATATACTACCACTGGGGCTGTATACTACCACTGGGGCTGAATATACCACTGGGGCTGCTGTATACTACCACTGGGGCTGTATACTACTACTGGGCTGTATGTATACTACCACTGGGGCTATATACTACCACTGGGGCTATATACTACCACTGGGGCTGTATACTACCACTGGGGCTGAATATACCACTGGGGCTGCTGTATACTACCACTGGGGCTGTATACTACTACTGGGGCTGTATGTATACTACCACTGGGGCTATATACTACCACTGGGGCTGTATACTACCACTGGGGCTGAATATACCACTGGGGCTGCTGTATACTACCACTGGGGCTGTATACTACTACTGGGGCTGTATGTATACTACCACTGGGGCTATATACTACCACTGGGGCTGTGTACTACTACTGGGGCTGCATGTATACTACCACTAGGGCTATATACTACCACTGGGGCTGTATACTACTACTGGGGCTGTATGTATACTACCACTGGGGCTATATACTACCACTGGGGCTATATACTACCACTGGGGCTGTATACTACCACTGGGGCTGTATACTACTACTGGGGCTGCTGTATACTACCACTGGGGCTGTATACTACCACTGGGGCTGTATATACTACTGGGGCTGCGTGTATACTACCACTGGGGCTGTATATACTACTGGGGCTGCGTGTATACTACCACTGTGGCTGCTGCTGTATACTACCACTGGGGCTGCTGTATATACCTCTGGGGCTGCTGTATACTACCACTGGGGCTGCTGCTGTAAATACCACTCTGGCTGCTGCTGTAACACTGCTGGGGCCTGTATATACCACTGGGGAGGCTGCTGTATACCACACTGCTGGGGGCTGTATACCTGTGCTGGGGTCCACCCTCGGCTTATACACGAGTCAATAAATTTTCCCAGGTTTTGGGGACAAAAGTAGGGGGGTCGGCTTATACACGGGTCGGCTTATACACGAGTATATACGGTACATATATATTCAGATATATATATAGACAAGCATGCGGGCATAGAGTGTGATAGCTGGATTATGTGTTTTATACGGCATACCACGCGCAGCGGATAGCAAGCTCAGCGCACACAAAAAATCTTGGGAAGGGGCACGGCATGATACAGGGATGTTGTCGCTTGGATGTTGGCTAATGACCTTTCTCTTTTAGATCCGCCCAGACCCAGCGTCTGGATCTTGGGCCATTCGCAGATATATTGGGCAGCATTGCGAGCAGAAGCCAGGAGACCGGGTGGCGGAAACCTTGGATTCCGGGATATAGCCGTAAATTGGAGAGGCATGCGGGGGCTACAGTGGGCACAGGTCCTGCCCGAGGCAGTGGCCATAGCGCGGCTAGAAGCGGGCCCCATCATTCTAGTCATACACGCAGGTGGGAACGACTTAGTGTCAGTCAGAATTCCCGAGCTCCTCGCGATAATGCAAGTAGACCTGGAGAGGCTCGGGGGCTTCTTCAACAAATTGTTGATAGTTTGGTCAAACATGCTCCCCAGGGCTAGCTGGCCAGGGGCAAGGAATGTGGTGGCGGTGGAGAAGGCTAGAAGGTATGTGAACTCACGTATAGCCAGGTTTGTGTCAGTCAGAAGGGGAGTAGTGGTCGGGCATGACATTTTCGAGGCCGACATCCACCGGTTTCTGCTAGAGGACGGGTTTAGCCTCAATGAGATAGGCCTCGACATATTTCTGTCGGATATCCAGGACGGAGTGGATCAGGCCATTAGATGTATGAGTGGGGGTCGCAGCTCGGGCGGCAGCCCTCGCCACTCCGTGGCCGGTGGAAGAGGGAGTTGGTGAAAGTCTCCCTGCCAAGGACGGCCGAGGCATTCGGGCTTTCTTCCCTCAGGTGTAAGGCGGTTAAGGCCTTGTTGTGAGCTGCGGCCATATATAACTATCCAACCCCCTTTTTTATGCAATAAATGAGTGGTGTTACGTTTATGCCCTCAATAAAGAAGTATTCAAAGATATGCATTGGTGTGGTCTCAATCATTGCGCGGCGGGGAGAACCGGTGGTCGGGGTCTTGACAGTCTGACACGTCAGTTTTACCATATAGTGAGCATGGTGAATAAAAAACCCAAAAAACAATGCAACTGCACTTTTTGTTGCAATTTTACCGCACTTGGAATTCTGTTCCCATTTTCCTGTACATTAAATGGTAAAATAAATGATTTCTTCTGAAAGTACAACTCGTCCCGCAAAAAAAAAAGTCCTTATATATATATTGATGGAAGAATAAAAAAGTTATGGCTCTTGGAAGACGAGGAGGGAAAAATGGAAAATGGAAAATGGCCCAAAGGGAAAAAAGGGTTAAACCACTTTGTTAATAGAAACAAAAAACTTGTCACTACACTTCACCAAAATACAGTATAAAAGTATAAAAATCTTGGTGCTCAAAAATAAAGTCTCTACTCAACTGTGTCAACAGAATAATAAAAAAGTTACAGGTCTTGTAAAATAGTGACCCAATCCAATTAAAAAAAGTTGGATTTCTTAAGAGTCCTATACATTTAGTATAGTTGAAATATTACTGATATGAAGAATCATATTTTCAAGTTCTTTTTGCCACACATTGAACACTATAAAAAAAACAAAACTCAAAAAACAGTTGCATAATTTTTCATTTATTTTTCACCATTTCTCCTTACTTTTAATTATATTTAATGTTTTTCAATAAATCATATGGTAAAATGAATGAGGACATTTAAAATTACAAATCATCTCCCAAAAAACAAACCCTCATATGGTCATGTCGATAGAAGAAAAAGAAAAAGCATGGCCCTAGAAAATGGAAGACTAAAATAAATGTATAACGGAAAATCACAAAGTTGACAGTGTAATCAAGGCACTATATGGAATTACTGTATTAGTATGCATAATATTCTCTATAGTTATCTATAGGTGAAACGTTGGCACAAACAGTGGTTATTGTGTGTATGGAGAAAAAAAACACTTCAATCCCGTGATTTATAGCAGCAGTAGAGTCATGGCCATCCGTTTTTGCCTTAAATCCATTTTTGGGAACATTTTGGACATTTTTTTTCTAAGTCCAAAAATGCATATGCGTTAAAGCATGTGTGTGCGTTTTTTAAAAAAACGCAAGTGTTTTTATGCAGCAGCCCAAAAACGTTGCTATCAGCGTTTTTGGGGTGCTTTCAAAAAACGCATACGTTTTTTTTAACATGGGGGCCTATGGGAAATGCATGCGTTAACGCATGGTACATATAGGCACCTGTGTTAACGCATGCGTTAACGCATATGTGTTTTTCACGAAAAAATTACTAAGTCCCAAAATTTGCCAAAAACGGCCAGGACCTCAGGGGACACTATTGGCACCCTAAGAAAAACGGATCCATTTTTCTAAGGGCTTAAAAAGAGGATTTCTAGGTTTGAACCTGGCCAAAGTCACACTGGTGAGAATTGGTAAATTTGGCTGGTCAGGAAGGTGAACATTTGCTTGGTCATTGAGGGGTTCAAGTTGTATCATATTTTGCCATTTTTGGATTAACCAGGGAACACATTTTACACTCTGGTAATAACTCATCTGTTATGAGTAAATGTAAAAAAATATTTTTAGGGTTCTCTGGAATTTCTGCATTACTGTTATGATTAACATACTCAGTCAGTGGCGTAACTACCGGCATAGCAGCCGTAGCGGTCGCTTTGGGGCCCGGCACTTGTGGGGGGCCCGGACCCAGCGCCGCTACGCAGCCGCTGCTATACCGGCAGCTGCGCCTGCGATACATACAGGGGCGGACTGGCCCAGCGGGCCCCGACACTTTGGGACCACGCCCACTAAGCCCCGCCCCCATACCCCCCTGGGTGCTGTAGGGGGGGCCCGGACGGAAAGGGGGGGCCCATTGGTCCCCTGAGCGCCCCCACATGTCATACTATGTCCTCCTGACCGCTGCCTCCATTACTGCTGCGTCCCCCCGCTCTCCATTACCGGCGGGCAGTCGCGTTGATCTGCCTGTCATGTGGGCTGTAGCCGGCGCCGCTCTTTTTCCTGTATCGCCGGCTACAGCGTCACACTACATGACAGGCTGTGGCTGCGATCAGCGCGACTGCCTGCTGCAGGTAATGGAGAGCGGGGGGCCTGTATATACCACCACCAGGGGCCCTGTATACCACCACCAGGGGCCTGTATATACCACCACCAGGGGCCCTGTATACCACCACCAGGGGCCTGTATATACCACCACCAGGGGCCCTGTATACCACCACCAGGGGCCCTGTATACCACCACCAGGGGCCTGTATATACCATCACCAGGGGCTCTGTATACCACCACCAGGGGCCTGTATATACCACCACCAGGGGCCTGTATATACCACCACCAGGGGCCTGTATATACCACCACCAGGGGCTCTGTATACCACCACCAGGGGCCTGTATACCACCACCAGGGGCCTGTATATACCACCACCAGGGGCCTGTATATACCACCACCAGGGGCTCTGTATACCACCACCAGGGGCCTGTATATACCACCACCAGGGGCCTGTATATACCACCACCAGGGGCCTGTATATAGCACCACCAGGGGCTCTCTATACCACCACCAGGGGCCTGTATACCACCACCAGGGGCCTGCATATACCACCACCAGGGGCCTGTATATACCACCACCAGGGGCTCTGTATACCACCACCAGGGGCCTGTATATACCACCACCATGGGCCCTGTATACCAACCGACCCCAGGGGCCTGTATATACCACCACCAGGGGCCCTGTATACCACCACCAGGGGCCCTGTAATACCACCACCAGGGGCCTGTATATACCACCACCAGGGGCCCTGTATACCCCACCACCAGGGGCCCTGTATACCACCATGGGGCCTGTATATACCACCTACTGCGGAGGCTGCTGTAATACTGCTGGGGCCTGTATACCCTGAGGAGGCTGCTGTATACTGGGGCTGCTGTAATACTGCTGGGGCCTGTATATACCACTGGGGAGGCTGCTGTATACCACTGGGGCTGCTGTAATACTGCTGGGGCCTGTATATACCACTGGGGAGGCTGCTGTATACCACTGGGGCTGCTGTAATACTGCTGGGGCCTGTATATACCACTGGGGAGGCTGCGGTATACCACTGGGGCTGCTGTATATACTGCTGTGGCCTGTAAGGCGGGGTGTCTTGAAGGGGCGTGTCATTGGGGGGGCGTGTCTTGGAGGGGGCATGTCATTGGGGGGCGTGTCTTGGAGGGGGCCCCGTTCAAAAGTTTGCTATGGGGCCCTGCCAGTTCTAGTTACGCCCCTGTACTCAGTGACTTGTGTGATGGTTGTAAAAAAGTTTAAAGAGGACCTGTCATTAACCGTACATGGTGATCTAATTACAGCACTGAATGCAGCATGTCTGCTGCATTCAGGCAAGGGGGTCCCCCATCCCTTGACCCCCCCTGTACCTCGAGATAATACACTTTGAAAACTTACATACTGGAGCCAAATAAGAGGTGGCTAGTGGCTGGAGCCACTTCTCTCACAGGGCAGTTTCACGCCCCCTGTATCTTTAATCCGCCCACCGCCGCCTCCCTCATGCTAATCATCGTCTCCCTCGCCTGCAGCATAACACAAAGCAAAGGGTGCGGTTCTGGCCATGTTAACTATGGAGCAGGGCGGGTATAAACGGTGACATCACCGCAGGAGGCGGGGCAATGCGGCCAGAACCTCACCCCTCGCTTGGTGTTATGCAGCAGGCGAGGGAGACAATGCATATCGATGTGAATGAGAGAAGTGGCTCCAGCCACCAGCCACCTCCTATTTGGCTCCAGTATGTAAGTTTTCACAGGGGGGTCAAGGGATGGGGGACCCCTTGCCTGAATGCAGCAGACATGCTGTATTCAGTGCTGTAATTAGATCACCATGTATGGTTGGTGACAGGTCCTCTTTAAGAAAAATAGTATACATAATAAGATCAAAAAGCAAAAAACTAATGTAAAAAACGTTTAACTTATACTTAAGGTTCCAATACATGTAAAGGTCCGTTACATGGCACGACGTTGGAGCGATGTGATCTTGTGGGCGCGCGCGGTCGTTGCCGACATCATTTTGACATCGTTGGTGAGATGTCACACGTGTAGATATCGTGGACAACTCACCAACGATGTTGTGAGCAGGTATCGTTCGCAAACCCCGCGAACGATCCCTGCATATTGATGTGAATGAGCAAAGTTGTAAACGACATCGTTATCGCGGTGTCAGACATAATGATATACCAGGTTGGCTGATCATTGATCGTCAGGTTTTAGAACATGTTCTCAAACCTGCGATCAATGATCCAACGATTTATCGTTACAACTTAGCACTGTCACATGCAACGACGTCCTAACGATGTCACTGGAGCGCCTCCAAACCCGTGACGTATAAGCGACATCATTAACAATGTTGTGCCGTGTAATGGTACCTTTAGACTAATAGCTATTTGTTCCAACTCCTCTATACACATGAATACTGGGCTAAGGCTGGTTTCACACTAGCATATTTTGGAATCAGGGGCATGCAGGAAAAGTCTGTATTTCCTAGAATTCGCCCAAAATGATGAAACTGGATGCACCTGCACCCCATGCGGGAACATCACGTTGCATATTTGACAGGGATCTGGTCGGTGGTCCTGCGCATGCGCAGTTAATAGAACATGGACCGGAATCCGGATCCACCTGGATCTGGATTCTGGATGAATCTGTGTCTCATAAACCCCATTCAGATGTAACCCATGGTACCCTGGATCTGGGTAGATCGGGGGGTTCAGATTTTTTTTCATGGAGACCAAATTGCAATAAGGGCCCTTTCACATCAGCGTTTTTCGTAATTCGCGGCAGATGCGGTGAAAAAACCGCATCTGCCGCGTTTGCCGCATAAACGGTTCCACTTGCGGCACGGTTGCGGTTTTTTCCATAGGAAGTATAGGGGACTTGCGGCAGATGCGGCAAGTGCGGTATTGCACTTGCGGCAGGTGCGGCAGAGAAAAAAAACCGCGGCTTACTGCGGTTTTTTTCTCTGCCGCACCTGCCGCAAGTGCAATACCGCACTTGCCGCATCTGCCGCAAGTCCCCTATACTTCCTATGGAAAAAACCGCAACCGTGCCGCAAGTGGAACCGTTATGCGGCAAACGCGGCAGATGCGTTTTTTTCACCGCATCTGCCGCGAATTACGAAAAACGCTGATGTGAAAGGGCCCTAAGATGCAGATTTTGAGTCTGAGAAAACTCTGTGGACACCTGTATCCACCCGGATCCAGGGCAAACCGTACACAACTGAATGCACCCGCAAGTGTCTCTGGCTTCATTGAAAGTCAATGGGGCCAAAAACTGATGCGGATGCATCCAATTTAGGCTGAATGCACACAGTTGCAGAAAAACAGCAGTGTGACACCAGTCTAAGGCCCCATTCACACACTGCTTTTTTGGCTGCGTTTTTTTATGCACAAGCTCATCACAAACCAGTAGTAGGTGATTAAACATATAAGTGGAGCACTTGTTTCTATTAAGATACCTTTAGGGCTGCTTTACACACACCAACTTCTGAACAGATCTCTGGTTGCAGTGAAATCATGGACACATTGTTCCATTTGTACACAGCCACAAAATGGAGCAATGTGTCCATGATTTCACTGCAACCAGAGATCTGTTCAGAAGTTGGTCACAGATATCTGTGTGTGTAAAGTGGCCCTTACACGCAGCAACTTTTCTAGGAATTTCACTGGCAACTTACTGGTTGCAATGAAATCATGGAGACATTGTTCCATTTGTACACAGCAACAAGATAGAACAATGTCTCCATGATTTCACTGCAACCAGTAAGCTGCTTGTGATATTCCTAGAAAAGTTGCCGCGTGTAAAGGTACCCTTAAGGCCATGTTACACACACAGATATCTGTCCAGATATTGGTCACAGATCTCTGGTTGAAGTGAAATCATGGATACATTGTTACATTTTGTGACTGTGTACAAATGGAACAATATGTCCATGATTTCACTGTAACCAAAGATCTGTGACCAATATCTGAACAGATATCTGTGTGTGTAACGTGGCCTTTATGGTGGGTTTACACGCCGCGATATCGGCGTCCAATTCCGACCCAACTCCGACAAAAAGTCACGTGGGTTGCGAGTTGGAGCCGATATCGTGTGCGCGTTGTACGGTTTGAGCGTACAGCGCGATGCTGGAACGATGCCAAAACGATATCGGAGTTGAATAGCAGAGCTATTCAACTCTCCGATATCGCAAGGCCGTTGTACCAGCATCGCAGCGTGTGACAGCCCAACTCCGATCTGTACTCGCACCTCACCCATTAACTCCCATGTTAAATGGTCGTTACTGGGTTGGTGGGCGTACACATCGGAGGGACGTTGTTTCCCGATATCGCAGCGTGTAAACCGGCGATGCGATATCGGGAAAGGGGCTGAAAAAAAGCACGCTCCCGCGGCGTTGCCTCCGATATCGCGGCGATATCGGAACGTGTAACCCCACCATCAGACCTTTCTTCTGAGTGTGCCACTCCCGGTTTTGATTGTTCCACTCCTGGCTTTTTTTGAGCTTGTGCGTAAAAATATGCATCAAAAAAAGCAGTGTGTGAATGGGGCCTTAGATGAGCATTCAAGTGTTCTCTATAGGGTAATCCACAGTCAGACAACTGAAGCAGTGATTTATCTAGCGTGAAAACAAAAGAATTGGATATTTTAATTCAAATTACGCAATCCATTTCTCCCCATCTTCTTCTGTCACGGTGTAACATCTGGTTCTGAACACACTCCTGCAACATCTGTTGCTGATGCTAGGCAATGCAGCACTAACACCATGGTTGCTGGTGGGCAACACAAACATTTTTCTGTTACGCCTTAGTCCTGCTGGGACTTGCGTTTTCCCTTCTTGGTCATTGACCAATCCTAAGTAGGAGGCATTATGCAGTGTAAAAATTAACACCCTCCAGAGAATGTCATATCTGGCTATCTGTGTAAAGCCCCCGTTACACATAGCCAGATCGCTAGCGAGAGCGCTGCTACGTCACTTAACCTCTACCTCTATCCTCGTCAGCTTATCCTCTACTGTGGGTAAAATCCTAGAGGGTTTTCTAAGAGATGCTATACTGGAGTATCTGAAGAAAAATAACTTCATGACCCAATATCAACATGGTTTTACGATGGACCGTTCCTGTCAAACTAATCTGATAAGCTTCTATGAAGAAGTAAGTTCTGGACTGGACCAAAGAAATGCAGTGGATGTGGTGTATATGGACTTTTCAAAAGCTTTTGATACGGTGCCACACAAAAGGTTGATACATAAAATGAGAGCAATGGGGATAGGGGAAAATATTTGTAAGTGGGTTAAAAACTGGCTTAGCGATAGGAAACAAAGGGTGGTCATTAATGGAACACACTCAGAATGGGTCACAGTTAACAGTGGGGTACCACAGGGGTCAGTGTTGGGCCCGCTTCTTTTTAATATATTTATTAATGACTTTGTAGGGGGCATACAGAGTAGAATCTCAATATTTGCAGATGACACTAAACTCAGCAGGGTAATCAATACAGAGGAGGACAATTTTATATTACAGGAGGATTTATGTAAACTAGAAGCTTGGGCTGATAAATGGCAAATGCGCTTTAATGGGGATAAATGTAAAGTCATGCACTTGGGCAGAGGAAACAAAAGGTATAATTATGTGCTTAATTGTAAAACACTGGGCAAAACTTTCACTGAAAAAGACCTGGGTGTATGGGTAGATGACAAACTCACATTTAGTGGCCAATGTCAGGCAGCTGCTGCAAAGGCAAAAAAATAATGGGATGCATTAAAATAGGCATAGATGCTCATGAGGAGAACATAATTTTACCTCTATACAAGTCACTAGTGCGACCACACTTAGAATACTGTGTACAATTCTGGTCTCCAGTGTATAAGAAAGACATAGCTGAACTAGAGCGGGTCCAGAGAAGAGCGACCAAGGTTATTAGAGGACTGAGGGGTCTGCAATACCAAGACAGGTTATTAATCTTGGGGTTATTTAGCTTGGAAAAACGAAGGCTTAGGGGTGATCTTATAATAATGTATAAATATATGAGGGGACAGTACAGAGAACTTAACTTTCTAATGATCTCTTTACTCTTAGGCCTGAGATGGGGACAAGGGGGCATCCTCTACGTCTGGAGGAAAGAAGGTTTAATCATAATCACCGATGTGGATTCTTTACTGTAAGAGCAGTGAGACTATAGAACTCTCTGCCACATGATGTTGTAATGAGTGACTCACTACTAACCTTTAAGAAGGGCCTGGATGCCTTTCTTGCAAACTATAATAATACCAGTTATATATACTAGTTCCTTTGATAGGGCGTTGTTCCAGGGAATTAGTCTGATTGCCATATCTGGAGTCAGGAAGGAATTTTTTCCCCCAATGTGGAGCTAGTGTTGCCACATGGTTTTTTTTTGCCTTCCTCTGGATCAACATGTTAGGCTATGGGTTGAACTAGATGGACTTAAAGTCTTCCTTCAACCTTAAAAACTATGTTACTATGTTACTATGTATGTCACAGGTTTTGTGATGCAACAGCGACCTCGCCAGTGTTCTCGCCATGTTTGACACGTAGCAGCGACCGGGCCCCCGCTGTGACATCGCTGATCGTGTCTGAATGTCCTGGACCATTTTTTGATCGTTGGTTTCCCACTGGGCGGCATACATCAGTGTGTTTGACGCCTTAACAACAACCTCATTGGGACTCATAACTCAGCCTTCGTAGGTCTGAGTCATCAGACTAGCTGTTGTGTGACAGGGTCCCAACGACCGCCGAGGTCATTATATGGGTCGCCGTATCGTTGCTGTACGTTGAGTAGATCTGACTGTTTGACATCGCACCAGCGACGGTGTAGCGACGTTCCAGAAATCTCTACCAAGTCGTATCGTTGTCGGGATCGCTGGACTGTCGCCAAGTGTAACGGCACCCTAAGACATGTGAAGGGTAGTTTTGCAGAGCTCAGTGTCACTACAAACACCTCTGAATTTGCAGTTCTGATTCCAAGGCACTGTTAACTTTGCTCTATTTCTCCTTCCCCATACTCAAATAGAGTCCGTGGAGCCTCATTTAGGAATCTCAAAGACAGGACTAGCCAGATATCCCTCCAGGGAAGAACCTAGCCATGGGGTCGCTCCTTGAGGAGACGACCATAACCACCATATTAAGTGGCCCTTTCAGTCAATATCCAGCTCTTTATGAGTTTAAAGATATGACAAGGGAATACCAAGGCCCGGTATCCATCTACAGAAAGCTGTTTCAGGGTGTTGCCCCTCATCACTGTGGAGTAGGATTCTGGCTAGGGGGGAGCAATGCCTAGTAGACCAACATCACGAGGCAATCACTGATCTCCAGGAGACCAGTCCAAGAAAACACTGCGGGCAGCCGGCTAAAGCGCTCAACACAGTGAATTCCTAGGCACATTGCCCCTGGGAATGACGAATATACAAATAGAGTCCATGGAGCATCGTTTAGGAGTCTCAAACAAAGGACTAGCCAGATATCCTTCCCATACTGACAGAGATGACAGCTGCAGATGTTGAGGTGTTAGTAATGGCTCACAACACTGCTTTTTTCCCCTGATTCCAGCAGAATATCACTAAATTTACAGGGTACAGCAGTTGTGATAGAATCACATATTTCTCTGCTAGAACTAGCAGAGCTCACATGTTGAGCCCTGTGTAACCCACCCTCACCACCATTGTATATGGACAAAAAGGTCCTAATAAGTGCTTCGGGGCATGGTTGGATTTGGAGGCACACAGCCAACTGTCCTATAGTGATAATCTCCTACTGATAAAACACTCATTGTATTGAAACAGCAAAGTACAGCCCTAGTAAGTGAAGCATCACTAGAATCGAGGTCTGGGCCCCTACTACAGATGAGCGATGTTCGACTGAACATGTTCGCCAATTTCAAATTCGACCTCTTTTCGGCTATGTTCGAGTGGCTCAACGAATGCGAACGATTTGCTAAAAATTCAGTAATTCGAGGTTATATTCGATAACTGTTCGTTGACTAAAAGCGTTACTGACTTTTCCCATTAATGCTTTTGTTCAATGTTATTATGAGTCTCATTGTCTAGGAACAGAGGGCGCGGGGGAAGGGGGGGGGGCTGGGGAGAGGTCTGTAGTCAAATAAGTGCAGATCTCCAATTTTTGTGTTACCTGCACTTAGTGTGGGTGGTCCGGCCTGTCAGTTAATCAGCACGCATAAAGCAAAGTGCACTTTTTCCACACAAGGGCTTAGGTCATTGGTTGGGTATGTCATATGTCCTTGCCATATAAGAACCAGCCATTTCCCCTCCTTGCCATTTTCTCAGTGTTGGAGCTCAGTGTCAGACGCCGCCGCTGCTTCTGTGTGAAAGATAGAGAGATAGATCGTAGGTTTAGGGACTCCTTCCAAAAACAGCCCTTTTTAGGGCTTAAAAGCAGTGTTTGCCAGGCAAGTGTGTTCCAGTGCTATGTTGAAATCTACATAGATCCTTTGCTTTGCAAGCGTTTTTTTTATAGCATCTGGCCAAATCTAGCCAAGCAAATTCTTTTTAGCTAGTAGCACTGTTTGGCAGACAAGTGTGTAGCAGTGCTGTGTAGAAAGCTACACCTCTTGTGTTTGCAAGCCTTTTTTTACTGCATCTGGCCAAATCTAGCTAAGCAAATCTTTTTTGGCTAGTAGCACTGTTTGCCAGGCGGATGTGTAGCACTGCTGTGTAGAAAGGTACACCTCCTATGTTTACAAGCCTTTTATTACTGCATCTGGCCAAATCTAGCCAAGCAAATCCTTTTTGGCTAGTAGCACTATTTGGATAGGCAGCTGTGGTCCAGTGTTCTGTTGAAGTCTACCGCCATACAGTTCAGAAAACCCCTTTGTATTGCATCTGCCCAAACCTAGTTACCAAAATCTACCGTATATACTCGCGTATAAGCCGAGTTTTTCAGCCCAAAAATTGGGCTGAAAAGTCCCCCCCTGGGCTTATACGCGAGTCTCTCGGTATACTGTGGGGGGGGCGGGCTGTGACCGGTGGCTGGAGGAGGCAGGAGGGGGCTGCAGTGACCGCAGTAGGTCACGTGGGGCCGCCTCATTAGTGTAATGAATATGCACGGCATCCCCCCGTCCATCAGCGGCGGGGTGATGCCGTGCATATTGCACTACAGTGGCCCCCAGCATTGGTACACAGCCCCCCCTCCTTAGTATGGGTCCCCCAGAAGTAATAAACAGCCCCCCCCTCCTTATCATGTCTCCCCAGGCTGCGGCAGCTGTCAAAATGACAAACACCTTATACATCACCTCTCCGGCGCAGCTCCGGCTTCTTCTTCCTGCTGGTGCCGGTGTCATGTGACCGGGCGCAGCCGATGACGTCATCTCCTGCGCCCGGTCACAGCACTAGAAGCCGGAACACGCAGGAAGAAGCCGGGACCGGAGGAGCTGCGCCGGAGAGGTGATGTATAAAGTGTTTGTTATTTTGACAGCTGCCGCAGCCTGGGGGAGACATGATAAGGAGGGGGGGGCTGTTTATTACTGCTGGGGGCCAGTATACCACCACTGAGGGGCTGTATACAGCGCACAGGGGCCTGTATACAGCGCACAGGGGCCTGTATACACTGCACAGGGGCCTGTATACAGCGCACAGGGGCCTGTATACAGCGCACAGGGGCCTGTATACAGTGCACAGGGGCCTGTATACACCGCAGAGGGGCCTGTATACACTGCAGAGGGGCCTGTATACCACCACTGAGGGCCTGTATACACCACAGAGGGGCCTGTATACACCACAGAGGGGCCTGTATACCACCACTGAGGGCCTGTATACAGCACACAGGGGCCTGTGTACAGCGCAGAGGGGCCTGTATACACCGCAGAGGGGCCTGTATACACCGCAGAGGGGCCTGTATACACTGCAGAGGGGCTTGTATACACCGCAGAGGGCCTGTATACACCACAGAGGGGCCTGTATACCACCACTGAGGTCCTGTATACAGCGCACAGGGGCCTGTATACACCGCAGAGGGGCCTGTATACACCGCAGAGGGGCCTGTACACAGCGCACAGGGGCCTGTACACAGCGCACAGGGGCCTGTCCACAGCACACAGGGGCCTGTATACACCGCACAGGGGCCTGTATACAGCGCACAGGGGCCTGTATACAGTGCACAGGGGCCTGTATACAGTGCACAGGGGCCTGTATACAGCGCACAGTGCCTGTATACAGCGCACAGGGGCCAGTATACAGCGCACAGGGGCCTGTATACAGCGCGCAGGGGCCTGTATACAGCGCACAGGGGCCTGTATACACCACAGAGGGGCCTGTATACACCGCAGAGGGCCTGTATACCACCACTGAGGGCCTGTATACACCACAGAGGGGCCTGTATACACCACAGAGGGGCCTGTATACCACTACTGAGGGCCTGTATCAGGGGCGTAACTAGAACTGGCAGGGCCCCATAGCAAACTTTTGAACGGGGCCCCCTCCAAGACACGCCCCCAATGACACGCCCCCTTCAAGACACACCCCCTTACCGAATCAGTGTTAACAGCCTGACGCCACCCAGTTTACCGTATATACTCGTGTATAAGCCGACCCCCCCTACTTTTGCCCCCAAAACCTGGGAAAACCTATTGACTCGTGTATAAGCTGAGGGTGGACCCCAGCATAGGTATACAGCCCCCAGCAGTGTGGTATACAGGCCTCCCCAGTGGTAGTATACAGCAGCCTCCCCAGTGGTATATACAGGCCCCAGCAGTATATACAGTAGCCCCAGTGGTATACAGCAGCCTCCCCAGTGGTATATACAGGCCCCAGCAGTATATACAGTAGCCCCAGTGGTATACAGCAGCCTCCCCAGTGGTATATACAGCAGCCCCAGTGGTATACAGCAGCCTCCCCAGTGGTATATACAGCAGCCCCAGTGGTATACAGCAACCTCCCCAGTGGTATATACAGCAGCCCCAGTGGTATACAGCAACCTCCCCAGTGGTATATACAGGCCCCAGCAGTATATACAGCAGCCCCAGTGGTATACAGCAGCCTCCCCAGTGGTATATACAGGACCCAGCAGTATATACAGCAGCCCCAGTGGTATACAGCAGCCTCCCCAGTGGTATATACAGGCCCCAGCAGTATATACAGCAGCCCCAGTGGTATACAGCAGCCTCCCCAGTGGGTATATACAGGGCCCCAGTGGGTATATACAGGCCCCCAGTGGGTATATACAGGCCCCAGTGGGTATATACAGTCAGGGCCCCAGTGGGTATATACAGTCAGGGCCCCAGTGGGTATATACAGTCAGGGCCCCAGTGGGTATATACAGGCCCCCAGTGGGTATATACAGGCCCCCAGTGGGTATATACAGGCCCCCAGTGGGTATATACAGTCAGGGCCCCAGTGGGTATATACAGGGCCCCAGTGGGTATATACAGGGCCCCAGTGAGTATATACAGGCCCCCAGTGGGTATATACAGGCCCCCAGTGGGTATATACAGGCCCCCAGTGGGTATATACAGTCAGGGCCCCAGTGGGTATATACAGGGCCCCAGTGAGTATATACAGGGCCCCAGTGAGTATATACAGGCCCCCAGTGGGTATATACAGGCCCCAGTGGGTATATACAGGCCCCCAGTGGGTATATACAGGCCCCCAGTGGGTATATACAGTCAGGGCCCCAGTGGGTATATACAGGGCCCCAGTGAGTATATACAGGCCCCCAGTGGGTATATACAGGCCCCCAGTGGGTATATACAGGCCCCCAGTGGGTATATACAGTCAGGGCCCCAGTGGGTATATACAGGGCCCCAGTGAGTATATACAGGGCCCCAGTGAGTATATACAGGCCCCCAGTGGGTATATACAGGCCCCCAGTGGGTATATACAGGCCCCAGTGGGTATATACAGGCCCCCAGTGGGTATATACAGCCCCCAGTGGGAATATACAGGCCCCCAGTGGGAATATAGAGGCCCCCAGTGGGAATATACAGGCCCCCAGTGTGTATATACAGGCCCCCCACTCCTCCTCTGCTGCACACGTCACCTGTAAAGGAATACATCATACTTACTTATCTCTGCCGGCTGCCGCTGTCACCGCTCTGCACCGCGCTCCGTCTTCATCTGGCTTCTTCCTGGTTGTGACCACCGGGCGCAGGCAATGACGTCACAACCAGGAAGAAGCCGGATGAAGACGGAGCGCGGTGCAGAGCGGCGGCAGCAGCCGGCAGAGATAAGTAAGTATGATGTATTCCTTTACAGGTGACGTGTGCAGCAGAGGAGTGGGGGGCCTGTATATACCTACTGGGGGGGGGCCTGTAGCTGACCGGATAGCAGCGTAGCGGCGCTGGGTCCGGGCCCCCCACAAGGGCCGGGCCCCAAAGCGACCGCTACGTCTGCTATGCCGGTAGTTACGCCCCTGGCCTGTATACAGCACACAGGGGCCTGTATACAGCGCACAGGGGCCTGTATACAGCGCAGAGGGGCCTGTATACACCGCAGAGGGGCCTGTATACACCGCTGAGGGGCCTGTATACACCGCAGAGGGGCCTGTATACACCACAGAGGGGCCTGTATACCACCACTGAGGTCCTGTATACAGCGCACAGGGGCCTGTATACACCGCAGGGGGGCCTGTATACACCGCAGAGGGGCCTGTATACACCGCAGAGGGGCCTGTACACAGCGCACAGGGGCCTGTACACAGTGCACAGGGGCCTGTAGACAGCGCACAGGGGCCTGTATACACTGCACAGGGGCCTGTATACACCACACAGGGGCCTGTATACACCGCACTGGGGCCTGTATACCACTGCACAGGGGCCTGTATACCACTGCACAGGGGCCTGTATACCACTGCACAGGGGCCTGTATACCACTGCTGAGGGGCCTGTATAATACCACTGCTGAGGGGCCTGTATACCATTACTGAGGGGTGCTATATACCAGTGACGGGGGGGCTATATAATAGGATGGGGGTCTGCTGCATTTCATACCCTAGGCTTATACGCGAGTCAATAACTTTTACCAGCTTTTGGGGGCAAAAGTAGGGGGGTCGGCTTATACACGGGTCGGCTTATACACGAGTATATACGGTATTTAGTGTAGTACTATTGTTTGGCTAGGTAGCTGTGGTCCAGTGTTCTGTTGAAATCTACTGCCATACAGTGCAGAAAACCCTTTTGTTTGCATCTGCCCAAACCTAGTTACCAAAATTTATTTAGGGTAGTATCAGTGTGTAACTAGGTAGCTGTGGTACAGTGTTATGATGAAATCTACCGCCATACAGTCCAGAAAACCATTTTGTATTGCAAATCCCAAACCTAGCTATCAAAATCTATTTAGGGTAGTACCAGTATTTGCCCACTCAGCTCTGCTGGTTTTACATCCACAGTTTTGTGTGCCTACAACAACTGAGTTGCCAATCAGTTACCCTCATATATGAGTTATGCTGATGGTGGAAAGGGGAATAGATGTGTTGAAAAGGGTAAAAATATTTGTGTGCGTGGGGTAGGTGCTAATGTAACAGAAAGATCTGCTGATCAAGCCAAAGAAAAATGTCTACTTCTTTTCGTGGACAATCTGCTATCCCTTTTTTACGCAGCAGAACATCGATACAATTTGTAGATGAGGCCCAAAAAGTGAGTCTGCAGAGCTGTTCTCTCATACTATAGCCTGGGAGTCAGTGGTCTGCTCCAATGTTTCAGTGAGTCAAGATGAGGAAATGATCTGCACCGATGCCCAAAATCTTTGTGAGTCGGATCCAGGCCCAGATGAAGAAGGGTCTGAGCATAATTTAGACCCTCATTTCCAAACTGTAACCCCTTTTGTTGGAGACAATGAGGCAGATGATGATGAGACTCAGATATCTGATTGGAATGACAACTTGTGCTCAGGGATGGAAGAGGTTGGCTCTGAAGACGAGGAGTATGAGAACACAGAGGGTGATGATGAGGTTGGAGATCCCACTTACTGTCAATCCACAGCCAGACAGTTGATGAGTTCAGCAGAAGAGGTGGAGGAGGATGAAAGTGAAGAGGTTAGGTTGCGGCTTCCTGGATGAGACAGAGTCCTGGAAGCACATCAACAACTGCGTCCTCAGCCACAACTCTGCCTCTGTGCAGAAGTCGTGGTGGCTCTGCAGGTCGAAGGGGCGCAAAGCCTTGTCTAGCCTGAGACTTTTTTCAGATCTCAAAGGATGATCCCGCTCATGTTATCTGCAAAATTTGTAAACAAAATCTGAGTAGAGGCCAAAAAATCAATAGTTTGATTTCTTCATACATGAACCATCATATGGACTTGAAGCATAAGTTACAGTGGGAAGCTCACTGTGCCACAATGCGGCCTAGCTGGCCTGGCCAACCACTGTCTGCCCCATCAAGCACATCTGCAGCCTCTTCATCCTCTGTGACTGTGGGGACAGCTGTGACACAGGCTTTCGGCCGCAGAACTTCCACCTCTTTACCCGCAACAGCCAGTGTGATTGACATGTTGTCAGCTGTTTTGGAAGTGGAAATGCCTGCTGGTATTGAACGCTGTGAGACATCGAGAGCACCATCTTTTTATGAAGACGACATAATATGTCCTACTGCACCTCCCTCACAGTCCAGCAGTTTGTCTGAGATACACTAATCCACCCTGTCTCAGCACAGCAGCCAGCCCTTGGTCCCGCAGATGTGTACAAGTAAAGGACTATTTTCTCCTACCCATGCCAAAGCAAAGAATTTGAATTACACCATCTGCAAGCTGTTGGTTACAGAAATGCTGTCTTTCCGGCTGGTGGATACAGAGGATTTTCGAGACATTATGGCTGTAGCAGTCCCCCAGTACCAGATGTCCAGTCGCCACCACTTCTCGAAGAAAGCTGTGCCTGCACTACATCAGCATTTCTCAGATCAAGGACCTCTGCATCCGTCTGTAAAGTTTTATCAGCATGACTATTCCGGTCATCTACATGCTGGAGCACACTTTAGCCGGTATTTGGAGCCAGGTGGTGGTTTCAAGAGGAAGGGAAGGACGTAGAGGAGGAAGCGTATGAGGAAGGGATAACAAGATCTGAAAGGTCTAGACGGTCGGCAGCACCAAGGCGGCTTGCATGGGAGGGTTGGGGAGAGGGAACAACAAGGCACATGGTAGCAGCCAAACTGTTGGTGAAGGTGCAGGAGCCAAGGAAGAAATGGAGGATAAATAGGCGATGGGCAAGCAAGACTCAGCAGATGAGGGAGATCTTGATCACATTTCTGTTGTGTGAGGTTGTGGGGAGAGGGCAGAGGAAGCAAGCATGAATATTATCCTGCTGCCACCAACACAACAAGGCCTCCTGACGAAGCCACCTTGCACGTAAGAAACGCGTTGAGGGTGTAGGCTGTGGACCTGTGGGCACTCTCTTCCCCATCTAAAGAGCACCTTTACATCTTATTATTTGTCTCAAGGTATGTGACTGTTAGTAGCTCTTATGGTGGGTTTACACACACCAATCATTGTATCCAATCTCTGAACCAATCTCTGGTTGCAGTGAAATCATGGACACATAGTTCCATTTTGTGGCTGTGTACAACATGGAGCAATCTGTCCATGATTTCACTGCAACCAGAGATTGGTTCAGAGATTGGATACAATGATTGGTGTGTGTAAACCCACCATTAGACATAATGATTAGGTGAGATGTCTTAGCCATGGGTGTATGTATATAGCATCCTGACTATGTAACATTCTAGTTGGTGGGGAATTATTATATAAGACATCTATCATTAAGACTACTTATGGGGAAATATCTAGATTAGTATTTTTGTGAACATTACAGCAATAGTCTGTTCACTGTTAGTTGTGTATCAACACAGGATTTGCTCAGTAAACTCACTTTTGTGAATTCCATACGGTTTACAACTATACAGATACGGTTCTAGATGATAAAAATATATTTATATGTATACCCTAGTGGTCAATTATGATGTTTACTTATTCAAGTTTTTGAGTGGAAAACCCAATTGGACTACGTAGTCTTTTGTTTCTCTGCTGTGTTTGCACAGCCAGTGGCTTGTCTTACACTGAGGGTGATTTGTCACATAATTTGTACAAAATATTTCAAATAAAGTTTGCATTTTTGAAAATATTTGTTTGGATCATTCATGCCCAAATCTGCTACCTCCTGAATTTGGGTTAGTGGATTTTTGGGTAATTTTAGGTTTATATACAACAAGGACTTGGGCTTCCTGGATGTGCAGGACACATAAGTGCCTTCTTGCTGCACTACCTGCAACATGATCCTCGGATTGTTAGAATTCGAAGTAATGCTGACTACTGGGTTGCCAAACTGTTAAATCCCCGGTACAAGAATAAATTTGGCCAAATGCTCCCTGCCCTGGAAAGGGACGCATGCATGCAGGAGTGTCAACAAAAGCTTTTAGACAATCTTACTACTGCTTTTCCCCAAAACACCAGTGGTGCACATAGTGAACATTGCAGTTCTACCTTTCCAAACCGGGGAACGTCGAGTCGTCATCACTCAAACGTTCACAGTAACAGTGTATCTGGTACCAGCAATTTCATAGAATCGTTTCACCTTCTTTTAGACCATCCTTTACAACGCCAGAAGAGAAAACAAGTTTGACACATAGTGAACACCTAGAGAGGATGGTATAGGAGTATCTACGGCTGAATATCGATGCCATGACTGTGAACCTGGACCCTTGTGCATTTTGGGCTTCAAAACTGGAAAAGTGGCCTGAGCTCGCCACTCATGGCTTGGAGATTTTGTCGAGCCCCGCAGCTAGCGTTCTCTCTGAATGTGTCTTCAGCGCTGCTGGTAGTGTCCTGACAGCTAAGTGCATGTGGCTGTCCAGTGACAGTGTAGACAGACTAACATTTATCAAGATGAACAAGTCATGGATCTGCAAGACTTTTCCACCCCGGTGTGAGCCTGGGGAGACTAAACGCTTGTGTACTTTTCAATGTGCTGCATTAAACTCCCCATTTCAATATTTCAACTCTCAGGCAATTGATGCCACTTTAGTGGTGGCTGTGCCTAATTTTTTTTTTTTTAAAGGGAAACTGTTGGGGTCTTCTTGCTGTTTGCTGCTTGACCTGAGCAGTGCTCTCTGAGCTCAATACCTACCCCTAACACTCCTGCATTTGTTGCTCAAAACTCAACCTTCAAATGCTGGGCCCAAGCCTACAGTCTTTGTGCCATTGTGGCCCAATACAAAACCTATAAGATGGATACCACTTTAATGTGTTGTGACAATAATTTTTGGAAAAGTGGGAAATGTTGTTTCGGTCTCCTTGCTGTTTGATGCATGACTTGACCAGGGCTCTCTGAGCTCAATACCTATCTGTGACACTCCTGCACCTGTTTCTGAATATTCAACCTTTTTGTCCATTGAAGCAGTGATTAACAAATTTGCTGTATTTACATTCACCATTTTTGGGTGCTTAAAAGCAGTGATTGCTACATCTCTCTTAATGTTTGCATAAACTGTTTTTGGTCATCAAACCAGGTTTTGGAAAATGTGCTGTATACACATTAACAGTTTTTTGGCCCTTAAAAGCATTGTTTGGTCAATCTCACCTGTCCACTAGACCTATACAGGTCACTGACCTAGCTTAATAATTGTTTTCTATAGTATTCAACAAAACGTATTGTCCCACCTGTGTGTGGCGGGGCATAACATTGACGGGAGCGCTTGCATGAGCTTTGAGGGAATCCGGCCCACTAGGCATATACCGGTCACTGACTTACCTGACTAGTTTTCCTGTAATACTCCACAAAACTTACACTACCGTTAAAAAATTCGGGGTCACTTAGAAATTTCCTTATTTTTGAAAGAAAAGTACTTTTTTTTTCAATGAAGCTAACATTAAACGAATCAAAAATACACTCTATACATTGTTAATGTGGTAATATGACTATTGTAGCTGCAATCGTCTGGTTTTTAATGCTATATCTACATAGGTGTATAGAGGCCCATTTCCAACAACCCCACTCCAGTGTTTTAATGGTACATTGTGTTTGCTAACTGTGTAAGAAGGCTAATAGATGTTTAGAAAACCTTAGAAAACCCGTGAACAAGTACTGTATGTTAGCACAGCTGAAAACGGTTTGGCTGAGTATAGAAGCTATAAAACTGACCTTCCTTTGAGCTAGTTGAGAATCTGGAGCATTACATTTGTTTGTTCTATGAAACTCTCAAAATAGCCAGAAAAAGAGAACTTTCATGTGAAACTTGACAGTCTATTCTTGTTCTTAGAAATGAAGGCTATTCATGTGAGACATTGCCAAGAAACTGAAGATTTCCTACCACGGACTCTAACCAGAGTAGAAAGAGAAGTGGGATGCCCCGCTGCATAACTGAGCAACAAGACAAGTAAATTACAGTCTCTAGTTCCTCAACTGGCAGCTTCATTAAATAGTACCCGCAAAACTCCAGTGTCAACGTCTACAGTGAAGAGGCGACTCCGCGATGCTGGCCTTCAGGGAAGAGTGGCAAAGAAAAAGCCATATCTGACGCTGGCTGCTAAAAGGACCAGATTAATATGGTCAAAAGAAAACAGACATTGGACAGAGGAAGATTGGAAAAAGTTTTATGGACAGACAAATCAAAGTTTGAAGTGTTTGGATCACAAAGAAGAACATTTGTGAGACGCAGAACAACTGAAATGAAAAATAATTATTTCTAACCTTGTCAATGTCTGGACTATATTTTCTATACATTTTGCAACTCATAAATAAAAGTATAAATTTTCATGGCAAACACAAAATTGTCTGGGTGACCCCAGACATTTGAACGGTAGTGTATAGTTGTACCACCTGTGTGTGGTGGGGCATAACATTGACAGGAGCAATTGCATGAGCTTTGAGGTTATCCGGCCTATACAGATCATTGTCCTACCTGACTAAGTTTTCCTATAATACTCCACAAAACTTATAGTTTTCCCACCTGTGTGTGGTGGGGCATAACATTAACGGGAGCGCTTGCATGAGCTTTGAGGGTATCCGGCCTAGAAGGCCTATACAGTTGACACATCCCTGTATTGCTGAGCAATGTTTAACCTTGAAATGCTAGGCCAGGTCCTGTTCCAGACCCTGTGCCATACATGCAACCTGGGCCATTCAGCAATTTTTGGTCTGGGACCATTGATGCCATTTTGCTGTGGTCTGACTTTTTGGGAAGAGTGAGGACTCTTGTTGGGGTCCCCTTGCTGTGTAGTACATGATTTGAGCAGGGCTCTCTGACTGACATGCCTATACCTGTGTGTCATCTTCCTTTTACTCCTCCTCCCCTCCTCTTTTTCCTTAATGTAGAAAACCATTGTCACTTTTCCCCTGTAACTCATCCGTCTGTCAATTCAAAGTCAGTTTCACTCACCTCTGAAATTTTAGGTGAATTTTAACCACCTTCTATTTTGAAGTGCTTTGGAAGAGTGTGCAAGGCTAGCACAGACCGTGTATCATGCACCCATGCTACGCCATGAGACTATTTGTACTGTGGGTAGATTGTTGTCACTTTTCCTGGTGTCTGTTGTCTATTCTGAGTAGTTTGGCAGCTTTTGGATACCATTGAAGGTGTTTTCTATTTGTTTGCTGTTGCCTGCTATTGATTCCAATGAGGTTCGACGAACAATTTTTCTAACACACCCCAATTCAGCAAATTGAATCGAATTAGAACACTTCGGTGTTCACTCATCTCTAGCCCCTACATTATTGTGCTCTCAGATTATATAGCAAAAACCTTTTGACGGATTCACTTTTACATGCAACTTATTATATGTTTGCATACAGGTTGGACTTCATAAGATGTCTGTAATATATATAATATTTTCAGGACATACTGTATATTCCATCTACCCTTGCCTTTTTTATGACTGATGATTTATGCCTCCATTCCACAGGTGCAAAACTCCTCTCTTGACCTTTTGATGCAGCATGGTACTGTATATGTATTTTTATTCTCATTTCCTTTGTTTTGACAGACACTTTAGTAAACTAGTGGACATCCTAGCTCTTCTTGATACTTGGCATTTCCTATGCATTCATAAACAATCCTTTTTCTTCTGTTTATATTCTTTAGAGTCCATTACCTACCACAGTACAGTTTCTCTACGTTTCTTTGGCCTCTTACATCCTAATTTTCAATTTGTACTAACCAAGATACTGATTTTGCTTATAATACAGTAATACCTAGGTTTTCGTCGACTTTGGATGTCGTCAGTTTCGGTTATTGTTGATATTTTCCACAAAAAATTTGTCTCAGTTATCGTCGTTCATCAAAGATTTTATTGTCATGCATGAACACGTGACCTCCTCGCTTGCTTTGCGTAAACAAAGTACCAGTACGTTCTTCTGCGGTGTGTAGACTTCAGTGAGCACTCTGTTTATCTGTAAGTACTGTTCAGTGATGTACATACAGTACTGTATGTGTAATGTATGTGTGCCTGCTAATATAGGGCTTTGAGACTTACTGTATAATGTAAAATGTACAGTACTGTACATAGTTTTGTAGGATGCATACTGTGTACTGTATACTGTACATATATAGTACCGCACTGTATATACAAATCTATGTAGGGATGACCAATGTCTGTCACTCCAACATACTAGTTGCCCGGCCTAGGCTATGCTGTACATAGCACAGTACAGAAACAAGCCTCGCTGTAGGTTCCTTTTCTATTGGACTGTATCTCTATGTACTATATGCTAATACTGTATGTACTGTACATTAAGTGTTAATATGTTAACTCGTTTCTTTTAGTTGCATTAATGGACCAAAGAAAATTTGAGCAGCCATTTGAAGAAGGCCAGGAAAATGATCGAGATAAAAAAGCAAATTATTGAGAAGTTGAGAGTAGAATTAAGAAAGCTGAAATCAGCTGCATGTGCGGTAATTTGCCACCCACGATAAGTTCCATTGTGGCGAAAAAGGAAGCAATAAAGGAGGCTAATGTGACAAAAGTCGTGAATGCTCTATCAAAACAGAGATCACAAGAATTGAACATGTCGAACAGTTATTTTTAATTTGGCGATTCTGTTTCAGAGGCCATCTTATGTGAAAAGGCCAGATTGTGGTAGGCCAATCTCATTAAGAAAATGCCTGGGCCGAGCTAATGTACTTTCTGATTTTAAAGCCAGCAAAGGCTGGCTCGAAAAATTCAAGAAGCGCACTGAAAACACAATGTTACTTATTTGCACCCTAGGGAAGGGGCACTTGGAACCGGGCCCTCTCTTTACTTGTGGGGGAATGTCATGGCGACGTCAGCCGGCTCTGTATGCCTAGGTGCATCAAATGAAAGAAAAGTATAAAGTCTCACAGGGAGCGCTAAGGATGAACGTATGATGGTATTTAAGCAAAATTAACAAACCTTTATTAATAATCCTCCTGCAAACTCCACAACATGTTTCGACAATGCAAAAGACCGTCTTCATCAGGTGGTTGTCCACCTGCTGCACATAACAGCAGCGCTTATAACTAGTGTCCATAGATCCTACACAGCGCCCCTTTCTCTTTTTGTTTTACATAGGTGAGGCAAATAAAAGGGGAATTAAGATAAAGGAGAAAAATAAAGTTTATAAAAGTATTTTGTGACACCGCTGCATTTTGTGAGCCACCACTGCAATTGAGGCCGCTGGGATGATGGTAGATGCAGCTAGATAGTGAAGCCCTCTATAGGTAGGGTTATCCCCAGGGCATCCAAAGGTGTAGTGTAAAAGTGTAAAGTTCTCCGTACCTTCAGGGAGCATACACAGTCTCTGCGCGGTTGCAGCTTCTCTTCTTTCCTGTGAATAAAAACTGAAGTCCACACCATACTAGGCTTTACAGGGCTTTTACTCGTAACTTCTCACTTAACAGTTCACAACAGCTTCGCAATTCTTTCACAGAGGTTACAACAGACCTGGGCTCACACAGCAACTCTGTACAGTTCTTTACGGGCTTAGATTCTCACTGCATCTGGGATGGTTCATCTGTGTCACGCTCAACTCAGTGTATCTCTCGGGCCCTTTCGTTCTCCTCTCCCATGTGGTTACGGTCCATCCGTCATGGGCTCTTTAGTGATTTGTCCACTCTTTGGGTCACTAACCCTAGTACAATGGCTTTCTCCTTCACCACAATGGTGGTTAGGTACCATAGAGTTCCCGTACCCCGCTGGGATTTCGTAGTTGAGGCTTAAAGTTACCCGGCCACATCTACAGAGTCGGCACTCTGGTTCTTTGGCCCAGCCACCAGTGTCCCAGGTTAATCAGGCACACCTGGCTCCTTCTGTCCTTCCACAGGTTCAGCCTGGGTCCCCAGCCGGCCATCAGTGGTGTAGCTGATGGGCCCCTCTATTCTCGGCTTGGTCTCAGTCACTCCTCAGCTGATGGGTGTTTCTGCTTAGCAGTTCTATACTTCCTCCAACTCTCCCACTTGAGAGACTCCCGCTAACTTAGTGTTCCTGGGTTTTTATTCCAGTTCCTGCACCCTTTCCCGGGTGCTGTACTATGCTTACCCTCACTTTGCTCCTCCCACCATCCCTTGCCTGACATGAAGTGACTTAGGCACAGCATTGGAGTGTGTGTGTGGGGTGTTGGTGTGAGGTGACCGCCCTACCAATCCCAGCTGTAGTTCTCCTCTGTGGCCACCCTGTCGCAGGGGACGCCACAATTAGGCACGGCAAAGCTTTGAGTTCGGACAAGTCTGGGGCTGAAAAAATTGTGTCTGAATTCAATGATTTTGTAGAGGCTGAAGGATTCATCCCACAAGCCTTCAACTGTGAATGGACTGGCCTCTCTAGGAAGAAAATGCCAAAGAGGACATTCATTACACAGGAGAAAAAGGCACTGCCGGGACATAAGCCTATGAAAGATAGCGTAACTCTTTTGTTCTGTGGTAATGCAAGTGGTGACTGTAAAGCTGTTATTGATAAACCATTCAGAAACTCCTAGAGTGTTTAGCAAAAACAATGTCATTAAAAGTAAATTGTGAATTGTGTGTAATGTGGAGGGCAAACAGGAAAGCATGGGTCACAAGGGCAATTGTCATTGAGTAGATGAATGTTTAGCCCAAGTATGAAAAAAATACCTCCAGGATGGTCAGTTGCCCCTTAAGTGACTCCTGATAATGGGCAATGCCCCTGCACACCATCCAGATTTGGATGACACATTGTTGGAGCAGTTGAGTTTTACCACGGTGAAGTCACTCATCCAAACCATGGATCAGAATGTCATTTCAAATTTCAAGAAACTGTACAATGTTTCAAAGGTGCTTTGAAGTGACATCAGATACAGAATTGACCTTTAAGGTACCTTTACACACGGAAAACTTTTCTAGGAATTTCACTGGCAACTTACTGGTTGCAGTGAAATCATGGAGACATTGTTCCATTTGTACACAGCAACAAAATAGAACAATGTGTCCATGATATCACTGCAACCAGTAAGTTGCCAGTGAAATTCCTAGAAAAGTTGCCGCGTGTAAAGGTACCCTAACAGAATTCTGAAAAAACATTTCACCATTCTCAACTGCATTAGCCTGGTAGATAAGATTTGGCAGGGAGTGATACACAGGTCGATGAACCCTGCCTGGATGAAATTATGGCCAGAATATGTGCATGAAAGAGATACAGAAGAAGTTGAGCCTTCCTATGATGACCTTACACATGTAGTGCAGTCAATTGTTTATTTGGAGAAGACAATGGGTTTGGAAGTGAGTGTTGAGGATATGGATTAGTTGGTAGATAATCATGGTGAAGAACTCACTACTGAAGAACTGAAGACCTTCACCTAGAAGTGCAATAGACGGCAATGGATCACCCAGATAAACCTGTTGCAGGCTCTGGCTGCAACTTGTTTAATGATAATGTATTGTCCCATTTTAGGCAAATCTTAAAGGGGCAGCAGAAACAGACCTTTTTGGACAGCTTTCTTATGTGACATGGGTTTACTGACTCTAAAATTGGTCTTTCTCTTACCTCATCGCCATCTTCTACACAAGAGTCTTTAGAAAACTAAATGTTAAATCAGTCTTTACTTTTTATACAGTATTCATGTTACAACACTGTACAGTACTGTACTGTAATTTCTCATTGTAGTATTTAAGACTATATTTGCTCTCTTTAAAATGTGTTTTTGCCATGTTTTTTTGAGTATCTAAAACGTATTAATTGATTTTTCATTAATTCCAATGGAAATCATTGCCTCGGTTTTTGTTGGTTTTGGTTTTCACCGATCGTTTTCGGGCGATTATCGACAACAAACGAGGTATCACTGTATTTTTTTTTATTTATTTAGTCTTTTTCCTCTTTTTATTTGCACATCATATACACTCACTATCTATTTTTGGTCTCTTGATCCAAAACAATGCATGTAAAGAATAAAAAAATTATACAATCAGTGTTTTTTGTTGAGCCTGGAAATTTTTAATAAATCTATGGTTGAAAAACTGTAAGACTCTGGAATGCTGTTTTACTTTTCTCTATTTATGTGGATATTTGGATGAAGTGTATCGGGCTTACATAGATCATGCACCCACCATACATAAATTAGCAATTAAACTGTACAATGTAATAGCTCCAAATGTAGATGAGAATTAAAAATTAAAACTACGTTTCATTCAGCTCTGCAGCTAATGTTTTATGTTGTTGCAGTTTGACATGCTAAAATTGGTGACATTTTAGCAACACTAAGGAATTTATTAAAGGAGAACTTCAGGAAGATAATAATTTTTTGTATGGTCACTGCAGACTATAGACTATAATGCTAAGATGACTGTTACATTTGTATTATTTTTAGAATTATTATAAATGCCTGAGCAATTAGCTCTTCCCCATCGCTCTGCAGTGAGCATCTGTGCATCTGAGAACAAACACTTCCTCCTTCAATCAAATGGGTGTGATGTCACAGCTGATCCTACTTGACACAGGTATCCTATTCTGGTCTCTGTACAGAAAGAGATCTCCAGTCTTCAACTTAGTCTAGAAACCTGTTGTGATGTCATGCCCACATGATTGAAGGAGGAATGAGAAAGTGTTGGACGGTGCTGAAGCTTTCTGAGAGGGAGGAGTAGAGCTGCTCGCTTGGGCATAACATATTGACCCCAATGGGAGTGATGACTGGCAAGTGTGGCACCCCACTGGTCAGGCGTCACAATTGGGGTACTGCACCCATAAATGAGTGTGCGGTTACCCCTGTCACAGTGTGAATGCAGGCTTTGTAGGAGGCTCCCATCCCAGCACCCCTACACACCCACCTAGAAAAATGGTTGGAGATAGTCCCTAGGGGGAGTTGGGGGAGGAGGCAGGTAGCAAAAAGGGGGATTCTAGCTTGCCTCGAGGGACGAAGGAGCGCGGGAGCCCCAAGAGAAGGGGGAGCTCCAAGAGAGGGGGCCTGGAGAGAGAGAACAGGCAGCCCAGACTGAATGGGGGGACCCCCCAGATCGGAGTGCCTATACTCCGGGAGGGAACACTGGTCTATTTACTGGAGTGCCGATTCCAAAGACGCGGCACGGGGAGATCAGCCCCTGAGTCGTCAACACTGGACGTTGTGGGTCCGTCTACCGGCCTCGACAACCTGTCAGAAGGAAACCAGTCATGCCAGGATAACCCACCGGGGTCGAGTCCCAGTGCAGGAGAGAGGGAGAGTGGGAAGCCGGGATACTCAGAAAGCACACCCAATCAGGCCTGGTACTAAGCACGCTGTTCCAGGACAGGCAGCAGCAGCAGGACATGGGTTACAGCAAGGAAAGCATACAACAGTAGACTCGAGAGCCCACTGTGACTACCCAGCCGGCTACCTTTACTTACCAACTGTTGTCCACTGTAAACTGTATCACCACCAGCATTGTTCCAGTAAAGTACCCCTGTAGAATGACAGAGTCTCCATGTGCTTGTTTCACTGCTGCATTGCAACTTGTTTATTTCCATCATCAGCACTTCGAACACTGTGGGTGCATCCCTGCCCCAGAGGGCCAGCTCCACCTGCAGGGAGCTGTACCATCTCGGCTGCTGTACTATCGCCCTCCGGAGGTCTGAAGTGGCACTGGTGCTTAATCACCAGAATCTGCAGGTGGCGTCACGTTGACTTGAACTTTATTCCCTTTCAACTACCCCTTTTTTAAAGCTGAGCACCAGGGCCATGTGTCTGGGCCGGCCACCAGTGACATCCCAACCGCAGCAGAGGGCCCCGATACCCGAGTTTCCATACCCTGGGGTGCGTCAAAGCAACAGGTATAACTGATGTATGATTCTAAACATTTTACAAGTGTAACAGGCAGTTTAGCATTATAGTCTAGGAGTGGAGGGACTGTACAAATTTTTTTATCTACCCGGAGTTCCCCTTTAGGTAAAATTTTTCACTTTACACATAATGTATGAACTAAAATAGATGATGTCTCACCTTTACACCTACAATTTCCAAATGTTGGAATAGGCCATCAACAATGCACATGCAGAACACATACATAATGAGAAAGAAGAAACAATCACATGGAGGAGATTAATATTTTAATTACACACTTTTTACATTATGAAAAATATGTCATACATAGTGTAAAAATAAATCTGAAGATCAACTTCTCACCATGAACAAAAAAAAAATAAAAGCAAAGTACAAACATCTAACAATGTAAGTCAGTTCTATGGTGAAGAAATGAAATCCATGTTTCCTTATGAAAAATGAGTACATGAAAAAGTCTGAAAAACTAAATGAGTCCTGAAATTAAAATAAAGGCAAGTTTCTGTAAAGTTTTATAGCCCATGGTAAGAAAAGAAAAGAAAAGGACCTCAAGAATACAAATCCCTCTTTTTGGATGGATGGAGTTACACACACAGTTTTCAGATGAAACTGGCTAATATCAATATTGGAATGGATTGTCAGAGTTTTCTAATTTGATTAAAAAAAAACTTAGCTTTTCATCCCAGTAGAGTAAAACCTTTCCATTCCTTACACAGTATTTGAGATTGTTGATATAAATTTTTGTCGGTACAGGGTAACGAAATTGGGTATAACCCGCGCTGCTATATTATCCACAAATACAAATTCAGATCAGTTCATGCAGATCACAGATGATGTATTATGTCAACATGTTTCAGAATCACCACAGGCTTCTTCCTCAGGATGATGATTGATGATTTGTCTTGAGGAAGGAGCCCACGGTGGCTCTGAGACACGTTGACATAATAAAACAACTGTGATCTGCATGGACTGATCTTAAAGTGTATTTGAGGATAATACAGCAGCATGGGATATGCCCAATTTTGTTACCCTGCATCGACATCTTTCCACGTGGATTCGCAGAAGCTGTCATACGCGTGATATAGTGGTTGTGTCTCTCACAACCACCAAAGGTGGGCCTCTCCTACACTAATAAGGCATTTATTTGCTTATATAAATTTTTGTGGCAGATGGATAGATTTCACATTAATAGACTGATGATATAAACTTGGTGAAATTCTGTGTTTGTAAATCCAGTGAGTGCTAAAAGAAAGTCATGGCATCTTGACCGCTGTGATTAAGAAGAAAAAAAAGACCTCACTCAAATTCAAACGGCCTTTGTAAATGTCTCCATGCAGATGTTTTGATTAGTGGTGCTTGATACAATATTGTATTATAACCAAAGAAACTAAACAGTTTATAGAGTATGACAACTATAATCAAATTATTTGGTACAACAGGAGCGGCAATGAGTTGTCAAGCCATATATCTGCGGCCTACAGCTGATCAGCTGAGAAGTCTACAATCATAGGTTACGCACCAAGTGCCGGTAGCAGTGCACCAATAGGCTACATTCACACGTAGTTTATTTCTGCACTGCGTAAAAGCAGTGAAATGCAGCGCCGTAGCGCATCCCAGCAAAAGGTTTGGCTTATGCTGAAATGCATTCACATGTTCCGTAATTTTGCAGATGCACTTATCGATGCAAAGTGCATCTGCAAAAAGAATGACCATGTCAATTGTTTGTGCCTTTTGCAGTGTGCTTTTTATTCAACTCACCACGTTCCCCTGGTGATCGCTTCTCTTGCCAGCACCGCAGGATCTTGTGCAGGACCTTAAACAGCACCATGTGACCGGGCAAAGTCGCCGGTTACATGGTGCGGCAGGTCCTAAAGGCCATGCTCACTGTGTCCTGGTGGGGGATCAGAACACACGCTGGAGGTCACCGAGGGAGAGTGGTGAGGCAAGTATAAAGCACATTATGAAAGCGCAAGCTGTTGCACCAAAAATGGATCCTCACAAAAACGCTGTGTGTGATCATAACCTTAAGCCACACCACTTCTTGCAGATCACTGGATATAGACTATGGATCCACCACTGGATTTGGTGGTATGTGACTGTGCACACTATAAAGGAATACATGAAAAGTCTGTTTATTTTCAGAAAAAGTACCACTCTTGTCTACCGACTACATCTGATCTTACAGGTTTGCCTTATTCACGGAAATGAGAAGGCTGAGCTACTAAAGGTGGTGCTGTTTCTGGAAAGAAATGAACCCTTTTTGTTCAGATTTCAACAATAATTTCACATTCTAGGTAGTGAAGAAACTAAGCTTTTCAAATTAGGAGACATCACAACATTAGGCGCAATGACATCGCAAGCATCAGACTAAGGGTTGGACGTAAATCTTAGTCTGTCCTTGGGTTACAATATTTTAAAGCATATCATTTCATTAATCATCCCTGTGTGACTTAGATTTTACAAGGCGATTTGTTACTCAACTATATTTCTTCATGGTACTATTGGTTACAACATCGACCCTTTTCACAATAGCAGCATAATACTGAAAAGCACAGCCAAATATAACAAATGTCCTGCTGCATTCTGCAATACAAAAATCAACCTAAACAATAAAATCAACAGTGTTTTTTTTTTAAAAAAGGTACAAAAGTCAAAAATAAACAAAATATGTATACCTCAACATAAGTAATAGGAATATACATACATCTCTCAAAAATGACAAAAATATACTACATTGTATTCACTTACATTTTCTAGTATATGTACATGTGGCTGACTAGCTAACGTAGTGGGCAGTAACCTGTGGCTCTGACGCTGCTGGGAAATTACAACTTTCCAACTTTCACCATGCCTTCATTGCCATATAATGTAGATGTGGTTTGTCAACAAGTGAAGTTGTGAATTAAGCAGACTACTAGCCATTTTAAAGCAAGTAAAGTAAGGTCTATGGTATACAATGCTTTACAGCTATGTCTTGATTGAAAGGGAGCCTGATTGACAGTATATTTGTCTCACCCGAATCATGAAACTTTAGCTACATTATTGCAGCATGGAGTGCTGTACATGTAAATGCTAATGCGTTTCAGAGAAAACTCTTTGACCAGCCATCCTCTACTATGAGTCTTGGCTGACTAATCTAAGGCAGGTCCTCGATAGCTTCTCCCGACCCTGCTCTCCTAGGCTGTCTTTTGTCTCCCTATACACACATAAATATAGAAAAAAGATCAGCACTTAATGCATCATCTTCTTATTCTTTCTTTATTCTTTTCATTTATTTTATTCAAATACAGTGATTATGAATTGAGAAAGTCTCAAGCAGAAAGCCGAAACGCATCTTAATCACTGTACGGTGGGGAAAAATGTATTTAGTGAGCCATCAATTGTGCAAGTTCTCCCACTTAAAAAGATGAGAGAGGCCTGTAATTGACATCATAGGTAGACTTCAACTATGAGAAACAAAATGAGAAAACAAATCCTGAAAATCACATTGTCTGATTTGAAAAGAAATTTTTTCTCTAATTTTGGTGAAAAATAAGTATTCGGTCACCTACAAACAAGAAAGATTTCTTGCTTTCACAGACCTGTAAGTTCTTCTTTAAAAGGCTCATTTGTCCTCCATTCATTACCTGTACTGGCACCTGTTTGATCTTGTTATCAGTATAAAAGACACCTGTTCGCAACCTCAAACAGTCACACTCCAAACTCCACTATGGTGAAGACCAAAGAGCTGTCCGAAGGACGCCAGAAACAAAATGCACCAGGATGGGAAGACTGAATCTGCAATAGGCAAGCAGCTTGGTGTGAAGAAATCAACTGTGGGAGCAATAATTCAAAAATGGAAGACATACAAGACCATTAATAATCTCCCTCGATCTGGGGCTCTACGCAAGATCTCACCTCGTAGGGTCAAAATGATCTCAAGAACAGTGAGCAAAAATTCCAGAACCACACGGGGGAACCTAGTGAATGACCTGCAGAGAATTGGGACCAATGTTACAGAGGCTATTCATCAATAACACACTACGCCACAGGAACTCAGATCCTGCAGTGCCAGACATGTCCCCCTGCTTAAGCCGTTACATGTTCCGGCACGTCTGAAATTTGCTAGAGAGCATTTGGATGATCCAGTAGAGTATTGGGAGAATCTCATATGGTCAGATGAAACCAAAGTAGAACTGTTTAATAGAAACACAACTTGTCGTGTTTGGAGGAAAAAGAATGTTGAATTGCATCCAAAGAACACAATACCTTCTGTGAAGCATGGGGGTGGCAACATCATGCTTTGGGGCTGTTTCTCTGCCAAGGGACTGGGATGACTGATTTCTGTACATGAAAGGATGAATGGGGCCATGTATCGTGAGGTTTTGAGTGCACAGCCACTTCCATCAGTAAGGGCATTGAAGATGAAACATGGCTGTGTCTTTCAGCATGACAATGATCCCAAGCACACCGCCAGGGCAAAGAAAGAGTGGCTTCGTAAAAGCATTTCAGGGTCCTGGAATGGCCTAGCCAATCTCCAGATCTCAACCCTATAGAAAACCATTGGAGTTGAAAGTCCGTGTTACCCAGTGACAGCCCCTAAACATCACTTCTCTAGAGGAGATCTGCATGGAGGAATGGGTCAATATACCAGCAACAATATGGGCCAAACTTGTGAAGACTTACAGAAAACGTTTGATCTCTGTCATTGCCAACAAAGGATATATAACAAAGTATTGAGATGAACTTTTGTAATTGACCAAATATTTAATTTCCACCAAAAAAAAAAAAACATTTCCAAATCAGACAATGTGATTATCAGAATTTGTTTTCTCATTTTGCCTCTCATAGTTGGGGTCTACCCATGATGTCAAATACAGGCCTCTCTCATCTTTTCAATTGGGAGAACTTGCACAATTGGTGGCTAACTAAATTCTTTTTCCCCCCACTGTATTTGTTGCAAAATGACAAGGATAAAAAAATAATTGTGTGCCGATCCTTTTTTCTATATTTGTCATTGGGGTTGCCACCCTTGTATTCGAGCTCCGACAGAGAGGAGTGCCGCCTGGATTCTGGATTTGGATTACTATACACAGACACAAAGTGAGAGACCTGGCAGTCAACAGGAGAAAGTTGGAGAGAAGCTGCTGGTGACCCACCTAAAACTAATTATTTCAGACAAATAGTTCCCTGCCGACTTTTCAAATTATGGTTCCTCCGATAGCTCGCAGCATTTCATAATAAAACATACACAGCTGTAATAGAGCAGTCAGTGTCTGCCCATAGTTCAGGCACCATGAATCCAGTCATCCCCTTTATTTTTCATCTGTTAGGCTACTTTCACATCAGCCTTTCTTGGCATTTGCAACAGATCCGGCAGTTTTGCCTGATCTGCCGGATGACGGAACACTTGCAATAAGACTCCATTTGACCTAATGCATTCCTTATGGGACTTGCGGACTTGGGCGGCACTTGCTGTTTGCCGCGATCCGGCCTATCCGGTACTTGCGGCAATGGGCAAAACCTGTAGTAGCAGCAGTTTTTTGACTCGCCGCAAGTGCCACAAGTGAATAACCACAAGGGACGCACATGTCTGCAAGTCCCATAGGTAATGCATTAGGCTGAATGCCGCAAGTATTCCAGCTACTGGCAGATGCAGCAAACTGAAGGATCTGCCGGAAATGCGAAGAAACGCAGATGTGAAAGCAGCCTTACTTCAGTCATTTGGTTGACATGAGTATCAGGCATGTGTAAAAGTAGTATTATAGTTCAAATAGTATTAATAAGTAGATACTGCTGTTTATGTGCCATCTTTTAAGAAGATTGTGTTAAGAGTCACAAATATAGAGCATGAAAATAGATTTCATCTATACCTCATTATAAAAATGTATCTAGCAATAATTGACAATCTATGAAATGTAAGATATGTCAAGAAATATACATTATATAGGGTAACTCATTACAACATATTTCGCTAATGAAACATATGAGTCATTTTATGATTTTAAAGAAGAATAACCTAAGTGAATAGAGTTGAGCTGCAATATCAGACACAGCCCTTGGACCGGAATGGCGCTTTTTGTATACATAAAATATTTTCTACAATTTCAAGTACGTAATCCATTAATATGGTTATATATGAATACAATTTGGGAGAAGTATTTTGAAATCTTTCTCAGCTAAGTACATTTCAATGTAAAATTTTTTATCATTATTATTATTATTATAATTAGCTTAAATGCGTGTGGGGAGGTAATGAATCAAAGCATAAAGTCAGTGTATTTAGTCATGAAATATTGTGGGATCCTAGAGGTAATCCTAGATCCCTGCCCATCTTTGATACAATTGTATACAGAAAAGGTTTCTGTATGATTAAAAGAAATGGAACTGCAATGGTAAATAGGTGAAAGTAAGGGGAATTTTTACACCTAGAGTATAAAGCTGCATTTTTTTAAAGAATTAAAATTAAGGAATAATCTCAAACATGAAGATTGAAGTAAAAAATATCCTGTTATTTTTGGATTTGTGGTAATTGGATACAAATGTAGATTGGAAATGAATGCAGTGCTATGAGGTGAAGTATAGAGGTATGATTTTAGGGGACAGATCACTATGGATATAAACTTATTTGGATAACTTAAGAAAGGGTGACTGCACCTAGAAAGGCTTTATAGCTCGCTGCAGAAAAATGTTATACTTTTTTTCATATTTTCTATTTTCAAAGTTGTACTCAACTACATTTACCATACAATATAGCTGGATTCGAGTGTCTTCAATGGGGAATTTCATTTGTGTATGATTCTTAGCAGGTATCCGTGTTTTATTGCTGCATCTGATAGAGCAATAGACCCATGTCTGATAGTTAAGGAAGAAACAGAATAATAATATATGAACCTCTGAACTGATGTGCCATTTATAATACCAACATCTCTGTACATTACCTCTGTATTTGCTATAGATACACCACCGGCTAGTAGAAAATTGTAAACTAATAAAATACTATATAAACCTTATCAATATTAATGCAGCAATATTTCTTGAACTGCAATATTTTATGTAAGGGAGCACATTAAAAAAAATATTATCATTGGCTTAACAATGGGTTTAACTATATACAGTCATCGCCGTATGTGGTGGCACCTTTGAAATTGTTTCAGAAAATGAAGTATTGCTCCCAGAAAATTATTGCAATTACATATGCTCTTATAATCATGTTAATTTCTTTTGTGTATATTGGATAATACAAAAAAAATTGAAAACAAAGCAAATTAGACATACTTTCACACAATACCTCAAAGAGGGAAGGGACAAAATTGTTGGTGTCTTTCCAAAACTGTTGGTAAACAACTATGTTTCAAGCATATGATGCAAACTCACCTGTGGACAGTAACAGGTGTGGGCAATAGAAAATCACACCTAAAACCAGATAAAGAGGGGGACACTTTACTCAATCTTTGCATTGTGTGTCTGCATGAGCCGCCTTTTAAGCATGGAGAATAGAAAGAGGAGAAGAGAACTACCTGTGAACCAAAATTGTAGAAAACATCAACAATTTTAAGGTTACAAGTCAATCTCCAGAGATACTGATGTTTCTTTGTCTATGGTACACAACATAATCAAGACGTTTACAACCCATGGCACTGTAGCTAATCTCCCTGGACAAGCTTACAAATCAAGCTCCAGAGATCTTGATGTTCCTTTGTTCATGGTGTGCTACATAATCAAGAAGTTTACAACCCATGGCACTGTAGCTAATCTCTCTGGACATGAAAAGTTGCAATGCAGGCTAGCCTGAATAGCAGAAACGCAGCCCCAATTAAGTTCCAAAGAAATTCAAGCTATCCTGCAGACTGAGAGTGCATCAGTGTAAACTATCCATCCACATTTGAATAAAATGAAACGCGATGACAGCAGACCCAGGAGGACCACCCTGCTGACACAGAGACATAAAAAGCTGAACTGAGGTTTGTCAAAATGTATGTGAGTAAACCAAAATCCTTCTGGGAAAGCGTCTTGTGAATAGATGAGACCTAGATAGAGCTTGTTGGTAAAGCATATCATTCTGCTGTTTACCGAAAATGGAATGAGGCCTACAAAGGAAATAACACAGTACCTACAAACATGGTGGAGCTTCAAACATGTTTTGAGGTTGTTTTGCGGTCTCTGGCACTTGGTGCCTTGACTGTGGTCAAGGCAGCATTAAACCTGAAGATTACCATAGGGTTTTGGGTCGCAATGTAGTACTCAGTGTCAGAAAGCTGGGTGTGACTTTTAGGTAATGGGTCTTCAAGCAGGAAAATGACCTCAATCATAAATCAAGAAGAATCTAGAATGGATGGAAACAAAGTGCTGGAGAGTTCTGAATGGGCCAACAATGAGTCCAGAATCTAAATCCCATTGAACAATTGTGGAGAGATCTTAAAATTGCTGTTGGGAGAAGGCACCTTCAAATATGAGAGACCTTGAGCAGTTTGCAAAAGAAGACTTTTCCAAGATTTCAGTTGTGAGGAGTGAGAAGCTTGTTGATGGTTATAGAAAGCAATTGATTGCAGTAATTTATGCCAAAGGGTGTGAAACCAAATATTAGATTGAGGGTGCCAACAATTTTGTCTAGACCATTTTTGGAGTTTTGTGTGAAATTATATCTACTTTGCATTTTTTTTCTCTGTTTTTTGTGTTATTTCATTACACACAAAGGAAATAAACATGTATATAACAAAATGTGTAATTTCAACAATTACCATGGAGAAATACTTATTTTTTCTGGAACAATTTTTAGGGTGCTAACACTTTCGGCCATTGCTGTACAACTATATAGCAACATTTCTCATATTAGTAAAAATATGTAATAATATACAATTTCTTTTTTTAGAATTAATATCAGCATGTCAACATTTTTCTATAATATCTCCCAGTATTTGTTAAAAAGAAATTCAATTGTTAACAAATCTTTCTATTTTTCTATCAGCACCATGAGCTGGTTTGCGATATTACTTTACTATTCAGCATATGTAACAATGAGCATGTAGTTAGGTCACAAAAGTCAAAGTCATTCTGATTTAGTGAACATATGTGGGAGAAGGGCCGAAACCCGTTAAGTATAGATGCTTTAGGGTCTCATCACCAAATAGAAATCATATATATATATATATAAAACCCAAACTTTATTAAATTCTGATAACACAAACAACAATAATGGGTTAAAAACTTAAGTGGACAGTGAAAGGGAGGAAGGAAGATCTAGGCCCAGTACACTAGATTCCCTCCTTTTCCCTACCTTTCAGCAGGGGTTGGCACCTACAAACCGATGTGGTGCCCCCACTCCGTATCGACTATCCCTCTATCTGCCCTCGCTTGTCCCTATATGGTACGAAACAGTGCACAGAGTCTTATTACCAGATATTAGAGGGTTATAATCACACGGGTACACTATGCACTCAGTGGTTAAAAGTTGGCTATCCCTGATAGTACTGTCCTACCTAGCAGTGGGGGTCGGCGCCCTAGACCACGATGTGGCGCCCCCACTTACCGCTGGCTTGCACCTGGGTCTGCCACTACACTCCAAATATCAACCTTGTTAGGGATCTGAGGTGCTAGATAACAGGGTATAAGACCAAATGGCACTTATCTTAACAGCTGTTTTTAGGATTTGCCTCCGACACTGCTTCTGCCTCTTCTTGGATTATATATATATATATATATATATATAATAATATATATATATATGTGCTTTCTAGAAGGGCCGTAACCACAACAGGTGCAGGAATTGCAATCACACCCAGGCCCTGGAGCCTATGGGCCCCAAAAGTCCCTTTGGTCTATAGAAAAAGACTATTGCTATTAAAAAAAAAGCTTTCACATAGGATCCCATTAGCTTGAAGTTATGCAACTGTCTGGGAGGTAAGTGCTACGTGACTGTCTCTCTATTGACGGCACTGCTATTTTTCAAAACATGATAACAGTAGTCTATGTATGTTCCCAGGCAAAGTCATAAACAATGGAAATTGCCACCTTTTTGTATCTTTAGTAGCAGACCTGTAGTCCACTACATATCTATTGTAGAGATCAATAGAATTAGCTTAGTATAAAACATCCAAGCCATTTGTTCTATGAACAATATGGTAAGCAGGGGCTGGCTGGCGACTCTAACTTCGGGTGGCAGTTTTGTTCTGCCAGCCCTTAGGTGAGGACCGGGGAAGGTGCTGTCAGAGTTTTTTGGTGGACAGGGAGGGGGGGGAGGTGCTATCAGAGTTTTTTTTTTGTTGGGATGCTGCTATCATGGTGCTATTACCGGTCACTCACTGTGTCACCTGCTGTGTCTGCTGCTGTATCACAGTGCCGGCCGCAAGGCGCTGCGTCTGCTGTACTTTCACAGCGCCAGCCAAAAATCGCCGCCCATTTTTGTGAGGGCGGCCCTAGATGAGGGCTATACCACCAGCCCAGGGGGCACTTGCGCCCCTGCCACCTGGGGCAGTCCGTCCCTGATGGTAAGGTACTGCTAAATATGTAAAGACTAGTATAATAAAACTGCTACGTATTCAAAGGTAGCCAAAATCTTAGTTAAGTAATTGAAAAAACATAATAAAGAACAAACAAGACACAAACCAACCTCCCTATTTCACTTCAGATAAGTATTTGTTTAACAGGACTTAAGATGGGACCGCCAAACCGATTTCCTTACAACAAAAACTTTTCAAACAAAAGTAAGAATTTATAAAACTGCTGAAAACTAGAGATAGGATAAATATTTTATCCACTTAAGCTTTTATGAAGAATTAAAATCAGTGGCATAAAAGTTGCCACACAGGAGACAAGACTTTGACTACGGAATATAGTCTAGCAGCAGAAAATACACTTCCATCTGTGGCACCGACATTGGACGTGACAGTACAATGAAAATAAGCTGATTTTTTTTATGCCACTACATATAAACCAATCACATCTACTTGACCATATGGAGTCTTTGTGTCATTATATAAAGATAATATTTAACTTTGTGCTTAAATGTCAATATCAGAATAGTAGCCTCCAATAATATCGGACTTTAATACCTATATGTCTATATGAAAAATGCTTCATTCCAGAGCCCCATAATAAATTTTTGCTTTCAAGTGAACACAATGTTTTTTTTGTATTTTTTTTTCTTTTTTTAAGTAGAATAAAACAAAAAATAAACATTTTTTCTGTAACAAGTAGTTAGACAGAGATGAATAATAAATTACATCTATAATTGTACAAGCAGCTATACTCTTAACCACTTCCTATTTTTGGAATATGCAGATAAACGGAAGTCACACAATAAAGGCATAACTGCTCTATGCACAACATCTAATTGCTTCCAAAATATCAAAGCTATTGGCGAGTCTTCCAGAACAATGGTAAGTAAAACAATAGCAAAAATAAGGCATGTCTATCAGCATGTTAGGCAGTGGCACATAACAAGACCATTTGGCAATCCTAACACTGTGTAATAAAGTTGTGTAGCGCATTTCTCGAATGTAATAAAAACATTCTAATAACAAAAAAAACATGAACACAAAATAGAATCTGAACCTGTCATACAGGTTCATACATTTTAAACACGGATATCAAACTTCTGTCATACAATTATGTATGGAGGATTTCCGCAACTGCTTAGCTTCCTAGAAACCGTATGGTGAAGGAGTGTTCTGTATGAATACAAGATGATTCCTTCATGGAGCGTCTCCATTTCCACAGGCCTAAGCCTTTTACACGACTCAACTCCAAACTTTGTTGGATCTCAGGGACATATTCAGTAGTCATCATATGCCCATCTTCTACTTCCTGGAGGGGCTTTTGGTAGCATGGAATGAAAAGACGCTGAAGACAATCAGGACCTTTATGCCTCAGTAGAAGAATGACTTGCCAAGTAGGAGATTAAACATCTATCGATGGGTCTCCGAATTTGCGCAAAGTTACTGTTATGTCAGCCTTATCTCTTCCGTGCTACAAGCCATGGCGTCACTCCCTTAGAATGAATGAAAGTCAAAAAGTTCTAGTTAAGTTGCCATATCGAGCAATCATCTAGCATGTGAGGTTCAACCACACAGCAAACTCTTAGACACGATTCATGCAAGCCATTAGTCTGTACAAATATATGAAATGACACAAGTCATTGTTGCTATTTGGCATGGACAGAGAAATGTAATGGACATTGTGCATCCGGTAAACTGGTCCCAGATTTTCATTAAGTCTATAGACTTATGTCTATTAAGTAAAGCAATAAGAACAGGTATCTCTTCAGTCCTGGAGATTTCAACAACAGTGATGACTACTGCCAAATAGCTTGTGCAAGTGGGTAAAAGATGGACTTATGACAAGTAGAAGAAGGTGTATGTAAACATATGAAATCATCTTGTTTTTCTGTATAAATACAAAGTTTGATTATATACAACTTCATGCTTGCATGGTTAGATTTGTCACTGCAAAGAGAAATAAAAACAGTTGTTAGTAGATGTGCCATGCCATTACAATGAAACACTGAAGCTGTCTGTTCACTTAGGGAATCTGCTAGAAGGTTTTTGCTATGTAAACGTAAGATAGCATGATGTAGGGGTTAAAAAACAAAGATTAACTCTCTCTTATCAGGATGTGTGCATTGTTTATGTATACTAAAGGCTTTATCACCTGGTGATTACTATTACTGGACTAGATTGTCACACACATGGCAGTCTGTCATGCCCCCTCCTCTGACTGACACCTCACTGTCAATGCACAATCTATATTGAAAGCCTGGTGTCAATGGGGGCAGCTCTCTGGGCTTTACGAGTCATAACAGCTCCAGACAGTAATCTAAGTTAAATGTCATTGGATTTTAGAGTCTCTTTGCCTACAACATACTGCTCTCAGATCAGGTGGCAAGAACTTGCTGACAGATTCCCTTTAAATCACCCTGATGTGATAACTATGTAGATATACAAAATTAAATGGTATATATCATATATTCTATAGCATTCTTCTGTTATTTTCACATGTTTTGACACAAAGTTTTGGTTTGCTGGCGTAAGTAAGAATATAACAGAATAGAAAGGACAGGGGTGGCTAAATATTTAGATGTTTTCCTTTATAGGGCTAGAATCATGAGTTTAAACCTACCAAGGAAAATATCTGTATAAAGTTAATTTTTCCTTTGCATAAGTTTCTGGATGCTTTAAAAGCAGAATTTGTTGGCACTATACTGCCCACACTCACCGCCAACACCATAGAGTTATGATAGCTTGTGCTGTGCACGCTGTTAGGATTCAATGTCTGCAGTCACACAAAGTAAGGCTGGTTTCACACCACAGTTTTTTCCCCGATCAGGTTTGTGTGCCAAAACCAGGAGAGGAACTTGCAGAGAAAAAATATTATTGAAAGATTGACACTTGTTCTGAATTTTGGTTCCTCTCCTGGTTTTGACACACAAACCTGATCAAATCTGATCAGGAAAAAAACTGCAGTGTGAAACCAGCCTTACTGTGGAATGTCATTTATAAATCATATAATTACTTATCAATACTATCTAATATTAATATATTAAAAAAATTCTGAGAACTTTGATCCTACAGTACACTAGACTAATTTATTAACACTCATAATTTCACAATAAAATTAAAATATTCAAATAAAAGCTAGCTCCGTCTGGTAGCTATTATATGTAAAACAGTAAAATACAATAGAGTTAGAAAGAGTATGTTAACAATCCTAAAATTAATCCTAAAAATGGATAGGAACTGAGAGATCGATAGAATAATATTTTTTTCAAAAAGTTCTCCTTTATCTCAGAGGGGCAGTCACCCCGAAACGCAGCGTCTGCTGTCTTTGGGGTTCTGATCTGGCACAAATCCTAAGTCATATTAAAAGGCTTGTTAAAGAGTTGATAATGACTTTTAGGATTCCTAACCTTATTAGGTGATATTACAGATTTTTCACTTCCTCACTGAAGTGACAATTTGCATGTTTCCAAGAGGAGCATTGCGGCTATAAGACTCCTTATCAACTTATCTCTCTCCTCCCTTATGGTGGCAGGCAGATTCCTCTCCATAAGGTAGAAAGCTAGTTCCCCAGACCTTAGCTCAGAGAAGTCAGACCTTGCTATACTCCTCACCAGTGCAAGCCAGGATCCACCAGGCAGACCAACAAGAATGAGGAACCAGTAATATTGAGCCATAAGAAAACACAGGAACCTGCTCCAATGGAGCGTATAGCAAAAAGTAACTAAAAGGAGAATTGGCTTAAAAATTGAAACACTAGCATTCCTTTGAAACATTTTGTTCTGAATATTTTGGGACATTTCTTTTCTCATTTTTTCTTCACATGAAAGGAAAAATCAGTATATTACAATATAAATTTCTCTAAGCTTAAAACGTAACAGGCATTTAAATTTTTTTTAAAATAGTAATGTAGAGCAATTAAATATAATCAACTTTCACATATACATTATTAATGAAATCTGGAAGGAAAGCATTAAAAAAACCTTTCACAAGATGTTCTCAACAGACCTTGAAGCTTAGGGTCCCGTTACACTTGGCGACGTTCCAGCAATCCCGACAATGATACGATCTCATAAGGATCGCTGGAATGTCGCTACGTGGTCGCTGGTGAGATGTCAAACAGTCAGATCTACTCAATGAAGTAGCCACAATACGGCGACACATATAACGACCTAAGCGGTCTCTGGGAAGCTGACACACAGTAGCTAGTCTGATGACTCAGACCTACGTGGCTGAGATCTGAGTCGCCCATGAGGTCGTTGTTAAGGCGTCAAACACACTGATGCATGCTGGCCAACGGGAGCCCGACGATCAAAAAATGGTCCAGGCCATTTCAACACGATCTGTGATCTCACAGCGGGGGCCAGGTTGCTGCTGCATGTCAAACATAGCAAGATCGCTGGCAATGTTACTGTTGCATCACAAAACCCGTGATGAAACAGCAATTTCGCTAAGGGGCGTAGATTATGCTGAGTTCACTATACAGATAAGAGAACTGTCAAATTACCTCATGCTGGCACCCTGTTGAGCTCAATCAGCTGCTGGGAGATCTTATCTGACTTCTTCACTCACATGGCCTCTGCTCTGAGCTTTGTGATAGCACCCAGCAGAGCCATGTGAATGGGGAAGTCAGATAAGATCTCTTAGCAGCCATATGAGCTCAGCAGGGTGCCAGCATGAGGTAATTTGACAGTTGTCTTTTCTGTATAGTGAACTCAGTGTAGGCCATGCCGAGGACATCTTGTGGAAGGTTTTTTTAATGCTTTCCTTCCTGACTTCATTAATAATGTATATGTGAAAGTTGATTATATTTACTTGCTCTACATTACTATTAAATACAAATTTAAACGATGGTTACACTTAAAGAAGAACTTTTTGAAAAAAGATTACTATATAAATCTCTCAGGACCTATGCATTTTTAAGATTATTTTTAGGATTCTTAACACACTCTTTCTAACTCTATTGTATTTTACTGTTTTACATATAATAGCTACCATCCAGAGGTAGGTTTTATTTTAATATTTGTATTTTAATGTGAACTTATGAGTGTTAATAAATTAATTTAGTGTACTGCAGGAGCAAAGATCCCAGAATTTTTTTTAATATTGATCAGTAGTTGTCATGCTGCATGCTGCAGGAATGACCTCCCTGGGGCTAGGAGGTCGGTGCCCATCATGCAGCTCTGTGCATCTTGACTGCGCAGTTACTACTGTGGGGCCGGTTTCCACTAAGCAGGGAGACTGGTGCCATCACGCGGTAATGTAATGTAATTACGCATTGTGCATGCGTGCTTGAAGCCGGACGAGCAACCTGGGTGTACTGACGTCACCCAAACCGGAAATTAAGTGATTCGTGTCATTACATGCCCAGCCAGTGACGTGGAAAGCAGGCAGGGCCTGCCTAGAATATGGATAAAAGATCAGGCCCATTAGGGTGTGATCTTCTGACGAGGAAGGCAGCAAACAAACACGCCCTGAGGGCTAAGGAATATGGACCCTACTCATTATAATGGATAATGAGTAAGTCTAAAAACGTTTTTATGTACTTTTACAGAAAGCATTTAGCAGACTAAAGGAGTGTGAGATTAGTGATAGGATGATGCAGGGACATGTTTTTGTAGCTTAGGTGGCTTTTTGAAGGTGACAGGATCCCTTTAAATGGAACCTATCACCTTACAAAAAACTGTTTACCTACATATATTATTGTAATCTGCAGGTAACTTTGTATTTAAATGATGTCTGGGTAGTTTTCTTACATTCTCCTTGTAGCTGCTGGCTTCCAGTCCCCTGGGTGGTGCAGGGAGTGGATTCCATACTCAGATCCAGTACTCAGTATCTCACTTTACAATGAGCGTGCTATGATCACTGTCCCTATACCTTCATCACAAAGGGTGCCTTTGGCATGCAGACACAAACGCAGTCAAAAGCAGTGTCTTTTTGATGTGTCCGCAGCGGAGAATGTCCGCCTGCGGACACATCACTGTGCAGCCCGGCCAGCCAATCGGAGGTGTCCGGGGGTGGGCCGGAGGTGGAGATCAGCGCCAGAGATCTCCTCCTCCCCGCCGCCGGTAAGCTCCGGGACATGTCAGCGGGGAGAAACAGCTGATGTGACAGCTGTTTGAATCTCCCGCGCCGACATCGAGAGGAGATGTCGGCGCGGGAAGATTCAAACAGCTGTCACATCAGCTGTTTCTCCCCGCCGACACCGCTAGCAGATTACCGGCGGCGGGGAGGAGGAGATCATCAGAGGCTGAGCTGATCTCCCGGTGGCCGTCGTTGATCTCCTGTGACATCATCGGCGGCCACCGGGAGAGATTTCAATGGGTCCGCAGCGTTCTCCTGCGCTGTCAAGCGCAGAACACTGCAAACCCATTGACACCAATGCTTTTTTTGTGCGCTTGGGGACGCTTGCTGATTTTCCAAGGTCCCCGAGCGCACAAAAAATGCAACATGCTGCGTCCCGGGTGCGGACGCAGGACCCTGGAGGGAGCAGATATCGTCCGCATCCGCACCCGAACGCAGCAAACGCAGGCACTTCCTATGTTAAACATAGGAACGCAGTGCGCATGCGTTTGACTGCGTATGGGAACGCAGCATACGCTACCTTCCCATACGCAAATGTGAAGGCACCCAAAGCATTCACTGATCTCAGGGAGACCAGTCCAAGAAAACACTGCGGGCAGCTGGCTAAAGCGCTCAACACAGTGAATTCCTTGGCGCATTGCCCCCTGGGAATTATGAATATGCAAATAGAGTCTGTAGAGCCTCGGTTAGGAGTCTCAAACACAGGACTAGCCAGATATCCCTCCAGGGAAGGACCTACACCTTGACTGACAACCTTCTCTACACCCACTGCATTGTGAGATGTAACAGTGAGATGCTCCGATGACTGGAAATGATCAGCTACAGGCATAATATAACTTCTTTTTGTCCCTGTAATTATTCTTCCAGAATACGGCCAGATATGGTTTAAAAGCTATTTAAGAGCAGATTATCCCTATGTCTGCATGTAAAAAGCATTTTGGGAGCATTTTTTAAAGGTATGTTCAGGTTCTAAACTTGACCAGAACCTCATTTGAAGTCACTGCTTGGGCAGTTCAGCTCTTCACCCACATATAGCCAGCCATAAGCAAGCAACTACCAAGGGCATGAGGGCAGGAGTTTGTATTTTTTATTATTTTACAGCCAACCTACGGCCGATAACTCTGTTTTTACCTTCAGTGCGAGCCAATCAAACACTGCAAGAGATCCGCACAGGGCCAAGCACTGAGTATACATAGCACAGCGATGGTCACTCCAGTGCCTAGGAACAGGTTCACTCATCTCTAATCCTAACCTAAAATGTTGAGTCTCCGGTCTCCAATATTAGCTTCTCAAAATACAATAAAGCAATCATGCAATCATGCAATAACATATTTAATTATGCTTTTTATTAACATCAAAATAAACTGGTCCTGATTTAGAGCAAGTCTCCTATCCTTAGTGTCCTCACCTTCTGCCAGCAGCCAGGCATTGGAAGTCCATCTGGTCCCTGTTCAAGCACAGAAGAGTATAAAAGATATCAAAATTAGATAAACTGCATACATGATAAAAAGTTAATTCTTAGTCATATTGTACATGTCACATATCAGAGTTGCCTACTTATGATCGAGTTTACTACTTTTCAGATGTTTTATCAATTAGTATTCATGCTGATTATTTGTAAATCAACATATTTTTAAAATATCGTTTTAAAAGGAACATGTCCCATCCAGAAATGTTATATGTGCAGATATAGGGCTAATCTGTAGGTTAATAGTGTTTAAATTTTATGTAGCTGGCTTACTGGAAGTATGGGTAAAGGGAGAAAGTTAAGTTTTAATCTTCCTGTAATCACTCGCTAAGGGTCATTAACGCGGTGCAGTGACAGCCTGCTTTACAGTGTGTGTACACAGCATATGTGAGTAGAGTAGGATGTCAATCAAAGTGCCAGAGATTGATTACAATGGCGCTGGCAGTATATCACTCTACTCCAGTGTCATGGCGGTAACATGCTCACTTCCCCAGTGCTAAGCTACTCACTGCATGTGTGGCTCTGCTCCCATGTCAGGCTGCCGTGATGAGCATTCATTCATTTCACTAAGCTGGATATCCCTGCTGTTTCCACCTGGCTATAGGGACATCAGGTCATTTAACCCTGCAAGACACAGGAGTGTTAAATCTCAGCAGGAACTGACCTGATGTCCCTATAGCCAGGTGGAAACTGCTGAGATTTAATACTCCTGTGTCTTGCAGGGTTTTATCCTCCCTGGCCTATTCCCATGCAGCAGGAAATTTATGAAGCAGCCACTCCCACCATTCCTTGCTTGATCTTGATTCTAATTCAGCCTCTGCCTAGTTTCCTGCAAGGTGCTCTTTGACATTGTCTTTCCTGATTTTTGAGCTGGTTTGCCTAGTTATCCCGGCCCCTCTACTCATGACCTTGATACATTTACTGAACTTGTGCTGCCTGCCCTTACCTCAGATTGTCTGACTACGTCTCTTGTCTTCATCCACCTGTCTTCTCTGACCCTCCGGTTAGCTGCAGCGATTCCGGGGACTGTCCTAAAGTGGTACCTGGTTACTACAGGCAGCTCAGCCCATCGTCACCAACAGAGGCTCTAGTGAATACCCAGTAGTCACTTAGACACGTCGCTCCAGGGTAAGCTCAGCCCATGCGCAGTGCATCAACACACACCAGGCATTTGAGGACCTTGCATGATGTCACTGGGAGGGGCGGGGCAACCCTATCACATGACCGCATCAGCACCAATTAAAACCCGTGCTGATGGTCATGTGATCGGGTTGCCCCGCCCTCCCAGTGACATCATGCAAGGTCCTTGAATGGGCGGGAGATTCAGTGTGGGACATTTGTGGTCGCCGGAAGGTATTTATTATTTTTTATTTTTAACCATCCCTTTATATAATATCACTTTAGCAGTGTATATAGATACACTGGTAAAGTGATATTACACAGATTCACTATGGGTACAGAGCAGCGCTCCTGTTCTGCGCATGCTCTGTACCCTGGCACCGGATCTGGGAAACGATTCTGCTGTTTCACAGATCCGGTGCCATAGGCCACCATGTTAAGTGAGGCGGACAGGACAGGATTCGTTTCTGTCCTGTTTTATCTCCAGAGCCCAAAAACGCTGCAGGTCTTGTTTTTGGGACCAGTGAAAAACAGGACAGAAACGAATCCTGCACCGGATTCACAAAACCAGATGGCCAAATAGGGCAATCCGGTGCCATAGGGATGTATGGGGGCAAAAATGATCCTGTTCTGTTCGTTTCAAAAGCGAACAGAACAGGATAGTAAAAAAAACGTAGTGTGAAGCCAGCCTTAATAAATTAGTGTCAGACCCACTTCACACTCCATTCTCACTTCTTCTCTTCTGATCAGTCCAAGATATTAAATACATGGTAGTTGTTTTGTCACATCCCTGCACCACCCCAATAACTAATTGAGTTTAATAGGGAGATTGAAAATTAATTTACTCACTTTGGCCACACTTCCTGTAAGCCGGCTATATAATTTAAACACTATTTAGCCACAGGTTACCCTTTCATCTGCAGCTAAATAACTTTTCTAGAAATGCCAGGTTCCTTTAAATGATGATCTCTTATGTAAATTAGGTTTTTATTCTAAATGTACTTAAAAAATGTTAATTTCAGTTTTCCAGATCATTATTTATGTTATACAAATCAGAAATGTTGCATTCTTTTTTACTGGACACCAAGCCTAAAGGGGTTGTCTACGCATGGGGACCTTTTTATAACAAATTGCATAAAATAAAAAAAACTGAGCTGGAGCTAAGGTGATGTACATGCAATAAGCGCATTTTCATAGTGTGGTCATTTCACAGACAAACCCCAAGTGAAACTACAAAATGAGCATACACCCTATAATAAGTGAATAGTAATGATATACATAAATAAAACAGGACCAATCACATCAGCTAAGCGGTATCGGCAGGCAAGTTGAACCGATCAGCTGATCGGTTTAAATCACCCCCCAATACCTCTCAGCTAATGTAATTGATCGCTCGCTGGCTGGTTTAGATGGCCGGCGGGCGACCAATCAGCTGACAGTATCATCTGTTGGTTTAAATCACCGGTGGGCGACCAATCACATTAGCTGAGCGATATTGGCGGGTGATTTAAACCGATCAGCTGATCGGTTCAAATTGCCTGCCGATACCACTTAGCTGATGTGATTGGTCGCCCGCCGGCTGGCTAAACCAATTAGCTGACAGCATTAGCTGTTTGGTTTAAATTGCCCTCCAGTCAGCTAAACCAAACTGCTGATGCTATCAGCTGATTAGTTTAAATCGCCCGCTGGCCGTATGAACCAATTAGCTGATGCTGTCACCTGTTTGATTTAGCCAGCTGACCAGCAAAACCAATGAGCTGACAGCATCTGCTGTTAGTTTAAATTGCCCTTCAGTCAGCTAAACCATACAGCTGATGCTGTCAGCAAATTGGTTTAGACAGCCAGCGGGCGATTTAAACCAATCAGCTGATGCTGTCAGCTGTTTGGTCGCCCGCTGGCTGGCTAAACCAATCACATCAGCTGAGCGGTATTGACGGGCAATTTTAACCAATCAGCTGACAGCATCAGCTGATCGGTTTAAATCACCCGCCAATACTGCTCAGCTGATGTAAATGGTCACCCACCGGCCGGCTAAACTAGTCAGCTGACAGCATCAGATGTTGGTTTAAATTGCCAGCCAATTGGCTAAACCAAACATCTGTCAGCATCAGTCATCATGCTGTCAGCTGTTTGGTTTAGCTGACTGGTAGGTGATTTAAACCAACAGCTGATGCTGTCAGCTGATTGGTTTAGCTGGCTGGCAGGCGACCAATCAGCTGACAGCATCAGCTGTTGGTTTAAATCACCCACCAGTCAGCTAAACCAAACAGCTCATGCTGTCAGCTGTTTGGTTAAGCCAACTGGCCGGCAATTTAAACCAACAGCTGATGCTGCCAGCTGACTGGTTTTGCCGACCGATGGGCGACCATTCACATAAGCTGAGCAGTATTGGCGGGTGATTTAAACGATCAGCTGATGCTGTCAGTTGATTGGTTTAAATCGCCCGCCAATGCCGCTCAGCTGATGTGATTGGTCACCCGCTGTTTGGTTTAGCCAACCGTGGGTGATTTAAACCATCAGCTGTAGGTTAAATCGTCCGCCGGTCAGCTAAACCAAACAACTGATGATGTCAGCTGATTGTTTTACCCGGCCAGTGGGTGACAATCACATCAACTGAGAGCATCAGCAGTTTGGTTTAGCTGACTGGAGGGCGATTTAAACCAACAGCTGATGCTGTCAACTGACTGGTTTAAATCACCCTCCAGTCAGCTAAACCAAACAGCTGATGCTGTAAGCTGATTGGTTTAGCCGGCCAGCGGGCGACCGATCACATCAACTAAGTGGTATATTGCGGGCGATTGAAAACTGCTCAGCTGATGAGATTGATCACCCGACGGCCGGCTAAGCCACTCAGCTGATGCTGTCAGCTGTTTGGTTTAGTCGACCAGTGGGTGATTTAAACCAACAGCTGATGCTGTCAGCTAATTGGTCGCACGCCGCCCGGCTAAGGTAATCAGCTGATCTGTTTATATCGCCCACCGGTCAGCTAAACCAAACAGCTGATGCTGTCAGCGATTGTCCCCGGCCTGCCGGCTAATCAATCAGCTGACAGCATCAGCTGTTGGTTTAAATCGCCTGCCGGTCAGCTAAACCAAACAGCTGACGGCATCAGCTGATTGGTCTACAGCAGCAGTCGACCAATCAAATCAGCTGAGCGGTATTGGTGGGCGATTTAAACCAATCAGTTGATGCATCAGATGATCGGTTTATATCGACCGCCAATACCGCTCAGCTAATGTAATTGGTCACCCGCCGACTGGCTAAACCAATCAGCTGACAGCATCAGCTGTTTGGTTTAGCTGAAAGGTGGGTGATATAAACAGATCAGCTGATGCTGTGATGTGACACATCAGCTGATCGGCTTCCGCGATCAGCTGATTCAGGTCCTGTGATGAGCGGAGATGGAAGCCTCGCATCGCAGGACAGGTGGCAAACAGGTGAGCATGTTTTTTTTTATTTTCATACTGTTGCTTTCTTTTATTTCACTTTAGCAGTGTATGTTCATGGCTGCACTGCCAAAGTGAAAGTACACATTACATGTCACACTGGAGCAGGATTATTCCTGCCCCTGTGTGATATCACATCCTCCTGCACTGCTAAGACACACACTAAATGTGTCTCTAGCTCAGCAGCACCTCTCCCTACACTAGCTGACTGAGGATCAGAGTGACAAGCACAGCGCCGTCAGGTCTAATATAAACCAGCCAATTACTGTAATGCCACAAGCAACATGGCTGTGGCATTACAGTGTGTGGCAGCCAATCCCTGCATGTTGGCTGGCTCTGTAAAGAACGCCAACAGGCAGGCAGGGGGAGCCGAGCATGAGCCCGAGTCCCGGTGTGAGCACCGAGTACCGACAAGAATACTCGCCCATCCCTACTACTAATATTTACTTATTATGGAATATATGCTCATTTTGTGTTTTTTCTTGAGTTTTCTGTTAAATTGCATGTATTTAAATCTAATATATTGGTATTGGGGTTCATGAAAACTTCTGCATCATTTGTTTTGTATAGCCTTTGTGATATATGGATTTTTGCAAGCGGCAGAATGAGATAACTGAGAATTTCTCAGTCGGACAGCTATGATAGTCAAACACCAAGTGTGTGCTTTATCTGTAGGAACTTTTTTTTTCGACTAGGTATTTTGCAGATACTTTTTATATATTTATATTTTTGACCCCTAAGAGATCATAACTTTTTTTTATTTTTGTAAATTTTTTGCCACTGTAACTTGGGCTTCCATAGGAATAACAGATACAGGGAAAAATACATTCATGGAAAGCTGATCTAGGGCTGCTATAATTCAGTAGCTCTGGACAGAGACCTGGCTATCATGTTATCTCCAGGTCTTATAGAAGGATCAGTACTGCCAATGCTTCTGTTTACTGCATAAAAAGTTTACATAGCTTGGCCATTATCTAGTTAAATAATGAGTCATACTGTGAAGACATATTCCCTTTGAGATGTAAATGTTATTTTATGTTACCTTTTTATGATTTCTTATTACTATTTCTTTCTGTGTTAAAATAAACACTTTGGTCCATGCTCAAATAAATAAATAGAAATAATATGCAATTTTTGGGTAGTCATCAATAATGGGTACCACTAGAGCAGGGATCTCCAACTCCAGGTCACGAGGGTCGCCAACAGGTCAGATTTTCAGTATTTATTTAGTACTGCACAAGCGGTAATTCAGACTCCTATGCAAATCCTGAAAATCTGCCCTGTTGGCAGCCCTCGAGGCCTGGAGTTTGAGATCCTTGCTCTTACGGTATCTTGATGTTATAGAGGGGCAATTATATTTTGCATACACTTGACCATAGCTGACAAGTTTGGCCACAATGATTACAAGTTGTCCATTGTGATGCTACTAATGCAATCAGTATTTCATACATTTGTTCATTTGAACACAAGCAAAATGTTATCACCTGGCTATGATAGCAAGACATAGGAAAAGAATAGCTCAAAGGGTCCTGTTACACGCTGCAACTTTCCAGCGATCATAACCATGATTTGACCAGGCCGGGATCGCTGGTGCGTTGCTACGTGGTCGCTGCTGAGATGTCAAACAGTCAGATCTCACCAGCGACGCAGCAATGATACGGCAGTTACTCTCGGGCGTAGTATTGAGATCGTTGGTCGTTGTCCCTGTCAAACACAATGATGCACGCTGCCCTGCGGGAGCCCAACGACCAAAGATGGTCCTGAACGATTTGTAACGATCAGCAATCTCAAAGCGGGGGCCTGGTCACTGGTACATGTCACACATTGCGAGGTCGCTGGCGAGGTCCCTGTTATGTCACAAAACCTGTGATGTTTCAGCGATATCGCTAGCGATATCGTTGTGTGTGAAGTACCCCTAAAATGCAAAACTGGCCACCTGATGGTTCATCATAGATAGGCAACATAGTAACTGACAGGATAACTTCTCCTCTTTCTCAGTCTTTTTTAAAATCTTATATCATGTCTAGTTGGTAACAAGGACTAGACTATTAAAGTATTGGACATCTGCATTATGATAATAAGAGCACATACTTTAAGATTTTCAGATACTACATACAAACCCATAAAGGAAAACTCTTCAATATTTCACCGCTATTTCAAAATATTTTGCTTGGAATCCGATTTAATTTTACAGTGTGATCACTTAGTGAATTGTATCAAAGCTAATAGGTACAACAGTTCTTATTCATAATGCACTCATCTTATATGAAATACACACTTGTGAAAGTAATAATTTATAGTAATAGTTCCCTTGACACCCATTGTTTTTATGATGAAAAAGTTGTGATTTTCTTGTACTTTATTTTATGGGGTTAGCCTATTATAACAACTGATCATCTTTCCACAGAATAGGATTGATTATTTATGCAGTTTATGGAGACACCCAAGTTCTGTAATTGACTATCTCAGTCAGTCCCATGAACACTGAGCACAGCGGTGCATTACCATCACTTCATTCTTGGGAACAGTGGAGATTAAAGCCGCAGTTATCAGACAAGGTGATAAGTTTTTATAATGGGCCAAACCGCATAACCATTTCATAGTCTCATTCAGGAAACATACACAAAATATTGCAATCAAAAACAGCTTTAAAGATTAATCTGACAGATTTTGTTGCTGGAAACTATAAATGGACAGTCATTTACATCTGGAGTTTGCAATGTGAGTTTTTCAATATCATTTTTAAAATGGACATTCAGAATACATAGCTAGTAATTTACTGTTGTTTAAGACACATATTTTATTATTTGGTGGGGGCATTAATTCCTGATTTTCTTAGGCTATTTTTACATGTCTAGTAATCATCTGTTAGAATGGATCCAGCAACAATCCATTGGCAAAAATGTTTTGCAGACACAACTTTTTTGTTCGTTTTGAAAAACTGATTTCAGCTGGAGCCGTTTTTTTTTTTAACATTGAAGCACTGAAGTCTATGGAAAATGGATCCTTAAATTAGATACTGAAGAAAGTCAGTCTCACTATCTGGCCAACATTGTGGCACAAACCCTTATGTGTTACGGCCGCTTTACACGTCCCGATATCGTTGTCCAACAACGATAAAAAGTCACATGGTTCGTGCGTTGCCGCCGATATCGTTCGTACGTTGTGTGGTGTAAATGAGCAATGTGATGCAAGAACGATGCCAAAACGATATCGTTGGGGAATTGTGCAGGCTCTCCAACTGGCCGATATTGGATGGACGATGTGGCCGGATCGTGCTGTGTGACAGTGCTACTACGATTTGGAGCACAACTTCCCCTATTCACTCCCATGTTAAATGGTCGTTCCCTGGATCGCTCGTACACAGCGCAAAGGAGGGGGCGTAGACATCGCAGTTGAGTAGCCTGCCGATATCTCCCTGTGTGACAGCTCCTATGCGATCTTGGACTAGTGCCAAAAACGTGCGCGCTTCCGTGCCATTGTATCCAGTATTGGAACGATATCGGGACATGTAAAGCTGCCATTAGGGTCGAAACACTATGCAGAATGCATGAGAGACACTCGCATGACTCACCCGGAACGGCCCCTACCTCTCTGAACGAGAGTGCGTCAGCTGCTTGTGTGTCTATGGAGATGACGTGCTCCTGTCCAGAGAGGCAGGGGCTGTTCCAGGTGAGGCATGCGAGACTCATGCAAGTATCTCAGATTCATCTCGCATAGTGTATTTCCACCCCTATATGGGGCAGAGATCAGGTGGTGCTACTTCCAAAGAAACAGAAAAACAATCCAACCGGAGAGAGAAGAAAATAAAAGGCACTCAGAGATGGTCTGATCTTTTTCAAGCTTTTAATTCATTTTGCCCATAAGACAGAGATAGCAGGGAGGGGAGAGCAGACATACAGGATGATAGCAGCCATTTTGCACCCAAACCAGCACTTCAACAGGTATTCACCGCTGGTTTGGTCATGAAATGGCTATCATCGTTCTGTGTGTCTGGTTCCCCTTCCCTCCCTGCTGCCTCTGCCTTGTGGGCGAAATTAATAAAAAGCTTGAAGCAGAGTGGTTTTCTTTTCCTTCTCTCTCCTGTTGGATCCAATAATTAGCCATTCATTTTTTCTTTCATTTGTAAGGGATCCATTTTTTACTTACAATATCATTTTCAAACAGAAGATAAACAGCAATGTGACAACAGATCCGTTTTCCATACACTTCAATGTTAAAAAAAACCCAGATCCAATTAAAATCAGTTATTTAAAACCAAACAAAAAAGTTGTGTCTGCACAACTTTTTGCCAACAGATTGCTGCTGGTTCTGCTCTAACAGATGATTACTGACAAATGTGAACTTAACCTTACTATGTATATCTAAAATGTTAAAAAGGTTTCTCTTTTTATAAATTATTTTAGCAATCTTTTCAACCATACCAATACACAGGTCAATGCTGTGAGACAACTGCTAACTATAGGCCTCCGAAAGTGTTAAAAAGATTTTCCCACAAAAGACACCTATCCACCACTGATTTGGGATTGAATAGACCTGTCCATTCATTGTTAATGGGACTGACAGATACAAGTGAATACAGCATTCAACTATCTCCTTCAGTCTCCTAGACCAGTGTTTCCCAACTCCAGTCCTCAAGGCACACCAACAGGTCATGTTTTCAGGATTTCCTTATGGCGGGTTTACACGTCGCGATATCGCAGTACAATTTCAATCAAAAGTCACGTGGTTCGCTCGTTGGACCCGATATCGTTCCTGCGTTGTATGGTGTGAACGTCCAATACGATGCAGGAACGATGTCAATGCGATATCGGGATCGAATGAGCGTGCTATTCAATGCCCCGATATTGCATAGCGATTGAAGCCGGATCGTGCTGTGTAAACGCCCAATTACGATGCGATTTCATACGTCACCCATTCACTCCCATGTTAACTATGCGATCCTGGGTTGGGAGGCGGTGACATCGCACAGACGTTGTAATACGATATCGCAGCGTGTAAACATTCAATGCGATGCGGGAGGAACGTGCACTAATTGCGCGCTCCCGCGCCATTGAGTTGCGATATCGAAACGATATCGTGGCGTGTAAACCCACCATTAGGATTGCATAGGTGTTAGTTTAATCACTTGCACAGGGGATAATTCCATCATCTGTCTAATGATAAGGAAATCCTGAAAACATGACCTGTTGGTGTGCCTTGAGGACTGGAGTTGGGAAACACTGTCCTAGACAATGAATGGAAAGTGGTGAGGAAGAATGGTGGGTCCTGATCAGATGGTAAATGTCTTTCATGCCAAAAACCCTTCAAGTCATTGAGGATACGTATACATCCTACATTCTTGAGAGCAGGATATGATGCAGACTTCTCTGGCAGCAATTTATTTCCCTGATTCCTCTTTCCCATGACGTTTGCCCTTGGGTAAACTCAGGACACACCCATAGCTCTTAGGGCCACTTTAACACACACCAACTTATCTGTCCAACTTCTGACCAACTTACTGGTTGCAGTGAAATCATGGACACATTGCTCCATTTTGTGGCTGTGTACAAATGGAGCAATGTGTCCATGATTTCACTGCAACCAGTAAGTTGGTCAGACGTTGGGCAGATAAGTTGGTGTGTGTAAAGTGGCCATTAAACTCTTGGCAGGTTTCTCCAATGGGTACCTTCTGATGTAGTTAATTGTTGCCATTAAGCTATGTCCACACTCAGTGCTTTCACATTTTTTATTTTGCAGCCAAAACCTGCCATCTTGGAAGTAAAAAAATTTTTGCTGCTTTTATTGTTGCAGTTTTGTAGCGTTTTTGCTGTGCTTTTGTGGGTGTACATTTGTGATTTGTCTACAGTACAATTAATAAAGTTAGCTGTATTCACCAAGAACACAAGCAGGACCTGTTTGATGCACTTTTTGAGCATTTGTGCACTTTCTTATTTTTTATGGGTAAACAAAATGCTGCAGAAACACTAAGGCCCCTTTCACATCTCTGCGTTTGCTGCGTTTTGCTTCATTTGCGTTTTTTCCGCGTTTTTACAGCAAAAAACGCATGAAAACGCATGCGTTTTTGTCCCCATTGATTTTAATGGGAACGCATGAAAAACGCATGCAAAAACGCATGTCAAAATGCATGTGCGTTTGCAAAAACGCAAAACGCATGCGTTTTTGCAAGCGCAGCTCAAAACGTGGCAAACAACGTTTTGGGCTGCGTTTGCAAAAACGCATGCGTTATGCGTTTTTGCAAACGCACATGCATTTTGACATGCGTTTTTCATGCGTTCCCATTAAAATCAATGGGGACAAAAACGCATGCATTTTCATGCGTTTTTTGCGGTAAAAACGCGGAAAAAACGCAAATGAAGCAAAACGCAGCAAAACGCAGCAAACGCAGAGATGTGAAAGGGCCTAAAAGAATTGACATGCTGCAGGTTTGAAGAACCTCATAACACTAGACTCATATAGAGTAGAGGAGGCAAATAACGCAAAAATTGAAATATAATAAAATAAGAGAGGAAAAATACCCAGGATAAGTATATAGCCAATACAAACACTTTATATTAAATGCAATTAAAAAGGTGATGTTTTTGATATATGGTGGAATACACAGATGCTGCAGTGTGGGCAGGGACAAGTGAATATAATTATATATTCATGAGTCCAACCTGTCATAGGTTGAATATTATATGTACAATGAAATACCCATAAGGTAAAAATAGAGGTAGTGCTAGTTCCAGGTAAGGTGCTGTGCAGAGTTGCTCTCCAATTAAAGGAAAACTGTCACATCCACAATGTCTTGTTGGTGATGCAATGTAAATCAATAACATGGTTTTATCAAAAAGTTCCCCATATTTATTTAACCCCCCCACTTTTTATGGTCAGATAAATGCAATACGACACCTCCTTTCAGTCATCTGGGGTGGCACATTTCTTTGGTTCAGTCATGCTCCTCTTCAAAATCTGAATGCCCCTTCATTGTGATTGGTTGTTGTTACTGGCTTGATGTCACAGCAATTTTGTATCAGATCCTATACTTGCGCACTTCTCCTCAACTTCCTAGGCATGCGCTCTGCACACCCCTCTTCTTTCTTCTTCTCCTAGCAGCAGCACAGATGTGCTCAGCGTGCATGATGTCAAGAAGACACGATAAAGCCCGAAACATGCACACATAAGAAATTAAGTTAGGAATGTACACCCAGATTGAATGCACATGCTAGGAAACTGAGGGGAAGTGTGCAAGCACAAGATTTAATAGAACATTACCGTGATGCAGGGCCAGTCATGGCAAATCAATCACTTAGGCTGCCTTCACATTTGCGTTTGCAAGCGCAGCGTTCCGAACACAGCCAAACGCTTGCGCGCTGCGTTCCTATGTTTAACATGGGAACGCATGTGCCTGCGTTTGGCTGCGTTGGTTGCGTTTGCATTCGAATGCGCACAATTTGTGAGCAGCATATTGCACTTTTTGTGCAGTCGCGGGTGCTTATTTTATCTGCAAGCGCCCGCAAGTGCACAAACCACGCATTTAAGGCAATGGATCCACAGTGTCCTCCGCATGACAGCGCAGGAGAACACTGCGGATCTCATTGAAATCAGCTAGAGCCTCCACTGATCTCACGCCGGTGTCGGTGCGGAGATTTGAAGAAACAGCTGATCTGACAGCTGTTTAAATCTCCCGCGGAGCGCAACAGCACGTTTCTTATCTCCTGCACTGAATATACCCTATTCGGTGTCGGTGCGGGAGATTTAAACAGCTGTCAGATCAGCTGTTTCTTCAAATCTCCCGCACTGACACTGGATGAGAGAGCAGCGGTGGCCGGGAGGAGGAGATCTCCACCGCTGATTTCCTCCTCCCGGCTGCCCCCTAGACAGCTGATTGGCTGGCCGGGCTGCATACTAATGTGAATGCATGTGGAGATTCTCCGCTGCGTTCACATCAGTATGGGCTGCGTTTGCACTGCGTTTGCATCTGCATGCCATACGCATGCAGACACAAACGCAAATGTGAAGGCAGCCTAAGCTGGGAGAATGCATAATTTGAGAAGGGAGGGCCCTGACTGACCGTGACTGAACTAAAGGCAAGTACCATCCCTATAACTGAAAGAAAAGGTCTCTAATGCAATTTACCTTACCATAAAAAGTGGAAGGTGTTTTAGATAAATGTGGGGTACTTTATTTGACAAAACCATGTTAAGTGATGCACCTTGAATCCCTAACAGGACATTGTGGGCAATTAAATATAAAATAGGATGTTACAGGTTCCCTTTAATATGTATACTGGGGTAGAATTTTAACTAGTAAATACAGAGCAAAGTGAAGTGACTTCCTGAGTGCAAGAATTATAAACAAATATATAAAATGCACTTTGTTCCCACCGCCCCAACGCACGTTTCGTACTCAATTCTCTTTATCAGGGGACATGATGAACTGAGCATAATCGTAAAATGCAGAGTATGAACATAACCTTATACCTAAGAAGTTTGGTGTCCCTGTATTGGCTAACCAATTAAAAGTATTTGTATTATTAAACACATTTGAGCACAAGATGAGATAGCTTTAAAATTAACAGAATATTAGAAAAGATTACACGAGAAGGCATTGTAGAAGATTTTTTTTCTAAAAATATTTTTTGGTTATTTTTTCATTCTTTTTGCAAATTAAGATAATTATTGTAACAACCATAAACTGAGATCTGCATACTCCAGACATAAAAGACACATAATAAAGACAAAATAACATGTTTTATGCAATATGCATGCTTCATTTTTCCCCAGCACAACAGCATAAAATGTCTGTATTTATCCTGAAATTAGAATGCATTATTTTTTTTATCATGTTTTTGCTCTATTTTGACTATTCTAGGCTCTGTTCACACTAGCATCATGTCCTTAGTTATTACTAAAATTGTGAACGTTATGATGGATCTTTTATATTAGATCGTAATTAATTCCATTGACGTTTGATGGATTCCTTCAGATTTCATTGATTGTTCTTTCCTTGCAAAGAAAAGGAATAGAATGTCAACAGAATGAGCCCTAACATTAGTGTGAACAGACCCTAAAGCACGACTTTTTCCTAAACTTGGTGACTATTTTTTTCTTCTTCTGCAACTCTTTAAGAATAAGATACCGTAACCATTTTTGCCATATTGGTACAAGGAAAGGGATTTCTAGTATAAGTTTAGTATGGGCAGGATTTTAGATTCATGCTGAGTTGAGGAGAGGAAAATGTGAAGAAAACTACAGGGAAAGTTGAGTAAGTTTCACAGGGAATCTAAGCCATTATAAAGGGTGTGTAGAGAAATGACCGGGCTGCAGGCTATTACGTCACTACGTAAATGACCTATTTGTTTTCTGATAAAGGACTGCCTAAACTGTAGGCAGTCACAAGCTGCTAAGGTAAGCTGTTTATAGCGGTTATCCACATTTTACTGCAGGGTTATGTATCTAAATTGGCGGACACGACAGTGTTTGATAGCTTGTAGAATATTCTGAGGAAAAATACAGTGGAAGGACATTCAGTGTGAGCACTTACATGGGTTAACAGTGGTATAGAGGTGATCCACCTTTGGGAATTATATATTTTTTTTTACGTAAATGCATGTATTTGCGGCTTAAATTCACTTTTTGAAATTGGTATTCATTAAAAATGTTGCACCATTTTGCTTCTACAGGCTCTCTTTTCTCTGCACGTTCAACGTTGATGTGATCATAAATCAGCTGAGAGGAACTTGAGAGAAAAGAGATAAGGCTAGCTTCACACCACATTTTTTTGGATCAGGTTCTGACCGGTTTGAACCAGACAGAACCTGATCCGGTTTTGCCTCCCATTTATTCCTATGGTGCCAGATTGGTCATATTTGGCCATCAGGTTTTGTGTTTTCTGTGCCTGATCTGGTTTTATCCATTTTCTCACCGTGCACAAAATCGGACACTGCAGCAGTTTTGGGCTCCGGTGAAAAAAATCAGACAAAATCGAACAGTCCCGGATCCCGGGCGATCTGGTGCCTATAACATGGGAGTCTATGGGTGCCGGATCCGTAAAAAAATCAGATTGTTTCCAGAATCCAATCTTTTGCACAGAGCATGCTCAGGAATCCTGCCGTCAAAATTTCAGCAGCATGGACAGCACTACTGCTAGCACAGGCTGTGAATTCAGCACCTAGAACAGCAGCAGAGCAGACACAGGCAGACTTCAGCACCATGGACAGCGGCAGAAAATGAATCCTGCAAAAAACAGGATCTGGGACCATATTTGGCCACACTTTGTGTACATCCTGTCCTGTCAGGTTCTGTCCGGTGGGTCCTGCAAAAAACAGGATCCACCCTGACATCCAAAAACCATGGAGTGAACCTAGCCTTAGGATAAATGCCCACTCTGCTTATCTTTTGTGCTGCGCTTATATGTGCACAAACACAGCAAAAGCAGCACAAATTTACTGTATTTGTGCTGCGTTTGTGCACATACAAATGCAGCATAAAAATGCAGCACAATTAAGGGGACACACAAATACAGAGAGACACACCCACAGAGACAGACAGACACACACATACACACAGACAATTTCTCACCCTCCCCAATGATCCCCGATGATTCTTCCTCCATGCAGCATCTGGAGATCTACCTGCCAGGACTTTGTACCATGTGACTCAGCCTGTCATATGGTGCGTAGGCTCTGGCTCTGATAGGACGATACATACATGTCCTACCAATGCACGGAGGAAGACTCACTGGTGATTGCCTGGAGATCGATGTGGGATGATTGGGGAAGGTGAGTATTGGTGCATTTTTGTTTTGGAAATCGCATAAAAAAAGCACCACAAACGGACTGTGGGAATACCCATTCATTTGTGATGCTTTTTTCCAGGGCTTAGAATGGAGACTGTGGGGAAAAGGCAACCTACAAACAGACAAGTTAATTGCAGGGACATAAAAAAAAAACACAGGCAATTTCTGCACCAAAAATGCAGCACCAACAAACTCACATGTGGGCACAGCTTTTCGAAAATCAGATAGACTTTCATGTTAAAGCTGTGGGTGCTGCTTGTTTGGTGCAGAAACGCAACAAAAAATGCACCAAAAATGCACAGTCATCACATAACCCAAGAGTTATTAACTCACGATCATCTACCAGATCATCAAAGCTAGCTGACTGGTCGATTCTCAGTTATCTCATTATTCAGCCAGCAATAGATGGTGCAACACAGAGGCTAAAGAAAAGTCATGGTGCAAAATTTAAAATGAAACCCACTAGCAAATATCACTTTAGACAAAAAGAAATACATTTAAGTTCCACAAATTGTCCCCAAGGGTGGACAACCACTATTTATTTAGTGATATGATAGAATAACTTGATTCATGCATGATCATGCAGATTTTTTTCAATGCAAATGTTCCAAGTATGGTGTTTGCATTGGTGAGTAAGACAAGGACTCACATGCAGGGGAGGAAAGGAAAGAGAAATACTGTACCAATTGGCAAGGGGCATCCAGCCCATCCAGGCCAGGCTGACCTGGTTCCCCTTTTTCCCCCTTTAATCCACGGAAACCCTGTTTGTGAAGATTAACTTGCAATGTTACTGATCAATAGAAACCTTTAAAATATAAAGCCTGTTTAAAACCAAAAGGAAAAAGAAGGAACAATAAAAAAGAGCAAACGTTCATTTTCCACCAACACTGTAAGCTATACGCAATCCTAAAATTTTACCCATGCCCACATACCATCTAAATGTACGAATGTGGCTAGCAATTATGGCAAATGAGATTTCAGTTCAGGACTGAGCTGTAGTAGCTTCCAAGCAACCAATAAGTTCTAATTTATGATATTACCAATCAATTTAAGGAATCTTGCAAAGTGAATGTAGAATTTATTTTTGCATTGGTGGGTTTCTGAAAGTTTACTCTTTGCAGCACATTAGATTTCATGGTTGTGATTACTGGATTTCTGAGACATACCAACGGGCAAGGTGCATCTAATCCAGGGGCACCCTGTTCTCCTTTCTCCCCTTTAGGCCCTTTTTTGCCTTTCTTTCCCTTTTCCCCCTGTGAATACAATGGTTTATAAAAAAAAATGTATCAAAAAGGTCAGCGGATGAGAGGTCTGAAGGAACATTTACCATGAGGTTGTGTTTTCTGTGAAATCAGTCTGTAATTGTTTTAATTTTAGCATGTGAGAAACCTCATTATAATTATGTTAATATGTATGACATGTGCAGACGTATGCCCTACAGAACGGTCTACAATGTAATTAAAATCATCTAGAGCATTATAAGATTTTCAAACAGGAAGCTTAGAAGATATTTACACATTTACTAGAGGATCCACTGGCAGTAATCAAAGGCTGGCATTTGGATTCCTGCCATGAATACTCTTCAGCTTTCTAATGCAGAATGCGTGGAAATAATAGCATTCTACTTCTTTAAGTGGTTCATTTTCTTAACAGTGCAGCTATGCAGAACTTTTCTATTGCATGCTAATGGTGTTACAGAAAACTGCTTTCATGGGATAGACGATGTTGTTGAATTTGATTTGGATGTGAGATGTGTGAATGTCGACTTACAGATTCGTCCAAAAGCAACTGCTTATGAATAATGACTTATTTAGTCCTGATTCCAGAATGGGCAACCCACAATATGGCCTATTTTGTACATTTTAAGGTTCAACAGGTACAAACATAGATCTATACCAATAGTACACCCAATCACATGGTCTCTGTGTGTAATGGATGTCTTTCCATTTTTAAATTGTTCCAAAACTCACATATCAATGGAAAATGGAACTTTCCAATTTGTTATAATAAGGCTGAGGGCACACTGGCGCAAGACATGCACGAGTGTAATGCGAGAAAATATCGCATTGCACACGGACCTGTATCTTTAAATGATACAGGTCACATCAATGCGATTTTCTCACACTACACTCGCAATGTGATGGAAATGTGAGTGCAATCACAGCATGCTACGATTGCACGCGATTTCCACGCACGAGTGTCCATTAAAAGTATATGGTTTGCGAGTCAAACTCGCACCCATACAGCACACTGTGCGCTAGTCGCACGAGTGTGCTGTTATAATCACTTCAAACTCGCCGGCTGTCGAAGCCGGCGAGTTTCAATTTACCGCTTTTCCGGTACAGTAATCAATAATGTTCCAGCGTTGACACAGCAGCACTGAAACATTATTCTTTAAAAAACTCAGATTGAAATCTGCGCTACAAGTCGGCATAGAGCCTGCAGATGCGGCTAATAAAAGCCGGTGTTAGAATGGTTAAAATGCAGTTACTGTGCTGCCATCATGTGTACACAGAGTGTGTACACTCTGTGTAGACATAGTGACAACACACCCTGGCAGTGCAGGGGTTAATACCTTTAATTTAATGATCTCGACATTTGTCGGTTTTTTATACATTACTGACAAGCCACTCTCCTCCTGCACTGAGCTGTACGTGGTCCTGAAGCTCTAGCATGATATTACTGTAATATCACGCTGGAGCTTCAACACCAGACACAGCAGCTGCCATGGTACGCTGATTCCATATTTTTATCAATAAACCTCACTTCCACCTGAGAGTCTTAATCCCCACCCCCATACACATTAGACTAAAGTAGGCCAAACCTGCTGATATCGATGGGTTCAACCGAGAGTCTAATGTGTATAGGAGCCCTGGACAAATTATTATCTGGGGAAATATCGTGCATTTCTGATATCTGACTGCTAATCTTAGTTTTCACTTTTTCACTCGGAGATAAGCTGCGACTAGCCATGTCTGATGGCAGCTTTGTCATGGAGAACACAGAAGCATTGGGCTGACAGAGCACCCTGGCATATGGGAGAGATGGGTGACATGGCTGCTTGCTGAACAATTGGTCTAATCAATATTCAGACATGGCTGCTGGCTGAACGATTGGCCAAATCAATATTTTGTCAACAGCCACCTAATGTGTATTGTGGGGTTCATGTGTGACAGGGTAAGTGCACTTTCTTAACAGGAGAGTTTAGACACATTAGAAATTTAGTTTCATGTTACATCATTTTGGCTTAATCTGTAGAACTGCTCCTAATCAAGAAATTGAATGCAATGCCTTAATGATACACGTAAATGTCCTTCATACCCATCAATAGGCTGTAAAAACTGGTATTTATTACCAAAGGAAGGGAGGAGGAGGAAGCAACAAAATTAGTAGAACGACAGATAGCAGTCAAGGAAAGACTGGGGGATTATTCTGCGACCACTGTGCAGTTTAAGCACAGAATGTGCAAAGTAATAAGAGCTGTTAAATCCAGAACTGATAGGGCAGAGTTATCCACCAAATAAACCAGTTAGGTTTAGGGAAAGGAAAGCTTCAAGGGAAAAAGTAAGCAAGTAAAGTTATAGGAAAATACATATAGGGTGAAGGAGGAGAAGGGAATGCACCCCTGGAAAGGAAACAACAGAAGACATTACAACATTCTTGGTCACTCAGTGGTAAATGAAGATGATTTTGATCAAAAAATTAAAATAATGCAAAACTAAAGCAATTAAATGATTTACTGGAAAGCATAGACTTTACTATAATACATCTGTAGTGTGGTTAGATATATGCTAAGTTATAAGAAAATTAAGCCAGACCCAATCTTTTCCTGTGTGCCAGCAATAGCCTGATGTATAACCAGTATTTTTTTGTATGAAAGGAAACTAGAAGACCCTAAGTTCCCTGGAGAGGTCACATAAAATGCATACAACAGTAATAGGTACTAAATAATAGTTACAGCCAAAAAATGTTGAGAATGGGGCTCTCAAATGCCATGTCTGAATGAAGTGGTGTCCAAGCATGCGCATCACCACTCCATTTATTCTCTATGTGACACAGACAGCAGAGTACGGCACTTTTCCGAGCAGTCACCTATGGATTCCATATAACATGTCCAACCATAGTCCAAATAAGATGGGACACTGCAGCACCCATTTTTAGGAATAGTTGGTGTCCTATTAAATATCCATTTAATATTTTATTATTTATTACATTATAATATTTATATTATAATATTTTACATTTTATTGCTCTGATTTCACCATTTAGCAGAGTGGTAAACTAGATTAGACTTGGGGTTATTGATAACAGTGATGTCACATTCTGCAATAAGGCTGGGGTCACAGTACCATTTTTCACATGCGTTTTTGGAGACCTGCGTTTTCAAAAACGCATGTAAAAAACGCACCCATAGGCCCCCATGTTAAAAAACGCATGCCCTAATAGCCAAAAAGCATGTGTGACAGTCCCATGCGTTTTTGGAGCTTTTCCAAAAACGCATGCGTTTTTTAATATGAGGCCTTATGGGAAACGCATGCAAAAACGCATGTACAATTAGTGCCATTAAAAAACGCATGCGTTTCCCATATGAGCCCATGTTAAAAAAACGCATGCGTTTCTGAAAACGCATGCATTTTTTAACATGGGCTCCTATGGGAAACGCATGCTTTTTTGAATGGCACTAAAAGTTGCTAATGTACCATGCGTTTTTGCATGCGTTTTCCATAGAGGCCCATGTTATAAAAACGCATGCGTTTTCTACAAAAACGCATGCGTTTTTCAAAACGCACAAAAAAATACTACAAGCACTATTTTAGGTGCAGATTCAAAAACGCACCCAAAAACGCAGGGAGCCATCACACACCTTACAAAACTCATGCTGACATGAAAAAAAGCATGAGTTTTGTTAAATCACTAAAAAAAAACGCATGGCAACTGTGACCACAGCCTAAGTGATCAAACCATACCAACCTAAGGTATGAATAAATTTATGAAAGGCGCCTTCTGGTAACATATTACATTGCTAATTACACCTATTTCAATATAAGTTTCATGATAAACCTAAAAGAAGTTGTCTACCTTGTACAATCCTTATTTGTTACATGATTTCCCAGACAATAAGATCCAAGCACCAGCTGTAAACTGTGGGGGAAGCAGCAGTTATCGTGCATCACCAACACTCAAAATAAATATTTTGTCCTGAACAGATGGCTTAATGTTATTGCCTTAACATTTCCTCATATTGAATTGCAAAGAGAATTTGACAGCAGAATGTAATCTATGTAATTACATGTAATCTGAGAGCAGCATGATGTAGGTGTGAAACCCTGATTCAAGTAATGTGTATAGGGTACTTCACATACTGAGACTTTCCAGCGATCCCACCAGCGATGCAAATTGGCTGGAATCGCTGGAAAGTCTATCTGCAGTCGCTGGTGAGCTGTCAAACAGGCAGACTCACCAGCGACTCACCAGCGACAAGTCAGCGGAGACTTCGCTGGTAACCATGATAAACACCAGGTAACAAAGCAGCACACGCTGCCTAGATACCCGGTGTTTATCATGGTTACCGGCGTCCTCCTGCTTTTGCTCAAAGTACAGTATACAGAAACCTGCAATCAGCAGTGTGTACGGGGTTATACCCCACTCAGCATTCTGAGCATTGCTGGATCTGTAACAGAGAAAGCAGTGATTGCATCAAAATGACACCAAGAAGCTCAGTAAACATGACTAGAAACATGGCCCCTGGCCCTATATCATGTTGCTCTCAGATTACATAGCAAAAAACTGGTGACAGATTCACTTTAACACAAGTATTTTAAACAAGACAACTCCTTTAGGTTCAAGAGAAAATCAGTGTCAGTGATTAATTTTGGTACATAGGGCATAGGACATAGGACAGCTTTAGTGAGTTAGTCTGGAAATGAATGCATAATCTCCAAGCATTCTTATTTCCTTTCAGCTCTTGTCCATTGTCCCTGAGAACTGTTTATCAGAGATCATTTTAATCAAACTGGAATTACATAGTATGTGTATTTATTATTTTTATATTGATTACAAATCAGAATGATAGTTTTCATTACTGACTGAATTTTCTAATAACAGAAAATGTTCTTGATGTAAAGTTTGGAAAATGACAATTTTCCTCACAGGCCTACTGCTTGGAATGTAATTAGTCCTCTGGGTAGTAATGACTTTTATACCATTGACTTTTATAGTAATGAGATATTAAAATAGACCTATCTGGAGTACCAGTAATGCGTTTCTCTTCTGACAGTCCAAGCAAGGCAGCTATCAATCTCAAGTAATGGAGGAAGGGTTATCAAAACCAGACAGTGAATTGCTGCACAGAGCCCCTTGGTCACCCTATTTAGTCTATTTCAATAAACTTTATCTTTTGTCAAGTGGATGATTACAATATTTGAGCCACATTTCACATGTTCATTATTTTACCTCAGTATTTGTAGCAGAATTGTTGATGTGTTTCTATTTTACTTTTATGTTTCAGTCCTGGGTTTGGCTACAAATACTGAGGTAAAAAACTCACCAAATACTGCAAGTGTAAATGTGGCCTTAGGGTATGTGCATGTGACATCTTTGTCAGACGAATTCTGACTGGATTCTGAGAGAAAAAGCACTCAATATTAATGAAAAATAATGAACCTATGCAGAGCATTATCAAAATGATTTTCTGTGTACATGTTCCTTTTTTGTTTAACTCCTTTTATTCGCTACAGGCTTGAAAAGATGTGATCAGTCTATTCCTCAGATGGCTTCCACTTCAGGAAACCAACGCTATCTTATATAAAGAATAAAAAGAGTTATCACGAAAATGAGAAAACAAAAAGGAGCCAGGAAAAATATAGCTAGTATTATCCTGAATTCTGCTTCAAAAACGTTAGGGGTATCCAGTGGTGGAACTTGAAGCTTATGGGCCCCAATGCAAAGGATCCAATGGGGCCCCCAATTATTTAAAATCTTTAATAGTAATAGTCATTTTCTGTAGGCCAAAGGGACTTTTGGGGGCCCCTAGACTCCAGGGCCCAGGTGCTATTGCAATCCCTGCACCTGTTCTAGTTGCGCCCTTGGGGGTCGTGGAATCATACCATTAAGCTATGCACACATAGTTTTTCCAGACCATGAATTTTTCAAGGGGCACTTCAAGAAACTCTCAGTTTTAAGGAGGTTTTGGAGGAGTTTAGTGAAGTTTTCTTTATAGTCTTTATATTTGACAGTGCCTAGTTTTGAGAACATTTCTTATTAAAGGATTTTGCAGAGGATCAAATCCCCTCTCACAGAGTACACATTTCAAAACATAGATGTGTCTTCATCATAGTCTGGGATTAAACTAAAATGGCTCCCATATATGCTGCTTGTGTAAGTAAAACTACTTGTATTGTGGGAGCTGTTCTCAATCAAAATAGGGCACCCTACATTTCCCACAATACATGGAGTTTTCCTTACACAAGCAGCATATATGGCAGTCATTTTAGTTTAATCCCAGGCTATGATGAAGACAAATCTATGTGTTGAAAAAACATATAGTATGTAAGGGGGCACCCCCTATAGTCACAAATCAATGGTGTTGGAGATGTGTATTATTTTATTGCTAAATAATAAAAGTTAATTTTTAGGCAAAGAAAACGCACCATGGAGCCTACTGCTGGACATTTCCTTCTTGAATATCAAAGACTCCCTCCAGTCTTCACCTCCCTTCCAATCAAGCAGCACAACAGTAGTGTGCAGCCTACCACATTCTCCAAGAGTAATGGTGAGCTGGCTTTTTCAATTCTAATTTTATGGATATAAATCATAGGATCATGCAGACCTTCCTGGACAGTGCTGTACAAATTAATTGGGACAAAGCATTTTTTAAGTAAAATCGTAAGTTGGGGTTACCAGTCAGTGATTCAAACCAGTTTTAACTGCTTTGAAAAGGTGTGAGTGTACAACCTTGAGTAACAAAATGTGGTTTGACTTGGTTTTAGTCAGAAAATACAGCTAGCTGCCCCCTCAGCTTCAGTTGAGAGCTTGTTTCTGTGAGGAGTGGTTTAGTGTACTTTTTCTCTCAGTGTGATTCGTGCCTGTAAAAATGGATGTTACTCCACGGAATAGGTCTAGAATTATTACACTTAATGAACATACAAGTCTGACTGTAAGGGTGCCGTTACACCTGCCGACCCGCCGGAGATTCGCGGCGACTGGAGGTGCACGCACGTTTTTGGTGCCCGCCAGCGTCGCCATCCCCTATTTACATGGGGCGACACCTCCGGCGGCACCCTGGCAAGCTGACAGGCGGCATCGTGCCGGGGTGTCTCAAAACCCCAGCAGCGATGCAGAACACCAACATCACCCCTTTACATTAGGCGGCGTAGGGGCGATGTTGCCGACCGATAGGCCACACCCCTTCGTCGCCTATGTAATCGGCGGCGATGTCGCAAGGTGTAACGGGGCCTTAAGAGAAGTCGCTTCCACGTTGGTTATAGCCCCCTCCCTATAACCATCCGCTCTCACTACACAAACTGCGTCTTAACCAAAAGCAAATGACATCGATTGGACCTTATTACAAATGTCAAGAATAATTGGCACACACAATGAAACTGGATCGTTTTCTACAAAATGAAAAGGGAAATGTGGAAGAAAAAGAAAAACGACCCAAGAACTAATAAAACACTATCAGAAATAGTAAAATTAATGCAATAAAAACTTACTTTGTCCCAATTAATTTGCACAGCACTGTATAATATATACAAATTTCCAGGAGGGACTGAATGATTTACATATATTATATATACAGTATGTATATATATACTTGAGATCAGTATCTGACATTAAACCAGAATAAACCTTTCCTGTTTTGAGTCAATTAGGATTATCAAAATTATTGATATTTGTCAAATGTCAGAATAATGAGAGATAGGATCACAACAAAATAATTTCATTAGTATTGGTTACCATTGCACTTAAACTGTATGACTTGGGATATACCTCCCACAAGCTTCTCACAATAGTTGGTGGTAATTTGGGCCCATTCCTCCTGACAGAACTGGTGTAACTGAGAAATGTGTGTAGGTTGCTTGCTCGCACCCTCCTTTTCAGATTTGCCCATAAATTTTCAATAGCATTGAGATCACAACTTTGTGATGGCCATGGCCATTCCAAAACATTGACTTTGTTAAGCTTAAGCCACTTTGTAACCAGTTTCGCAGAACACTTTGGGTCATTGTTCATTTGGAAGACACATCTCCACCCAAGCTTTAATGTCCTGGCTGATGTCTTGACATGTTGCTTCAGTATTGCCACATAATCTTCTTTCCTCATGATGCCATCTATTTTGTGAAGTGCACCAATTCTTCCTGCAGTAAAACAACTCCACAACATGATGCTGCCACCTCCGTGTTTCACAGTTGGGATGGTATTCTTAGGCTTCCAAGCTTCTCCCTTTTTCCTCCAAAAGTAACAATGGTCATAGTGGTCAAACAGTTTAATTTTAGTTTCGTCAGTCTCCAAAAACTTAGGACTTTATGTCACGTACCAACTTGTCAGCTCGTACTTGGGGTTGTGCCTGCAAAGGTTAATCTATCTCCTCTCACTCAATCCAGCACTCGACCTCTGTCCTATGCATCAATCCACACCCCGACTCAGACCGCGCACCCAGCTTTACACACGCTGCCACCACCCACCAAATTTGGAGCCGATGAGTTCGCCTAAACTAAGACTATCTGACAATCAAAAAAATCACACCCCTTCTAAGGTTATGGGTTCTTTAGGGAATATTAGGTTCAGACTTATTAAAGTTTTAAGCTTTTATATAAAAGGTACAGTGCTTACAATAAAAGATATAAAAATAGACATAAAAAATGACATACACATATGTAACACAGGTATGAAATAAAAAGGAGAAAACTTACAGAACCCTAAACTTTGTCTTCTGTAGCCCGATGGGGAAGGCAGAAATATGGAATGATGATCACAGCAGTGTTCAGCTGCCCCATCCCTGTGACAAAGGCCTTTAGCTGGGAGAGTCCAGTTATAGGCTCAGACTGGAGGTCAGTTTTCTAGACCAGCCTTCCATTTTAACATTCTAATTCTGGGTCTACGATTAGACTCTCACTAATTTAGTCATGCATACATTATTTTTTAAATTGGTCTTCGTCTTAATTCCCTTCTCTTTCCCAACAGCAAATACAAACTGTCCAGCTGCATTAGGTCCCTGTGATGGGGTCTTCAAAGGCATAAGAGGTGTAAAATGATTCCACTCTGAGAAAAGTCCCTTAGGGAGACCGTAGTCACTGTGACTGGAGAGCTAGCTTGTGTTTAGATAACTTGCTTAGATTGTGACCTGTGTGTGTTGTAGAGTTAACCCTTAACTGCTTGTGTCCAATCTCCTCAGATACATATTTCACTACACTTTGTTACTGTGCAAATTTTCAAAAATTAATCTGCTTTTTTATGTTTCTTTTGGAATAATGGCTTCTTACTGGCAGAGTGGCCTTTCAGCCCATGTTGATACAGTACTTATTTCACTGTGTATAATGACACAATCTTACCAGCTTCTCCCATCATCTTCACAAGGTGTTTTGCTTTTGTTCTTGGGCTGATATGCACATGTTAGACCAAAGCATGTTCATCTCTGGGACATAGAACCTGTCTCCTTCCTGAGTGGTATGATGACTGGACATTCCTATCTTGTTTGTGCTTGCGTATATTTGTTTGTGCAGATGAAAGAAGCACCTTCAGGTATCTAGAAATTGTACCCAAGGATGAAACAGAATTGTGCAAGTCCACAGTTCTCTTCCTGATATCTTGGCTATATTTTCCCATGATGCTACATAAAGAATCCGTGTGTTTCAAGTGTGCATTAAAATACATCCACGGTGTGTCTATAATTAGCTTAGATGTTGCCAATAAACCCATCACAAGCTTCCAAACACATGACATCATCATATGGGCTGTCATAAATTGTTTACAGGCATAGTAATCTAAACTCGTGACTGAAGAAAGTAGTAAAATGCCTTAAAACCTTTTTTCTTTCTCTCATTATTCTAGTATTTGGCAAATATAAATAATTATGGTAATCCTAAATTACCTTAATTGGGAAAGGTGTATTCTGATTTCTTGTCAGTTAGTGAGAAAAACATGCTCCAGTTGATGAGGTTGTTCTAGTACTGATTTGAGAGAGAATGCTATGCTATCGGATTGTTAAGGTATGTCTGTGGCTAATTTTTTTTTTTGAAAACTCCAACCAGTGGACACAGTAATAAAATAATTTGTTCTTTGAGCAGTTTACTACTTATAGCCATAGTTGCTTGTCCTAGTAGATTTGTCAACAAGTACAAATGACTAAGCACACTGACAAGTTATTATTGCAGCTTGGAGGAGTGCAGTTCTAAGGGCAATGCTCATAGTCCAAGCTATCACTAGTGTTTGGCACACAGGAAAAAGATTGGATTTACAGCACCTATGATAAAGTCAAGTAAATTCAGGGACACATTTGCAATATTAGTATCCACATAACACTCTGGTCACCTTTTCTCCCCTTTCTCCGGGGTCTCCTTTCTCTCCTCGAGGACCTGGAAAACCCTGAAACAATATACAAATTGACCTTCTCGTACTGTATGTGCTGGATACATTGCAGGGAACTAAAAGGGTTCTCCATAAACAACATCACTTATATACAAGATAGATGATAAATGTATGACCACTGGTGGGCCAGTTGCTAACATTTCCAATGATCCTAAGAATGAGGGACCCAAATTCACTAATGAAGTGGTAGCATGTGATCCCTATCCTATAGACAGTGAATGTAGAATTGGTCACAAACACTGGGCGGATTATGAGACCAAACTTGGCTATCGTCTGGCTCTCAAAACTCTTGGGCTGCCCATGTTTAAATTACCTGCATTAAAATCTGACTGTAGCATTTTGCAACCAAGCATGAAGCTGGGAATGACTTCCTGCAGCTCCACAGTCAGCAGAATCCGGTTAGATGTGGTATGGTGCCATCTACATTTTGTATTTCATAGAAAAATAAGTTCTTTCCTCATTCAATGTGCCCCCACTGTGCAAATCTATGCACCTAAGTCATTCCTCTGATGCTTGCATTCCCGTCATAGAGGAGTTTATGGACTGGTCAGCATAGTGGATGGGTATGGGGAGCCATTACAGTCTATAATAGGAAATAATTTGGCTGAGAAAGCTCCAGTGTAATGTTTCATCAATATAAGGTTAATATCTAATTTTGCTTTATATTTAGATGTTCTATCTCTTCACCAGTGAGCTGATTTCTAGTGTATTTCTATTTGTGTTGTACACTGGTTGATGAGCACTCCCTACATGCAATTGGTCATGCTATATTGCCTGCCTGTCTAGAAGGTTTTGACACGCCCACTGCAGGGTCGGGGAAGACTCAGGAACCGGGTGGTTACTCGTTGTTCTCTTCACTGGGACAGACGGGGACCGAGACCCCTGTGTGTTCATAATGTGACCCACCCCCATCACATGACCCTCATGTGAACTGTCATGTATCATGTTATCTATCATGTGACCACCCCATCACATGACCCTTCACGTGAACTGTCATGTATCATGTCATCTATCATGTGACCACCCCATCATATGACATTGTTAGGTGACCATGGGGAGCCTACTCAGTCTGGTAAGCCCGGGCCTTGGGTAAACTTAATCTGCCCCTGGTCACAAAAGCTGACCACCACTCAATTCACACAGAAGACTTGGGTCTACCATCCTCTGAATCGACAGGAGATCCCAATGGTGAAACTCCCGGGGATCATACATTTACCATGTATACGAATGATAAATAAGATATGCTGTTTATGAGACAGACTTACCAAGAATATTTGATCAAATATAATGTATACTGTGCTTAAAGAGGAACCGTTGCTTTAATTTTTATTTCATAAATCAATAATACACATGATAATGAGCAATTTTGCAATATATCTTTATCAGGAAATCTGCTTTTTTCTCCTTTTGGTCTGAATATTAATTTTCAAAATGTTCATTTTATGGGTAAAATCGTTATTTGGTGAAAATAGATTGTTAGGCCCCTTCACACCGCGGCATGATCAGGACCGGGGCTGTCCGGTGTAAACCTGACAGCCCCGAACCCGATTTGCAAACAGAACCCCCTCGGTCCAGTTTGCAGCCGAATGCAGCTGATAGCAACCACAGCTGCTGGAATTTTAAGATCGCGGCTAGCAGGGAACTAGCCGTGGTCCTGAAATCACAGTAGGGGACAGCAGGTGGTGCTGAAGTTTAGCAGCTCCCGCTGCTAAACTTCAGCAGCCGGCGTCCGGTTCCTGGAACTGATGGTTTTGTCGGACCGAGGCGATCCGGCGCTCCCTAACATGGAAGTCTATGGCATCGGATCGCCCCGGATCCTCACGAGAGGATCCGATTTTGTCCAATTTTTCCCACAGACAAAAAAAATGTTGCTTGCCAATGTTTTTGTGTTTGGGAGAAAAAATCTGAATTGTTCCGGATCCTCCTGGCAGATGGAAACCGGATGGCACATAGCAGGAATACTATGGGGTCGAAACTGGATCTGTGAACCGGACAGTCCCGAATCCTTAAAAACGTGGTGTTAAGGGGGCCTTACATTAATGGGATAGGAGATGCCAGATGGTACTGATAAGATTCTATGGAAATGGGATGTGGCGGAGCTCTGTCTCTAGCTTCTCCCTCTTCTCTCCTCTCTCATCTCATCTGTAGTGCCTGCTATTCTCTATCTCAGTAATGTTACAATTTATCTTCATTATATACAGTTTTTACTTGTGAACTGAGAATTTTGAGAATAAAAGATCAGTCCAAGAGGAGAAAGAATATAAGATATATTACAAAGTAGCTTAATTTGACATGTACGTGTGCCACTATATATAATACATGTACGTGTGCTATTATATATAATTTAAATGACGGTTACTCTTTGATCTCTATTTTGGTACCATATATTTCTTGTTGTTACTGTCAAATATCTTAGACTAAGCTAAATCTGTCTATTCTCAAAGTATCAAAGTCCTGTTCAAACAAATGTTAGAATAAATTAAATCTGTGCAATTACTTTACTAAATAGTAAAAAAAAAAAAGAAAATAGATGAAACAGGAAAAAAAGATTAAAAATATGAAAGTGAAATGTTTTCTGGGATGTTCACACAGCACGCCCAACATACAGCATGTTCATCTTTTTTACTTACATCTAAACCAGGCTCGCCATCTTTGCCATCTTTGCCCTGTGGGAAGGATTGTTACACTTCTGGTTACTGACATCCTGACCTTTATCACTACATATGAACATACTGTATATATCAGGGAGCTGTCACTGATTCTTATTAAAGGCTACCTTATCTCCAGTCTAGCATTGTTCCCGGCATGCAGCTATTTATGGCTTGTTTTTCTCCAGTAACTTAATCAGGAAATAGTGCTATGTACAATTCCCACATACTGTATGTACTATACCCACATATATATAATGCAGGATGGCGCTCCAGTATGAGCATACGCTAGTAGGAATATGTGTGCAGTATAATTTTAACTGCATACAAGTGTTTTCCCATCAGAAAAGAAAACTTTCTTTATACCCTCTAAAATTATCTGGACAGGGGCGTAACTACAATAGGTGCAGGGGTTGCGATCGCACCAGGGCCCTGCAGCCTAGGGGGGCCCCAAAAGTCCTTTTGGCCCATAGAAAAAGACTACTACTATTAAAGATTTGCAATAATTGGGGGCCCCATTGGAGCTTTCGCATCGGGGCCCCGTTGGCCTGAAGTTACGCCACTGTATCTGGATGTCACAGAAGTGGGGTCTCCTGTTCATAACCCAGAATAGAAAGCTGCCGAGTATCAGTGGCTCACGCTTTGGCTTGACCAATCATCTATGTCTCACATGTATGCTCATACATTTCAATAACTAACTCGAATAGCTTTTACCTAATCTTTAAAAAGGATCTGTCTCATGTTATAATTATGTCATTATTTTATCTGTTCTCCTGAATTTGGAGTTGTTTTTTTGTTCCTGTGTCTTTCAATTCTTGACATAGGACCTTTCTTTCCAGTATGTAAATCTAATCTACTTAGCCAAGGGAATGTGGTTCTCAACTCTTCTCTGTGGGCGCAGTTTCATGAGGATCAGGCCACTTTGGCTAACAAGCAAAACCTATGAAAAAATCTGTAGAAAAAAAACCCTGTGATAAATAAAGAAGTAAAAAGTAAGTGCTAGTCTATAACAGGGTACTTCGTATATACGTTTTTTATCAAAAAGGTAAGAAGCCATTCCACCATGTCAAGGTATGCCTATACCTGGACAGTACCTATCTCATTCTTACCTTTTTGATTAATCAAAAATGTATTCACAAAGTACCCTGTTATTTATTAGCACTTGCTTATTTTACTTATTTATTTATGGAAGGGTATTTTCTATACAGATTTTTTCATACGTTTCGTTTGTCTACTGGCTATTGTTAACATGCTTCCAACCCTGCATGCAGAGGTGTAACTACAATAGATGAGGGGTTGCTATCATACCTGAGCCCTGAAGCCTAGGGGGCCCCAAAGGTCCTTTTGGCCTATATGAAATTATCAGTTCTATTAAACACTTGCAATTGGGGGCCTCGTTGGAGATTTTGCATTGCGACCCATGAGCTTCAAGTTACACAACTGTCTGTATATATACTAACACTTGTTCCAGCTCAGTTTTTTTTTCTTATTTTAGTCTCTATTTTATTATTTAGTGCAAAGATAAGGGTAGGGGTGGGTGCCCCCTCCTTTGCTGAGCTGAACATTCATTTTGCTTCCCATTGCTGTGTGTTTCAGTCGAGACCAGGGTGGCTGTTTACCTTTGTTCACATTGAGGTCAGGTATAACACATTGAAAGGTTTTAATTAGAACGAGATAGGTACTATCCCGGTATGGGTACACCTTGACATGATGGGTTGGCTTCTTACCTTTTTGATCAAAAATGTATTCACTAAGTACCCTGTTACATATTAGCACTTAAGTATTGTTTCATACTGATTTTTTCATAGGTTTAGTTTGTCTAGTGAACATTATTGACATTCTTCCAACTCTGCATGTATACTCTTATTCCAGCTTAGTTTTTTTTTTTTATAGTCACTTTGGCTAACAAAACCAGATTAACATAAAGGAAAGTGGGATCCATAACTCAGGAACGGAAAAGCACAGGACAAAAAAATAACAATGTCATATTCAGGAGAACACCAGCATTTACACCAGATAAAACAATTACATAATATTAGCAAATGACACGTCTTCTTTAAATATATCTTTGCATTTTTAATTACAATGAATCTACACCCCTACGTGGTTTCTATCCTCTCTTCCTTAGCATCCTCACGGACTAACTTCAGTATTGGTTAAACTAATGCATAATACTAAATATTGGAATTTAAATGACTCACAGGTAGACCATATGGTCCTCTAGGTCCTGGATCACCAAAAGCACCTTTTTCTCCCTGAAAAAAAAAACACATTTATAATATTGCTCCCAAGTTTATGACTGTTAATGATCTGAGAGTGTAAAACAAGGGAAGTTAAAGAATTTTGGAAGGACTGTACCTGATTTCACAGGGATGAATGATATTTGCTCTTTTCTTGCTATTCCATATGTGCATACACATTTACACAATAAATATTTTTTATAACATCAGTATTCCGAATACAAAATATTATTATTTTTTTTTACATAGAGGCAATTACATAAATGTTCAGTTTTCATAACAGGCAGTATGCTTCATCGGTATAACTGAAAACTGTGGTGAGCATTAAAAATCAGCTTTGACATCTATTATCTCCATATATGTATCACACAAGATACGATTAGATACACAAGTCAATGGACTGCAAGATTACATACATGGTTACTGTGCTCTGTACATGATGCTTTGTACATTCAACTTCAAAGTCATCTTGTATGATGCGCTTTGCACACACAGCATTAAAGCCTCATTCAGATGTACCTGCATTACAGACATCAAAATGTGGCGTTACAGGATCTCCCCAGGCAAGTTGACATTGGCATGTACAGAGCATTGTAGCCAATGGCAATATACAGAGCATAGTAACAACGTATATAATCCACTCCAGCGCTATTTTGTTTTTTACTGTAGAGTGTTGCTTTTTATCTAAGATCCCTGCCCCTGGTCTTATACTCACCCTCCAGCGTCTTCACCTCTTATCAACGTCACTCTAGACTCACAGCTCCATCTTGTGACCTTGACTTCTAACTGGCTGGAAGTCAGAAGTTACACCACAAGCTCACATTGCAATTCTATGAGAGCCAGAACAAGGTAGTCATAGACTTACATTGAAGAGTGTTCTTTGGTTCCCTCCATAAAATACTGGAGAGGTCTGTCTGGTCATAAACTGCTGGAGACCGATGGGAGCATCGGTGATCAAAGGTTAGGATGCCGGAAGGTGAGTATATTTAAAGGGGAAGGGAACTTGCATTAAAAGAACCACTCCAGTGGTGAAAAAAACAAACCACTGGTGGAGTAGTGCTTTCACAAAGCTGTAGAATAAATAATTTTCCAATGTTGATGTGACTTTTGTAACATAGTGTAAAATGGTCTACTTACCCTGTCACCTTTCGGACCTGCAGGACCAGGTGGACCAAGTGGTCCATCTGTGCCCTAAAAAAAAATTAAAAGCACAGTGAACTCATTTGTGGATTAAAACACTGATAGTGGTGGAGCAGTTCCCTCTTTGTTCATTGCCAGCACAGGAAAGAAGACTGAGAAAGAAATCTAGTTAGAAGAGATCATGCAGGGGAGACATACAAAAGGTCAAACAGTATGGCACATTCAAGAATATATGAAACAAGACAAGGCACAAACAGAAACAAATTGATATTGTTTTTTTTAGGAATAAACAGTTTCTGGCAAACTTTATTTTATCAATGAAAGGAAATCTGTGAGCAGGATTTTACTATTTAACCTGAGAAAAGCATAATATAGAGAGCTGAGATTCTGATTATGTGTCATTTATTACACTGTTTGCTGTAGTTTCAGTACAATCAGTGTTTTATCAGCAGGAGATGATCACTATTGGATTAGGTGTCATATAAGGCAGTCCATTTAATCTGTGTTAACCCTCCCTCCCCCTCTACTCATTGCTTGCTGATAATGCACTGTACACAGGGATTCTACCAAAACTACACCAAGCTCCAGTAAGTGATACATCACTGGAATCAGTGTGTCTACCACTATATCATGCGGATATCAGATTCCATAGCAAAAATCTGCTGACTGATTCTATTTAAGTAAATTTCAGCTGTATACGACCAGAGATCAATTGGAACTTGGCATTCAGAGCCAGGGAAGATAAAGATGCATGCCTGTAAAGGAGAAGATCATGCTCGAAGAATTGAAGAACAAAAGATGAGTAGGAGACGGAGGCCATTCCAAAGTGTTTTCTATATAAAGCTTGTAACAAATTCAGTTATTAGACTTAACATATTTATAATGGACAATTTAGTTTCCTGACTATTACAGAGACCTACTACTGCTCTGACCTTTCTTATTTTAATTTATTGCTATTAAAGTGAACCTGACAGTGGATACATACTGCCTGAACCATGTGCAACATGTATCAGACACTGGTGGCATAATGTAAGCCAGGAATGATTGGCTCTGAAATGATGCAATGTGTCAGAGAAAAACATACTTTAAAAGCCACCTGGAACCAAGCTGCATGAGTGACTAATCGAAAAGGCTCGTCCTCAGCAGCTTCTTCCCACATTTAGACAAAGATTCACAGGTCTCTGCATACACAAAGTCAAACATATGTAGCTGAAATCAGCCAGTATTTGATACAAGTTGCCTGCAGTTCGGGCAGCATGTATCCGCTGTCAGGTTCCTTTAACAGAGAATTAGTCACCAGATATGGCATAATATTGGAGCAGAAATTCTGATTCCAGCAATGTGTCACTTACTGAGCAGCTTGCTGACGTTTTCATAAAATCACTGTTTTATCTGCTGCAGATCTAAGTTCTCTGAATGATGAGCTCTGTATAACAGTGTCCTTAGTTAGTTGCAAATCAATAGTGGGGGCGAGCTGAGGTAGAGCCTATGAATATGATTTACTACTGGCAGCAGGTTTACTAGCCTTTTAGTGATAATCTCCTTCTGATAAAACAGTTATTTTCTCACAGCTACATTATGCAGCCCAGTACATGACTCATTGCTGGAATCAGGGACTCTACATCTACATTATGCTGCTCTTATATTAAATGGCAAAACACTTGTTCTTTTTGGTTAATGCACCCTAGGTCATATTTTGTACTATGACTACTTCTTTGTTAGTTTTTCATATTTTATTCTATGTCCACATTGAATTAGTGCACATTTATTGACCAGAAAATACTGCTGTTATGTCAGTTTGGAAACAAATGTCTACAAACGTGTCTATTACAATTATATAATCACTGCATTTATAACTCTATATTTAATTCATACCAAACAATATTTTTAGAGGCTTGTTTAAATTACCCTTTACCTTTGCAATCATTCAGGCCCTGCAGCAGACGCAGAGCCATATCATAATGCTGGCCAGGATGCTTCATATGTTCTATATCAGTGTCCCTCAACTATAATCCTCAAGGCCTACCAACAGATCATATTTTCAGGATTTCCTTAGTATTGCAAAGGTGATAACTCCATCACCTGCACAATGGAAGGAAATCCTGAAAACTTAATCTGTTGGTGGGCCTTGAGGACTGGAGTAAAACAACACTGATGTATATGAAACCGATTTTAGTTTACTAAAATGGTCAAATATAGTTTATTTAGGAAAGCTTGTCCACTTTTATCAGTTAAATTGGAAGTTGAATGATTTTTATTGATTGCTCCTGTCACTAACTCCCCAATAAATCTAACTCTAACCAGTATTACTTTGTTTTGTTTTTCCTTTCTTGCTGAAATTTCATGGTATCCTTCTCCTTATTAGGTCTAGGTCATGTGATGGTGACCCAAGGAGAATGACATGCTTTTATGTTCTCTGGAGGGGTCCTATCTTTGTTGCCAGGACTGCCTGCCTAAACTGTACCACTGAATGTCTTCATGGGGAAGACAGAAGCTCCTATCACAGTTACTGATAATGATTGGACAGCTCCTGTCACAGTTATAACAAAGGTGATGATAGCTCAGCCCCCTGACTGTAAATATATACATATTCAATATATTTGCCTACAGCTGCAGGCAAATATGATACTAGCTGTAGCTGGTTATGTGTTGATGCAACATATGTTTTATAGTAGAGCATATATATATATATAATGTAGGGTGGAATATGGGAATCAAGATGGAGTATGAAGGGATGGAAGATAAGGGCGATATACAGAAAAGTGAGAACACTATTAATAAATGACGTTTGATAGACAATCAAGGTAAGGGTGTAGAGATGAAAAAATAAAGCATTACTGTTTCTTTTAGTCCTCCGCATAACTCTTTGAGAATTAGGACTAAAATGTCACTAAATGATTTTGTCTCCGATTGAATTAACACATATTCTCAGTATATTTGCAAGGTGAAGTCTTTATTTGTGAATACTGGAAATTGAGACAGCAGATAACGTTTCGACCCATCGGTCTTGTTCACAATGTTGCTGTTGGTAATAACAGTGTTTTCTGTATGTTATATGTTATAAGTGTCCAACTTCTCAAAATCCATAGGTTTATATAAACCCTGATATCAGAGGGAGCGATTGAATGCCGGCATCCACAACCTTGGTTAGAGCTCTGGATGCTGACATGCTGTATATCCAAGGGACCTGCTCTCCCTCACACCCCCTTGATCACCTGGGGACAACCCCAAGATCACTATCATATTGTACTTATAGAATTCATCCCCTATGTTACTGGGTCACTCGTGGAGAGGACCCACTTACAGCCCTTACCTTGGAGGACACCAAGAATTCAGACATACTAATTACTTTCTCCTCACATAGAGGCTCTGCAGAGTTGGATCATAAGCAGGCCACAAACACCTCCGAGTTCTCCACAACTCTGCCCTGGGCTAGATATCAGTGCCCAGCCTAAACCCTAGAACGTCTGTGCCAAAGATTCCACAGACTCTCTCTTTAATACTGAGGGTACCTCTGTTAGATATTCTACAGAATTACAAGCCTCCTTCTGTTTACGTCCTAGATATCCATCTTCTATGTCTTATACTGCTATACCTTGGATTTATATCAAGACAGCGACATTGTGAACAAGGCCGATGGGTCGAAACGTTATCTACTGTCACAATTTCCTGGCACTTAAATCCTGTATTCACAAAAATACTTGACCTTACAAATGTGGGGCCCCACTGGTCAGTGCGCCACAGTAGGGGTACTGCACCCACAATAGAGTGTGCAGTATTCCTGTCACAGGGGAGTGTAAAGTTGACATGAGGCTCCCATCCCAGCACTCACATACTCTAGAACCAGGGATAATTGGGTTAAATCCCTAGGACAGAGACCCAGTCCCAGCGGGCGGAGTTAGGGGAGGCAGAAGTCACACTGTTGGATGTAGTCTGGACTGAGGAGTGAAGCAAGGAGGGAGCCCAAGAGAGAGGGGTCTCCTAGGGAGGGTGCCTGAGAGAGAAAAGGGCGGCCCATGAAAAGAAAGAGGAAATCCCGTGCTGGATCTTCCATAGTCCGGGGGAATTCTAGTCCACTAACGGAGTGCCGGCTCCGAGGAACGGTACAGGCGAGTTCATCCCTGAGCTGTCGACACCGGCCAGTCGCGGGTTAGTTCAGCAACACCAACATCCCCATCCAGAACATGCAGCCCCGCCAGGATTTCCCAACCAGGTCGAGCCCCCTTAGAGAGAAGAAGGGTACCTCATAGCACCCAACGTGCCTGGTAAACAAGCGGGCTGTGCAGGGCAGCTCAAGGAAAGTAAGGAGGTGCAAGTAAAAGCAGCAGGACTCAGGATAGACAAAAGAAGGTATACTACGGGAGCCTCAAAGAGACTTTACCCTCCTCAGTGATTACCCGGCCAGTTACCCGTTCAAAGACTGTGTATGCTGTAACCTAAAGTGCCATCTGAACCGGTTCCAGTAAAGTACCAGTATAGAGTCACAAGGCCTCCGTGTCTCCTTTCTACACAAACCGCTGCGAAGCTGCGCTGCCTACATCCGGCACCACAACAACAGTGCTATCCTGCCCCAGGGACCCGGCTCCACCTGCAGGGAGCCATACCACCCAAGCTGCAATACCATCGTCCCCGGCGGTCTGACAGCGGCGCTGTGAACATCACCAGAATCTGCCGGTGGTGTCACGAGAAACTTTTATTCTTTTTATTCCCTTTCAATTATTCCCCCAATTTTCAGTTGACCACCAGGGCTACGGGTCCGGGAGGGCCACCAGTGACATTCCCCTCAACTCTACCCTGGGTTCCAAGTACCCCATAGACCCCTGGGTGCATCACAAATATGCTAAGAGTGGGTGGTAATTCAATCGGAGATTAGTGTGGGTGTTATTCTGTACCCGTTTGCTGGCACCTTGACAACCTACAAAGTGTACACGCCATTACCTTATATACTAAAGTATTTTGTACAGTGACTGTCTTTGCCATTTTCATATTAACCTGTGACTAGCAAATCAGCTATAGAATGGTTATGTTATGAGTCCTCCCTCAGTCATGGGAATGTATATCTATAGAATGTATTAGATTTTGTTACCTTTCAGAATCATTTATAGTTTTTGATCATAACCTGCTGTTAAGTTTACAATTAATCCATATTTTTAAAATAATTCAGTATCTTGGGAATTTTATTAAGTGATTCCTCTAAAGGTACTGTCACATGCGTCAATATTTCTAGCAATTTCACTAGCAATTTGCTGGTTGCAGTGAAATCATGGACACATGGTTCTATTTTGTTGCTGTGTACAAGTGGTACAATGTGTCCATGGTTTCATAGCAACCAGCAAATTGCCAGTGAAATTGCTAGCAATATTGCCGCGTATGACGGTACCTTAACTGGTATTCTGCGATATACTAATCCATTAACAAATTATGACCTTTCCATATCAGGTAAATTTACGTTACAGTACTTTGAAATGTGTTACAGCACCACTCTAGTGTTTTTATTATTTTTTAGCGCTATAGCCCCCTGCCCACTGTCTTATATTCAAACTCCGGTTGAGTATGCTTTGACGTCACTACCGGTGCCACAGCGCCATTTTCTGACTTTAACTGCTCATTATCTGGAAGTCAGAAGTTATGTCACAAGCTCTCAATACAACTCTATGAGAGCCAGAGTGAAGCCAAAACGAAGCTCTCATAGAGATGTATTGTGTTGTGACCTCTGGTGTGATGCATTAAACAATGGAGCTGCCAGCATCTCACAATTCACAGCAGACTGACCGGAACGTCGGTGATAGATTATGAAGCCACTATAGGATGCATATAATACAGGGGACAGGGGACTTAGATTTAAAGCACCATTCCACTGATGCAATATAAAATACGCTGTAGTAGTGCTTTAATCTTTTGCTCATGATCCCTCTCCTTGGTAATTTTTCAATGTCGTATATTGATGAACAGGTGAAAAGACACAAAACACTCACCCTGGGTCCTAGCTTTCCGTCTAAGCCAGATGCTCCCTGTATGATTAGGTGGAGGTACAGACGATGGGTATAACATAGGTGACAAGAACGTGAGATTAGTGGGTAATGAGCACATGGAGTAACACAACACAATACAAGTGGCCACGAGACTATGGAATGGCTGGGTGATTTCCACAAATTTTTAAGAAGTGCTAACAGAAAATGTACCTGACCCCTGGAGTATTAGAGATTAGATTAATTGACACATACAAACATCATTCTCATGGTGATAAAATGATTTTACACATAAAAGTATCACAATCAAAATAGGCCCGTCCCTTAATATTTTTAGCAATGTTTTCTTTCCATGTACAGTATGAATCTATGTTAGAATCATTACAAAGTACAGTATCTGCATCCCCCATGTAAATCCTATCCTTGCTTCTGTTACTGATGCCGATTTTTACTATTCTTATCATAATGTAACCTAGAGTTTAACTAGAGGTAAAAAATACTTTTTAATAAAAAATGATTGATAATTTTTAATTATATGACTAGAAACTGTTATCATCATTTAGCATATAATATTAGCTCAAGCTCTGACGCCATCTGCTGGAAACCTCAGACATTTAAAAAAAAAACTAAAAAAATATATTATGTATATTATTTTTAATATAAAATACTTGTATAAGCAAACAAAATTAGGAATTGAGCAAACTAGGAATAAGCAAAATTAGGAATAAGCAAACAAAAAGGTATGAAGAACGTTTGCTCAAATGGACAAGACAAAAATTGCCTAATATAGAGTTTTTCACTTCAAATTATTGAATAGACATAGCCTGGTGCTGACAGAGTAAGAGCTCACCAAGAATGCGGCCATTCTGATACATATATTCATACACAGTAAAAATTATACACAATACTATATAAAAGGTTTTGGGCAGGAATGGAAAAAAACTGCAAAGCAGGAATGTTTTAAAAAATAGAAGTGTTAATAGTTTATTTTTATCAATTATCATAATGCAAAGTGAATGCACAATAGAGCAATCTAAGGCCCCTTTAACATCAGCGTGTTTTGCTGATCGCGGCAGTTGCGGTGAAAAAAACGCAACTGCCGCGATTACTGCATAACGCCCGCGATCGCGGCACACTTGCGGCAAGCCCCATACAATGTCTATGGTCTTGCGGTAAGTGTGCGGCAGGTGCGGCAAGTGCGGTTTCGGCACTTGCGGCAGGTGCGGCCGTGAAAAAACCGCGGTATGCCGCATTTTTTTTTGTGGCCGCACCTGCCACAAGTGCCTATACCGCACTTGCCGCACCTGCCGCAAGCCCCATAGACATTGTATGGGGCTTGCCGCAAGTGAACCGCAAGTGCGGCCGTTATGCAGTAATTGCGGCCGTTGCGGTTTTTTTCACCGCAACTGGCGCGATCAGCGCAAAACGCTGATGTGAAAGCAGCCTAAGTCAAATTAATATTTGGTGTGACTTCCCAGTCCCTTCAAAACAGCATCAATCATCAATTCTTCTATGCACACTTGCAGAAATTCCAGGATTTTGTAGGATTAATGTCAGGTCAGTGGCGTAAGATGAAGCTCATGGGCCCAAAAGCGAAAGCTCCAATGGGGTCCAAGGGTCCAATTATTGCAAACCTTTAATAGAAATAGTCTTTTTCTATAGGTCAAAGGGACCTTTTGGGCTCCCTAGGCTCCAGGTGCGATTGCAACCCCTGCACCTGTTGTAGTTACGCCCTTATGTCAGATGTAGCCAAACTCTGCTACAGGTGTGGTCGAGAAAGACAGCTTCACATCACAGGTCATACACCATGGCAAAAGTGAGTCCAACAAAAAGCACAAGGTATAAAGCATCACCAAGGTCTCACCTCGGAAAAGAAGAACGAACCAAAACATAAGCAATACCGAGGGATATAAATACAGTGGTCGGCTAAGAAAATGATATCATGCTTACTTCCCTTTCAAGTAAGATGTCCTTCCACTGCCTTGAGCTCACGAATGACAACAACCAGTGTGACTCCTAGACCCATGTACAGTTGGAAAAGTCAGTCTGGAAGAAGTCTATATGGGATAATTGTGACCAAAAACCCATATCTTCAACATGGAAAGAAGACCACACAACTCAACTATGCACAAAAACATAGGAACAAGGATGAAGACAAATGGCAGCAGGTGCTCTGGACTGATGTCAAAATGTGAACGCTTCAACAAACAGAAGGCAGTATGTTCCCCGAAGGACTGAAGAGCAGTTCAATGATGAGTGTCTGCAGGCAACACTGAAACATGTTGGAGGTTGCTTGCAGCAAATGGGAATTAGGAATTTGGTCAGGATTAATGATTTCCCCAATTCTGAGAAACACAGCAAATACTTATCAAACATGCAGTGCCATCAGGGAGACATCTGATTGGTCCCAAATTTATTCTGAAGCAGGACAACAACCCCAAACATACAGCCAGTGCCATTCAGAACTATCTTTGACATAAAGAAAAACAAGGAGGCCTGGAAGTCATGATATGTCAATCAAAGAGCCATAATCTGAACATCATAGGGTCTGTATGGGATTATATGAAGAAACAGAGGATTTTCCCAAGCCTACATCCACAGAAGAGCCAAAGCTAGTTCTTTAAGTTGTTTGGAACAACCTCCCTGATGAGTTCATTTAAAAAAATTATGTTAATATGTACCTAGAAGGGTTAATGCTGTTTTGAAGTAAAGGGGTAATCACACCATATATTGATTTGATTTAGATTGCTTTTACGTATATACATTTTGCATTTTGTTAAATGATAAAAATAAACTACTAATATATATAATTTTAAAGCATTTTTAGTTTGCAGCATTTTTTCAAACCCATCTAAAATTTATCCACAGTAGAGTAAAGGTAAATTTTAATAAAAATTATTGAAAAAATAGATTAGGACATTTTCAAAGCCAGATTACAGTGAAAGCATTAATAAAATGCATCGGTTATTGTGTGAGATCATATTATAGAATCACATTAACAAAACATGTAATCCAGACATATTACATGTGATTGACTCAGACACCATTAACGTAGACATTAAGCAGATGGATTACTGACATATTATACTGATACTAATCGTATCTAGGTAGAAATCAATAAATTAATACAATGCTATGAGAGTGGAAGACAATATGTTAGCCATATATACATTGCATTGAAGATGTATTCATATCCCATGAGCTTTCCCTCAGTTTTTCAAGTTACACACACAAACAAATGTTAGTTGAAATGTTATATGTTATATCAACACAAAGTAGCAATTATTTCTGAAGTGAAACAGCATCACTAAAACCAAGGAACACATCAGACAGGTCAGAGATAAAGTTGTAGAGAGCAACAAAGTACTGTTAGGTCATAAAAAAATAGCAAAAGTTCTAAACTTCTCTCAGAGCTCTGTTCAATCCATCATCCAAAATGGAAGCAGTATGGAACAACTGTAAATCAACAAAGACATTGCTGTCCAGCTAAACTGACATCCCAGGCAAGGAGAGCACTAATTAGAGAAGCAGCTAAGAGATGGTCACCCTGGAGGAGCTGCAGAAATCCACACCTCAGGACAAATATTAGTCATCTACTCTACAAATCTGGCCTTTATGGAAGAGTGGCAAAAGAAACCATTTTTGAAAGCAAGCCATGAGCAGTCCCATTTGCAGTTTGCCAAAAAAACTTGTAGTGGACACAGCATGGATTTGGAATAGGGTGCTCTGGTTAGATGAGACCAAAGTAAAACTTCTTGGACAAAATGCATTCCGGCATAGCACATTTAGCTGTACCTGTTTTCAGCAGACGAGATAGACACGTGTTGGAAGCACATTTCACTCCCTGTGTTTTTTTCTTATTTACTCCATTAACTCCTTTCATCATATGGTGAATTAAGTCATTTTACTCCAACCACTCTCTCGTCACACACTTTCATGTTTGTTTATTGTGCCTTAGATCAGGGGTCCCCAACCATCGGGCCGAGGACAGGGACCAAGCTGCGGGGGTCCGTGTGCCGGTCCACGCCGCTGCAGACCAGCAGTACACACAGTGTGCTGAGCTCTGCGGCGGCTCAAAGCGGTGGATGTTGCCCGCCTCCCGGTGTGATGTCACCGCTCCCCTGCACCTGCAGCATTACATCCTCTCTGTGTTCTTTTCCTTAGCTGTGTGCATAGAAGCTCTCAGCCAATCACAGTGCAGCAGCCACGCCCTGATTGGCTAGTGGCTGCTCTACTGTGATTGGCTGATGGCTTCTGACGTACATCTCTACACACAGCTGAGGAAGAGAACAGAGAGGGGACGTAATGCTGCAGTGGTGGACCGGTGACACATGTGTGTGATAGAGAAGATGGGGTCTGGAAGAGGAGGAGGATGGGGTCTGGAAGAGAAGGAGGATGGAAGAGGAGGATTGGGGCTGGAAGAGGAGGAGCATGGGGGCTGGAAGAGGAGGATGGAGGCTGGAAGAGGAGGAGGATGGGACTGGAAGAGGGAGGAGATGGGGGCTGGAAAAGAGGAGGATGGAGGCTGGAAGAGGAGTATGGGGCTGGAAGAGGAGGAGGATGGGACTGGAAGAGGAGGAGGATGGGGGCTGAAGAAAGGAAGATGGAGTCTGGAAGAGAGACGATGGGGCTGGAAGAGGAGGCTTGGGGCTGCCAAAGGAGGAAGCTGGGGACTGCAAGAAGCGAGGGCTGGGGACTGCAAGAGGAGGAGGCTGGGGCTGCCAGAGGAGGAGGCAGGGGCTGCCAAAGGAGGAAGCTGGGGGCTACAAGAGGAGGAGGCTGGGACTGCAAGAGGAAGAGACAGGTGGCTGCCAGAAGAAAGGCTGGGACTGCCAAGGAGAGGCAGGGGCTGCAAGAGGAGGGGCTGGTACTGCAAGAGGAGGAGGCTGGGGGCTGCCAAAGGAGGAGGCTGGGAGCTGCCAGAGGAGGAGGCTAGGGCGTCAGAGGAGAGCTGGGGCTGCCAATGGAGGAGGCTGGGGACTGCCAGAGGAGGAGGCAGGGGCTGCAAGAGGAAGAGGTGGTTAGGGCTGTCAAAGGAGGAGGATGAGGGCTGCAAGAGGAGGAAGCTTTGGACTGCAAAAGGAAGCAGCTGGGGGCTGCAAGAGGAGGAGGCTGGGGGTTGCAAAAGGAGGAGGCTGGGCTGCAAAAGGAGGAGGCTGGGGATGCAAGGGGATGGAGAAATATGACATCCCCCTCAAATAAGATGTAACGCATCTTTCGGGGAAACAGGATAATAAACTCCACCCCTTCTACATGGCACTGCCCCATATGATCAAAGCCCCACCCCTTCAACACCCCCTACCCCACCCCCGGCCAGGCCACGGAGAGATCATCTTTCTTGATGCCGATCCCCGGAGCAAAAAGGTTGGGGACCCCTGCCTTAGATGACTCTTTTAGCATCATATAGTTTGTACTGTCCATTGCCTGGAGGTTGTTGAGATTTCAGTAAATTAATTATCCTTCAGTATAAAATATATATTTCTTCCTTTTATGCATTTATTTATGAATATATCTACTACACTGTGAACACGACTATTTATTAGAATTACAATATTTTGCTGATTATAAAATGAACTGGATTATATGACACATTCCAAATTTAGAGGAGGAAAATAAGAAAAAAAAAGATTTTTTTAGTGTTGAAATGGAGGTCTGTCTTGTAATCTTAGAACCCATCTTATATTCAGAGGGTAGCGTGTAGCTTACCAGTGGGGGCAAGGTGGAGCGGGGTCACAGGAGCCAGGGTAGCCGCTGCATAAAGTCGGCAGCAGCACCAGTGAGGTGATGCTGCGGGCCCTGGGCTGGGAGGAGGGGGTGTTGTGAAGGCACCAATGAGGCAATGCTTTGAGCCTGGTGCTCAGAGGAGCGCGCAATTGATCTGCCGGCGGTGGACACGATGGACTTCAGGAAAATGGCTACAGAGAGCCGAGGTCTCAATCTGCACATGCACCTCCTCCACAGCCATTTTCAGAGGTATCCATCACCAGCATATAAATGGCGCCAAACTCACACCACAGCGACACCCTTAACTCTGAGCTCCGTGCCCAGAACATCACTGGCCTTGCCTCTTGTGACCTCTTGTGACCGCTGTCCACTCCTGCCGCAGACGCCCTGTCAGCTATATCTGGATTTTAAGAAGCACCCACATTTTCCCTCAAAAAAGTGTGTCTTATAATCTGGCTGTCATATTGTTTATAGCTTATTAGCCTGTACAGCACATTTGCCCAGGTACTTGATTTTGATGCCCTCCAGGTGTATTTGTCTTGATAGATTCTCTTTATACCCATGCTCTCATTCAGTGCTTTTGTATATTTACTGTATTTATTTCATGGTCTTTTTTGTATGCATTATTTGCATAGTGCTATTTTCTCATTGTATTTATTCACTTAATGCGTAAAAACCCAATTAGAACAAGGGTAGTTTTTTGTTTTTTATAATTCCGTTATATCACATTAAAAATACCAATAAACAACATTTAAGTTTCTGGGTCTAGCATGAAAAAAATGTGGAAAAGTTCACAGGGTTTGAATACTTCTTCAGAGCACTGCATATGATGACGTGATTTGTGCCAACATCTTGCTATCACAATGTATGTAAATATAATGATGAATGCCATTCACTGGAACTGTTGAAATTAAAGAAAAGAAGCATATGGATTGAGGTGAAATTGAATAGATTTTTCTACTTACTGGAAGACCCAGTGGTCCTCTGTCACCCTTTTGACCTGGCTCACCCCTCAATCCTTTAAGACCATTTAACCCTGGTTCACCCTAAATGTAAAAGTAGATGCCAGTTTTGTTTGTTGGCTGTGCATGCTGTTACCGAGGAGGTTGACTTTCTGACAATGCTGTAAATTTCAATCTGTATTAAACAGTTCATAAAAGCACCCAAAACTACCATTATGTTTTACAGGTTTATTTCAGGACAATAAATAATAAAACCACCAAAATGCATAAAGCCATTTATGCATTTGCAACTGTTCCAAATTTGATAGAACTGTCTTGAATTTTGAGACATAATCAGGGCAAATTTAGGGCACCCTGGACCAAAAGGGATGGAGTTTGTGTAAACACTACCCCAAAGTAGGCATTTTGGGCTGGGTTAGGTACATTGTTGTGAAGGTCCAGGGTGTTGCCTGCCTGGATATAAACCTCCCTCTTTTCCAAGCAAAAATGTTATAAATCATGGTAAAATGAATGCTGTAGTCTGACAACTGGGTTTACAAATATGTTTAAATACACATAGTAACATAGTAAAGTTAAAAATATATATTTATATGTCTAGTTCAACCTATTGAAGGATTACTTGTCAATAGGATCTAGTATGAAAACATTATATTTATTGGTACACTTTAGCACATTTTCCAGCTATGTTGCCAGACGAGGTTTAATGGCTCAGCTGCTTCATAATAAGACATCAGTACTATGAGTGGCCTGTACAGAATTTGAATTGGGGCATAGTAGCTTCCTGACATGCCATGAAATTATATTTTTCATAAGCATTATTTTAGCATATCATATATTTTATTTAAATAATATTAATATGATTGGTTTTCAGAATAATTATTCTACTATATAACTAAAGAATATAACTAGTTTTTGTGTGCTTACGTCAGTTAATACAGAAACGACATTGAAGTTTACTGCCTGTTTACAGAAAACTTTAAAGCTCAGTAGTAATAAATGAACATGAAATGAAATGAGTCAAGAGACCCCCATACAAATGCTAAAGTCAGAGAATTAAAAAAAACTTTCTCTTTTGATTCAAGGGTCGTAAGCCTCATAAATCGCCGTACTCAATTCTATGAAAAAAGACCTCTTTATTACTAGAATTAGAAAAAAGAAAGATATTTCAACCATAGGGGCTGTTACCTGAGCTTCAAAGCTTTCATACATATAACACAAAACAAACATCACATTCACAGAACATATAACATGCACTGTGTATAGTTACATACACAATATATACAAATCCATGCTGCATGCATTACTAAATAATGACATTTGTCCACTTGCATTTACCTTTGGACCTGAAAACCCATGAGGACCCTAAAAAATGCAAACATGACAGCATATTTTATATAATAAAATAAAATATCTCAAAGTGAACACGTCAAAAGTTGTTTCCATTTAAAAAAATGCAACCCTAGCTGTTAGATTAGCTCCTTAACTCATCTTTATTTGCAAAAGTAGAATCAGGATTTTGCAAAAACATTTTAATGGGGATATCCAGTTTCAGAAAACCCTATTACTCACCCTCTGTAAGTCCTGATTCTCAGCTGCTGCTCCAGTTTTCTGTTTTTGTCTGCAGCGCTAGCGTCACTCCAACAGCGCTGCAGCCAATAATGAGCCCTGCCCGAGTTGAAGGCAGCCAGATGAGTTTATTTGTTGGCTGCAGCACTGTCGATGTAACATTAGCATTGAGGACAAAACAGACACAAGGAACAGACCTAGAAGCTCAGAGCTTGGCCACGGAAAGGTGAGTGATGCACAGCTTGTTTTTTCAAACTGCAAAACCAAAACTGGAACAATCACTTAACCCCAATATATTTCAATAAACTTGCTGGTCTCAAAGAAATGGAACCTTTTGACTAAATAGTTATACTGGCCAGTATCCCATTAACACACCCAGTTAAAATTGTGAATTACATGCCAATTTCAGCTGTGACGTACCTGCATTTATACAATTTGTGACATGAATCATTTTTGGGTGTATACTTGTTAAAATGTTGTCAGTTTAGTTTTAAAAAGTTTTGGTTGGAATAATAAAAGTCGTCAAAGTATAAAGGGGATTAGAAAATCTAAATTGTTTATATCTGTGATAGTTATCAAAGCAGCAGCTTCTGCTCCTAAGTTCTATCTAAAGTAGAGATGAGTTTTATGTGTAGACTATTTCAGATACTTCACTTGTTCTCCTACTTTTTTCCAGTCTTTCTATTAAGGCTCCCATACACATTAGATTAGATGAACATGCTCATTTTGGCAGGACCAAAAGATCATCTGATTTGTATGAAGTCACAAAGAGCAGGCAGTTGAAATTTCAGTGCCCAACCCTTTTGTTTTTAGGGGAGGTAATCAGCTGACAGAGGAGTCTGGTGGCAACAATCTTCTCTCGCCCCATTGAAAACATTTGAGATCTCAGTCAAACGCTTATGTGTATGGTGGTTTTCTGTGTAGCCTGCACTGCAATTTTCTTTATCTTCTCTGCAGTGACTTAATATGTTTAATTCCTGTTGGTAAATTCGGAGTTAATGTCAGAAGTTACTGGTGTCTATAGTCTGTTGTGGCTCTTCAGGGTGTGTCAAGTTACACAGTTGTCCATCCCCCTGCCCTTTAAATAGTTCTCTCATCTACCAGCTGATGTCGCTGATAGAGTTTAGTTTCTGCAAAGACCATGAGTTCAGAGAACGTTAGTGTAGTTTGTGCTGAAGCCTTCCTGCTCTTTTTGCCTGGAGTTTTCCTTATTTTGTGGACGTTGCTGTGCTCCTGGTCCATTGGTGAAGATAAGGGGGTTTTAGCGTAGGCCTAATCAGGAGCAAGGGCAAAGGTGGAAGCCCAGAGATCCTCACCTTCAGAGGACGTTCTTGGAAGAGGGTGAGCCAGGAACCCCCAGTCAGACTAGTACCCCTGATCGCCTTTTGCCCATCATTAACATCCTGCTCCCTTACTCCCTTTTCTGTTGTACCACCCCGTGACAGGTAGAGTCAGGAGAGAGTATTTAGTCTGAAGTAATTTGATTAACCTGAAAAAGTATAGGAGACATTGACCATATCTTCTTATAGTAATAAGTTCATTCCCTGGTTCAGTCATTACAGAACAACCATTACAAATGATGAGAATGATATTGCTATGAGGAGGTCCTAGACAAGGAACACATTCTTTCCTTTAGTGGAGTAGGAAAAAGTTTAATTAATAATTATTTTCCCCAGAGTTTTCTGGTATTTGTAGTTTCACAATATAATCAGCACAAATGATGCCTTTCATTATATAGTAAAAGAAATATATGAAGTAATTATCATCAGCTTACCATGGGGCCTGGGGGTCCATGGGGACCAGGTGGACCAGGAGGACCTATGATCTGTGAAAGGATTGTAAATTGAGAGCCTGTAAGATTAGAGATATTCCAGTCTACAGAATTTTGGCAGCAGTAAAATCATTAGAAATGGTTCAGTGTGGATGATTATAATTGCTGCTGCAATCACCAAGGTTGTTTTATAAAGCGTGAAGGAACATATCTGCATAATCAAAATGATGGTTTAACTCATCAGTGTCCAAGCTGAGAGGTGCACAAATAAAAAAAAAGGACAACACTTGGAAAAAGCAGATCTGATAGAATATGAGAAGTGTTATATCTCCAGGCTCTGAGCAGCAGTGACAGCTTGGTGATAAGAGAAATGGCAAAATTTCATTGAATGTAGAAAAGCTTGCCACCTATTCTATCATGTGTGGTGTATTAGTTTGAGAAAACCTTATGTTCCTATATCTTATATTGTATATGTTATATTATCATTCAAGGGGTTGTGTCTTACCCTTTTATAGATGGAAGGTTGCCTGGCAATCAACTGATTATCGCAGTCTGGATTATCTGACCCGAAACTGTTAGGCTGGCTTCACATGTGCGTTTGCAAGCACAGCGTACCGAACGCAGCCAAGCGCTTGCGCACTGCGTTCCTATGTTTAATATGGCAATGCATGTGGCTGCGTTTGGTTGCGATTGCGTTCGGATGCGCATAATTTGTACGCCCTCCGTGCGCCCTCTGAACGCAGCATGTTGCATTTTTTGTGCTGTCGCAGGCGCTTGTTTTATCAGCAAGCACCCGCAAGCGTACAAACCATGCATTGAAGTCAATGGATCCGCAGTGTCCTCCGCATGACAGCGCAGGAGAATGCTGCGGATCTCATTGAAATCTCTCCCGGTGGCCGCTGGTGATCAGCGGCGGCCACCGGGACATCAGCTAGAGCCTCCACTGATCTCCCGCTGGTGTCAGCGCGGGAGATTTGAAACAATAGCTGATCTGACAGCTGTTTAAATCTCCCGCGCCGACATCGATCAGCTGTTTCATATCTTCTGCACCGATATCACCCTATTCGGTGTTGGCGTGGGAGATTTAAACAGCTGTCAGATCTGCTGTTTCTTCAAATCTCCCGCGCTGACAAGGGCGGGAGAGCAGCAGCGGCCGGAAGGAGGAGATCTCCACCGCTGATCTCCTCCTCCCGGCCGCCCCCGAGACAGCTGATTGGCTGGCCGGGGTGCATACTAATGTGAACGCATGCGGAGATTCTCCGCTGCGTTCACATCAGTATGGGCTGCGTTTGCATCTGCATGCCATACGCATGCAGACACAAACGTAAATGTGAAGCCAGCCTTAACTATTACTGTTAATAGACACTGTGTCTGATCACTCACTAAAGGGGCAATTACACTGGAAGATAATTGTGAATGAGTATTGGTAAAAATGCTTGTTTCACAATTATCTTGCTGTGTAAATAGACTGCCGATCTCCAGATGAACAAGCAAAATGCTTGATCATCGTGTAAAATTATCTTTTAGGCAGCATAAAAGATATACATTCCCAACAATGCATTGTCCTGTGTGAACAGGACTCATATTGCGGAGAACTATGACAGACTATAGAGACTGAGTAATCTAGTATAGGTTGCTCAGTGCTCAGTGCACATGGTTTACTTAGGTCTGCCTGTGTAAGCAGGCATTAAAATGACTGCCGATCGGTACTAGGCTTGATCTGTTCACACCACATTTATCACGAGATATTCTTGACACATATGCTGAACAGGTCCATAGAGTACTGTGAATCTTACACATGGCAAAACATTTTTTTTTTTTGGCATCCACCAAGCTGTTATATACGGTATGGGCTTTTTACCACGAAGGATAATCTGCTGTAGGCCTCTAAAAAAAGACATTGACATTGTTAAAGGGAACCTGTCACCTCGTCTGCCCCACCTCTCCTATCACTACCTGTCCCTGTGCCTTGTGAGCTCATCCCTAACCATCCCTCACTGACCTAAAGGGGCCCTTCTAATGGTTTAGAAATATGACTTTTAACTTACCGTACATATGGTCTCCATCTAGGAGACTGGAAAGGCTTCATTCTCCCCTCCTTGTCAGCATTCTGCAAACCCCGCTGGGCGTTCTCGCTTCTTGTCTTGTTCCGCCTTAGTTTTGAAATTTCCGCCTCCCTTGTGATGTAAAACGCTGGGCTGGGACGTCATATCTGGCCCGTTGCATTCTGGGCCTAATCATGTGATTAGCCTGGTGCATTGTGGGCCTGATCACATGATCAGCCCAGTGCATTGTTGGCCTGATTATATGATCGGCCTGGCTCCGGCGCATGCGCAATGCGCATATTGAAGCCGGGCCTGTCACGTGATCTGGCCCACAATGCACTGGGCCGATCATGTGATCAGGCCCACAATGCACTGGGCCGATCACATGATTAAACCCAGAATGCACCATGCTGGATATGACATCCCGGACCGGAGTTTTACATCACAAGGGAGGCGGGAATTTCAAAACTAAGGCGGAACAAGACAAGAAGTGAGGATGCCCAGCAGGGTGTGCAGAATGCTGATGTGGAGGGGAGAATGGAACCCGGAGCCTGCCTTTCCAGTCTCCTAGATGGAGACCATATGTAAGTTAAAAGTCATTTTTCTAAACCATTATAAGGCCCCTTTAAGTCAGTGAGGGATGGTTAGGGATGAGCTCACAAGGTGCAGGGACAGGTAGTGATACAAGAGGGGGGCGGAACAGTGACAGATGCCCTTTAAAGTAAATTTTTGGTTCAGAACCTATAGATGTTGTGTTGCTTGGTGTGATATAGGGTGACATATGTTAGTGTGCTGCCTTCAGCACACATACTCCAACATTTGCATTTATAAGCCAATACTTAAGATGTACTCACAGAAGCTCCATGAGGTCCAGTCGCACCATGATCTCCTTTTTCTCCTTTCATTCCATTTGCACCCTATTAGCAAATATTGTTTAAAAAGATATTTTCATAAGAATGATATATTCAGTATCAGATATAGTCACAATTGCGTGTTACAGTCTCACCCAGGACTGCAAGAAAACATATTTGGTGTGAAACTTGGAGAAAGAGGCATACAACTGAACTCATCTTCTTTCTTTACCTCTTAATCATGATCCGGTAACTGCATTATTACAGTATGTAATACTGTATGTTAGTATGTTCAGCCTACTATAGTGTTTATTATTCATGGTAGGACTACAGCGTTCAGCTGGATAGGTGTTATATTGCTAAGCTTGGAAATTATCTTTGACATTTACTGTAGGATAATAGGATTAAAAGACATAGTACAAAATCTTGAAATGACATAGTATATCATAAAAGTGAGTACATCCCTCATATTTTTGTAACTATTAAATTATATCTTTTCATGGGACAACACAGAGGATATAACACTTTGATGCTATGTAAAGTAGTCAGCTTGTATAACAATGTAAATTTGATGTGCCCTCAAACACACTCAACATACAGCCATTAATGTCTAAACTGCTGGAAACAAAACTGAGAATGGCCAAATTGTGCCCAATTAGCCATTTTCCCACCCTTGTGTCATGTGACCCCTTAGTGTTACAAGGTCTCAGGTGTGAATGGGGAGCAAGGGTGTTTAATTTGGTGTTATCACTCACACATTCTCTCATACTGGTCACTCGAAATTCAAAATGGCACCTCATGACAAAGATTTCTCTGAGGATTGAAAACAAATATTGTTGCTCCAATAAAAATGGCCTAGGCTATAAGAAAATTGCCAACACCATGAAACTGAGCTACAACACGGTGGCCAAGAACATGTAGCGGTTTAACAATACAGGTACTACTCAGAACAGGGCTCACCGTGGTTGACTAAACAGATTAAGTGCAGGTTCTCAGCATCATAGAGGTTGTCGTTTCAAAATAAACATATGAGTGCTGGCAGCATTGCTGTAAAGGTTAAATGGGTGTGGGGGTGTCGGCTTTTCAGTGCTCAGATCATACGCCACACAATGCATCAAATTGGTCTGCATGACTGTCATCCAAGAAGGAAGCATAAGAAAGCCTGCACATAGTTTTCTGAAGACAAGCAGACTAAGGACATGGATTACTGGAAACATGTCATGTGGTTTGATGAGACCAAAATAAACTAATTTGAAACAGATGGTTTCAAAGGTGTGTTATGGCAAACAGGTGAGGAGTACAAAAGACAAGTATGTTTTACCTACAGTCAATTATTTGGGGCTGCATCATTGTTGCCGGCTGTGAAGAGCTATACTTCACTGAGGGAACCATAAATGACAACATATACTGTAACATACTTAAGCAGAGCATGATCACTTTCCTTCAGAAGGTAGACCACCAGGCAGTTATTCCAACATGATAATGAACGTAAACACACCTCCGATATGACCATTGCTTGTTAAAGAAACTGAGGTTAAATGTTCTGGACTGATGAAGCATGTCTCCAGACCTAAAACATATTGAGCATCTTTGGGGCATCCTCAAATGGAAGTCATGGAGAAGGGAGGAGTATCCAGTGGTTTCTGTGAAGATCTAATGAACTCCATGTCCAAGAGAAGACAATATTTGAAAATAATGATAGCCACAAAAATTACTAACACTTTGGACATAATTTGGCCATTTTTTACTAAAGGACATACTAGCTTTAGTTGCCAGTGGTTTAGACATTAATGGCTTTGTTGGGTTATTAGAGAGCACACAAAATATACACTGTTATACAAGCTGGACACTGACTACTTCATATTGTATCAAAGTGTTATATCTTCAAAGTTGTCCTATGAATAGATGTAAAATATTTCCAAAAATGTGAGGGGTGTACTCACTTTTGCAATTTACTGTACACCTAGGAGTGCCTGGTTTATTAAGGGAGCACAAAAAAGCTGATTGGATCTTAAATGTATGTAAATTAATCATATATTCTTGGGCAGGTGTATAATAACACTGGTGGCCATACAGTCAGCAAAATACCAGCACTGCTGTAATACTTTTTCACTCCCTGAAAATCTTCTCAAAAGTCGGAGGTCGTCTTATATGCCGGGTGTCATGTTATACATGTATATCTCCAAGTCTATCAAAGCGGTACCACATCCCCTGGCCTGCCCACAGGTACCTCCCTCTCTGTCTCTCAGATCTTGCTCCTGGGGACTGCAGTGACGAGGTGAGGGGGCGCCTCTCCGTGATGATGGGTGTAAGTGAAGCAAGCTACAGGCGTCTGCAGTATGGAAGAAAAAGAGAGCGGCGCTGTGCCCAGTAAAACACGCCTCTTTCATCCGTCTGGCCTACCCTTCCTTCTGGCCCGCCCTTATATCCTATTACATCCTTCTCTGACTCTCAGATCTTGCACATGCATGCCTGCGCGGCTTCACTGCAGTCCTCAGGAGCGGGATCTGAGAGGCAGAGAAGGAGGTGATGGGATACAAGGACGGCCAGATGGAAGGGCGGGCCAGACGGGTGAAAGTTTTTCTGGGCACAGTGCCGCTCTCTCTTTCTTCCATACCGTGAACGCCTGCAGCTTGCTTCACTTACACCCACCATCACAGTGAGGTGCCCTCTCACCTCGTCACTGCAGTCTTCAGGAGTGAGATCTGAGAGGCAGAGAGGGAGATATCGGTGGTGGTGGGATGCGATACCGCTCTGATAGACTTGGAGACAGGAAAGGCTGGGCAGACAGGGAGAGCTGACCAAGAGATGACAAACAACCTTATGTTTATAAGTGACAGTTTTCCTGCTAAGTACCTACATGTCATAAGGATTTGAATGAAAATTGCCATATTGAAATCCAAACTGATGTTTTTGTTTAAGTTTTACCGTATGTGCATTGTAAGAGGGGTAGTCTTATACGGCGAGTATATTCCAAACACTATATTTTAACTGGAAAACTTGGGGGTCGTCTTGTACGCCCAGTTGTGTTATACTCCGGAAAATACGGTACTTCTTTATGAACTTATTTTTTTATTACTTTCATTAATAACTATAGTATATAATCCAATAGCTAGAATTCAATTAATGGGGCCTTCCTATCAATTTGTAAGAAGTATTTTAGGTCTTTCTCAGTAATCCATAAGAGTTCAAAGCCTTTGATTCACCTATTGAGAAAAATCAACTTTATAGTCCAGTTGTAGTAGGATAAATAAAATATGCAACATGTATCTATTAAAAACACATTTTTCATGTCTCCCAAATAGCAAAAGAAGATCTTTTTTCTATGCTATAAAAAGTAATAATAATAAAATAAGGATTTAAAATAAGGAAAAAAATAAAAGAAAGGAATTAGAGATCTGAAATGTGACCAGTGAGACGTACAGGCAGTCCGGGTAGACCAATTCCTCCTTTTTCTCCTGCGATTCCGGTTTCTCCACGATCTCCTTTTGAACCTTTAGGCCCCTGTTTGGCATAAAACATCTTTAATAAAGCTTCTATAAATATAAGAAAGGCAATTACCGTAATACACCATTTACTATTTGGTAACAGTTATGTCAATGAATGCTAAGATGAGAAAACCCATCATGATTCACAGCACAAGGTTGAAGCGTCACAGCAATAATTATTATGTTATCATATCTACAGCTATCAAATTGCATAAACTCAAGTAAAGGTATTTTTCTAGATCAAGGAACGGTATGAATAATATGCTCATGATGCAGAACATATATTCAAGCTTGGGTTCTAATCACAGGAGTAAACAACACAAAACACTGCTTAAAAGCAGAGCAAAAGTAGTAAGATTAATAGCATAGCTTAGTATAAGTACTATAATTTAGGCTTCTCAGACATTGACGTTTAAGCAATATACTGTGTCGATCACATTTTCTTTAAATGCATAATGCTCTTTAAAATATGATTTAGCTAAAAGAAACAAAAGAGCAAGTTTGGAAATAAAGTTTCCAAAAATGGAGCCAAGGATCAGGCAAACCAACATGAGGAAAGAAACAAGAGCTGAGATATAATCTGATTTTGGTATAATGAATAAATCCTCCATTTTCCAGTTTTGGGTTTGAGGCCAATAAACAATGATCCAAACAACATGTCTGAAAGTGATGAAATGTTTTTTATCATGTTTATTGTAATATTACATTGTGTTCTTTTGTAGCATCAATTGAAGTTATCATAGGTATTTATATTACTGGCAACTGTCCTGGATTTTCTTAGGCTCCTGGACCAAAATTGTGTGGGTTTTATGTCATCACCACACAAAAGTGGGAGGAATGGGTTTTTACTGAGTAGGGTTGGACTTCACCAGGAGAGAGATGCCTGAGTTTGGGACAGAACTTAAATGATCAAGAAATGTGGGAAACTGTAGTTTTAGAACATCAATGTTGAGTTATGATTTTGACATTGACGTGTCTTGTTATATACAGTAGAAATAACAATAATGAAAATATTAAAAAAAACTAGGAAACTGAAACATCATTATGCCAATCCTCATTTTGGATTCCGTGCACGAAAAATACACTATGCACTATATTTGCTTATTATAGGTAACTGTCAGACAGTTTTAATAAGTATGTCCATTTTGGTGTGCAGACTTAAGTAAGGTATGCTGTACATGCAAGGTTTAGAAAGGTGTGCAGTAGATGCAGGGCTTACAAAGGTGTGCAGTAGATGCAGGGCTTACAAAGGTGTGCAGTAGATGCAGGGCTTAAAATGGTGTGCAGTAGATGCAGGACTTTAAAAGGTGTGCAGTAGATGCAGTGCTTAGAAAGGTGTGCAGTACATGCAGTGCTTAGAAAGGTGTGCAGTAGATGCAGGGCTTACAAAGGTGTGCAGTAGATGCAGGGTTTAGAAAGGTGTGCAGTTGATGCAGGGCTTAGAAATGTGTGCAGTAGATGCGGGGCTTAGAAAGGTGTGCAGTAGATGGAGGGCTTAGAAAGGTATGCTGTGCAAACAGGACTTAGATGGCTGTGCAGTGTATACAGGTTCTGGAAAGGTATGCAGTGTGTACAGGGTTCAGAAAATGTGCAGTGGGACCAATGTCTTTTACCAGAGGCATTTGGGATAGATGCAGGATTAAATTTCAGATGGCGACACACACCTCTTCTCTGACCCCTTTCTTGTATAGCCCACACATTTCGGGAGCCATGGACTCTGCTACTATGCGAAAATGGGCAGAAGCAGGCCTCTTTTGTTTCCGTGATATACTAAACCCACTTACCCACAAAATACGCTCTTTTACTGAACTATGCTCGCTTTATAAATTACCGGTAACCCTTGGCTTTTCGTACCGACAAATAATTCACTACCACGCGTCGATCATGGGAGTTAATAAATATACTAAACCAACCCAATTTGAAACCCTTTGCTCTCGGGGACCCTCTACAAAGGGTCTAATATCAGATATATATGCTATTTTGAACTCTCGAAGTATCCAAGGTCCCCTCAAACATGCCTATATGGCACGATGGGAAACATGGCTAGGACGGGAAATCTCTGATTCGATGTGGAAGGTGATATGGGAGAGAACCTTCAGAACGTCAATTAATACCCTATACAAAGAGAATCAGATGAAAATTTTGATGACATGGTATAACACCCCCGAGATGCTTCATAAGTTCAACCCGGCAATACCTGATAATTGTTGGCGATGTGACCAGAGAAATGCCTCATTATACCATCTATTTTGGTCCTGCCCGATAATCCGAGGCTTTTGGGGGTCAATAGCAACAGTGTTGACACGGGTTATGGGTCATATTCTACCCGTAGACCCGGCTCTATACCTCTTAAATCTGTTCCCTTTAAGCTTGAATAAACCCAAGAGCAAACTCCTAATGCTTCTTCTTACGGCAGCAAAATGCCTGATATCCCTCAATTGGAGGAAGAGGGCTCCACCTTCGTTGTCCGACTGGTTCATACGGATAAAGGACCTCCGATCAATGGAACAACTAACTGCCACGCTTCATAACACAATGGACAAATTTACCCAGACTTGGCAGATATGGGATCTCTCCATGGACTCACAACAATTGTAATATATGGAGAATATATGTTGATGTTCTTGAATTTTGATATTGGAAAATGTAATGTGGACTTATTATTATGAAATCACATTTGGTATTGTTCTGATTGTTGACATGACTTAAAAAATTAATAAAAATCAAAGTTGGAAAAAAAAAAAGAAAATGTGCAGTGTGTGCAGATTTTAGAAGTGTGTGTACTTTAGTTGGGGAAAAACTGAAGAAGCACAAGATTCTCCCGTGCTTCCTTCCCCCATACTCTTAAGATAAAAAAGGGGGGGAACAAGAGGCGCAATAGTGCCCTATCAATGTGGCACTGAGTGTATAAGCGGTGAAAACAGGGATTCACTCACCTGTGGCAGTTGTGTAACCCACAACTGGCTTGAAGGCGTTTTTGATGATTGTTACCAGATAGCCGCTGCAGGACTTCCACCATCCACACGAGTGTGGAGATACATCAGATGATAGGGAAGAAAATGGTGTGTCACAGTCCGCGCTTCCACGATCATCCACTCCAAAGAAAAAACACGTGAAGATGGAACTTCCAACGAAATATTTTATTTCCTCCCGATAAAGAAGGCTGTTCCACTTGGACTTCTTCTAAAGTAGTTAAGGCCTCAATTTCAGCAGGAGTCAGAGGATCAGTTTGTAGATCTTTATGGTGCAACTTTTAGGACCAACCTTCTAGCAAACAACTGGACATCTTTCACCTAAATTCCATTGCTTGAGGATCAGCTTTAGTCCATAGGGATTGTTGGCTACAGTCTTTAGCTGGGGAATGCCTCCTCTGCAGGTTCGCAGACACTGGTCCGGTCCGGGCTCAGACCAGGTGCAAGCTTCCTGAGTCCAAGGTGATCCAGGCTCCCTAAGGCTTCCTCAGCTATTGTGCATGCTGGGAAAACACCACCCTTATTCCCCAGGCTCCTTCCTCTCCTGTAGTCAAGGACCTTTCATGACTACAGGAGAGGAAGGAGCCTGGGGAATAAGGGTGGTGTTTTCCCAGCATGCACAATAGCTGAGGAAGCCTTAGGGAGCCTGGATCACCTTGGACTCAGGAAGCTTGCACCTGGTCTGAGCCCGGACCGGACCAGTGTCTGTGAACCTGCAGAGGAGGCATTCCCCAGCTAAAGACTGTAGCCAACAATCCCTATGGACTAAAGCTGATCCTCAAGCAATGGAATTTAGGTGAAAGATGTCCAGTTGTTTGCTAGAAGGTTGGTCCTAAAAGTTGCACCATAAAGATCTACAAACTGATCCTCTGACTCCTGCTGAAATTGAGGCCTTAACTACTTTAGAAGAAGTCCAAGTGGAACAGCCTTCTTTAACGGGAGGAAATAAAATATTTCGTTGGAAGTTCCATCTTCACGTGTTTTTTCTTTGGAGTGGATGATCGTGGCAGCGCGGACTGTGACACACCATTTTCTTCCCTATCATCTGATGTTCCCCCATACTCTGGAACTCTCTACCCCAACACATCAGACTCTCGCCCACAGTGGAAACCTTCAAAAGGAACCTGAAGACCCACCTCTTCCAACAAGCCTACAACCTGTAGTGATCCTCAGTCTACTAAACCATTGCACGACCAGCTCTAGCCTCTCCTAGCGTATCCTCACCCATCCCTTGTAGACTGTGAGCTCTTGTGGGCAGGGTCCTCTCTCCTTCTGAACTTGTGAGTGCCTTGTATTACTCATGTTAATTGTACTTGTCTATGTATGCCCTTTTCACATGTAAAGCGCCATGGAAGAAATGGCGCTATAAAAATTATTATTAATAGTAATAATAATAACAATAATAATGTCTGTTCAAGCCTCAGCTATTGAGGGCTGCTAGCCTCCAGTTGGTTCTTTTGGTGGGAGGTAACACACAACCTTTCCTTTTCAGGTGGTTGATAGTAGGTCATCTGTAGTGAAGCAGATGTCTAGTTAGTAGGCTATTCAACATTAATTAATTTGTGTTTTGTGCCAGGATGTAATGGTTTTGTATATATTTTTTACACCAACAATAAAGAACAGCAGACGTCCTGCTTGATAAGATCTTCTGTGTAATGGTCACTGGCTGCATTTGCTCATACTTTGGTTCCCACTACACAGCCAGTTTAACAAACAGGATTGATCTAAATTTGCAACATGGTTGAAATGTATTTTTTTATTTTTATGAATTTACCGTAATACCTCAGTATATTACAGCTGTTACTAATTTTTAAGTCTTTAAGCTGAAGGCATTACTAGAGCCTAACCTACAGGTGATGTCCCAATATGACAATCCTTGATCATGTAGAATAGCTAGTCATGGTAAAGATATCTCTCAGTTTCAAGATATGACCTAACAATACAACTTCACCAGGTGGTAACAACTTGCCCGCCATCTTTTTCCACCACCAACTGTGGCGCCCCACCTGGTCAGGCTTCACAATTGGAGTACTGCATCCATAAATGAGTGTGCGGTAACCCCTGTCACAGTGGGAAGGCAGATGTCTATGGGAGGCTCCCACCCTTGCACTCCCACACACCCACTTAGGCAGATGGTTTGGGCCCATACCCTAGGGGGGAGAGATAGGGGAGGCGGGAGGACACACAGTGAGTTTTAGTCGGCACTGAGGAAATACGGAGCACAGGGAGTCTCCGAGAGAGAGAAAGGAGACTTCCAGAGAGGGGGCCTGGAGAGAGAGAATAGGCAGCCCAGACTGAAGGAGGGGAACCCGAGCATCCATACTCAGGGAGGGAACCCTGGTCCACTTTACCGGAGTACCGGTTCTGAAGACGGTCAGGGAGTAGAACCCCTGAGCCGAGAACACCGGAGGTCGTGGTTCTGTATACCGGCCCCGACACCCTGTCTGGCTGGATTAGTCACACCAGGATAACCCACCGAGGATTCAGCTCGCCCCAACGGGCCTGGTATTAAGCAGGCTACCCAAGGACAGGCACCAGCAGCGGGACACGGGTTAGATCCAGGAAGGCATACCACGGGAGACTTGCAGAGACTTTGCAGCCCACTGTGACTACCTGGCCAAATAAAGACTGTTTCGCCACTGTGAACTGTACCACCATCTGCATTGTTCCAGTAAAGTATCCGGGTAGAGTAACTGAGTCTCCGTGTAGCTGTTTCTCTGCTATACCGTGCTCTGCTCATTGTCATGATCAGCACCTCCATTACCACTGGTGCATCCATGCCCCGGAGGGCCAGCTCCACATGCAGGGGTCTGTTCCATCTTGGCCGCTATACCACCGCCCTGCGGAGGTCTGAAGCGGCGCTGGCGCTCAATCACCAGAAGCTGCGGGTGGTGTCACGTGAACTTTAGAAACTCCATTTCTCCCATTTCAACTACTTCTTTTTAAAAGCAGACCACCAGGGCCACAGGTCTAGGCAGGCCACCAGTGACAACCCAACAGCAGCAGAGGCCCAAACACCCGAGTCCCCATACCCTGGGCGAGTCACAACCTCATAGCAATGACATGATCGCCAGTGGTTTCTTATTGACAGAAGGAGTTAATTATTTTTGTTTCTACTTTTTCTATTTTTCTATATAATAATCCAAAATGTATTTATTTTTATGTTTTTATTCCAGTTTTGTGTTCTGGTAGTTTACTTTTTTTTAGTAACTATGGAAATCAAAGCTTTCAATTTCTATTTCTATAGAGCATCATGTTTGACAGGTTACTAATCCTGTTTTATGTGATATGTACTTATACATGAAACAGTTCATGAAAAATACAGTTTTATATACATCCTACGCTTGATAGTATTATCAAGCACAAAAAAGCTATTAAAGCATTTTAAGTGACCTTAGGTGACTAATGCAATTTTCATGGATCCCTGGCATTGAAAACCTGCAATCTGTGTCCGATGTGTAATGTACACATAATTGCAATTAATGTAGGAGATATAACATGACTGGTGATTAGGCTTGAAATACTGCAATATTTCTGTAAAAATTGTGGCGTGTGGTTACGATAGCTCTATCGTCTAATATTGCTTCCTAGCAATTGCTGCAAAACCATCTCTTTGTGAATAGGACTTAATTGAATGCTAGTTTTAGGCTTTCAGAAAACAAAAGTGAGATGATGAAAACTGTTTTAAAGGAAATCTGTCAACACATGTTTGTTCCCCCTTCTGAAAGCAGCATCATGTAGGTGCAAAGACCCAAATTCCAGCAATGCATCCCTTACTGGTCGGTTTGCTGTAGTTTTGATAAAATCCCTGTTTTATTTGCAGCTCTACTAGTTTTCTGAATCCCGAGCTTTGTAAAAATGCCACCCACACCACTGATGGGTAGCTTTCTGTGTATACTGTGCATAAGCAGAAAGCTGCCAATCAGTAGTGGGGGTAGAGATCTACAGAGCACAGGAGCATGACAGCAGGCCAATCAATCCTTTGGTGATAATCTCCTGCTGATAAAAATGTATTTTTATCAAAACTACAGCAAGCAGCCTAGAAAGCGACACATTGCTGAAATCAGGCCATCTACTATTACATCATACTACTCTTAGATCAGGTGGCAAAAAACTATATATAGGATATAAAGACAGAATTGATATGAGTCTACTCTGGTATCATTAATTCAGGCAGTTGCTAAGGTTGACATGTTGAAAGCAGTGAAAATGGGCCTAAAAAAATGCTAAATTGTTATGGCTAGTCAATTGGGTCAGAGCATTTCTAACATGGCAGGTGTTGTGGGTGTTTCTGATTACGATGGTTAGTGCCTACCATAAGTGGTCCAAGGAAGGACAATATATGATCAGATGACAGAGCCATGGGTGTCCAAGACTCATTGATGTACATTGAACTTGAAGGTTAATCTGTCTGGCCTGATCCTATAAAAGAGCTTCTGTAGTACAAATTGCTATAGTACATGACTGCTGACTATGGTAGAAAATGCCTACTTAAACAATGCTGCCAGGTGCACCTCTTCATGATAGCATTATATCCTAATGTAAATGAATAATTTTAGCAAGATGATGGGACATATAGAATATTCTTGCTTATCAGAACATGAACTGGAAAGGTACAGTCAGGGGTGTAACTATAATAGGTGCAGGAGTTGCAATCGCACCCAGTTTCTGGAGCCCAGGGGGCCTCAAAAGTCCCTTTGTCCTGTAGAAAAAGACTAAATTGGAACCCCATTGGAGCTTTTACATTGGGGCCCAGGAGGTTCATGTTATGCAACTGGTACAGTTGTATATACAATAAATTGTTCACAATATATGGTACAAAATGTATCTATTCATGCAGTCTGCAAAATCTAGAAACCAATATAAGCAATCAATGGTGATAATTAGGATTAAAACCCCCACTACCTCAGATAGGGCATAAGCTAAGCACTTCAGAAATAATTCAGTAAGTAAACGAAATAATTTAAGACATGTAGCTAGACCCACTGGAGGACAAAGACAAACGAAGGCCCTTGTGTAAGAACAATACATGTACTCCTTGGAGTCCAAGAGATCATCAAAATGCACAATTACACCTGATGTGGAGGTAGAAATGGGACCCTAAACTCTCGGGCCTCTGTGCGGCCGCACAGATTGCACCAATGATATGTCCATCCCTGGCTAGACCCCCACTGATCCATGAAACAGGGCTGTAAGATGTCCACATTGAAAAGAGTGGTGACCATGCACCCCTACCCCGCTCATTGTGGGGGAGAAGAAATAACTTGCAAAAATGGTGATAACACTTTAACATACTCCTCATCTCTGCAGAAGAATAATGGGAAATAATGCTGGAAGCTTCATTATTAACACATGCATGTGATGAGGAAATGATAGTGCTGCTATTGTAATACCCACAAACGTTGATGCATAAAATGTGTCAAAAAAATGCTTTCTCCTTATGGTAATTACCTTAGAAAAGTACTTGCCTATAGACTTATTAGAATTGGAAAGCCTCAAAACTAAACCTATTCACTTGCATCCCACATCTTACACTTCATTTAATATTCCAGGTATTTGATGTGAATTAATCAATGACAATGAGACTGTACATATAAGTAACACCATTGTACCCTTGAATGAATAATGGCAGAGATGGTGACTTTTTGCACCCAGGGGCAATTATTCGTTCTGCTGGTCTAGAATTAGAATGTATTGTGAACATGATGAAAGGACACTTATGGAGAACATTTAAAACTCTGCATATATTACCATAGTTACATGGGTATTTTAATTGAGCTAAAATGTAAATCTATTTACTAAACATTGAGTATGGAATTACTGAAGACTGTTTTTTCTTGTGCAATATGTCTTCATTGTTTATACCTCATATTGTATTTTGCATCTTTCAGGCTAAGAGTTGTGAAATTTGTGTGTCAATATGAAATTCACTCAAATTTGAAACTTTTATAGAACAGTTTTTTGGCATGAAAGACATAATGAATTCTCTGATGAGTCTTATTTCCACCACAGAGCAAATATAAAGTAGATCTAGGCATGGTTAATGACTTCAGATGGATCTCGAGTTTTCATACAAGTATAAAAATTATTATTTTTATTACAGAACAAAAGGGAATTAAACAGTCATATAAAAATGGCACTAAAATAGGCCAGGCTGAAGTGGTACCTTCAAGTCACTTCAATCTTTTCATATTTAGTGAACCAGGGTCTTATTCACACACAGTGATTTGTCAGTAAGTTAAAGGGATATTCTCAAGTTTGGACATTTTCCATAGTACTGTAGAGGAAATAACTTTGCGATTACTGGTGATCTGACCATGGGGACACCCAGCAATTCTGAGAACTGTTGTCTTGAAGAGCCCCATGTGACTAGGATGGTGACTAGCACTGCTTCTTCATTCATTCTTAAAGCAGCACCCCAGTGTTTCCACACCCCCAGTCCCACATCATTAGAACATCACCAGCAACAGATGTGAGTACAAGCTGTTTTTTATTTGACATGGGGAAATATATTGAGAGGGAGCGTCTGAGTAGTGGGCAACCCTCTAAGGTTTATATAGTTTTTATAGGTCTTTTACCACATACTATACAGCTCTCAAGATCATAAGTGAGAAATTTCATCATGAGTTGATTCCTTGCCTCCACACTATTCATGGTAGAGAAGGGTGGGAGATGGGAGATAAAACACTATTTTCTTATGAGACCCCTAATAAAAGATGGCACTGTTAAAACTATACGTTCCTTTAATGGGTTCTGTCTGAAGTGGAGGTGACCTATTTCTGATTTCTATTTAACCCGAACATATGATGATATTGACACAGTTTGTGATTGAGAAATTAGAAAAAATTTTACCTGCTCCCCATCAACTCCTGGAGGTCCAACAGGGCCTCCGTCTCCCTGTAGAAACAATGTAGATTACCATGAGCTTGCTGATTCATCAAGGCACCTTTAACATTTTATGGGAAGATTTCCGAACAGTTTTAGCTGTAAACTGGACACTGAGCCAGTATACAATCAATGCGCCATATGGAGAAGAAGCTTGCAAGAGAAACCAAAGAACATTTACAGTTGCAATCAAGGGTATTCCACTCACATTGCAAATTTGGTTTATTATCAAAAGTTACAAACTTTCTGCTGTTCGCTATAAACCAATCAAAGAAGAAGAATGTAAATAGATCAACAAAACTAATAGAAAAAATAGTGTTTCCAAATTCATAATGCTACTTTTACCGATTACTGTAGTTTCATAAGAGCACAAATGTGTAGATCAGCGGTTGTTCTGATCACTCCTACCTGGTATAATAATCAAGGCTTCATTAGTTGGATCAGGTGTGATTGAGATAAAACACATCATATACCAGGACTTGCTAGGGGTTTGGTGACTTATACATATGACTTCATGTTAATAATATGGTGAAGTCAAGAGAATGGTCCAAAAAGTGAAGATAATAGATCATGCAGAAACAAGAAAAAGGGTAGAAAAGCTAGAAAAGGAATTAAATGTCACTAGAGATACAGGTGGAAGCAAAGTTCGCACGTTTAAGGAATACTGATTACACGACCTGGACATTGTATAAAGAGGAAGCTATCCCCAGCTGCCACCATATTCCTGAGGAGGCAATTGGTGAAACAACCTTGAGTAACTGCAAAAGACTTGCAGCAACATATGATGGCAGCAGAAACTGACTCAAAAGCACAAAATACACTGGATCCAATTAACTCAAAGCCATTTCAATAAGCCACAAATGTTTTGGGAGCAGTGAAACACCTGGAACATTTCCGGCATATGTATCTCTGAAGGAGGAGGAATGCAGCTTTTAGTAAGAAGGTCACCCTGCTGACAGTGAAGCATGGTGGGCACTTGATGATGCTCTAGGGTCACTTTACTTTATTAGTGTCTGGAAACCTGCAGCATGTGGAGGGTAATAACTATGTGGAAATCCTATGAGAAAGCATCATGTCTTTTGTAAGGAAGCTGGAGCTTGGACATCATTGGACAATGATTTGAAGCATACTTTAATATCCAACAAGGTCTGGCATCAGGAGAAGTCCTGGAAGATCCTGGAGTGGCTGTTACAATCACCTGACTTAAAAAGTATTTGGTGGGAGTTGAAGACAGATACAGAATGCAAACCAAAGAGTATTGGTGAAACGCATGGCTTTGACCTTGAGAATGTGCTAAGATTCCTCAGGAACACTGGCAGAATCAGATGTCTGGCTATGAATCTTGATTGAATCTTGATCGCAGCAGGTTGTAACAGTCAGGGTGTGTGCACACGGTCTGGAGGAGCTGCGTGTTGGACGCAGCTCCTCCGGACCTGAGTGAAGCCGTGGGTGGCCGCAGGGAGACCGCAGCAGCCCTGTACTCACCATGAAATAAACATGCTGCGGAGAAGCGGACTCCCGGCAACCCGCAGCTCTAAAGACGCTGCGGGCGGGTTAAGCATAGTGAGGATGGGATTTCTTGAAATCCCATCCACTATTCCAAAACGCTGCATACACTGATCGTGTGCACGCACCCTCAAAGCTGCTGTACTATGTACTGAAGAAACTTGTCATGAAGGAGTTGAATAATTCTGAGAGTACAATAGTCACTAAAAGGGCATTTTGCTTGCATGTGGAGAACCACTTTGTTTTATTAGTTGTGTTGACTGCTTAAATTGTTTATTTATGATTATTTTGTTTGCAAACAGCAGAAAGTTTGTATATTTTGCAATAGACTTAGGCTGGGTTCACATTTGTGGACCCATCCGCAGCGTTCTGCGGAGGGGATCCGCAATGTGACCGCAGCGGCCGCGAGCTCCTATCTTTATAATGGGAGCGCACGGTGCTGCGCTCGACCGCGCATGTCCGTGCGCACCCATTCACTCCCATATGTGATCTGTCCGCAGGCGGATGCCTGCGCACAAATCACACAGTCTCGTCCGCACCAGGAATGCAACATGTCGCGTCTCTGGTGCGGACGAGACTGTGTGATTTGTGCGCAGGCATACGCCTGCGCACAGATCACATATGGGAGTGAATGAGTGCGCACGGTCATGCGCGGTCAAGCGCAGCACCGTGCGCTCCCATTATAAAGATAGGAGCTCGCGGCCGCTGCGGTCACATTGCGGATCCCCTCCGCAGAACACTGCAGAGGGGTCCGCAAATGTGAATCCAGCCTTAATTTGCAATCGGTGGTAAATAATTTTTATTGCAACTGTATAATTTTATGACACAGAAGTCCCACGTTGTCTACTATTATATGATTACAGCCAATGAGAAAAATCCCACTTTTGATAGTGACAGTAGTGCATATTATAACTATATATTATTTCTGCAATGTGCTTGTATTTTTTACTATGCCAAACCCCTGTTACTGTATGTAACGTATTGTATAGTGCATGGGGAATAAAGATTATATGTAGGAAAAAAAAAGAGTAAAAATTGATCAGGATAGTAAATTAGTGCAAGGCAAATATAAAATAAATTTGTATGGGGTTTAACACTCACAAGTTCTTTTAATGAGAAAGCTGCACTGTAAACAATCATGTCTTCATAAACTATGAGACATGCCACAAAAGCAGCTAAGCAAGCAGAGCCTAGTAATGCAGTATAGCACTCTGAATGCCACAAACACATGGACACCATGCTCAAAATACAACACAACATGACACTTTGTATTGGAAGAAACAACAAGGGAAAATTTGATTACAACAAATAACAACTATTTATAAAAGGTTGAGTAATTTTCAAAAATAATTCTGTATTACTTCCTCATAGTTGTCATGATCTCTGCTGTCATGTGCTGAACTTTCATTATCTACATCCAATAGATAAAACTCCATCCTGGTCATGTGCTGGACCTACAGATACATGGCTCATTAAAGGGAACCTGTCAGGTCGTTTTTACCCCCCAACCTTTCACTACCTGTCCCAGCACCTTCCTGACACATCACTAACCATCCCTGTCTGACCTAAAACTGTATTATAATTGGCTGTGAAAAACGACTTTGTGACTTCCATTTTTGCATGCAAATGATTCATTCAGGCTACAGTACATGAATTGACTAGGCGGTCTCCAGGGCTTCGTCTCCCCCCTCACTGCTGTTATCATTCTCCGCTGGGTGTGAGAATTCATTCTCCAGGGTGCTCCCAATTTGAAATTCCTGCATCCTTCTTCTGGTTATGATGAACCGGCTGGATGTCATTTCCGGTCTGATGCATTGTGGGTGATTATCAGGTGTGCGGACCGGCTTCGATATGTGAACCGCACGTGCTCCAGAGCCGGCCTGTACAGCCAATACACTGCTACAATGTACCGGACCAGAAATGAGGTCTGGCTGGCACATCAAACCCAGAAGAAGGAGTCAGAAATTTCAAATTGGGAGAATGAATTCTTATTCCCAGCAGAAAAAGATATTGGAATCTGAGAGTCCTCAGTGGTTGATACCTTTTAATGTATAACTGAAAGGATGGTAAACATAGCAAGCTTTCATCCTGAAAGCTTGCTATGTTTACCATCCTTTAAGTTAGCCATTAAAAGGTATCAACCACTGAGGACTCTCAGATTCCAATATCTTTTTCTATCTACTGGCTAACACGGTATAAATATTCTTTACCTATTCCCAGCAGGGCATGATAACAGCAGCAAGGGGGGAACGGAGTCCTGTAGACCGTCTAGTCAGTCTACAGACCGTAGCCTGGATGCCTTATTTGCATGTGAAAATGTAAGTCACAAAGTCTTTTTTCACAGCAAATATAAGACAGTTTTAGGTCAGACAGGGATGGTTAAGGATGTGCTAGGAAGGTGTAGGGACAGGTAGTGATAGGTTGGGGGGTAAAAACGACCTGACAGGTTCCCTTTAACGTTCGTTCAAACACTTGTATCAGAACAGATTCTTATCTTCTAGAAAGTGATCAATGAAGGCTGCTGTTAATTGATAGAACTGTATGAAAGACAATTTTCTAATGATGTATAGTTATCACTAATTACAATGGTTCCTATAGATGCAAAGAAATGCATGAGATTTAAAAAAAAAAAACATGGCTGTTTTGATCTAAAAAAACAGCACTGTGACATATGGGCTGTATCTGATAATACAACTTAGTATAATTTAAATGGTCTATGCTGCAATACCAAACACAACCCATAGACAAGAGTGGCGCTGTGAGAGGGGAATAAAATCAGCCATGCTTTTCCAATCTCACACCTGTCTGAAATAAATGAGCATATTCAGTGCTGCCACTTCCTTGGGGCTGAAATTTGGGACCATGGCTGCCAGGAATGGGGGCCTGTCATTTATTTTGGTTTACAGTCTGTCTGTCCATCCAGTTTTTTCCCTCCTGTATCCTGTCCATGGATTAGCCTGTATGGTTGAGGAGCATGTAATTAAACAATTATTTTCTTATTGTTGCACAGCCAAAGTAGCCAAAATTTGGGGGCTACATTAAAGGGTAAAATATGTTCCAAGGTCCAAGCACTGTTTTACCTATCCTGAAGAACCCTACTAACAGAACATATGGTTTATACACCTCTGTCATCTGGATAAAACTGAGTAAAATATTAGGCTATGTTCACATGCAGCATTTTTGTTGCATTTTTTTCTGCAGGTAAATCCTGCTTTCTTTGCAGTTAAAATGCTACACTCCAAACATCCATTTTGTTGGATTTTCGACGTCTTTAGTGACAGATTTTACAGCATTTTCTGGATGCAGATTACATGTGTGCTTTCTCTACAATACATACTTAATAGAGTTAGTCTTTTTCATGAAAAATGTCATGAAAAACTACGCGAAAATCGCCATTGAACTTTTTTATAGCATTTTTCCCCTTTTAAAACTGCTTTTTATGGGTGCAAAAATGCTGAAAGAATTGACATTTTGCAAATTAAAAAATGCTGAAGTTCTCAAATTCAGTCAGAGAAAAAAACAATTGTGTGCATGAGATTTTTGACATCTCATAGCTTTTACTGGTACTGTAAAAATAAGCTTTTAATTTGTATAAAAAATAGTAGGAAGAAAAACGCTCCAAAAATGTTAAATGTGACCATAGCCTTGATGTATATTTGTTTCATTGTATTACACAAAAATCAACTCTAGAGGGCAGCAAACACTACAAGTGACACCAGAAAAAAAGACTTCATTGGCCTGTATATAATGGAAATCTTGATTATTGTGTCAGTGATTACCACAGATAATAGCACATTTACAAATATACCTTCGGTCCAGGCATACCCATAGGCCCAGCGGGTCCAGGAGGTCCCTGTAATAAACAAAATGAGCTGTAATATATCCTTCATTGCCGGAGACAGCCAACATGGTTAAAGGGTGACATAATGACATGAAATTTGTTAAACACAACACATGGAGGCGTAACAACATAGGAAACAACCAGACAATGTTATTCAGTCTGTTTTCCTAAATGGGACACTCAAAAGGGCCTTTTTGTGGTTGCTTGTTTTAAGTTTTTTGTGTAGTCTTCCGCATTGTGAGGCCATCTTCACATGTTAAGTATTTGGTGAGGTTTTTACCTCAGAATTTGTAGCCAAAACCAGAAGTGGAGCAATCAGAGGAAAAGTATACTAGAAACACGTCACCACTTCTGTATTTTTTACCCACTCCTGGTTTTGGCCTACAAATCCTGAGGTAAAAAACTCACCAAATACTCAATGTGTGCATGTGACCTAACTCTGGCACTCCTCCCTCATATCCATCTATCTGATGTAATTATGGTTTCTTCTTTTAACCTGCTAATTATTTTCTACTTTTTGTTGAAAAAGTTTATTACAACAATAGTGTTTTTGTTTATTTTCACTTGTGACTGTTCCCCTAGAAGGTTTTTCTATCTCCTCAACCAAAACTACATATAAGACGTGGGGAGCTGGAAGACATCATTGTGCTTCCTTTGTCCCCTCAGTCACCTTGCAAATTCAGCTCGACAGCATAGAAACCGGGGGCTTCAGATAAGATGATAAAAAAGCCTCTGCCCCTGGCTGTTTAATTCATCCAACTTGCTGAGAGGGCACTTGTTTCCCCACTCAAAACAGAAGTGGCATGGGGAAGATGAAATATAGTGCCCACAAGAAATTTTGCACCTGAGATAACTGCCCTGTTCCCCATCCACCCCACGCTTCATCACTTTCTAATACAGTGGAGATATGTTCCATGAGGTTTGGGTTAAAACAATAGGATACTGCATTGTCTGTAAATTCCTGATATGCTCTACATTGAAATTGAATCCTGCTGCAAGTTCTAGAATTAATGAAGTGCTGTCATGGGGAAAATTTGAAGTACAACTTCCTGCTGTCAAGCTATTTTTCTATTCAATATGGCTAGTAACAATACATGCTCGATGTATTCCAGAGATACCTTGCCTCGCTTGGGTATAAACCTCTACCAAGTCTGGGTCATTATATAAGAGGGTCTAGGGTGCAATCACCTTGCTACAAGGTGGTATGTTGTATTAGCGTCAATATTTGAAAGCTATGTATTTATTAATGTGTATGCAGCCACCTAGTGGCTAAAGATGAAGACTGCTTCCCGATCCCCTGTAGTTATGGAAGGTTGTTTATAGCCATTTTTGATACTCGTTAAGGGTGGGGCCCAGACTATAAAATGGCAGTGTAAAATCAGGAGGACAGTCCCAATAAAAGGGGAGCCAAAGCAGGAACTTCAACCAGTAATAATTTGGCTGGACCCTTTGCGTTACCACAGGATTTGAGCCTAGCACCAGGGATGTGGAGTGAAACAAAAAGTGAGTGTGTTCCTTCCGGTGTCAGTGTTCTGTCTTCAGCAGGACCCTAGACAGAGGCTGTTTCCTCCAGTGTCATTTCTGTTCACCTCGGCATAGACTCAGGCAAACAGGTGTACACAGTGCAAGCTGTGAAGGAACTTTGTCTAGTGGTGGCCCTGATTATTCCTTTTGGACAGATCCCCATGGGTGGGATACAGCTGGAGCCAACAAAAACTGCATTAATTCACGGCAGGCTACAGTAATGTCAAGGGACGAGAGTCTGGAGGTGCCAATGTGGTGCCCCATTGGTCAGTGCTCCACAGTAGGGGTACTGCACCCAAACCAGAGTGTGCGGTATCCCTGTCATTGGAAGGGATAATGTTGAACTGAGGCTTTCTTCCCAGCATCCCTACACCTAGACTAGGGGACCAATCAGCTAACCCATCACCAGGGTAACAGGTCTCAGTGGGAGGAGTGTTAGGGTAGAAGGATCTGGAAACACACAGACAGAGAGAGTCTAGTCTGAGGGATGAGCCAAGGAACAAGTCCTAGAGGGACACCACAGGGAGCGCTTGAAAAGGAGTGGCGACCCAGACAGAAAGGGGAGACCCAGTGCCAGAGTGTCCGAGTAAATGTGGCGCCCCTATGGTAGGATGCCACAGGGAGGTACTGCACCCCAAACAGAAGGTGAAGTGTCTCCATAGTCATGGTTGAGGAGGAAACCCAGAGTCTGCACTAAAACACACTCATAGGACACCTTAGTACAGGGGACTGGTATTCAGTAGGTTCCAGGGGGGTGGAGCCTAAGAGTGACAGTTACTGACAAGTCAGTAAGACGGTGACAGAAGAACGGAGAGGACGGACGCAGGGGACCATGCGGTCGTGACAGGAGGGCATCTCTCAGAAAGAGGTGACCCAGACGATGGAAGGGGACTCTCCAAGACTGGTAGGGGCCGGATGGAGAAAGTCTGGGACAACACCGGTGAACCGGAACCGAGGCAGTTAGTTGACGGTTTACCCCTTCCCTCAGACCGACAGACTGTGGGCCTTAAATTAGGAGCCACATCCACCTCTGTCCAAAAGAGGGTCCAAGACACTAAAAGGGAAGGACTAATTGCCGGTGGCGAGAGAGTTAATCTTTTTACCACTCCCGTCAGAACCGGAAAGGAGTCAGAAGTACCTTAGTAACAGACCTGGGGACCGGCGAAGGGGCTCTTTAGTGTGGCTGAGAGCAGTGAGCCAAGAGCCACTGGAAGTAGAGACCAAGACAGTTATTGTAGAGACACCTCTGACAGACTCTGGAAAAGCCTCCAAAATCAGCGACTACAACCACCGTTAAACCAGACTGTACCTTGTACCATTTTGACCTGGTGCAAGTAAAGAACTGTTTGAGCTGAACTGGTTGTCTGGTCTCCTTTCATCTGCACCCAGAGGGCCTCTACAGCATCACAGAAGTGAGGACTATTACTCCCCTCATCCACCCCGCTGCCCTGAGGTAAAGCTCTACCTGTGGGGAGCTGTACTACCCAAAGGTGTATCACCATCACCTCAGCGGCCGGCTGCAGTGCTAGTAACTACATTACCAGGTACCACAGGTGGCATCACGTATAATAATCCTCCATCCCAAATAGTTTTCCCCTCAGCCATTGAGTGTCAGGGCACGGGAGCGGGACCCCATCAGCCGTGATCCCCATTGAAGTGGCAACCTATCCCGGTATTCGAGTACCAACTACCATGTCGACCGACTCATAAACAGTCTGGGGGAATCCCGGTCCACAATGGGGTATCGGCTCCGAGTCACGGTGCAGGCGAGTCCAACCCTGAGCCGCCAATACAGGTGGGTCGCAGGTCTGCCAAGCAGCCCCCGACCTTGTCCACAACGTGCAGCCCCACCAGGTATCCTCAAATCAGGTTGAGCCCCTTAGAGAAGAAGGGTCACCTCATCACACCCGACGGGCCTAGTAGGAAGTAGTTTGTACAGGGAAGCGGAAGGATAGAAAGGAGGCGCAAGAAAGACGCAGAGGAGAGTTAACGTAGCAGAAGGAACACTTGGGGAGCCTCAGAGAGATTTTGCACCCTCCGGTGACTACCCGGCCATCTACCCGCAAAGACTGCGTGACTGTAAACTGTGTGAACTGTGAACTGTTGCCAGTAAAGTACCCGTACAGAATCAGCAAGCCTCCAATGTTTTATTCTGTTAAGTTAAGAAGTAGCTGCTTCCACCTCGTCCAGCTCAGCAGCAGCACTGCCCCGGGAACCCCACTTCGCCTACAGGGAGCGTTGTGTACTGGCTGCAATACTACCATCCCCAGCGGTCTGACAGCGGTGCTGGTGAGATCACCCGAAACTGCAGGTGGCTTCACAAGACTTTATTCTTTATTTTTATTATTCTTCCCTTTTTACCCAGTGACCCCCAGGGTACGGGCCCGGGCACCGGCCACCGAGACATCACTCCCCAGCACTAACGCCCAGGTATCGAGTTCCCAAAGACTCCTGAGTGGGTCACCAGGACAAGGGGAATATGTTACTAGCATTACTGAAAGGCATATAAGCTCTGTATCTTTGTAAAAGGACCTCACTCAGTACTTATCCTTCCATGATAGTATAGGTCTAGCCTCCTTCACCAGACTCCAACCTACAGTACCATTCCAATACTTGATTATATTTTACACAAGTTTTGTATTTAACCTTGATGTAAAAAATGTATAGTGACTTTACACTAATGTTATAACATGTACACTATATAACAGACAAGTATTGTTTTTTTGCATTAGATATACAATTAACGTTTGCAAGATGCGGGTCCTAATTTTCAAAACACCAATTCTAGTTAACGTTGAGAGATATGCAAGTGCAGCCATCTTTTTTTTCTGAAGATATGGCATAGATTTCTGATAGAAGTGTGTCTCACTACTAAGACCTGCATATATCTTGAGAGAAGGATCCATCTCATGTCAATGAGAAGGGGGAATTGGCTGCGCATGCTCAGCTCTCTCAACACACCCACGGGAGTTCTGAAAATTTGGACATGTTTGTATTAGATATTTATAGAATATTCTATAAATCTGAATTAAATGTCCTAGATGGGAACCGTTTAGTTCAGTCAAGTAAGGCTAGGGTCACATTTGAAAGGCACAATCCGGTAACAATGTGAAGTAGAAAACACCGCTTTAGCGCTCAGCTAGCACGCTGAATGATTTTATAATTTTCAAAAAATAATAAAGAGAAATTCAAGAAGACAAGCACCGGTGTTTTCTACTTCACATTGTTTCTTAGGCAGTTGCCAAGCTGCCGCACCAGGTGCAGGAATCCAGGAGGTTAATGGGCGGTGGAGCGGCCTATCCCTTCCCCCTTTCCATTTGAATGAAACAATCTGGTAACAGCATCTATTACCGGATCTGGTATTACCCTGTGCCTTCATACTAATTTGCCACTGGAAAAAGTGTGTCCCTAAAAACGCATGCGGTACCGGATATGCCCTTAATGTGGCATCCGGTACCGGATGCAGTAGACGCTGTGGATATATAAATGTTCCCCTGCTTCCCAACACGGTTTTTGTGTTCCAGGACTGAAATCGGGTAAAATCGGATCCACCCTGATCGGGCCGGATCCGGTGCGATCCGGCGCGTAATAACATGGGAGTCTATGTGTGTCGGATTCTGGCGGTCTGGTAAATAAATCGAACCGGTTGCAATTTTTAACCCTGCTAATGCGCGGATGACCAGTTTGGCGACCTCCCACCCTCCTTCCCAATGCCATTTTCATCCCAGAGCAGGATCCTAAGCAGGACACCGGCCACAGCGGCCCAGCAGTCAGCTAATTAGGGTGCTACTTAGGGTGAGTGCTAATTAGCTAATGTTATACACATGTTGTGTGCAGAACAAGGTAGCATGTGTGCCAATGGTGAAGTGCAAAATGAGGGCCCTGTGCATGTTGTGCCTACATCATGAACTGCTGTGGATCACTAATCACCTGCTGGGATAGCATGCACCTGCCCAATGTGCCTTTCAGCCTTGCCTGCTATTTATTACCAGATAGACCATCACGTGACCTGTGACATCACGAAATTTGCATTCCTTCCAATTTTGAACAAAACCCATCCGGTAATGCAGGCATTCTTATGTGTCTTGCGTTACCGGATATGGTTTACATAGACACCCATGTCATCAAAACCGGATCCGAAAAGCGTTGCCTGCATGATTTTTACCGCAAATCGGAAAACCGGATCCCGGTTTTGTGACATGTCTTAAAAGATAGGATCACAAAATATGCAAGATTACCAATTATTGCACCAATTCTCAGCAAAGCAATAGTAGCTAAATTCAGAACTCAATTGGCCTCAACCTTCATGTGAGATACCATACAGGGTTTATTAAAAGTGTGGAGCCTGAAATTGGTTGTCAAAACCTCCAGGAATCTTAGACACACCAGATTAAATATTGCAGAAAATGTAGACTTTAATCCAAAATGGGATTCCCTGACTCTATGCTGAATGTCTTCTTTGCTCATTGTGATACATATTCAGATTAATTTAGAAGATGTGACTGCACATTAACCCCTCTTAATTATCACTAGTAAGTTTATACAGAAAACCCTATATTAGGGAACATTTTATTGTTGAGATACATTTAATAAATTAGAATTAAAATGACCGTTACTAATATGACTGTAACTAATGGTCTCTGCTCTGCTGCTACTTCTTCTGATGAGATTGGTACTCCATTTCTTCACGTCCATGTGCTGTGGCAAGTATGTGCCACCATTCCCCTGCCTTTGCTTTGGTGTGAGATAGACCAGAGGCAATGACGACGGTGCCGTGTCCATTCCACGGTAGGGAACAGGCAGTAATATTGTTGTTCTGACTTTCCATAATGGAGCACTACCTATCTCAGACAGCGATGGAGCAGAGCAGAGGCATGTATAGTTACATATAATATTGGGGAAGGAGAAGGGTTACTTTCAATAAATAATTATATTCATAACACAAGAACTGCAAAGCATCTTTTGTTGTAACACATTATTGCACAATTCCTCTGTTATTCCTTCAAGAGACATATGAATTAATTGACAACTGAACTTTATCAGTCTGACAATCTCCAATGGCTGGAAGAAGGAAACATCCAAGGTCCAAGCAAACTTCCAAGACATATGATCCAGCACATATGAAACAAGACATATAATTCAGCATTTGTGAGATTAAAATTTCTTATTTATTTATTTAATTAAAACATTTTCGGATGAATACACTATATTAATAATAATAATTTATATGGGCAATCATGCACGCATGTCTTACTTGCTTGTTATTGTATTAGTGAGTACACACTGACCATGTGCACTAATTTTTTCTTTATATATGTGGCTATTCACTTACATTTCTTTTTTTGCATATCATTTTGTAGAGCCATTTGATATGAGTTGCAAGCATCATAAAATTGAAAAAGGCCGGATTAGGCCGAAAACATTTTTTTCCTTGTGACAAATTGAAAAATTCTTAATTCTTGTGACTAATAAATTACTGGCAAAGTTGAGCACTAATTATCCTTGTAAAGTCTCTTGTTTGGTGTGCCAGAGTTACTCTTATCTATTAATTATATTTCCTCTGGGCACCCACCAACCAGTAGGGTGAGCCAAGCATTCCTGTATTAATGAATAGACTACATTGACATAGGCAAAAAGGAAGATCTGGCACCACTTGCTTCTCCATGCATTTAAATTTTTATTTTTTTATTTATAAGCTTACATATGAATATGGGTACGCAGACCCTCCAGTGGTGCTAGCTGCCTTGGTCCAGGCACACATTCTAGGAGCAACACGCTGGATTGAAGCACTATTCCCTTCCCTGCTCCTTTACTTACATTGACATACTCTGTGATACTAAACATACCCATTTCAAACAACATAGCTCTTAATCATATGATGATTCAATGAATTAATGATTAAGAAATAGGTTGCTAGAGACACCTAGGTTTTAACACTGTGGAGTCAGTCGCTGTATTCCATTTATTTTAATATATTTTAACTAAATAAAGAAGAAATTTTACTCTCACAACAACTAGATCAAGTGTTTTGTAAGTTTTCCTTGGACTTTGAATGTTTCCTTCTTCCTGTGGGATGGCAGGCTGCTTGCAGTGTGCATTAGTGGGATGCGTACAGAATTTATATAGTGACCTACAGTATTTCTTTTCTCTTGTAGTCCAATGGCTGCTGATGATCACTAATAGTGTTATGGCCAGCTCTGTTAGTAAGTGGAATGGTAACACCCAGTTGTCAATTAATGTATACATTCTAAGGATATTACCAAAGGAACAGCTCATTGTGGGGTTATAAGAGAAGCTCTACAATGGTTATTCCACAAGGAATGCAAGTCTTTTCTAAGACAGACATGGCAAGGGTGCTGGTCCTCTTTATTTCAATAAAAAAGTTATATTTTTGTTTTCTACAAGATTTAGATTTAATTGTTTTTACAAAGCAAAATGTCACGCTTCCGGGGGAAGGCGCCCTGGAGTGGACCCACTGGGCCATGGTACCAAACTCTCCTGGGTGAGCTGATCCTAGTTTAACCAACCCCTATGCAGGGATTGTCAGGGACAAGCCCAGGGGGTCTAAATACTACAGCTGCTAGTAATACAGGTACAGAACCCGAGGCTGGGAGAGCAGGAATGGCTCTACTGGAGGAGAGTACAAGAAAGGTCTGACCAACAGTCAGCAAGGCAGAAGCAAACTAACTTAATAATCAGGCACCTCCCATCAGTGGAGGTGGACTGATATACCAGAGGATGGGTGGCTATTGGTCAAGGGGAGTGTCAGGTTGGGCCGGGCCAGCCCCAAGAGTCACAGGGGAAGGCTGAGGCCGATCCTAGTGCACTGCTCATGACATTCATTAACCTGACCCCTGCAGCGTGCTGGTGCGTGAGCTGGGCGGTCAGCAGACAGGAAGGGGACCCGGCGACGGCTCCGAGACACAGTACACCTGGACATCGGACGCCCGGTCAGCAGAGGAGCAAAGGATGCCAACCCGGGAGAGGTGAGCTGGGGAGCGGTGCCAGGGGACCTAACACAAAATATATTCAGGTTCTTAAAGGGAATCTGTGATCAGGTGTATGCTTTTGGGAGTAGCATGATGTAGGAAAAGAAACCCTTATTCTGGTAATGTGTCTTCCAGCAGTTGTGATAAAATCGCTATTCTATCTGAGCTCTGTTTAACCCCACCCGCACCACTGATTGACAGCTTTCTGTGTTCACTCTACATAGGCAGAAATCAATCAACAAGTGGTGGGGGTGGTGCTATACAGAGATCATGAATATGGAAATACTATATGGCAGTAACTTTACTGGTCCTTTAGTGATAATTTTCTACTAATAAAAAAGGGATTTTATGAAAACTGCAGCAAGCAGCCCAGTAAGTCACATGTGGCTGGAATCAGGATCCGTCTCTATATTAGGCTGCTCTCACATTAGGTGTCAGTAGTTAGTATCAGTGACATCCCATCATTACCATTTTCTCTGTGGTAGATTATCAGCCCTGGTAGCATGGTGTAGTTACAATGGTATTTAGTATGTTGGTGATTTACAATGATCAATTCTTCCATGTGACGAGATTATAAGCATGCAGAAACACACATAGCCACACGTGACATATAGGACCACGCCATGCAGGTTCATTACCGTAACTGTAATGGCAGTAATCCTCTGATGACAAGCCAGAGTGACAAGAGATAACATTGTGTTTAGTATTATATCATACTATAATATTATACAGCTTTCTCTGCTAAAACAAATGTTGGGTAATTAAACAGTAAAGACTTTAGTGATGCGGATATGTATACAGGATGTATCCCAGCCTCCATTCTATAGAGTTTAAGACAGGAGCTTGTTCCCAAGTGAACCAGAATAAAACAGTAACTGTCATATATAAAATACTTGTTACTCCTCAAATAACTAACATTTCAAGCTTGTAATAAATCATGTGTGTCCTCGGCAGATGATGTCAGGCAATAATCGAGGGAACATCTCTATATTACAGCCAGCCAACTGCATTCAAAGAGACAGTAAAAAAGAACGAATGGTTTAAAGACTGCCAGAAAGTCAGAGTGATTAATGAACTCCCTGAAATGAACACTTGATAAAGCTACTTATGAAAGGAAGCCCAGGTCTCCACTGACTGGGAGTCATAAAGTAGACTAATATCCCCTAATAGCCATACATTATCCCAGAACGCTCAGTGTCTTACCTGTAATGCTTCCTGAATATTTCCATTGTAATCTATGATTTCCGTTGCTCCTTGATCACCCTTTTGCCCTGGGGGTCCCTGTTTCATAGAAAAAAAGCAATCTTCATTATACTGACCTATTGATTTATTTATTCATCTTCTTGAAAAATATACAATTACTTTTATTTTAGCCCCATTGCTTAATCCCAGTTCCAGAGCCAATTTTGATATTACTGTACGTTTTTGCATTTTTAGAGTAATTGAACGCATTTAATTATAGGGGTTTGCCCCAAATCCAATATCTTAAGGATAGGCGACAAGTGTCTCATCTCTGGGGATCCTGCCGAAGCCCTCACTAATCATAAGAACATGCTTCCATCATCCCCTTTTAATGGAGCTTTGCACTCAGCTAACAGTGTGATATACTGTCAATCGTGTGAATCGAGTGGCAATGCACATGCTGGACAGCGGTACAATTCAAACAGGACCCCCATCATTGCGATTAGTTGGGGACCCAACGCTAGACACTTATTGTCTACCCTGCAAATACATGAAAATTTTAAGAAAATCTGTCAGCAGGTTTTTGCTACCTCATCTGAGAGCAGCATGAAGTGGACAAAGAGACCCTGAATCCAATGATGTATCCCTTAGATTAATGGCTGCAGCAGTTCTGAAACAATCAATTATTTTAAATTCATGCCATGCAGAAAAGCTCAAAACTCTGCCCCCACCCACATCAGGCTCTGTAAGTACATTTCTATAGACAGTGAACTGAGAATCACAAAATAAGTGGAGTCGGACAAAATGGCACCAGCCAGCTTGTTAAAGCATTGATAATGTTCTACTGATTAAATACTCAGTTTAAGTAAATAACAACGCAGGAGGTGGCCTGTGAAGGTATCGTCACACTTGGCAATGCTCCAGCGATCCAGACAACGATATGACCTGGTAAGAATCGCTGGAACGTCGCTATGTGGTCGCTGGCGAGATGTCAAACAGTCAGATCTACTGAACGACGCAGCAACGATACGGCGACCCATATAACGACCTCGACGGTCATTGGGACCCTATCACACAGCAGCTAGTCTGGCCATTTTGACATGATCAGCGATGTCACAGCGGGGGCCTGGTCGCTGCTACGTGTCAAACATAGCGAGATCGCTGGCAAGGTTGCTGTTGCTTCACAAAACCTGTGATGTAACAGCAATCTCGCTAGTGATCTCGCTAGGTGTGATGGGGGCTTAACTCATCATCGAAGTCTTTGTGTTTACCTCTACCTCATGCTGTTCTCAGATGAGAAAGCAAAAAGCTGCTGACACAGTCCCTTTAAAGGGGATGTCCCCTTTTCAGAAAACTTACTTCTAAGAGCTGAAGTAGTCATAAAAAAAGAGTATTAATGCCTCACCCTGCTTCTGCCATGGTCACTTTTGTTTGCCTGCATTGCTGACGTCATGTTTCCAGCACTGCAGATAATCAGTGAGCTAAGCAAATCATGCTCAGTGTTTGGCTGCAGTGCTGCTGTCATGATGTCAGTGCTGCAGACAAACAGGGATTGATACAAGAAGAGTCCATGCCAGACCTGGGGAGAGTAAGTAATACTCAACTGGCTTTCTTATGACTATTGCAATTTATAGAAAAAAGTTTTCAGAAAGTGGGTAACCCCTAAAGGTACCTTCACACACAGCAATATTGCTAGGCAATTTCACTGGCAATTTGCTGGTTGCAGTGAAATCATGAACACATTGTTCCATTAGTACACAGCAACAAAGTAGAACAATGTGTCCATGATTTCACTGCAACCAGCAAATTGCCAGTGAAATTGCTGTGAGTGAAGGTACCTTAAAAGGCATTGTTTGTCTCTTTTAAAGGACACCAGTCCTGAAGAGGCTATCCCTCTTCTCTTGTGGTTGGTGTGTACCTGTACAAGAATTCATCTATTCACTTGTATTATAGGATTAAATTAAAGGGAATCAACAGTAGGTTTTTGCTATGTAATCTGAGTCATGCTGTAAGGGTTAAAACACAGAACTCAAAGATGTCTAACATGCTACATTTTGCTGCTGTTTACTTAAACTGAGTGTTTTATTCCTAGGACATCATCATTACTGTGACTAGCTGGCACTGCCATAATTTTGTCCAACTCTGCCCTATCTTGTAATTGGCAGATTACTGTTTATAGTATTTTACATTGACATCCTAGTGTGGACAGGGGCAGCTTTTTCAGCTCTGATATATTGCCAGAACGGCTGCACCCAGTAATCTAAAGGTACCATCACACGTGGCAATATCGACGACCATTTCGTTGGCAATTCCATAATTCGGCGATGTGGAAACCACATCGCTTCTGCTTAGTGGCGTGGGACAGGGCGATTTTATGTTGACAAATCGCCAGTGGAGTGTCGCCTGATTGCCCTGCACTACAGTGAAATCAGGCAATATCCACCAGGCGATCTCAGCGCTTCATGGCATGTGACAGGGCGATAGTGATGTAGAAAGCGAGCTCAGACATTCTGGAATCAATCCCGTAGGTGTGCATGAGCGTGTTGTTTTCCGCGTCCGGTCTGCGGCGATTGGTGGCTTGATGGTAACGCAGTTGTGTCGGCCAATCGGAGTGGTAGGGGCGCGGTGAAAACACTCTGGCACGCCTGTCTCCTTGCCGCACTCACACTCTACGCCCACATCGCTGATGAGATGGTGGTGTGTGACGCAGCAATGTGGAAAAGGGAAATTGCTTCCGGTCTTCTGCAAGCGAAGAACTCAGGCGAGATCTCTATGTGTGACAGGGCGACGGCGACGTGCAAAAAAGTTCCCGAAACGTGCGCACTCACGTCAAATTGCCGGCAATATGGAAGCCATATTTCCGCATGTGACGATACCTTAAGAGATACATCATTAGGTTCAGTGTCCCTTTGCCTATATCATACTGCTGTCAGATGAGGTAGCAAAAACTTGCTGACAAATTCCCTTTAAGGAGGAAATTAACCAACTTGTCACACTGCAAAAGCAAAGGATGAAAAACACTGGGCCTGCTATATATTAGTAACTAATGATACATAGTAAGAAAAAGTCAACTTACTCTGGGACCAATAGGGCCTGCATCTCCCCTGCTTCCAGAATCTCCCTAAAATGACAGAATATAGAATTTAGAAAAAACAGCTAATACAAGTCAAGGGTCTTGTATCTCATATATAATTGCCGAAGGCACGTTTTTGTCGGACCCCGGCACGCCGTGGCTTTGTCACTATGTGACGTCACCACGCCGTGCGAGGCATTGCCCGCGTAGCGGGCATTGCGACCGCCGCTGTCATCCCGCTCCGGAGCAGCTGCTGTCAGCACATGCTGACACAGTGCTCCGGAGCCCTCAGTGATCGGGGGCGGCGCTGCTCCTCCTCCATCTCCGGCTGTCGGGGCCGCTCCTGCAGTGTGAGCCCGGACTGAGCACCGGCCGCCGGGAGAAACAGCGTCCTCTGGCCCGCCACAATCATCTATGTCTGCCGCATAATGGAAACAATGGGGATACGAGGAAGAGGCCTGGAGACTGTGCAGCCCGAGGAGGAGGAGGAGGTGGACCCCAGAATACAGGTACTGCCATTGTGTGCCACCCGGGAAGACTGGGCAGGAGGAGACACCCTGGGCTGCAGGTGCTGGGGTGTAAAGGAGAGGGGCAGGAGGAGACACCCTGGGGCTGCAGGTGCTGGGGTATAATGGCAGAGGGGCAGGAGGAGACACCCTGGGCTGCAGGTGCTGGGGTGTAAAGGAGAGGGGCAGAAGGAGACACCCTGGGGCTGCAGGTGCTGGGGTGTAAAGGAGAGGGGCAGAAGGAGACACCCTGGGGCTGCAGGTGCTGGGGGATAAAGGAGAGGGGCAGGAGGAGACACCCTGGGCTGCAGGTGCTGGGGTATAAAGGAGAGGGGCAGGAGGAGACACCCTGGGGCTGCAGGTGCTGGGGTATAATGGCAGAGGGGCAGGAGGAGACACCCTGGGCTGCAGGTGCTGGAGTGTAAAGGAGAGGGCAGAAGGAGACACCCTGGGGCTGCAGGTGCTGGGGTATAAAGGAGAGGGGCAGGAGGAGACACCCTGGGGCTGCAGGTGCTGGGGTATAATGGAGAGGGCAGGAGGAGACACCCTGGGCTGCAGAAGCTGGGTTATAATGGAGAGGGGCAGGACGAGACACCCTGGGCTGCAGGTGCTGGGTTATAATGAAGAGGGGCAGGAGGAGACACCCTGGGCTGCAGGTGCTGGAGTGTAAAGGAGAGGGGCAGGAGGAGACACCCTGGGCTGCAGGTGCTGGGTTATAATGAAGAGGGGCAGGAGGAGACACCCTGGGCTGCAGGTGCTGGGGTATAATGGCAGAGGGGCAGGAGGAGACACCCTGGGGCTGCAGGTGCTGGGGTATAATGGCAGAGGGGCAGGAGGAGACACCCTGGGCTGCAGGTGCTGGAGTGTAAAGGAGAGGGGCAGAAGGAGACACCCTGGGGCTGCAGGTGCTGGGGTATAAAGGAGAGGGGCAGGAGGAGACACCCTGGGGCTGCAGGTGCTGGGGTATAATGGAGAGGGGCAGGAGGAGACACCCTGGGCTGCAGAAGCTGGGTTATAATGGAGAGGGGCAGGACGAGACACCCTGGGCTGCAGGTGCTGGGTTATAATGAAGAGGGGCAGGAGGAGACACCCTGGGCTGCAGGTGCTGGAGTGTAAAGGAGAGGGGCAGGAGGAGACACCCTGGGCTGCAGGTGCTGGGTTATAATGAAGAGGGGCAGGAGGAGACACCCTGGGCTGCAGGTGCTGGGGTATAATGGCAGAGGGGCAGGAGGAGACACCCTGGGGCTGCAGGTGCTGGGGTGTAATCGCAGAGGGGCAGGAGGAGACACCCTGGGCTGCAGGTGCTGGAGTGTAAAGGAGAGGGGCAGGAGGAGACACCCTGGGCTGCAGGTGCTGGGTTATAATGGAGAGGGGCAGGAGGAGACACCCTGGGCTGCAGGTGCTGGGTTATAATGGCAGAGGGGCAGGAGGAGACACCCTGGGGCTGCAGGTGCTGGGGTGTAAAGGAGAGGGGCAGGACGAGACACCCTGGGCTGCAGGTGCTGGGTTATAATGGCAGAGGGGCAGGAGGAGACACCCTGGGGCTGCAGGTGCTGGGGTGTAAAGGAGAGGGGCAGGACGAGACACCCTGGGCTGCAGGTGCTGGGGTGTAAAGGAGAGGGCAGGACGAGACATCCTGGGCTGCAGGTGCTGGGGTGTAAAGGAGAGGGGCAGGAGGAGACACCCTGGGTTGCAGGTGCTGGGGTGTAATGGAGAGGGCAGGACGAGACACCCTGGGCTGCAGGTGCTGGGGTATAATGGAGAGGGGCAGGAGGAGACACCCTGGGGCTGCAGGTGCTGGGGTACATTGCGACCCCTCGCCGCTGTCATCCCGCTCCGGAGCAGCTGCTGTCAGCACATGCTGACACAGTGCTCCGGAGCCTGTGCCCCTGTGCCCCTGTCATCCCGCTCCGGAGCAGCTGCTGTCAGCACATGCTGACACAGTGCTCCGGAGCCTGTGCCCCTGTGCCCCAGTGCCCCTGTGCCCCTGTGTCCTGTGTGCATGATGTATGTGTGTCCTGTGTGCATGATGTATGTGTGTGCTGTGTGCATGATGCATGTGTGTGCTGTGTGCATGATGCATGTGTGTCCTGTGTGCATGATGCATGTGTGTCCTGTGTGCATGATGCATGTGTGTCCTGTGTGCATGATGTATGTGTGTCCTGTGTGCATGATGTATGTGTGTCCTGTGTGCATGATGTATGTGTGTCCTGTGTGCATGATGTATGTGTGTCCTGTGTGCATGATGTATGTGTGTCCTGTGTGCATGATGCATGTGTGTCCTGTGTGCATGATGTATGTGTGTGCTGTGTGCATGATGCATGTGTGTGCTGTGTGCATGATGCATGTGTGTCCTGTGTGCATGATGCATGTGTGTCCTGTGTGCATGATGCATGTGTGTCCTGTGTGCATGATGTATGTGTGTCCTGTGTGCATGATGTATGTGTGTCCTGTGTGCATGATGTATGTGTGTCCTGTGTGCATGATGTATGTGTGTCCTGTGTGCATGATACATGTGTGTCCTGTGTGCATGATACATGTGCTTGAAGGTATGCTGTGTGCATGATGCATGTGCGTCCAGGTGTGCTATGTACATGATGCATGTGTGTGCAAGTGTGCTCGCTCCATCCTGCCCCCCCCCATCCTGCTCCTCCGGCTCCATCCTTCCTCGCTCGCTCCATCCTGCCCTGCTCACTCCATCCTGCCCCCCGCCACCATCCTGCTCCTCCGGCTCTATCCTGCCCCGCTCACTCCATCCTGCCCCGCTCCCCACTATCCAACCCTACTCCCCCTGCCACCATCCTTCTCCGCCTCCATCCTGCCCGCTCCCTCCATCCTGCCCCCCCCTCCGCCTCCATCCTGCCCCGCCCCCCGGCTCCATCCTGCACACCTGCCATCCTGCCCCCCGACACAATCCCGCCACTCCCCCCCCCCCCGGCACCATCGTCACATAGTGACAAAGCCACGGCGATTTCGGGGTCAGACACGATTTTGCCTACGGCAATTATAGAGTAGATATATATATAATATATATATATATATACAGGACAGGGGTTATGGCACTCTGCAGTATATCTACTCTATAATTGCCGTAGGCATTTTCGTGTCGGACCACGAAAACGCCGTGGCTTTGTCACTAAGTGACGTCACCACACGCGAGCAATGGCCGCGAAGCGGCCATTGCGAGTCGCTGGCCGAAAATAGGACCAGAGGCTCGGCCACAAACTTAGCGATTCACCACTGAGGTAGCGCGAGCAATGGCCGCGAGGCCATTGCGAGTCGCTACCTCAGCCGCCGCACCTGCCGCAAGTCCCCCTATACTTTCTATATGCTCTTAATACTGTTATTAATGCTCATAATACTGCTAATAATGCTATTAATACTGCTATTACTGCTAATAATAATGCTATTGCTAATATTATTGCTATTGATGATGCGATTATTTATTTAAAAATCTTTAAAAAAACAATAAACATATTCTAGACACCCGATGCATTTGCATCGGGCTCACAGCTAGTCTTACATATTTGCACACTGAATGTTGGAGGGAATAAAAGCTTCTAATGTATACAAGTAAACTACAATCAAGGCTATGACTAGCATTGTCACCTAATCATAGATTAAGCACCTGTCTATGGTGTGCGACATAGCTGAATTGGTGGCATCATGTCTTAATCCTGGAACAGCTGAGACAGACAGAGAAGATGCTGTAGGGATGAGTCAGTGTCTCTGAGTGGAGTTCCTGTAAAAAATCCTCGGCCACCTGTGTGACTATTGATTTGTGCTCCACTGTCACTTGCTGCACCAAAGCCAATATAACATTCCCATTCCAGTTAAAGAACGACTTGAATTTATGTTACAATGAAGTTGGAGAGCTGCGCACCTGTGGGATGAGAAAGCTGGGGAGCTGTGAACTACAGTAAGTACAATAAAGATGTAAAGCAGGAGACATGTAGAACAATAAAGCTGAGGAACTTTGAATTTGTGGGACAAGTTGTGGAGCTTTGAACGTTTGGGATATTTAATCCAAGGGTCCACTATTTTGTGGGCAAATAAAGTAATCTGAAGTGATGTGAAACTGTGAGATAATGATGACATGAACTCTGAATTTATGGAAAATTAAACCCTGGAGTTATGAACTTGTGGAATAACGTACGTAGATGTAAACTATGACCACGTAAGATAAAACTGTGGAGCTCTGATCTTGTGTCCCAATACATGTAGGTAGCTCTAAACTTACAAGATGATAAAGCTGTATACCTGTAACAACTATGCACTTATCAAACAATGAAGGTGGGGCACTGAGGACATTAAAGATGTGGCCTTGTGAGCTTGTCAGAATGCTCCAGGCACTTGGACACCATCCACCACATCCAAGCACGCCTGTCCTCCCTATACACAAGTATCCTCACCGCTATATCTCCCCCCCCCCGAGCACCCCACCAACCATCTGGGCCACATATTCCAATCAGAGGCCGGCCAAATCATGTGGCCAGCAGCCGTGCCCTGTGGCTCCCCCACCCAGGCCTGTGACCTCGGCCGCACCGGCACCCAGGGGCTGTCCAACGGTACTGCACCCCTCCTTTCCCCGCTCTTCCTTACCCGGAGGGACCCACAACACTGCTCCAGTAGGACCACCTCCCATGGCACCGCTGTAACAGCCGGGTGCTGCAGTTGGAACCGGAGATCGTGCAACCATGGCACCAGCACCATCTTGTCAGCAGCTCTCCCAGCACTGCTCCAGCGTGTCCTGCCTCCCCCGCAGCGGTAATCCTGCGGCTGTCATCAAGAACTACTCCTGGAACTCCCAGCGGGTCCAGCAGGTGAGCAGCCCCCAGCACCGCTCCACCGGGATCGTCTTCCGTGGCCCCGCTGCTGCGCCAGGTGCCATGTGAAGGGCCCACCACTGCATGAGCCTGGCACTGGCTTCATAACTCCGGCGGCCCTCCTGGCTCGGCTCCAGCTAGTCCTGCATCCCAGCAGCTGTGCACCCACGGCTGTCATCGAGGGCTGCTTCTGCGAACCCCGATGAGTCCAGCGGGTGGGCGGCTCCCCCAGCACCGCTCTTCCAGGATCGCCTTCCACCGTGGCCCTGCTGCAACCACCGGGTACCAGGAGTGAAATCCGAGGCTGCACAAGCCTGGCACCAGCTACATCCCACCAGCGGCCCTCCCAGCACCACTCCAGCAAGTCCTACCTCCATGCAATGGCGATCCTGTGGCCGACATCAAGGGCCGCTCCTATGACTCCCACCAGGTTTAGCAGGTGAGCGGCACTCCTGGCATCCTTCCCCACTACCGAGCAGTTCCTTGCCCTGTCCTGACGGTCTGCACCCCTCCTACTGCAGCCCTCTCCCCCACAACCTACGGCCCCATGCAGAGCCACCACCATCACCCCACGCTGCCTCTGACCTTGGACTGCATTCCATCCCTGGCTGCATTGCATCCCTGGCTGCATTACATCCCTGGCTCCATCTCGTCCCTGGCTCCATCACGTCCCTGGCTCCATCACGTCCCTGGCTCCATCACGTCCCTGGCTCCATCACATCCCTGGCTGCATCACATCCCTGGCTGCATCTCATCTCTGGCTACATCTCATACCTGGCTGCATCTCATCCCTGGCTGCACCTCCACCGTGGCTGCATCACGTCTCTGGCTGCATCACGTCCCTAGCTGCATCTCATCCCTGGCTTCATTAAATTCATGACTGCATCTCATCCTAGGCTATACCTCATCCCTGGCTGCACCTTATTCCTGACTACATCTCATCTCAAGCTGTGTCTCACCATGAACTGCACCCCATACCTGGCTGCTCCTAAGCCCTGGTTGCACCTTATCCTCACAGCCAGCACCCTAATATGACCCCATCATCCTCGCTCACTGTCGCACTTCTCCTGATCCCTGTCAACATCTCCTTCCCTACTGCACCTCACCCCTGGCTCTATCTCATCCCTGCCTGTCCCCCTGGCTGCATCTCACCCCCGGCTAGACATCATCCCTGGCTGCATTTTATCCCTGGCTGGCCCTACTGCACCTCACCCCCGGCCGCACCCTCCCTGCCCCACCCCACCCCTGAGGTATCTCATCTCTATGAGCTGCATACATAGCTGCTACCTACAATGTTTCCCCTTCTTTTCACCCTCACACCCATTCTACTTCCCTTCCTACTAACCCCGCTCATCCCCCCACCCACTAAGGAATTAGTGATCTCTCCCTCCAACCTACCCGCCCACCTCACCCCCTCCTCCAAACTGTTCCTCCACGCACAGTCCCTTGTATACAGGCACGCACGCCCACCACGTAATCTCTCCTGCTCCAACCTTCTAACCCTCTCGCTGCTTCTCCTACTCGCTGGTGACATATCCCCCAATCTTGGTCCCCCCGTCACATCTCCTCACTCACCTCTAACCCATACCCACTCCCCAACACAAACTCTCAAAACCCTCATAACCTTATGTGGCACCCCTGCGGGGGATTGCCACAGGTTCCACCGGTGCAAGGAAGGACTAACACCTTGGTTAGCTCAGCACACACCACCTTCCACCCCACACCTGAAGGGGAGCCCTACTGGCTGCCTTAAGTCAGTTCCCCTTTAAGAACATCCAGGTTGAGGGGAGGAGTCAGTTAGTCCCAGGAGCTAGTTGCAGTTGGAGTGCCGTTCCTGTGAGGAGAGGAAAGAGAGAGGAGGCAGAGCTACTGGTCGCTGGGAGAGAGATTCAGGCCCAGGACCAGGGACGACTGACTGCTGTGCACACCCCAGGGAAGGGGCCGGAGGCAAGTGGAGGAGACAGGGAACTGAGAAAGGGAATCGTTTACATAGCTCTTTAGTACACATGGACACTGGAGCCCGACGCTGCCAGCCTGCAGAGCTACAGCAAAAGCCCAGCATACGCAGGAGGAGTTCAGCCCTGAGGAGAGTTGGTAAGAGACATTAAACTGACCACGCATAGTACCAGGGGCCACAAGAGAAACAGGGACCACGCAGAAGGACCTCATTGCCAGTTTAGGACGAAGCCCAAAGAGGGAGAAGAAAGCGGTGGGTTCAGGCTCAGGCAGGACCCATCCCACACTGCACAGCACAGACACAAAGGAGGCCTCATAACTTTCTAAGGTGAAAGTCCCAAATTGCACTGGGGACCTGGTTATTACTCTGGACGTTACCTGTTACGTTACCACCAGTAAAAGGTACTGAAACAACATCCCCAGTGTGTCTGTGTGCCTGGCTAACCGTCACAATTCACCACTGTGCCAGAAAGGACTTGGTTACTGCCCTCCCTCATCATCTTCCTTCATCACTGCCCTCCCTCACCATCTTCCTTCATCTCTGCCCTGAGGTAATAGCTCCACCTGTAGGGAGCTGTCCCACACTCGGCTGCAACCACCATCACCTCAGCGGCTGGCTTGCAGTGCCGGTACCATATTACCGGGAACTACAGGTGGCGTCACGATCCCCTGTAAATAACCCTTTCTCCCCCACCACCATCCTACTTCAAATGATAACCAGGGCACGGAACCAGGATCCCGACCACCCGTGACTCCCCACAAAGCCACCAGCCCCAGTGACCGAGTATCCCATAGCCCTGGCCATATCACTTATACCCATTCACCCAACCCTCCTCCCCCTATCCAGAGCACTCTGGAACGCTCGCTCGGCATGTAATAAACTCTCATCCACCCACGACCTCTTCATCTCCCACAAACTCTTATTCCTTTGCATCAACAAAACATGGCTTACCCACTTTGACACAGCCTCCCCCACTGCACTCTCCTATGGCGGACTCTCTCTCACACACCCCGCCCCAGCAACACCCACGGCAGAGGTGTCGGAATACTCCTGTCCGACAGCTGGTCCTTCACCCCAATTACACCGCTGCCCTCTACCTCCTTCCACTTCCTGGCTGTCATCTACTGCCCCCCAGGATCTACCACCACCTTTCTCGACCACTTCTCCACTTGGCTTCTCCACTTCCTTTCTTCCGACATCACCACTGTTATCATGGGTGATTTCAACATCCCCATTGACAACCCCCACCCTGCTGCCTCTAGACTCCTATCACTGACCACCTCCTTTGGGCTTTCCCAATGGTCCTCCTCAGCCACTCATAAGGATGGCCATATGCTTGACCTTATCTTCACCCACTTCTGTTCCCTCACTGACCTCTCAAACTCACCGGTCCCCCTATCCAACCACAACCTACTGACTTTCTCCTCCCTCTCTCCCCTACCATGCCCCCCTCTCAGGAAACTGCCTTCTCCCTCTCACAGCTTCCTCACTTGATGCTGATTCTGCTGCCACCCTCTATAACACCACATTAACTACAGCCCTTGATCAGGCTGCCCCCTCACACATACCAAAACCCGCACACACAGGCAACCCTGGCTCACCACCCTCACTAAAGAACTACGTCGGGTGTCCAGAGTGCCAGCCAAGCGGAGATAATAGAAATCCCACTCCGTGGAGCGCTTCACCACATACAAACAATCCCTCTCCAATTTCAAGAATGAACTCACCGCCACAAAACAAACCTACTTCTCTTCTTTAATTAATGCACTGTTCCCAACCGCAAACAATTATCCAAAACTTTCCTTTCCCTACTCCGTCCCCCTGCACCTCCTCCCTCCCCCTCATCTCTGCCGATGACTTTGCAGCGTTTTTCAAACAGAAGATCAATTAAATCAGAGAAAGCTTTGACCCACTGTCCCCCCCATGACTGCTCAATCCTCTTCGTCCAAAGGAAGCTTTTCCATGATGATAGAAGATCAACTCTCCACCCTTCTGTCATGATCACACCTCACCACCTGTGCCCTCGTCTCACTCCCCCTCCACCTCATTCTAAACCTGATCACAGTTCTGATCTCTGCCCTAGCCAATCACTTCAAACTGTCACTCAACACGAGCATCTTCCCCTCATCCTTCAAACATTCCTTGATCACACTCATCCTCAAAAGAACCTCGACCCATCAACTGTTTTTAACTATCGCCCCATATCTCTTCTCCCATTTGCATCAAAGCTGCTTGAACAACATGTCCACTCCAACCGTCCTCCCCCCTCTCCTCCTGCTCCCTCTTTAACTGCCTACAATCCGGTTTCCGACCTCATCAATCCACCGAAACAGCCCTAACCAAAGTCACCAACGACCTACTGACCACGAAGAGCAAGCAACATTACTCCATCCTCCTCTTCCTTGACCTATCTGCCGCTTTCGACACTGTTGACCACTCCCTTCTACTCCAGATCCTGGAATCTCTCAGCAGCAATGACCTAGCCTTCTCCTGGATCTCCTCATACCTAACGGACTGGACTTTCAGCGTCACCCACTCCCACACTTCCTCCTCGCCCTAGCCTCTATCTGTCGGCGTCCCCCAGGGCTCAGTTCTGGGACCACTACTCTTTTCCATTTACACCCTCAGCCTTGGAAAACTCATTGAGTCTCATGGCCTCCAGTACCATCTCTACGCTGACAACACCCAGATCTACCTCTCTGGGCCCACATCACCTCCCCACTATCCAAAATTCCACAATGCCTGTCCGGCATCTCATCCTTCTTCTCTGCTCACTTCCTCAAGCTGAACATGGACAAAACCGAGTTCATCGTCTTCCCACCAAGTCGCTCTCCCCCTCTACCAGACCTATCAATCACTGTCAAAGACTGCTCACTCTCCCCAGTCTCCCAAGCCAAGTGCCTCGGAGTAATCCTCAACTATTCCCTCTCTTTCAAGAATCACATCCAAGCCCTGGCCACCTCCTGCCGACTCCAGCTCAAAAATATTTCCCGGATCCACTCTTTCCTTGATCACGACACTTCTAAAACTCTTGTTCAAGCTTTCATTATCTCTCGCCTTGACTACTACAATCTCCTTCTCACCGGCCTCCCCGCTACTTCCCTTGCACCTCTCCAATCCATCTTTAATTTCCGCTGCTCAACTAATCCACCTGTCTCCCCACTACTCCCCTGTCTCCTCCCTCCACCAAGCTCTTCACTGGCTCCCCATCTCTCAGAGATCCTTTTCATTTCATTTCATTTCATTTAAAAAATTCTTTTTATTGTTTTACAAGATATTAAGATGATAATCAGATAATTACAGAATAGAGAAATTCAGCTTGTGACAATCAATGAAAAATGATTAATTAATTCCAAACATATGGTTAACTACGGTTATTGTCAAACTATTTAGAGAAAGTTAAGCACACGAAGAAGGTGAAAACATATATGAAAGAGGAAAGGAGGATAAAAAGAAGAATAGAAGAGGGAATAATAGGTTAGAGGGGAAGAGAGAGGTGGGAGGGGCGGGTCAGAGGGTGGAGCCTAGAGGATCTTTATTGATTAAATGAGGTGAGGGGTTGAGATTGAGGTACTATGAGCGTCTTTTTGAAGAGTACCCAAGCTCGCCAGTGGTTACTGACAGACGCTTGTGTATGGTTCACCGAGGCAGCCAGTTTCGCTACTAGATACAGTTGGTCAATTTTATCAATCAACGATTGAAGAGTCGGGATTTGAGGGATCTCCATACCGTTGGTATAAGAAGTTTCGCTGCAGCTAGAATTGTACAGATTAACACAGAGAACTCACCCTGGGAAGTGTCTAGGGGTAGATTCAACAGGACAACTTCAGGGATAACTTGATATTTTGTTTAGTCACATCTCTGATCAGGTGAGTCGTCAGATTCCAGTAGGGGATCCTCTCAGAGATCCTGATTTAAAACCCTAACCATGACATACAAAGCCATCCATCACCTGTCCACCCCATACATCTCCAACATAGTCTCCCACTACCTGCCCGCACACAACCTACGATCGTCCCAAGAGCTCCTTCTCTACTACACTCCATATCTCATCCTCTCACAACCACATTAAAGACTTCTCCTGTGCATCCGCCATACTCTGTATCTCTCTCACCAACACTTCAGACACTTGCCTACACTTGGCAACTTCAAAAGAAACCTTAAGACTCACCTCTTCCGACAAGCTACAATGAGACCCTGTCGCCACACCGACATACGATCGGCGCTTCCCCCTCCTACTGTTTCCTCGTCCCCCCCCCCAGTAGACTGTGAGCCCTTGTGGACAGGGTGTCCACCCCTCCTGTATCTGTAAGAGTTGATTCCATATTTACAGATATTACAAATACTCCATATTTACTGTATTTGTCCGTGTCCTCCCCTCTTCATATGTAAAGCGCCATGGAATCTAATGGCGCTATATAAATAAATAAATAATAATAATAACAAAATGTAAACATCCGTGATAGTCACATTAATTCATTGTCTTGTATTTGCTCTGGACTTTCCAGAAATATTCTAATCTTTCAAATTACCGTAAGTAAAATCTCATTACTAAACCAAATGCTCTGATGACCACATGTTCTGCTGAATTAAACCCTGCAAGATTTATATTATTAAGAGAATGTAGGAACCTAATGGGATGGATCTGTGCCAAGCAGCTATTGTTATTCATCTGGGACACGATTCCTGATTAATAGCATTATCTTTTCTTTTTTTCAATATTCTTGCATTACACTCTCTCAAGTTATATGTGCTTTGTTTATATAGCTTTATCTTGATTCTGGTATCTAGTTCATTTTCTTTTTGTGCGTTGGTTCTTTTAGTGCCGTTGGAGGGCACCAACCTAGCGACAGGACTGCTACCTCCTCCTTTGTGAGAGGAGGAACAGGAAAAGCAGTGCCGGAGCCCTGAAAAATGACCTCCAGCAGGCCACTAATATCCATGGGTCTGCTCAAATTGTCAGAAAAAGACTCCATAAGGGTGGTATGAGGGCCCAACATCCACAAGAGGTTTTAGTGCTTACAACCCTACACCATGCAGAGTGATTGAAATTTGTCAAAAACATCAAAAATGGCCAATTCGACATTGGCACCTTGTGCTCATCATGAATAAAAGCAGATTCACACTGAGCACATGTGACAGATAAAAGAGTGTCTGGAGACACCATGGAGAACGTTCTACTGCGTGTAACATCTTTTAGCATGACTGGTTTGGCAGTGGGTCAGCAATAGTGTGGTAATGAATTTCCTTGGAGGGTCGCACAGACCTCCATGTGCTAGCCAGTACCCTGACTGCCATTATGTACAAGGATGAGATTCTCAGACCCATTGTGAGACCATATGTGACATGCCCACTCCAGGGCAATGGAGATACTCGGAACCAGGCCAGATCTTTTGGTTCTTTTACAAAGAGGAACATCACGGTGGCAACCTGGTTCCGTGGCCCTGGCTGTGTCATTTAAAAGTTCAGGACTAGATGACGGGGAATAGAAGGGAAAGGGGTACCTGTGGTGTGTGGCTATGTGTGGCCGCTGCTGCTTCAGAACTTCTGGGGATGATGACCGGCAGCTTAGATGGTTTTGCTCCCCGCAGGTGAAGTGGTTCCCCAGGGTAGTGGTAAGGCAAGTCGGTTCATTCTTTTGCTGGTGTTCATAGGGTCATCAGCACCTCAGGGTGTCATGCGGCCTCTGCAGCCGGTCGTTGCTGCTAATAAAAGTCTCACATACTTCTATTGGAGTTATGTGCCTTTACTGTAACGTTCCAATCAGGCTGCCGGATGCTTCCCTCTTCCAATCCCTGGTTTCAGGGGTTTCTCTAGAACCGGGAGAGTGTCGTTGAGACCCCTAGGTGTTCTTTGCTCTCTCATGGTGTTTCCTTCACTGGTGGTACTCTCAGTGCTTCTAGCTCATCTCACCTCTCCTCCCAGCGCCTCCGCACACAGAGCTCAGGTCCCGACAGCCACAGGCATTAATTGGTACCATATCCTGGCACCACGCCTTAGTACGGCTGCCTTCTCCGAGTTGTGCCGGGTTTGCAGCGACAGGTCCCCTTTAGGGTCTCATGGCCTCCAGGATGAAGATCTCGACCGGGGTGTCCCTTTGGGAGGTACGACTCCACGTCTTATCGGCTGACAAAGGCTTCCTCCTCCAAGCCGTACTCCTTGATGAACCCCCAGCCATTCCGGAGGTGGAAGTCCACGACTACTCCGCGGCGTCAATCCGCCGAGTCAGATGCTGGTGTCTTCCGGGCTTGTTTTTTTTCCTCCAGGTTGGCCTCCTCCTGTTGTCGCCACCGGTCTTGGCGCTGCTGCCACTCCTTCTCTTCGACTACTTGTCTCTGGGCCCAATAGTTGTTAACAGGCCTGCTCTCCACCTGTGTCATAGCCTGGGCCACAACCGAGCACCCCTCTGCTATGATTTCACGAGGCGCCCAGTTGGTCTTCCCGCCCTCAGCGTCTGGGGCTTCTGCCAGGTCCACATCTTTCTTCAACTTCTCGGCACTACGCTCTGGCCTTGGTGTTGGTTCAGGCAGGTCTGGTAAAACTTCTGGTGACACCTCTGTTTATACCGGGCAACTGACTCAGTTAAATAATGTGGTTCAGCCGCTGGTTTCTCTACCGACTGTTCTGGAGGCTCTCACACTTGGATTTTATGTGCCATCTTCTTTAGCTGGGCCCATTTCCAGGCGTTCCAGAGTCCCCACCCATGAAAAGGGATTGGACATGCCCCTGAGCCAACACATGGCACTTGTTCTTTCTGGTCACCATTTTGCAAGCTTGTTCTTACACAGTCTTTTAACAGTTCTTTAAGGCGCCCGAGACCTGGTGTTACTGGGCCGCTCGCATCCTGTTCGTGATGCCAATTTGACACGCCCACTCGAGGACAATGGGGATACTCGGAACCAGGCCGGATCTTTCAGTTCTTTTTCAAAGAGGGACATCACGGTGGCAACCCGGCTCCGTGGCACCTGCGGCATGCAGCTATATGTGGCCACCGCTGCTTCAGAACCTCAGGTGGAGCGGTTGCCCATTTAACTGGAGTGGGAATGTCATATGCAGGTGCAATGGGCCCCGGGTTCCTTCTGATGCATGAAAATGCTAGGCCTCATGTCGCTGAAGTTTGTCAGCAGTTCCTGTATTATGAAAGTAAAGATGCTCTGGACAGACCTGCATGTTCCCCAGACCTAAAGCCAATCAAGCGCATCTAGGACATCATGTCTTGTTCTATCCACCGCCACGTTGCACCACAGACTGTCCAGGAGTTGACTGAAGCTTTAATCCAGGTCTGGGAGGAGATCCTTCAGGAGAACATCCGCTGCCTCATCAGGAGCATCCCAGACGTTGTAGGCAGGTCACACAGGCACATGGATGCAACACACACTTCTGAGCCTCATTTCATTGTCTTGAGGCGCTCCCACTGAAATTGGATCAGCCTGTAATTTGATTTTCCACTTTGATTTTGAGTATCGTTCCAAATCCAGACCTCCATGGGATATTAATTTTGATTTATGTTGATCAATTTTATGTTTCACAGTTCTCAATGCATTCTACTATGTAATGATTGTAACTGGAATATTTCTTTCACTGAGATCTAGGATGTGGTATTTTAATGTTCCCTTCATTTTTTTGAGCAGTGTGTGTATAAATATATTTTATTATTATTATTTTTATTTTATTTTTTATTTTTTTATGGGGAATATTGAATTTAAGTGGCTATATTTATATTCATTTTACGTATATAGTTCGCATATTACAAAAACATTCTGGGTGATGAGTATGCCCTCATTTTCTATGTTATGTTATTATGGATTCTTATACAATTCATTCTTCCATATCAAGAACAGACAAAGACAGGAGAGGGCCCCCCATTGTAAGAGCAATATAAGCAGGGTTGAGGAGTCAGAGTTGGAATCGTGGAGTTGGAGTCGGTGCCCATTTTGGTGGAGTCGGAGTTTGTATAAAATGGACTGGTTCCTAAAATATATAATCAGTTGGGTACAGATCAATGCAGTATGTGCTGAATATTATGAATTATTATTGTTCTATCTAAATAACTTGATTTTTGTATCATAATAATGATTAGAAGTTTGATGTTACCATTGTACTACAATAAATGTATCACTTAAATATGAGCAATGTATAAGCGAGTTGGAGTCGGGGAAATTGAGGAGTCGGAGTCAGGGGTTTGGCTTACCAACTCCACAGCCCTGAAGATAAGGGACCTTTATATTCGAATAGCTAATCGTAATGCACAATTCCACTTATTTTGGAGGTGGTAGTTGGTCTACTTACCTCTTGGGTCCCTGTTCTACATACAAAAGACATTCTTACTAATATAAGTTATTCTTGCTTTATAGAACATAAGTCTATTTAAATCATATTTTGGCACTTTTAGTTTAAATAACAGACATAACAAGTAATCACACATTATTACGTTTCTCATCAATACATACACTATGTAAGTAACATCTAATAAAAGTGATAGTGTAGGGAATTACTGAAGTAATTTGCATTTGTTGCACTGACTTGTTTTACTCATGAATCTAAACCTTTTGTTTTTGCTCTTCATAGTAAAACAATATTTTGAAAAAAAAAAAAAATTTAGATCATGTATTCTTAGTTTCATGCTCATGCCACTAGATGGAGCCATAGTAAAGGATGGAAATATAAAGAAGAGACCATATAATTTACAATTCAGTTTGTTAATCTCATTCCAACAAACAAACATCCAGATATTTTGTGAAGTATTACTCGAACATTCTGTCATAAAAAAGCTACTGACCTTTGACCCTTTAGGGCCTCTATTTCCAGGTTCACCTGTTTCTCCCTGGAGCATGCAAAATTTAGAAAAGCAATAGAAGAATAAACTAGTTATAGATATGAAAAATACAGTTCAACAGTGGAACATGCTAGAAATGGTTAAAAGTGAAGTAGAAATCATATGTGTCTGTATATACAGGAGTCAGAGGTAAAGTGTTATTACTGGCATAAGCCATACATGTATAGGTAATATACCTGTCAAGCAATTCAGCATCATGGGTTAGTAGAGTTCACAATGGTGAAGTGGCTGCCCAGTGATACAGAATAAAACCATCCGTATTGTCAGTAAAATATAATGGGCTTCATGAATCTCAATTAGGTTGTTTCCTCACCTTGGTTTAATGACATTTTGACTTTACATTCTGCAACACTTTTACAATGACGGGTTTTTTTTCAATAAAATATCTAAATTATTGGGTTTGTAGTGTATGATTTCTACATTGTTAGACCACGTGCACACGTTCAGTGTTTGATGAGTTTTTACCTCAGGATTTGTAGACAAAACCAGGAGTGGAGCAATCAGAGGAAAAGTCTAATAGAAACACCTGCACCACTTTTGTATTTAATTATCTACTCCTGGTTTTGGCTACAAATCCTGAGGTAAAAAACTCATCAAATACTCAGTGTGTGCACAGGGCCTTAGTGTCTTTACATATGTAAAACACTAGATGATATAAATACAACTAACACTGATGGATATTAGCAGACAGATAATATGGTGTATGGCAGGGGCGGACTGGCCCAGGTGGCAGGGGGGCAAGTGCCCCCTGGGCTGGTGGTATAGCCCCCACCTAGGGCCGCCCACCCACAGAAACAGGCTAGAACCCCCCCCGGACCTCACCTAAGGGCTGGCGGCCCTGGGATGGGCCGCCGAAAATTTCCGACAGCACCCTATTCCCCCCGGACCTCACCTAGGGGCTGGCAACACTGAGATGGGCCGCCGAAAATTTCCGACAGCAAAAACCCCAAAACCATCCCCCCCGGACCTCACCTAAGGGCTGGCGGGACTGACACGAGCTGCTGAAAATTTCCGATAGCACCCCCCCCCGGTCCTCACCCAAGGGCTGGCAGGACTGAGATGGGCTGCCGAAAATTTCCGATAGCACCCTCCCACAGTCCTCACCTAAGGGCTGGCGGAAAAATATTGCCACCCAGGGTTTGCGTCGCCAGTCAGCCCCTGGTGTATGGTGACAGTTTTGTAAAATTATAGTATTATTCTAGGGTCATTCAGACATTTATCATGATCTCCATGAAGTTTGCTGAGGTGATTTGAGTCTGAATCTTAATTGAGCCTGAACAGTTGCCCGAGTGTCCTTGTTGTGCATATAACTGGCCAGGAAAGAGTTACGGTAATATGCATTCAAGATAGCACGCCTCATTAATAGGCAGAGGGTTTTGTTAATAGAAATATCAAAAGTGGTGGGTTCAACATAGTGTGTCATAGTTCACTGTGCCTTCTAACCAATCATGAATGTGCTTATTGTCTAACTATACATAACTACACCCCCCTGATAAAATGTATATGGGGACATCTATCATCCTTGCTACTGGAAAAGCGTACAATCTGACAGCTGACTTAGTTTAGTATCAGTATAGAGCTGGCTGTCGGTCAGTGCTGGAGGTGCGATTACAGCTGTTGCTCACTATACACTGAATGATGACTGAAGCCAAGTCGGCTACACCCCTACGACTGAAAGTCTAATGCCGCCACTAGGACTAAAGTTAATTTCCTCCTGGCAGCGGGGCTCTCAGTGCGGCGCAAAAACGGCATCAGAATGCTATTAACCTGCAGATTAATCTCATTAAGCCACTTTGTGGTGAGTCATTTGGGTCATTCCTTACTAAAACTATCTACTTATATAATCCGCAGTTGGTATTTCGGGCGTTGTCGCCGAATCCCAACATGCTTTGCGGGACTGCGAGTGATGACGCGCAGCGTCATCACGAGCCGCAGACCCGCACTACACTTGAAAAAAAAAAAAATATGCTCACCTCTCCCCGAGCCCCCGCCGTCTCCCTCCAGGCTTCCTCCAGGATTCCGGTCGCTGCCGGTGGCTGCCGCAGGCTCCGAGTGTCTGCAGACCTCTTCTACTGCACTCCAGGACCTGTGGTGATGTCACAGTCACGTGACACCAGCTTACTCTATGGTAACCTGGTGTCACGTGACTGTGACATCACCACAGGTCCTGAACTCCACTAGGACAGTGCGATCCCTCAGGCACAAGTGACAACAGCCAGGGGGAGCGCCAGGAGAAAACCGGCCGCCGCCACCATCACCCGATGCCTTCCTCAATGACTCGGCCCGCCGCGGCCGCCGCCACCATCACCCGACGCCTTCCTCAATGACGCAGCCCGCCGCAGCGGATCACGGTAGGATGGCGCCGCCGCCGCACTAGCATTGTATCCTGCACGCCCCCCCATGCCCTGCAGACTCATAACAACCCGCTCCTCCACCCTCCGCTCCTCAAGTAAGGTTACAGGTGCGCCGGCCCGCACCTCTGCCCCCACATCTGCCCCTGCTTTACCCACACTCAACCACACTCCTCACTCCTCTTAACCCCCTATCTCCTCACTCACCCACACTGCCCCTCCTCACTCCTCTTACCCCCCCACTATCTCCTCACTCCCCACACTATGCCCTCAGTCCCCACACTGCCCCTGCTCACTCCTCTTACCCCCCCCCCATGCCCTCACTCCCCACACTGCCCCTGTTCACTCCTCTTACCCCCCCTATCTCCTCACTCCCCACACTATGCCCTCAGTCCCCACACTGCCCCTGCTCACTCCTCTTACCCCCCCTATCTCCTCACTCCCCACACTGCCCCTGCTTCCCCCCCCCAATCACCCACACTGCCCCTGCTCATGCCCCCACTCTGTACCTGCTTACCCCTCTTACCTCCCCCACATGCCCCCACTCACCCACACCTCACTCACTCTGCTACCCACAGCGCCGCCTCTGGACTCTGCTGCCCACAGCGCCGCCTCTGGACTCTGCTGCCCACAGCGCCGCCTCTGGACTCTGCTGCCCACAGCGCCGCCTCTGGACTCTGCTGCCCACAGCGCCGCCTCTGGACTCTGCTGCCCACAGCGCCGCCTCTGGACTCTGCTGCCCACAGCGCCGCCTCTGGACTCTGCTGCCCACAGCGCCGCCTCTGGACTCTGCTGCCCACAGCGCCGCCTCTGGACTCTGCTGCCCACAGCGCCGCCTCTGGACTCTGCTGCCCACAGCGCCGCCTCTGGACTCTGCTGCCCACAGCGCCGCCTCTGGACTCTGCTGCCCACAGCGCCGCCTCTGGACTCTGCTGCCCACAGCGCCGCCTCTGGACTCTGCTGCCCACAGCGCCGCCTCTGGACTCTTCTGCCCACACAGCCGCCTCTATACTCTGCTACCCACACAGCCGCCTCTATACTCTGCTACCCACTGACCCACCTGTATACACACAATTCATTTCACCGCGCTACCGATGCAATTGCATCGGGCCTTTTTACTAGTGAAGCTATAAGATTTTACACTACCGTTACCCAATCAGGATTCCTATTACAGATAATAGCCCTGGCCTCATACCAACATTGCCTCAGCCTTATTATACTTAAATCAGCACATGGTGCTGGCCTGACTATTCATGAGATTAACCCATGATTATTCTGCTAGCTTTAGAATTATTTTACCTCTATCATTATAATTACTGTTTTTTGGCTTTGAATATGCACTTTAATATCCTAAGGTTCTCTTGAACTAAAAATGAATGTTCTCACAATCACTTCGAGACAATAAAGGCATTTAGCACATGAAGAGCCTTATATTAACTAGAACTGAATTACCAGTCATCTGAATATTAGGTTAATATAATAGGAAAAATAGGGGAAGATACTATAAATCTTAAAGTCATAAACCTGCATTCAGGAATTTACAAGCTGAAAGAGATATCCTCGTTTCCCCTGACACATCTTAAAATAAGGTACACACTCATGATATACAGGTCAGGAAAGTTCACAGTACAAGTTCACAGCTGTAATTAAGGGATATTGTATAAGACAAGTATTTACTGAAAAGCAGTCAGCCCTTCCAAGGAGGCCACTTAATATATCACCAGTTTATGATGTTATGAATTTCCTTATCCGGAGGTATACCGCGAAGTGTAACTATGTGGTCTCCCATACAATGATTAAAAACCCATCTGAGCACTAGAAATATCAGGAATTTCTAAACAAAGTACGGTAATGAGTGAATCTTGCTTTTTTATATAATTAATGCCAGTGGAAGACAATAAAAAGAATATTTATTATCTACTGCAATATAGTAACATGTATAATTTATGGGAATGACAAATAAGTTACATTGCACTAATCTGCCTGAAAACACCCAGTACATTTGTAGGTCATACCTTTGGACCTGAAACCCCTTGGAGACCTCTTTCTCCTCTTCCTGGAGGACCAAGTTCACCACGTTCTCCCTATAATGAAAATGATAAGCGATAATATACTTAATATCAACCATTAAGCCTTATTTTCTGCAAATTCTCACCTTTTCTAATCTTACACAGACAGCTTCTATCCACTTTTCTTGCCTATATATCTGCTTTCATCCCCTTAGTATGTATTCTGGCAACTTATTCCTTAGCTCTTTCTGGTTATATGGGTGGACACTTTCTGCCCTGTTCCTTCCCAGACCCATATGTCTATGACTACATTTAAGGGGTATTCCGGGGAAAACAAAAGAAATTAATGTAACGGTTATGCCCTCATAAACTATAAAGATCACATCCATAGTGTTGTTTCCCATCCTTACAGTACATGCAATTCAGAGAAACACTGGAGCTGCTCCTTGGTGCTGCTCCTCCCTTCTGGGACATTACATCACACAACAGGAGCATGGCGAGAGTGTGGTCTGCTCCCTGGTACTAGCTGTTTGCCCTTGATAAAGTTTGCTCCAATTCAGTCCAAGTGCAATGCCATGGCACTAATGTGGCCTTTTCCTTGTTGCTATTAGCTGTCAGACACCTAATAATATCTGCTTCAATACAGTCCTAGATAAGGTAGTAGGCCACACCTCTAACATGCCCCTTGATCTGGAACTAAATAGAGGCAGATATTATGAGGGGTCTAGAAACTACCAGCAGCAGACGTTGGAGGGGAGTGCATCAAGGGCACAGGTGGTGAGGTGTGATCTTGACAGAAGGGAGGAGAGTTGATCTTCTGTCATGGTAGAAAAGCTTCCTTTGGACGAAGAGGGCTGGGCGGCAATGGGAGATGGCCGAGGGAACAGTGGGTCAAATCTTTCTCTGATGTTGTCTATCTTCCGTTTGAAGAAAGAGGCAAAGTCGTTGGCACTGATGAGAGGGGTGGGAGGAGGAGCACGGGGGCGAAGTAGAAAGTTGAAAGTTTTGAAGAGTTGTTTGGGGTTATGGGGCAGGGCGGTTATTAGAGATGAGAAGTAGGCTTGTTTTGTGGTGGTGAGTGCGGCGTTGAAGTTAGTGAGGGACTCTTTGTACATGGCAAAGTGCACCGTGGAACGGGATTTCTTCCATCTCCGCTCGGCGGCCCTGGACACCCGATGCAGTTCTTTAGTATGGCCGGTGAGCCAGGGTTGCTTTTGTGTGCAAGTTTTGTTGTATTTGAGGGGGGCGGCCTGATCAAGGGCTGTGGTTATTGTGTTGTTATAAAGGGTGGCAGCAGCGTCAGCGTTATGTGAGAAGGCTAAGTCTGTGAGAGGGAGAAGGGACTCAGAGAATTTTATTATTATTATTATTACCTCTGGAATGCTCTACCCCAAGAAATTAGGACCATCCACAACCTGCATAGCTTCAGACGCTCCCTAAAAACACACCTCTTCAGGGCGGCCTATCCTTCTCCCTGACAGTAGTCACTTAGACGTAAGATATTCATTGTTATAAGCCCCTGTACTTTGTGTTCCCATCCAGTCTTAGATTGTAAGCTCCTTCGAGCAGGGTCACCTTAATTTTTTGCCTATTTATTGTATTTCCTAAGTTGATTCTATGTTTATTGTATGTAACTACTGTTCTGTATTACCATTCTGTACCGTATATTTTTCTTATATGTACCATTGTACTGTAAAGCGCTGCGGAATATGTTGGCGCTATACAAATAAAGTATTATTATTATTTATTTATATAGCGCCATTAGGTTCCATGGCGCTTTACATGAGGATGAGGGAGACAAGAACAAATACACTAAATCTAGGCGATCAGGACGTACAGGTACAGAAGGGGCAGGGACCCTGTCCACTAGGGCTCACAGTCTAAGAGTGAGTGGAAATCAATAAGTTTGAGGTTTCTGTAGGGATGAGTGAGTTTTTGGAGAGGGGGAAGCGTAGTAGGAGGGGAGAGGGGGAGAAAGTCAGCAGGTTATGGTCACATAGGATGAGTTTGAGAGGTCAGTGAGGGAACATAGACGGGTGAAGACAAGGTCCAGCATGTGGCCACTGTCATGAGTGGCGGAAAAGAAATAGAAAACTTAAAGTTGCACACTGCCTACTCGGGTTTTTTACATTTATACTTTTTTTTTTCTTCCTGTTTGTTTCCTGTTTTTCAGGAAACAACCCATGTCCAAAGTCAGAATTGTCTGACATTGACCCTAACTTTTGTATTAAAGTACATAATGGGTGTGTTCAAAGATCATTGTGAACTGACAATTTTTTTAAGTGTATGTAGTACACTTGTATGTAATCTTATTTAAACAGTAGGTCATTTTCTGATGTTAGCTACTATTTAAAGACCACACACTTTAGCTGATAATAGATTTACAAACAATTATTTATCGATGGCTCCAAATCAAACCAATTGATTTTTTTGGACTATGATGCATCCAGCGGTGATCTTCAGCCTAACAGTTGTTTAGAACAATTACAATCGTTTGTCGATCAGTCAAAACAAATTTCCATTTTCCAGTACCCTATATGATAAAATAAATGATTTCATTCAAAAGTACAACACATCCCGCAATAAAAAAAAATCACCCTAGTATCTCTATATTGAAGGAAAAATAAAAAAGTTATGGCTTTTGAAAAAGTGGACGGAAAAACAAAAAGAGGAAAATGGAAAATCGCCCAAGGTGAAGGGGTTAATGCTTACTGTATGAAATTGCTTGTAATGCAGTCCTATTATCCTTACAACACCTGCAATTCAGTGTGAAAGGGGAGCTCTTCTAATTGCTCCTCCTCCCCTATGTTCCATCACAGATCAGGGGGTGTGCTCCATGCTGTTAGTAACATCCAGGTACTAACAGCACTGAGAACACTCCCTGATGAGTGATTTAATGTCCCAGAGGGGAGGGGGCTGCATAAAGAGCAGCTCCTGTGTCACACTGCATTACAGGTTTTGTAAGGATAATAAATCTGTACTGGATATCTCATGTTTATAGTTTATGAAGGCAATGACCATGGAAGAATTTTTTATCTCATTGGACTACCCCTTTAAATCCATTGTATGCTTGTAGGATTTCATTTGAAAGTTGCAGACAAATCCAACCTTGAAATGTTAATTGTAAGTGGCCAATTTTGCTCTTATAAATTCATTAAATAACTGCTTTATTCTTGTTGTATGGTCTCCAATTTTCACCTGGGCTTGTTTTTTAGCAGGACAAGTTGTACTTTTGAACGAAATAATTTTTTTACCATATAGTGTACAGGAAAATGGGAAAAAAAATTCCAACTGCGGTGAAATTGCAAAAAAAAAGTGCAATTACACATTTTTTTGAGTTTTTTATTCATCATGTTCACTATACGGTAAAACTAACATGTCAGTATGATGCCTTGGGTCAGTGAGGGCTTGTAGATACCAAACATGTATACTTTTACTAGTGGTGAAAAAAATTCAGAAATTTTTAAAGAAAATTAATTGCGCTTTTGCGCCAGTTTCCGTAATCTCTAGTATTCTCATTTTTTTTCAGGATCTGGGCTTATTTGCTTCTTGAATTGATGTTTCTAATGATACCATTTTTTGGTAGATGCGATGTTTTGATCGCCCATTATTGCATTTTATTGCAATGTAGCAGCAACCAAAAAAAACAGTCTACAGATCTGATTGATTTTATATTTTAATAGATTGAGCATTTCTGAACGCGGTGATACCAAATATGTGTACTTTTTAATTTTTTTTTATAGTTTTTTTCAATGGGGCAAAAGGTGGCTGATTTGAACTTTTATGTGTTTTCTTCATTTTCCATATTTTTTAAAACTCTTTTTATTTTTTCTTTATTTTACACTGCCCCTCAGGGGGCCTCAGTGCTGCACAGTCCAATCGCTTCTGCCATGCAGAGAGATGCTTCAGCACCTCTCTGCATAGCAAAAATCATCACTTTCTGTTAATGCTGACCAGGTATCCACAGGATGTGATTACAGACAGCATCCAGGATCATTACAGGAGCTCAGACTGTTAAGGTAATCATCAGGTGTCTCGTGATTACATCATGGGATCTCTGTTACTGGCGTGATCCCCGCTGTGCTGCTTTGGATTGCGCTGTCAGTGATTGGCAGTGCAAACCAAAGGGTTAACAGCATCGATTGGATCACTGATCCAGTCAGTGCTGTTAGCTGATCTGATATTTGAGATGTGTAGCTGAGATGTGTGGAGGATGATGCAAGCTCAGCGCGTGAGCTCAGATAGGGGAGCAGGACATGGCTAAGGGCATATATATAGGTTCTTGGTCATGAAGGGGTTAAACAGCATGTTTCCAGCATTTTTTTTTACATGATAGGTTTCCAACCACATTTCATTCTTCAGGTTACTGTTAAATGTTTTTGTAAACGAAGGAGTAGGGGAGGTAAGTATGTACATATGATATTAAGCCACACCAAGATCTCCAATAGGTAGTGCTAAATTGCTACAAATATCAAGGACTATGTGTTTGTTATTGTTATAAGTCACAGCAGGTTTATGGTGCCAGTGATCTGGATTGAATGCAATCTTGCCCCAGTAGTCCAGGGGTAAAGTGCTTCATGGCAAGGTTTACCAGGCTGAAAGCACCTGATGAAAAAAGCTGTGACCAACCCCCATCCATAAAAAAAGAAATTGGGAGTTTTGTTTACTTTGATAAATATAAAAGAATAATAAGAAGAAGTTGTTTAACGTCTATTGGTGTGGTGTTTTCATTGCATGAGGGACCTTTGCTTGAGCGGTCTGGGGTCGTGGTGGTCTGGTCCCTCTCTAGAAGATGGTAGCCCTGAGCCATTGCCCACAGAACATTCTATTTGTCATGTGATATGAATAACATAGGAAAAAATTACATATATGCAATGGATTAATACATACTGTAGTATAGTCTCTTCATAGATTTTTGCAGTACTTAGTTATTTTTTGTCGCAATGTTCTCCACTTTCACTGGTCTAGTCCTCTTAACAAACACCTTGCGGCAAACATATATGGATTTCTTACCTTTGTCCCTGGTAAGCCTGGTAAGCCTGGTTCTCCAGGAGGGCCAAGAAATCCTGGTTCTCCCTTTGGAAAATAAAGACATGATTAGGAAAATACAATGGAATTATAATACGTAATGGATTGGTGGAATGAAGCAGATCTGTCACCAAATTTCACAATACAAACTATATATGTTGTTATGTAGCTCTTTTAAGGGGAGCCTGTCAGCCCAAACTGACAGTATAAACAAGCATATAGCCTTATAGGAGGCATAGTCCCTATGAAAATCACACATTTAGTAGTCTAATTGCTGTCTCTGTTGTTCAGAATTAAAGTTTAATCAGGTATACTAAGTAGGGGTCTCACTGCACCTTTGATGTGGCCAAGTGGCACAGGGTACTGATTCAGCCACTAGTTTTATATGAAACACCCCTCTCACTGGTGATTGACAGCGCTGACAGCAGGCAGTGCTCATTTCAAGCAAACCAGTGTTATCAATCACCAGTGATAGAGGTGGGCGCTTGTAAAACCATTGGTTAGACTGATGAAATGAGCCTCCTAGCTTTGCCAATGGTGTACCGAGGACCATAATTAGCAATGGATTAGATGAGTTATTATATCAGAGCGTCTGTATGTGCTGACAGTGTATGTACTGACAGACCCGTTGAAGCACACGCATGTGCGAAACAGCAGTAGTCTGAAAGCTCACCGCCGCACACTGCTTACCTGAGCTCCCTCTTCCCTGCACTGTCATGCGTAACACATACATTTTTTAACTTTTCTAATAAGACTGGAATTTATGAAGATGATGTGCCACTAGATTTCTTGCATAATCCTCAAAGCAAAATGCTCTTTAATATTAGAGAATCGTTTACAAAGAATTACACAGACAGTCTTACACGAATTTTCAATGCAATATCATCAGCCTCATCAGGTTTAACAGATTTATTGTAAAATCTGCTGACAGATTCCCTTTAAGATTTCTATGTACATGTGATACTTGCCGTCTGTATGAGGTTTGGCTGTGAGTTATAGCCCTGAGCACAGAAAAACTGCACTTTCAGAGTGTTTTTCTGGGCTCACAAATACTGGATTGTAATTGTTCTTATGTTCTGACAAATGGATAATATAGTAATCTTAACATTGCATTTAACACTTATTAGGATATCGGTAGATAGAATGCAATTGTAACATTAATTTCTACATATTGCTGCATTAAAAGGGTTTAACAAAAAGCATGAAGCAAAAGCACAAGAAAGCCAAAAATGCACACAAAGATGGATTTAGAAATGTTAGTTTAAATTGTTAAAATGCAATATATTTAGCTTGTATTAATGGCATTAACCAGCATCGGAAGATTTATCATGATCACAGAATATGTTTTATAATACGTAATTATTTCCTACTTATGTTAGCCAAACATTATCTAATATGTGAGACATGACTGAAAATGACGTTAAAGAAAGAATACATATCAATATGGATTAAGTTATATCTGTTATGATTTTTTATTTTTTGTGACATAAAATTGGGATGTTTGTCCCAAAGTATCGGACAAGCCAGGATGATATACCCATACAAGTTGATATTGCTGGTCTGAATTCTTCCTCGTCCAGGGCAGCACAGGTATATGAACGTTCAAGTCAATCACCACCTGCAGTAGTGACCAATGTATACCTGCCATGTCCAGTGATTGGCAGCATCGGTCATGTCTTATACTGCCAGAGTAAGGCTGGGCGAGAGCTCCGAAAACACACAAGGCCTGGCATTGCTATAACACATTTCTGTATACACGGTTGTAATGAAAATGATTCCACCCCATCGCAAATTAGGTTTATTAGGAAAATCTACAAACTTTCTGCTGTTTGCATTAAACCAATGAAACAAAAACAATGTTAATAACGCAACACAATTAATATAACAAGTGGCTTCTCTAAACTCATCATATAATGCCACTTTTAATGACTACTCCTCTCCTGCCCGAAAATCACAAGAAAAGTCATCTGCACCCTACTCAAAACTATATAGGTAGAGCAAAGTTTTTGCAATTTAGCCTTATACAGAGTTGAAACAAAACTAGAACTTTACATCCTGCGCATCAATGGTATGTTATGGAGAAGGAAGAATAAAGCATATCCGAAAATAAAAGCTTGCACTACATCATTTTGCAGAGACTGTGGGATTGAAAATCCACAGTTTAATTGAGTTCCAGTAAATTAGGTGAGATTTTACCAAATCTAATCTGCATATTGCAGAGATTTCCCTTGCAGAAATTGACATGATTTTATAAATCTGCAGCATTTCAATAATTTCTGCAGATTTACAAAGAATGGAATAGAGTTCAGCAACTGCATTCAATAAAAAGGAACATTCATAGACAAATCAGTGTTTTCATTCGTTCAGCTTTATGTACACTTATGGGTACAAGTAACGTTCTGCACTAACCCATATTGTACAGGTCAGGGAGAACTTATGTTCTAGGTCAGTCCTTCTTGACAGGTCTGCAGATTGTAATCTTGGCTGTACCACTCTCTGCTGTATAACAGAAAGCATCCACAAATCTTCAACTCCTAAAGCTGACAGCCATTGACCTTAGCTCATCTTCGGCATAATACTACAACCTTCCAATTATGCTTCTACAGCTGTAAACTTAGATATACTACCTCTGCAAAGGAGGATCTCGGCCATGAAAAACCACTAGCATTTAATAGATGTCTTATTGGAAAATACAGATGATATCATAATGATAATATCTGAAGAGAATCAGATCACAACAGTACCTATGGATGCTATAGGTGCTAATTATGCATCTAATTTCTTAGCAATACCACATACAAATGCTTGGATATAAATACTTAGCATAATAATGTAGGCAAAACTGTCCTGCAACCAAGAGAATTGAAGCTACACATTGTCATATGATTATAGAGACGTGTCACATCTGTTTCCAATGTTCAGCTCTCTTCCAGGGACCTCATTAAGATGCAAAATGGAAATCAATGTTAACATCCACATTATTATTTTCATTCCTCATCCTGATTTAGAGTAACACACAAAGAATTATTGTCAGTTAAATTAGGCAGACCAATGGTATCCATAATCCAAACTCTAGAAATACCTTCACTAACATCACAGTATTATCTGACAAGACTGATGACTATGAGGATCTAAACTATCAATGGCTTCAATCAACAGAAATCCCATTTCAGATTTATATGATGAAAAACTAAATATGTAAAGTGTCGCTTGATGTGATGAGAATTTTATATGGAGGATGAGCATAGATTTTATCAGGGATTTCCAGCATTTGGAGTTCAGTTGGGGTCTTTCTGTAGATTGTGAGGTTGTTCACATGGGTTCCACCAATAAACTAGGCATACTAATGCTTCTTAAATTACATATTTCCAGCAGTAAATTGTTAATGATCAGCATGCTCTTGGCTCCCTATTACTTAGACAGAATGGACACTTATTGAGTCCTAAAATGTATTCCTTATCCTGTAGTCCACCTCAGCAGAATATGACTAAAGGTTGTTCAAGCAGAAAGGCCTCCACATATAAAGGGTTGAAATTGTGTTGGAAAAGTTGAAAACATGACAAAGACACTTATTTAAAAGTAAGTCTAAATACTTTTATTAGGGTTTGATCATGAGCAGAAAATTTATTGGAAACACTGTGAATAGGACCTGATAAAATCTATGTCTATACTATAGAAGAACCCGATTCAGATAAACATAACTGACTATCAATTGGGAGAAATGTCTGCAACAAACTTGACACATGTATATCCACTATTATAGCTCTACCTCTATATATACATGCCAGTAGTGGACACAGATTGAAGAGGGCTCCTATGCAAGAACAATATATTGCCTTTTGCAGTCCAATAAATCATCATCAATTTCCTCTACTCTGGAGGTGGAGTTTGCCCTCTTTGCGCCTGTGCAGCTCCACAGGTTGCACCAATGGTATGTCAACCTGTGACACATGCATGCCCATACAAATATCTATGGTTTCAGTGTTTGATGATTGTGCATAGGAGTAGGGCATCAATGTTTCTTGTTAATTGGTTTTAGAAATGGTCATATTAAAAGTTGATGTTATTGGATTTAGAATTACAGTTAAAGCATGCTAGAGAATTCTTGTGGTTCTGGCTAAATGTCATGGAGTAATACTTATATTTTCTATTGGTCTGCCTGATTCATCTTATTGTGACTTTTATTTATTAAAAATTTTATTTTGTAAAACTCGGTGTAGCAAACGCAAATGAAGAGTCCTGCAGCACATGGATAGTGATCCATGTTACCAACTACGCCCATAGCGGCGTGTGGCTGACATTACTAGAACTACATAAGAACTTTGTGATACTGCTCCATTCCAAGCTTAAACCCCACAAATATGGAAAGTTGTCTAATGTAAACCTTTTTTTCTGAGAGACTGATTAATCTATATAAAGATAAAAAACCAAGTACAGTCTATGTTTGGTCTTGATGACTCCTGAAAGCTGGCTTCCTGAGGTTCTTCCATCCCTATCCAAGTGTTCCTGAATTTTACAAACTCCCTTGAACTGGATTATGGACATAGGCAATTAGACCTTCTAGCGATACAGTACAATAAGTCACTGTATTATGACACAATTCTGGCCGTTTTACCTTCCTATAACACACATAGTACATTACAATATCAATGAATTTAATAAGTAGACTGCCTCCCATTTGGCACAGCAGCTGTGGACATAATTTTACCCACTATTAATTTACTCAAGGATTTACACGAGGGCTGGGAAAGAAACGTTGGCTTTGTAACTTATTTCTTGCTATTCATATGGCAATCCAGTGGTTTAATATTAAAAGCACATAGTATGTATCACCATTTTATACAGTCTATTCAGCTTCCTGTGCCTGGAATGTATTAGGACAAAACATAGACCTTATAAAATTGCCACAGAGAGGTACAGTATGTTTCCGAATTGTACAGATGGTAGCGGTATTGTTAAACAGTTCTTCCTGTAGCTGAAAATGTTATTTGAAGTCCAGACTAATGTGTGTGGTTCAGGAGCCATTTCCCAAAGCATAATTAAGTTCTGACTTAGGTCTTTATTGTGTGTCCTATTGTGAGGTATATAAGATATTATCTCATAAACTTGCTTTTAAATAGAAGAAAATGTAAAATCAATAGGCTAAGCTGTCCTTTTATTGTATAGTAGTCTAGCTGCTGTTTTAATAGTATAATTGCACATTACTGAAATTTTTATCTACTGTTATATTTTAAAATAATTGTGTGTCCTAAAACTGGTTCAGTAAAATTAATCATGTCTTATTGTATTATTTTGTTATTTTACCTAGACTGTGTCCCTCATGGTTATAGTGGGAATAGTGCCCCGAGCAGGAAATACCAGTATACCGCAGGAGGTCACACACAATCACCAGGTATGTGTGGGTTTGGGGGGTGGGAGTGCAGGTTGAGCATTTTTTGAGTGGAGGTGCGGGTGCAGGTTTATGGGGGGTGTGGATTATGGGAGGCAGGTTTGCGAGGTGGGGTGTGTGGATTTAAGGAGGCAGGTTTTTAGGTTTGTATTTAGAGGGGGTCGTTTTTTTGGGGGGAAGGAGGTGTGGGTTTTTGCGGGTGGGGGTGAGGATTTAGGGAGGATGGGGGTGTGGGTTTGGAGGGCATTTGTTTTGGGGGCATGGGTGCAGGTGAGGGGTAGGTTTGGGGGGAGCAGGAGTGGGTGGGTGGGTTTGTACAGAGGGGCAGATTTGGGCTGTGGGGAGGTGTGGGGGGCAGGTTTAATGTGCATAGTGGACATACATACACATACAGTCAGCTTATAACTAACAACATTTAGTTACTATGCCCAGGCAACACCAGGCTCTACAGCTTGTTTATAATAAAGAAGAATGTAAAATGAATATTTTGTAAGATAGTTAATTTATTTTGCACCCTAATAATAAAGATAGCGTCATGTGGCTTATATCTATAATTTTTACCATTTCTTAGACGAGTCTGATCTTCTCTGATATTTGCATGCAGCTGTAATTTCTACATTGATGTGTTTATTTTGCAAAAGTTGTCCTGAGTTGTCCTGACAGTTGTCCAACACACAGATAATGGGCTGTCAACAATTAAAGAAGCACTCCCATTATGTTTTTTTATTCATTAAATGTGTGTTTATGTGCATGTAATGTAGGGCGAGTGTGTTATATACTTATTGCTGCTATCTCTTGTGTCCAGCACTGTTCTCCTCCTGCTCTGAGTGACATCAATGGACTTGCGACTACCCAGCTCACTCTATGTGCTATGTGTGAGCCTAAGTCTCTTTTACAATGAAAACCTATGGAACCTTACAACTTACATTGTAAAAGCCATTTCCAAGTCACACAGAGCACAGTGAGACCCACAGAGTCTGCAGAGGGGTGATGTTACTGAGAAGACATCTGTAGTTAACACTTATTCAACCTCAGTTTCAAATTTGGTATATTAGCAAAATTTACAAACCTTCTGCTAGTGTAATAAACGGTTTCCTCGAAAAATGCCCACCAGAGAAAAATGCCACAGGAAAATTGCCCACAGGAAAATTGCCCACAGGAAAAATGCCCAAAGAAAATTGCCCACACGGAAAAATGCCCACACGGAAAATTGCCACACAGAAAATTGCCCACACGGAAAATTGCCCACAACGAAATTGCCACATGGAAAATTGCCCACATGGAAAATTGCCCACACGGAAAATTGCCCACATGGAAAATTGCCCACAGGAAAATTGCCCACATGGAAAATTGCCCACACAGAAAACTGCCATTTGCAGCATCACAAAGTTTCAGATCTCTGAGGTGCAAGATGAGGATTCACATGATCTGTGATCACCTTGTGAATTACAGTGACCTAGTGCAGAAATGCTGAAGATCTGTGGTTTGTAGCAGTCGGTCATTAACTGCAATAGATAGATCCAGTCTGCTGTCATCTCTCAGTGATTCTGCCTTACTCCTCCCCCCCTCCCACCAGCCCAAAACAGCAGAAACCCCCCCAGCAGCAGATTCAGAGAGAGGAGCCATCACTGTTATCTGTACTCACAGGAGTATCACTGGATTATCTGTGGAGTTTACATGGGACTGCAGGTCTAATACATTATCATCTTAGTGGGCAATTTCCGCTGACATCTTTGCTGCACAGCATCTCACATATAATTTATACCATTCTTCTGCCTGCAGAACATTCTCACCTATGGGTACAGGCACACTAAAGGCCCGTTACACATAGCGATGTTTCAACAATCCCACCAGTAATCCACTGACCGGGATCGCTTGGAACATCGCTTTGTGATCGCTGGTCTGCAGTCACACTGGGTGATCCACATACCGATGCTGCGTCCCCTGACGCTCACTGGGATCGCTCAACGTCTCGGGCGCAGAATGGGGATCGCTGGTCGTTCCCCAGTCACACATGCCGATGGATGCTGGACAGCGAAGAGACCAATGATGGGAAAATGGTCCGGCCAATCTGCAGCGACTAGCAATCAGTGAGCTCATCGTTGATTGCTGCGGCATGTCACTCGCAGCGACTTTGCTAGTGAGGTCGCTGCAACGTCCAAAACCTGTGGCATTGCAGAGATATCGTTAGCAATATCGCTGTGTGTAACGCGGCCTTAAGGTATGCATTATCAGAGGGATTTTGATGATTGACAGTCGCGTGAGTGCTTTCCGTATGGTCATGCGACTGTGGTACGAGTGTGATGCAATTATGCATTTTTTTTATCAGCTACCATCAGTGTGACATCCATGTGACCTATACCTCTATACTATCCCCCTGCCCTGCAGAGCATCTCACCTACACCTCTATATTATCCCCCTGCCCTGCAGAGCATCTCACCTATACCTCTATACTATCCCACTGCCCTGCAGAGCATCTCACCTTACACCTCTATACTATTCCCTTGTATTGCATGTCATCTCACCTATACCTCTATACTATCCCCCTGCCCTGCAGAGCACCTCACCTACACCTCTATACTATTCCCTTGTATTGCATGTCATCTCACCTATACCTCTATGCTATCCCACTGCCCTGCAGAGCATCTCACCTACACCTATACTGTTCCCTGTTCTGCAGAGCATCTCTCCTACACCTCTATACTATCCCCCTGCCCTGCACCTACACCTATACTGTTCCCTTTTCTGCAGAGCATCTCACCTACTTCTCTATACTATCCCCCAGTTCTGCAGAGCATCTCACCTACACCTCTATACCATTCCCCATCTTGCAGAGCATCTCACTTACACCTCTATGCTATCCCCCTGCCCTGTCACCTACACCTATACTGTTCCCTTTTCTGCAGAGCAGCTCACCTACTTCTCTATACTATCCCCCAGTTCTGCAGAGCATCTCACCTACACCTCTATACCATTCCCCATCTTGCAGAGCATCTCACTTACACCTCTATACAATCCCCCAGTTCTGCAGAGCATCTCACCTACACCTCTATACCATCCCATCTTGCAGAGCATCTCATCTACACCTCTATACTATCCCACAGTTCTGCAGAGCATCTCACCTACACCTCTATACCATTCTTCGTCTTGCAGAGCATATAACCTAAAATTCTATATTATTCTCCAGTCCTGTTTTCCTGTTTGCATTCATGTCTGTTGGCATTTTTCACATATCAGGTGAGCATCCTCACTTTGCACCTCAAATATCAGAGATCTGAAACTTTGTGATACTGCAATTTGCAATTTTCCATGTGGGCAATTTTCCGTGTGGGCAATTTTCCATGTGGGCAATTTTCCATGTGGGCAATTTTCCATGTGGCAATTTTCCATGTGGGCAATTTTCCGTGTGGGCAATTTTCCATGTGGGCAATTTTCCGTGTGGGCAATTTTCCATGTGGGCAATTTTCCGTGTGGGCAATTTTCCATATGGGCAATTTTCCATGTGGGCATTTTTCCATGTGGGCATTTTTCCTGTGGGGATTTTTCATGTGGGCAATTTTCCTGTGGGCATTTTTCCTGTGGGCATTTTTCTGGTCACCGTAATAAACCAATCAAAGAAGAACAATTTAAGTAGATCAAAACATCTAATATGAAGATGGTTTCTCCAAATTCATCATACACTGCCTTTTTTACTTACTACTGCAGACCCAGAAATATTCACTCCATGAACAGGTTTGTAGATCACTTGTTGTCCCGATCAAACCTGATATAACAATCAAGGGCTTCATTAGTAGGATAAGGTGTGCTGTCGATAAAAATTCCACGACTGGCTAGGGGTTTGGTCACTGTGACATTTGATCACATGATTGGTTTATTGTAACCAGCAGAAAGTTCGTAAATTTTGCTAATATACTAAACTTGAAATGGAGGTTGAATAACTGTTAACTATAGAGAAGTCCTCTCAGTGACATCTCCCCTCTGCAGATGCATATATATATACAGTACTAACCAACAGTTTGGACACACCTTCTCATTCAAAGATTTTTCTGTATTTTTATGACTATGAAAATTGTAGATTCACACTGAAGGCATCAAAACTATGAATTAACACGTGGAATTATATACTTAACAAAAAAGTGTGAAACAACTGAAAATATGTCTTATATTCTAGGTTCTTCAAATTAGCCACCTTTTGCTTTGATTACTGCTTTGCACACTCTTGGCATTCTCTTGATGAGCTTCAAGACGTAGTCACCGGAAATGGTTTTCACTTCACAGGTGTGCCCTGTCAGGTTTAATAAGTGGGATTTCTTGCCTTATAAATGGAGTTGAGACCATCAGTTGTGTTGTGCAGAAGTCTGGTGGATACACAGCTGATAGTGCTACTGAATAGACTGTTAGAATTTGTATTATGGCAAGAAAAAAGCAGCTAAGTAAAGAAAAACGAGTGGCCATCATTACTTTAGGAAATGAAGGTCAGTCAGTCTAAAAAATTGGGAAAACTTTGAAAGTGTCCCCAAGTGCAGTTGCAAAAACCATCAAGTGCTACAAAGAAACTGGCTCAAATGAGGACCGCCCCAGGAAAGGAAGACCAAGAGTCACCTCTGCTTCGGAGGATAAGTTAATCTGAGTCACCAGCTCAGAAATCGCAGGTTAACAGCAGCTCAGATTAGAGACCAGGTCAATGCCACACAGAGTTCTAGCAGCAGACACATCTCTACAACAACTGTTAAGAGGAGACTTTGTGCAGCAGGCGTTCATGGTAAAATAGCTGCTTGGAAACCACTGCTAAGGACAGGCAACAAGCAGAAGAGACTTGTTTGGGCTAAAGAACACAAGGAATTGACATTAGACCAGTGGAAATCTGTGCTTTGGTCTGATGAGTCCAAATTTGAGATCTTTGGTTCCAACCACCGCGTGTTTGTGCGACGCAGAAAAGGTGAACGAATGGGCTCAACATGCCTGGTTCTCACCGTGAAGCATGGAGGAGGAGGTGTGATGGTGTGGGGGTGCTTTGCTGCTTTGAAGCTCATCAAGAGAATACCAAAGAGTATGCAAAGCAGTAATCAAAGCAAAAGGTGGCTACTTTAAAGAACCTAGAATATAAGACATATTTTCAGTTGTTTCACACTTTTTTGTTAAGTATATAATTCTACATGTCAATTCATAGTTTTGAAGCCTTCAGTGTGAATCTACAATTTTCATAGTCATGAAAATACAGAAAATCTTTGAATGAGAAGATGTGTCCAAACTTTTGGTCTGTACTGTATATATATGTCTGTGTGTGTCACAGAGTGATGGAAAAAATTGAACTTTTGGGGTTTATGGATCAGCAATTATCTCCAGAGGAGGAAGAATAAAGTATAAAGTAAAAAGAAGACACTGCTGTGAATTATGGCGGTTGCTTGTTGCTGCCTACAGTAAAGCAAAGTAGTGGCTGGGTGATGGTCAAGGGCTGCTTTACTTTTCTTAGCACTAAATATTTGTATCATGTGAAGGACAAGATGGATGTTATTCACGTACCTACTCAAACACAGGTAAAGGAAGAGTACTATCCTACCATAGTACAGCTTCACCAACACCCTACTGGTTCCTGAATAGACTAGAATATCTCTTGCCTTACAACTAAAAACCACAACTCGGACCAGGCTCCTTGAAAGGCAATTGAGCTGTTTCTAGTCTTTACTGAGGAACTAGAGGAGAAGCAGCTGTGCACAAATAAACAAGAGAGGGAAGTAAGTGTGCAGAGGTAGATAGGACCCAAGATGAGGAAACTTAAAGAACAAGCACAAGGGGGCAAAATGGAGTATAATAAATGAAAGCAAAGGAAACCTCCCACCAACCTAATTGAAAAGAGGAAAGGAGCTGAGAAGGTAAATGAGAAAATACAGAGAAGTAGAACAACTGGTATCCGCTTAGCAGGCAAAAACCTGTAGTTGCAGGGCAGCAACTTCTTTGCAGTAATCCATTTAGAAATATACCTAGCATGGAAGACTGGTGCAAGGCAGGAATAAATAGCCCCACCCATGGTGTGATAGGACAAACACAAAATGGAAAATGAGAAACACCATACAAGCAAGCAAAATAAAGGAAGAGAAGAATATTAAGAGAACCAACAGCAGTTGGAAAGAAACCAACCAGGCTGTGGGTCAGCAGAGAAGGAGACTGACCAGGTCACCAGATTGAGTTCCAAAACAGAGGCATGATAATTTATTAAATCAAATTCTTAGGAAATTATAGGAGAAAATGTCATGCCTTTTGTGAAAAAAGCTTAAGCTTAGACAACTTTGAACCTACTAACAATACAATCATCCCAAGCTTACCTGAAAATCCATCAAAGCTTGGTTTCAGAGTAAATCCTGGAAGGTTCTAGAGTGGCCATCACAGGTGCCTGACATTGGACCATACAGAAAATCTTTGGTGGGATTTGAAGTTAGTGGTTGTAAAAAAGTGAATCCAAGTATCCTAGGGTCCTTTCACATCATTGTTTTTCACTGAATGCGGCAGATCTGTCAGATTTACCGCATCTGCCACATCTGCTTCCTAACGGCCGACTTGGAGAGCACCTGCGGCGAGCCCCCATTCATTCTCTATGGAGCTTGCAGTAAATCTGCTAAATCAGCCGCATTCAGCGAAAAACGCTGATGTGAAAGGACCCTTAGTGAACTAAAAACCAAAGTACATAAAAAATGGGCTGAGATTCTTCAGGAATGATGCCAGCAGCTGATGTCTGGCTATGCATCATGTTTTTAGCAGGTCATAACAGCCCCAAAGGTGCTAAGTACTAAATATCTAGTAGACTGCAGCAATCATTAAAAGTGGCATTTCGTATTAAATTTGGACAACCCACTTGTTATATATTAGTTGTGTAGAGCTATTAAAATTACTTTTGTTGGATTGTATATTTTGCAAATAATAATAATTATAATAATAATAATAGCAATATATAAAGAAATGAAGTGTTTAGAAAATAAATATACAAATAGTAGACGGTTTGGAGCAGATCTACGTGTCAGGTTACGATATTGTGTAATATGTGTTATTTTGGGTTATAACATGCCGTACATTCGATGTGTGGCCTCCTTTCTATAGTTCCCACCGACAAAAACAAACACTTTTAGCAGCGAAGGAAGAACTAATATGGAGCAAATTTCACTGCCTCATTACTCGAGTTTACGAGTCCCTTTTGCTTTCCATCTGGAGCGTGCAGTGCCAATGCTACAAAATTTGCTTAAATTAAACTACAGGGTCACAAAGAGTGTTTGTGTCTAACAGATGTTCATGTGGTGCAAACGAAAGAAGTGTCTGGTGTACTACATATAAAATCAAATCTAGGTCTAGATATAGCTCTGCAAACACATACGCCTTAACTGCACTATAAAAAACTCCTTGTTCTAAGATCTGACAGGAAATATAGTTATTACGCTACATCACTGCGAGTGTATATTAAATATTTTCCTGTTCCTAGAGGTACCCTATCCCTCAACATGATCTCCACCTCAAGAATGTAGGGCAGAGATTAACTGGGAAGCAATTATATCCAAGATATTTATTACTTTTCTTTTGATAAAAGCTCAAGTCAATCCTTCTGCGAATAGCACAAGTGAGAATTCTGATTAATGCTCTGTCGTCGCTCAGCAAGTATTATTATTACATCCCACTTCCTACTGTAGGGCTAATAGGAGCTCTCATCAGCATGATACCTGCTACAGAGGATTATGCTCAACCCAGCAGTGAAAGGAGGCTGCTTTCCTTTCCGTAATGGAAAGTGGAACATTTGAAGAGAAAAAAACCCCAAGAATATTTTTATTTCTTTAAATATTTCCTCTACGGCCAAAGCTTTATATAAAAGGATGCATATTTATAGTTGCATTAAAATAAGCCTGCAATTATATCCCGCTCAGACAGGCTTTATAGGAAAATGACTGCACTATGCTTTGCGGTGGGCTTGGAAACTTTTTACAGGATTTTGCTTTGTTGAAATCTGTCTGAAAATGGCAACTCTTTAATGTTGTGGCCTCCTTTCTCCATTTAAATTGAAACTTTAATTAGCTTCTCTTCATTTCAAGCTCTTTCCAGAGGTGCGGTTAGACGTTTGCATGCGGTGAGGCTAAAAGTAACCCAGTTGGGTTTTTAATAAGTCATATAATTCTTGCTTGGTGGTTTCCTTCAGAAATGATTGACTTTCATGACTTGCTGATCTTCCCTTGTTGATTTTTATTGCTCAAATAGGCACCGCCATGCTTCATTCCACTAACGTTCCTCTCACTTTGATGGAGCTGAACGGAACTGGTATGTAAATGCCCAAAAACTTGCAATCTTTTGGTGCAACTTAACATTACTCAAAAATTTAGCAACCTTTCAAAGTGTTTTACACCAATTTTCTGGCATAATCTCTTTGAAGTATAGGCCTAATAGTGTACACCCATATTTTCCCTGAAATCCTGCAACGTTTCAGAATAAAACATACCCGGTTACAATCACTAAGCCGGGTTCTGATTCATGCAGTCCATGGTTCGGGCACCATGAATCTGATGACAGGGGAAAAGGTGAATCTATATTTTAAATAAAGTAAGATGACTATATGCACAAAGTGGAGTCACAGGTGAGATGAAATAGACAGTGGGGAAAAAAAGTATTAAGTAAGCCACCAATTGTGCAAGTTCTCCCACTTAAAAAGATGAGACAGACAAAAATTTAGTTGCAATGCTAAGCAATGTCAGAATGTCAGAATCAGTGTAAACTCCTCAGAAACTTGGGCCAAGGAAAGATTTGTCATCTGGCTCCACACAGCTCAGTCACAATCTCTGTAAACCCCCTGGGTCTGCTGGCTCCCCACAAAACTCACTATCAGCCTGCTCTCAGAAGCTGTGGAAATATACACACAGTGCTGGAAGATGCTGAGGGATGTTGGCCGAGCCCACACAGCCAGAAAATGCAGTTTTTAAAACAGCACTGAAAAATGTGAGAAAATAAGTCATATAGCACAAAAAAGCATTACTTTAGTTGCTATGTGACCAATCATTAACAACCAGTGCAGTATTTATTTTTTTCAATGAAATGACAATTTCACTTTAACTTTATAGTTGCATGATTAAGAGTAATGAAAAACACATATGTATCGCCCTCAGGGCTATGGGTTACTCAGGACCGGTCCTTTTTCTCTGCTTACAAGGGGATGTCACGGTGGTGGCCATGGACCGGTTCTGTGGCCCTGGAGGGACCGCAATAAAAAGGGAAAAAATAAAAATACAAATAAGAGTTTGTCAGTGACGCCACCTGTGGGATGCGGCTGGCTATGACCACCGCTGCTTATCTCAACTTCAGGGGATGTTGTTGGGATGCAGCAGGATGATAAACCCTCCACAGGTAGGGCTAGGATGATCCCTGAGCTGGTGATAATAATTGTTATTGGTGTTGATGGGGATGCAGGAATTAGCTCAAACAATGATGTGGAGACACAAGAGTAACAGTCTTTTCTTTACCTTTAATGATGGAACTCTGGTAGTACCGGGAACTGTTTTCTAAAGTTCACAGGGTCCGGAGCTTGGAGGTAATTTTAGGCTTTTCACGCCAGGCAAGTCCTGAGGCTTTCCTTTTAGATTGTGTCCGTTGGGCCCTGGCTGCATAAAGCAATGCTGTGACCCTTTCTGTTCTGCACTAGCTGTAGGACAAGCAGCGTGCACCCTTCTCTTGGCTGTATTTCTACTTAGCTCTCCTGGGCTCTGTAGTGTGGCTGTGTCTCTTTAGCTTTACAGTGAACGGGGCGGTGTATAACTATCCGTTCTCCGGATTTGGCCGCTGGGTGTATAATCCCTTACAATCTCTGTCTCCAGTGACCGTACTATACCTAATTCTGGGCTTGCTGGCACTACTACCACTCCCAGATCTTCCTTCTCTCCTCCTCAGGCCCTCACTATGGGCTCCACACACTGTCAGTTTCCTTGGACCGGCCCAACACGGCTCCTGTCCCCAAGATCACTTTCCTCTCCTCCTTCTGCTCTGCTCAACTGTCACCTGAGCTCTCCGCCCCCTGCACCTGCATTCATAGGACACCTCTACTGAAGTCAGCAATCAAGCTGACATCAGCTGTTGGAGCTCCCCCTACAGGCCCAGGTTGGGATATGTTATATGTGTGTTCAGGGCCGGCCCTACCGCTGTGCGAGTTGTGCGGTCGCACAGGGCGCCGCCTGCCATGCTTCAAAGGGGGCGCCGTCGTTCCCTGGCCCTCCGCTCTGCCCCGGGCCGCCGATGTGCCCCCTGCCCTCCGATCTCCCCCTTGTGGGCTCCCCCCTGTGGGTGATCTCCCCCTGTGGTCTCCCCTGCCCTGCGATCCCTCCCCATGCCTCCTGTGATCGCCGCTGCCTGCGGTGATCACCTCCGCCCGTTCTCCTCTTCCCGCTCCCTCTTCTTCCTCACCTGTCTTCTTTCTTCTCCTCTGTTCTCCCTCTTTCCTTCGGTCTTCTCCCTCTGTCCTCCGGTCTGCTCCGGGTCTTCTCTGCGCTGTCCTCTTCCTGCGGCGTCCTCCTTCTTCTGTCGGCTCCTCTGCACAGTCATCTCCCAGCATAGAGATGAGTGTGCAGAGGAGCGGTGTCACAGCCAGGGCACAGCATCTGTGTGATTGCTGTGCCCTGGCTGTGTTAACCCTCTAAGTGCTGTGATCTCAGGGATCACAGCACTTAGAGGATCCAATAGTCATGGAAACGATCTCCAGAGACTACAACAAGGGATCAAGTGTCCTCTTGTTGTAGTCTCTGGGATCAGCGTCATGGTGCATGGTATGGCAATGATCTGTCATACCGTGCACCGGATGCTGATCCCAGAGACTACAACAAGGGATCAAATGTCCTCTTGTAGTCTCTGGGATCAGCGTCATTGTGCACGGTATGACAGATCATTGCCATACCATGCACCATGACGCTGATCCCAGAGACTACAACAAGGGATCAAGTGTCCTCTTGTTGTGGTCTCTGGGATCATAGTCTTGGTGAATTGTATGACAGATCATTGCCTTACCGTGCACCATGACGCTGATCCCAGAGACTACAACAAGAGGACACTTGATCCCTTGTTGTAGTCTCTGGGATCAGCGTCAGGTGCATGGTATAACAGATCATTGCCATACCGTGCACCATGACGCTGATCCCAGAGACTACAACAAGGGATCAAGTGTTCTCTTGTAGTCTCTGGGATCAGCGTCATTGTGCACGGTATGACAGACCATTGCCATACCGTGCACCATGACGCTGATCCCAGAGACTACAATAAGGGATCAAGTGTCCTCTTGTTGTGGTCTCTGGGATCATAGTCTTGGTGAATTGTTTGACAGATCATTGCCATACAGTGCACCATAACGGTGACCCCAGAGGCTGTAGGAAGAGGACACTTGATCCCTTGCTGCAGTCTCTGGATTGAGCAGTGGCGATCGAGCGTCGTGGGATCTTCATTGTGGACTACGTCGGAGGCGATCGAGCGTCGTGGGACCTTCGTTGTGGACTACGTCGGATCTTTTTATAATAAAGATGGAGTCTGAATTGTGTCTGTGTTTTTTTTTCAAATAAAAAGATTTTTCTCTGTGTGTATTTATTGACTATTTACCGTACTAGAGATTCCTAATGGCGGGTCTAACATTGGCCCTATATTATGAATCTCGGGCTTAGTGCCAGCTGCCAATAAAAAGCTGGCATTAACCCCTTTATTACCCAGTTAGCCACCGGCACCAGGGCAACTGGAAGAGCGTGGGTACAACGCCAGAAAATGGCGCTTCAATGAATGCGCCATTTTCTGGGGCGGCTGCGGGCTGCAATTCGCAGCATGGGGGGCCCAGAACGCTTGGGCCTCTCTATGCTGAGGATTCCAGCCCCCAGCTGCCTAGTTGTACCTGGCTGGACCAAAAATATGGCGGAGCCCCACGTAATTTTTTTTCTAGAATTAGTTCTAGAAATTAAAAAAAAAATGGGCTTTGCTGTATTTTTGGTTCCAGCCAGGTATGACAAGGCAGCTGGGGGTGGGTGGCAGTCCGTAGCTGCCAAGTTGTACCTGGCTGGACCAAAAATATGGCGGAGCCCTATGTCATTTTTTTTCTAGAAATAATTCTAGAAATAAAAAAAAAAAAATAGGCTTCGCTGTATTTTTGGTTCCAGCCAGGTATGACGAGGCAGCTGGGGGCTGGTGGCAGTCCGTAGCTGCCAAGTTGTACCTGGCTGGACCAAAAATATGGCGGAGCTCTATGTCATTTTTTTTCTAGAAATTTAGGGGCACAGGTCCTAAAGGTTTATTTTTTTTAATAAACATTTATGTGCCATTGTTACCATCAAGGGTGTATGATTATGTTCATGGAGCTGAGGGGCATCATTTTAATGCAAGGTGTGTTGTGTGTTTAAACACATGCATAGTAGTATATTCACATGAACCCATTATTGTTAAATGGTTCCTTGAAGCGTAATCTCTTATGGTACCGGCACACACCGCAATCTCGCCTGGCGATATGTGGCGATCTGACATGCGCGGTCACGTTTCTCGTGCCCGCCTCAGATCGCCGATGGCGGCTTCAGAATAAATGAGAGCTGCTGTTGTTCCCTGATTTCCTCGGGATGTCAGTTTTATGTGAGGAAAGAGTGAAGCTGCCACTGATTGGCTGCATGTCTCATGTGACATGGTCTGGGGGCACCAAAGGGGAATTTTGCACAGGGCGCAATTTAGCCTGAGGCCGGCCCTGTGTGTGTTTCACCTGGTGGATGCCTTGCCTCGAAGCTTGTAGTGTGATTACCGGACCCTGGGGCGCCACAAATACAACATCAGAAATGTAATTGACGAAGGGATAATCTGAAACATGTGTTAGGTGTGCTCCTTTGGGTAAGCATTCACTTACTACTATTTATTTATAACACTGTATGCTCTCAGATTAATTGCTTCTCTTTATGCATATTTAGCTAAAGTATTTGACACTTCTACAACATACAGTATTTTTTTTTTAGCATTATTGCCTTGCCCATGCAGAGCACCATCTTATAGTTATTATGTATGAAAGAAAAAAATTTCTTTCCTAATCAGACAATGTGATTTTCAGGATTTGTTTTCTCATTTTGCCTCTCATAGTTGAGGTCTACGTATGGTGTCAATTACAGGCCTTTCGCATCTTTTTAAGTGGGAGAACTTGCACAATTGGTGTCTGACTAAATACTTTTTTCCCCACTGTAAATACATTTCTAAACAAATGAAAAAAAAGAAAGGAGAAAAGGGAGACATTGCAAAAATGTCAATTTCCAAGAGAGAAAACGCATTCAAGAAAAAAATGACATCCATAATTCATGTTTTATTTATAGCTGTTCCCTGTTCTGGAGGTTGAATATAGGATTTTATGTACTTGCATTTAGTTTTTAAGTTGCTTTGTTCACTAAGTACAATCGATATACAATCTCCTTTCTTTCCAGAAACCTAACCATGAATAAAGGAGATTTTATCCTTTTTATTAAACCCGCAGTTCCCTTATGTGCCTGTAGAGGGAGGTCTAAAGACATTAAATGACAAAATGTAGACTGTATAGCTGTAGGATTATATATCTGTCCCGATCCATTAGATACCTCCCAAATACTTTATCTAATGGAACCAACAAACATTTTGCTCTAAGAAACAAAATGTAACTAACATATTATAAGTCCAATTTTTCATGGCAAACAATATTATTTCTGGAGCACTTTATTTTTTTACTAAATTAACCAAGTTTTTTCTAAATACTTTAATACTGCTGACCTGCACATACACGTAATTGTAAAATGACCGCCTAGGGTGTGTGGCGCCCCACTGGTCAGGTGTCACAAGTGGGGTACTGCACCCAAAGATGAGCGTGTGGTTGTCCCTGTCATAAGTAGAATGCAGAACACTGTGGAAGGATCTGATCCCAAAACACACTCACCAATACAACCGGCGGAGGTCCCAGAGTTAGTGAGATTGGAAAGTGTGAGAGGAGCAAGGTGGAACACACGGGGAGTCTTCAGGAGTGTCTTCCCCGAGGAAAGACGGAGAACGAGAGCTTACCCGAGAGAGAAAGGGGGCTTCAAAAGAGGGATAGAGAAAGACGTAGCCCAGACAGAAAGGTCCTGACTTGTACACCCGGAGAGAACGGGTCTGACAATGCACCCTGTAGTGTTCACACTCCAACTCGTCCCGGCTCCGAAGACGTTCTCAGGGTGTTTATCCCCTGGGACATACTACTGCCCAAGAGGCAGACTACAAGAAGAGAGTGAAGGGACAGGACAAGGGTAGATCCAAGAAGGTACCACCAAAGACTTCCACAAATTCTGCATGCTGCTGCGACTAACTGGCCGGCCATCCTGCTGGAGTACTATGAACTGTATCACCATCTTGTTCAGTTTCCTCTTACAAGTAAAGTACCTGGAAAAGTGAAGTGCCTCTGTGTCTGTCCTGCTTCATTGACTTTTCTCAAAGGTTTGCATTGTGCCGGCATCAGGTAACACTGCACCAGAGGATTAGCTCTACTTGTAGGGAGCTGCTCCACCCTATCCGCAATACCACCACCCTCCGGAGGACTGTGGTGGCGCTGGTGTCTAGTCACCAGGCACTACAGGTGGCGTCACGAGATAAAGACTTCAACTCCCTAATTGGCGGCTGTCTCCCCCTCGGGGCTTACGGGTCTGGGCAGGCCACCAGATAGATCCCCACCGAAGCTGAAGGCACAGACATCTGAGTTCCCATGCCCTGGGGCAGTACAGATGGTCCCCTTTTCTAGCGGTGTGAACAGGATTACGTACCCGGTGCAACCGGGTACTGTGTGCCTTTGAACGTTTTTGACTGAAAAGAACTTTTACCGCCACTGTACAGCAATGAGAATTGGTTCCAGCCATTTTTACCGGGAACCCCAAGATGGCGAGTTGATTAAATAAGAGACCATGTGCAGGCCTGGGGGTGTGCCTCAGCCCCTTGAGGAAGGAGGGCCTAGACAGAGGTGTGAAAATGTTGGCCGCCCTTATGGCCATCAATCAATCAAGGGGGTAGCCCAACGGAAGTGGTCCCTAGGAAGCCATTACACGCCCATAAAGGGATAGCCGGAAGAGAAGGACACAATTCCGAGTCCTGTATTCTCTATTCGGGACTCGCGAATCCAGAATCTTTTATGTTACTAGTCAGCATTGCGTGTTAGGTCAGAAAACTTGTGAAGACAGCCAATCATAGTCAGTAATGCCATAGCAGCTTTGGTTGTGTCAGGACTATGATTGGCTGCTGTCCATCGTGATGCCTATGTCATCTATGACAGGCAAGGCAGTATATAAGGCTTGCCCCCGCCATTTTGGGCACATTCCTGAGAAGAGCTGACCTAGTGCAGGGAGACTTGGAGCAGATCTAGGGACAGTTAGGCAGTGTAGGAGTCACATATAACCCAAAAGTTCTTTTCAGAACTAACAGGACGGAGTGTAGGAGTCAAGATTCCTCACACATAACCCAAAAGTTCTTTTCAGAACTACCAGGACGGAGGATTGCTGTACAGGACTGTAAGGAAGGGAGATAGGAGCAGCCTTACAGTGAATCCAGCACCATCCTCAGAGCTTAGTTCACCCAGCTTTCCTCAGAGCTGTAATCCTAAGCTTTTTCTTATTTTTGGCACTAGTCTACCAAATAATTTTGGTGCCATTTTTCCACAAAAAATTTCCTGTGCTAGTGCGTTGCTGTACGGTGTCCTGCCTGCAGCTCGCACGGTACTTGTAAACTTGCACGCAGCCAGCACCGCAGCCTAACAGTGCCTGGTTCTGCGTACTAAACAATTTTTTCCTGTGCCAGTGCGTTGCTGTACGGTGTCCTGCCTGCAGCTCGCACGGTACTTGTAAACTTGCACGCAGCCAGCACCGCAGCCTAACAGTGCCTGGTTCTGCGTACTAAACAATTTTTTCCTGTACCAGTGCGTTGCTGTACGGTGTCCTGCCTGCAGCTCGCACGGTACCATCCATCTGTCTTAAAATATCGCAGGGTGCTTTCACATCTGCGTTTTTCGTAATTCGCGGCAGATGCGGTGAAAAAACCGCATCTGCCGCGTTTACCGCATAACCGTTCCACTTGCGGCGCGGTTGCGGTTTTTTCTATGCAAAGTATAGGCATACTTGCGGCAGGTGCGGCTTACTGCGGTTTTTTTCGCGGCCGCACCTGCCGCAAGTGCAAAACCGCACTTGCCGCACCTGCCGCAAGTATGCCTATACTTTGCATAGAAAAAACCGCAACCGCGCCGCAAGTGGAACGGTTATGCGGTAAACGCGGCAGATGCGGTTTTTTTCACCGCATCTGTCGCGAATTACGAAAAACGCAGATGTGAAAGGGCCCTAAGCCTCTAGTGTGTACCTTTCACGAAATAGTACCTGCTACTTGTTTTACAAGCCCCCAGAAAGCCACCAGAAATTATAAAATGTTTGCTTTTACAGCATGGTGTGTGCCCGAGAATCGCTTCCCCCTCCCATCATCGGCTCCAAATAAGAGAAAAACCTGCGAGTTTGGACTCGCACACTTTCAGAGACACATCAGCGATTTGGAAATAGCATTATTCGTTATTACTCGGTTCCCTATTCATTAACATTGGACTCGCTAGACTCGCAACGAGTAGCGAGTCCTGGGCTCGGACTCGTGCGGGTCTAGCGATTCCGAGTAATTTAGGACTCGCTCATCCCTAGACACAATTGAAAGTACGAAATACCCAGCAACATGGCAACCAGGTGGACGGACATTCACCAACAAGTGGAACAGGAGGCCCGTGCTGCCCGCGGCGATTACGAAGCCCTGTCCCTGATGACGGATGAGGGCGATGCCGAGTACTGGATGGTTGCATTCCGGGACTTGCAGAGCTGACTATCCGAGACGCTAGAGTGGGTAGTACGGCAGTGAAGTGCGGAGCAAGCCGTGGGGCTCAGGGGCAGAGCCGTGGAAAGGAGAGCGAGAGAAGCCGCAGCCATTGCACAGGCTGTAACAGATCTCTTGGCCGCCATCCCACCTGTTCAAACTCAAGAGGCAGGAGTCCAAACTGACTTCCCAGAGAACCTGCCCGCTGCTCCCGGTAACACCCAGGCGGTAGAGACCTGAGCCCTGGAACAAGAACCGGACGTCGTTGTGGAGGAGGTTGACGATAGCCTGGATAACACCACCAACCTAGCCGAAGATGATTCCGCGGAGGATGAAGAGGAGTTGTTTTACTGTCCCGAAGCTGCTGGAGAATGTACCCTGGAGCTGGCATGGTGGACTGACCAGGCTACCTGTTGCTGTACCAAGCTGCGTCGCAGATGTTACCGCCGTTCTGGAGACCCTGTTACACCGAATTCCACCACCGGAGTATACCCCACTGGTTAGAGTGTCTGACCATGAAGCCCGGCAAAGACATCATGAGGCGTACTACCAACGAGAGATGGAAAGCCGTAGAGTAAAGGAGGAAGCCCGCAGACACCCCCAACTGCCATTAGAATGACGAAAGACTGGCACCATAGTGTCGTTTAAATACGCGGATGCCTGGGGATTCCTACGCGAGCCAGGACTGCGTGAAGAAATCTTTGTGGTGCGTAGAGACATTGAGTCACTCCTGAGTCGTGGTCACCCAGACCGTGATGTGTACCGTGGAGACGAGGTAACTTATGAGAGACACGCGGGGCCACTTGGGTGGTTGGCTATTCGTGTGTCCCGCCATTAAGCACCTGTTATCGCCAAAGACTTAAGATGTGAATAGTTTCTTTTGCTGCACTGTTAACTTTTGTAAAATTCCCTGATTTAAGTGGAGACTCTAAGACTTACATGAGAACTCTTCCCTCCCATGAGTGCATAATGTTGTTGAGCCTGGACTATTAACCTGTTTTAGCCAGAGACTCTTGTGTGCTATCATGTAGTCATTTGAAGCGGCCCGGCGGTGATAAATTGCACTGGACTGTGATGGACAACAATTACCGCTGGGTCTGCGCAGTTACCGGTCTACTTGTGGCCGATGAGAAGTTAGATAATGTTGTTGTTTAAAGTGAATTGTGTAAAAGGAAAGATGCTATGAACCGGAGAGTAAGATCTTGGCCAAGAGGTGACCCGAGGACCCCAAGGTCTATAGTAATAGCTAGCTTTCGTATTGCTCAGTAACGTTAAAAGAACCAAACCTCCCATAAAGAGAAGAAGGAGAATGCTTGTGTGTGAATAAAGTACAGACCAAAAGTTTGGACACACCTTCTCATTCAAAGGGATTTCTGTATTGTCATGACTATTAAAATTGTAGATTCACACTGAAGGCATCAAAACTATGAATTAACACATGTGGAATTATATACTTAACAAAAAAGTGTGAAACAACTGAAAATATGTCTCATATTCTAGGTTCTAAAAAGTAGCCACCTTTTGCTTTGATTACTGCTTTGCACACTCTTGGCATTCTCTTGATGAACTTCAAGAGGTAGTCACCGGAAATGGTTTTCACTTCACAGGTGTGCCCTTCAATCTGTGGCTCATTCCATGCAGAATACATACTGCATTCTAGAGACTTACCAGAATGATAAAAGGAGACAAACAACATAATCAGATAACTAATATCCCTATATAAGCAGACAAAAGAATGAATTTACATACAGAGTTAAATGTTTTTCCCACAAATGCTGACTTTCATCTTTGTCACCTAAATGACTGCAATGATGAGCATGCTTGGCTTACTTGCAACATCTGTTTCTGTACCTCCCATGGAATTGTATGTATCAGCGGCATGCATGCTCAATCATAAATGAATATAACTCTTCATCCTCACAACCATCCTAATGAGAAGGGATTGGGTTGTCTTGATTGAAATTGCACTGGTCCAGTTACACCTAATTTACGCTAATGAGGAAAAGGGTAATAATGTTATGAACTTTTGACTTTCAGGCTCCTTATCTCACCATCCACCACAGCTTTGACCATCAGACCACTTTAGTTTAGACAATCATCATTTACTTTAGACAATCATCTTGGCTAACTCATACATACCTTTATCTTGCAACTATTTATCACATGATTACTAATGAGGATTTTTGTCATCTCACTGAATTGTTACTGTTCAAAATATTGTTACCCTTTCGCTCATCAATGTATATATAATTTTTCCTGTGACTAGAAAAGTGTCCCTAAACCTTAGATATAATTGTTAGCTCACTGATCACTCCTGACTTACCTACACTCATGAATGCTCAGCTCAGTAAATATTCTTGTGCTTTCTATGGGAGAGTGGATTTAAGTTTGTATTCAGAAATGCCATTAAGGAAATGGCAAAAAAAAAGAAATTGCCACAATCTGTATGGCAAGATTCGGGAGGTCCTCATACACATTCCCTACACACATTATACGGCTGGACAGTATAAATCAGGTTTGGCTGACTTTTATCTAATGTTTATGTGAAAAATGTGAGAAAATAAGTCATGTTGCACAAAAAAAAGCATTATCTTAGTTGCCATGTGACCTATCATTAACAAACAGTGCTGTATTCATTGTTTTGTGTTTTTTTTTCAATGAAATTACATTTTCACTTTAACTTTATTGTGACATGATTAAGAGTAATGAAAAACACATACAACATCAGACATGTAGCCGACGAAGGGATAATCTGTAACACGTGTTAGGTGTGCTCCTTTGGGTGAGCATACACTTACTACTATTTATTTATAACACTGTATGCTCTCAGATTAATTGTTTCTCTTTATGGATATGTAGCTAAAGCATTTAGCACTGCTACAAAATAGGGTACTTCTTTTGAGCATTGTTACTTTGCCCATGCTTGACATTTGTGTTGTCTGATGTTGTGTTTTTTATCACTATATATATATGTATATATATATATATATATATATATATATATATATATATATATACTAGTTGTAGTACCCGGGTTAATAAATAACTGATGTTAGCTATAACTAAATAGAATTTGAATATGTCATATTAATGACCTGTAAGAAAATAGAAGCTGAGCTGTGATTGATTGCTATAGGCAGCCTAATAAATCTGCAGCCAATAGTAAACCCCCCCCCTGGCCGGGCAGTATACAGTGCCTACAAGTAGTATTCAACCCCCTGCAGATTTAGCTGGTTGACACATGCATAATTAACTTGGCATTGTGACATTTGGACTGTAGATCAGCCTGGAAGTGGGAAATGCAGTGCCACAAAAATTTTTTTTTTTTTTTTTTTTTTTAAAGCGTTAAAAGTTAATTCAGAGAGTCATTTATTATTCAACCCCTCAAACCACCAGAATTCTGTTTGGTCCCCCTAAAGTATTAAGAAGTAGTTCAGGCACAAAGAACAATGAGCTTCACATGTGTGGATTAATTATCTCTTTTGACAGCCTTTTCTGACTATTTAAGACCCTCCCCAAACTTGTGAACACCACTCATACATGGTCAACATGGGAAAGACAAAGGAGCATTCCAAGGCCATCAGAGACAAGATCGTGGAGGGTCACAAGGCTGGCAAGGGGTACAAAACCCTTTCCAAGGAGTTGGGCCTACCTGTCTCCACTGTTGGGAGCATCATCCGGAAGTGGAAGGCTTATGAAACTACTGTTAGACTTCCACGGCCTGGGCAGCCTTTGAAAGTTTCCTCCCGTGCCGAGGCCAGGCTTGTCCGAAGAGTCAAGGCTAACTCAAGGACAACAAGGAAGGAGCTCCGGGAAGATCTCATGGCAGTGGGGACATTGGTTTCAGTCAATACCATAAGTAACGTACTCCACCGCAATGGTCTCCGTTCCAGACGAGCCCGTAAGGTTCCTTTACTTTCAAAGCGTCATGTCAAGGCTCGTCTACAGTTTGCTCATGATCACTTGGAGGACTCTGAGACAGACTGGTTCAAGGTTCAAGGTCGAGATCTTTGGTGCCAACCACACACGTGATGTTTGGAGACTGGATGGCACTGCATACGACCCCAAGAATACCATCCCTACAGTCAAGCATGGTGGTGGCAGCATCATGCTGTGGGGCTGTTTCTCAGCCAAGGAGCCTGGCCATCTGGTCCGCATCCATGGGAAGATGGATAGCACGGCCTACCTGGAGATTTTGGCCAAGAACCTCCGCTCCTCCATCAAGGATCTTAAGATGGGTCGTAATTTCATCTTCCAACAAGACAGCGACCCAAAGCACACAGCCAAGAAAACCAAGGCCTGGTTCAAGAGGGAAAAAATCAAGGTGTTGGAGTGGCCTAGTCAGTCTCCTGACCTTAACCCAATTGAAAACTTGTGGAAGGAGCTCAAGATTAAAGTCCACATGAGACACCCAAAGAACCTAGATAACTTGGAGAAGATCTGCATGGAGGAGTGGGCCAAGATAACTCCAGAGACCTGTGCCGGCCTGATCAGGTCTTATAAAAGACGATTATTAGCTGTAATTACAAACAAGGGTTATTCCACAAAATATTAAACATAGGGGTTGAATAATAATTGACCCACACTTTTATGTTTAAAATTTATAAAAATTCAACTGAGCAACATAACTTTTTGGTTTGCAAGATTTATGCTTCTGTTAATAAATCCTACTCTCGTTTGCAGTTTGAAGGCTCTAACTTATTGGCATCTTATCAAACCAGCTAAATCTGCAGGGGGTTGAATACTACTTGTAGGCACTGTATGTTACCTAACACATACACATAATAGACAGCTCATGTGACTGACATCTGCCTTAATTCCCTATATGGCACATGTGTTGCACATTGGCTGATTTTAATCAGATGTTTATGTTAGGAAATTAAAGATAGCACACGTATGAGGTGAGTTGTGTGAGGTGATTTGTGCACATCTGTGTCTGTTTGTGTGGTGTGTGTGTCACTGGGGTGTGTGTATGTGTGTGTCCCTGTGGGGTGAGTGCATGTGTCCCTATAGGGTGTGTATGTGTGTGTGTGTCCCTGTGGGGGGGGTCTGTGTGGTGTGTGTCTCTGTTGTGTGTGTCTCCTTGTGGTGTGTGTGTGTGTCCCTGTGGGGTGAGTGCATGTGTCCCTATAGGGTGTGTATGTGTGTGTGTCCCTGTGGGGGGGGGGGTCTGTGGGGGTGTGTGTGTCTGTGTTTAGTGTGTCTTTTTGTGGTGTGTGTGTGTGTCCCTGTGCGATGAGTGCATGTGTCCCTATAGGGTGTGTATGTGTGTGTGTCCCTGTGGGAGGCTGTGTGGTGTGTGTGTGTCTCTTTGTGGTGTGTGTGTGTGTCCCTGTGGGGTGAGTGCATGTGTCCCTATAGGGTGGCTATGTGTGTGTGTCCTTGTGGGGGGGTCTGTGTGGTGTGTGTCTGTGTTGTGTGTGTCTCTTTGTGGTGTGTGTGTCCCTGTGGGGTGAGTGCATGTGTCGCTATAGGGTGTGTGTGTGTCCCCTTGGGTGTGTGTGTGTCTCTGTGTTGTGTGTATATCTAAAGGGTTGAGAATGCGCAAATAGGGTCTTATCTTTTTTAGACAGATGTATGATGTGAATATTGGTATTGCTCACCTGATGTGGTTGTGTAGCACACAACCAGCGTAATCGCTCAGAAAAAACAGCTGCTGCAGGGACCGTACTTCCACAGGATGCGGTGCTCAAATCACAAGGTTATTCGGACGAAGTACCTTTATGTCCGCGCTGCTGTCAGACCGGTATACCAATGACACTGGACGTCTAGGTATTTGGAGATATAGATTTATTTCCTTATTTCCAACGCATTTCGGAGCCACGTGCCGAGCTCCTTCCTCAGGGAACATTCCCTGAGGAAGGAGCTCGGCACGTGACTCCGAAACGCGTTGAAAATAAGGAAATAAATCTATATCTCTAAATACCTAGACGTCCAGTGTCATTGGTATACCGATCTGACAGCAGCACGGACATAAAGGTACTTCGTCCGAATAACCTTGTGATCTGTGTTGTGTGTGTCTCTTTGTGGTGTGTGTGTGTTTGTTCGGGTGCGTGGTGAGTATCCAATGTTGGGGCTGCACCTTAGCGACTATACACTTGCTGTTACTCTTTGTGTGCGTGTGGTGTGTATACATGTCCCCGTGCTTGGTGAATATCTCATGTTGGGGCCCCACCTTAGTGACTATATGCTGGTATGTGCTGTTAGTCTTTGGCGCTATCATTAAGCCCCTCTCATTCACAACTGTCAACTGGTAACTGTCACTTTTTCCCCATTATGTAGATAGGGGCAAAATTGTTTGGTGAATTGGAATGCCCGGGGTTAAAATTTCGCCTCACGATATAGCCTATGATGCTCCCGGGGTCCAGACGTGCGACTGTGCAAAATTTTGTGGCTATAGCTGACAGCTGTCGATTTTCCTCCAACACTTTTCCATTCACTTTTTCCCCATTATGTAGATAGGGGCAAAATTGTTTGGTGAACTGGAACGCGCAGGGTTAAAATTTCGCCTCACAACATAGCCTATGACGCTCTCGGGGTCCAGATGTGCAAAATTTTGTGGCTGTAGTTGCGACGGTGTAGATGCCAATCCCGGACATACATACACACACACACACACACACACATACATACACACATTCAGCTTTATCTATTATATAATCACGAATGGGTTTTTTGCCCCTTCTGAGTCCGCTCACGCTGCGAGTCAGCGTGGTCATGTGGATACGCCCGAAGCATTGGCCGTGCAGCGGCCATTGCGAGCAGTTTAAGGCGACTCGCTATGCCCGCGCAGCGGGCATGGCGAGTCGCCATAGCAGCGCGAAGCATTGGGCGCGAAGCGGCCATAGCAGCGCGAAGCATTGGCCGCGAAGCGGCCATTGCGAGTCAGAGACTCGCTCTGCTAGAATCCCGATGCATGTGCATCGGGCACCCAGCTAGTATACTATATATATATATATGTTTATATCTCAACACTGAAAAATGAGTATGAAGGATGGTTGCTGCAAATAGTGATTTTATTCATCTAATCGGCACCAATAACGATATAGTTTAATGTTATAGTTATATAGTTATAGTTTAAAGGGATCCTGTCACCCCCAAAACACCTGTAAACCTATTAAAACCTGTCCCTAGAGCATATTAACACTTTCCCTACACTCTTTTTACCTCCTAAATGCAGTAAATGACATTGCCTAAAAACGTTTTATAAGTACCTGATTACTGATGATAATGAGTGACTATGCTATTCATAGTCACTCATCAAGACTGCCCCTCTGCTTCATAGCACGCCTGAATAGGCGTGATCTTCATAGCAGATTCAAATTGCCGCCTCCCTGCTGTGCCCTGTGTCGTCCGAGGCTGCTGTGTGGCTGGGTGACGCGATCCGCGTCATTCCCGGCGCCGGGTGACGTATTTACACCGGCGCCGCGCTGTCAGCTTCAAAATGCGCACTGCGCATGCCCATGCGCATGCGCAGTGCGCATTTTGAAGCTGACAGGGCGGCGCCGGTGTAAATACGTCACCCGGCGCCGGGAATGACGCGGATCGCGTCACCCAGCCACACAGCAGCCTCGGACGACACAGGGCACAGCAGGGAGGCGGCAATTTGAATCTGCTATGAAGATCACGCCTGTTCAGGCGTGCTATGAAGCAGAGGGGCAGTCTTGATGAGTGACTATGAATAGCATAGTCACTCATTATCATCAGTAATCAGGTACTTATAAAACGTTTTAGGCAATGTCATTTACTGCATTTAGGAGGTAAAAAGAGTGTAGGGAAAGTGTTAATATGCTCTAGGGACAGGTTTTAATAGGTTTACAGGTGTTTTGGGGGTGACAGGATCCCTTTAATAATGTTTCAACTTTGTCAAGGACCTCTGTGCAAAAGAAGGCCAGGAATAAGGGAAATAATTTCAGCCTATTAGTTTGGCCCTCCACACCAGCCACGGTCTATCATGTAGCCCCTCGGGAAAAATTAATTGTCCACCCCTGGTGTAGGATATTCAGGAAAGAAATGGAAAGGGAAAAGTTATAAAGAGATGGCACAATACAAGTGCTAATAGCTATCATCGCCACTAGGGATGGGCGAATCTACTCGCTAGGACTCGTTACTCGGCGAGTAGTAAGGGACTCGCAGGACTCGGTACTCTGCGAGTTTCCCAGTGATTACTCGCGAGTCCAATGCAAATCAATATCAATCCTAGTTTTGTCAGAAACGCTGACAAAACTAGGATTGCCATTGTTTGCATTAGACTCGCGAGTAATCACTGGCTACTGTGCCAGTGATAGCAGGGAAACTCGTAATCACTGGCTACTGTGCCAGTGATAGCAGGGAAACTCGCAGATAACTGCTGTTTCTTTGCGAGCTGAGTCCAGCTGTCTTCTCTGTGCAGCTCCAGGGTCCTAGAGCCCACCTGCTGCCTGATGTAGCAGTGCTGACATTGTTCTCAGTCTGCTCATTCCCTGTGTACAGACATGAATGTCTGTGCACAGAGATGATGTAGCAGTGCTGAGATTGTTCTCAGTCTGCTCATTCCCTGTGTACAGACATGAATGTCTGTGCACAGAGATGATGTAGCAGTGCTGAGATTGTTCTCAGTCTGCTCATTCCCTGTGTACAGACATGAATGTCTGTGCACAGAGATGATGTAGCAGAGCTGAGATTGTTCTCAGTCTGCTTATTCCCTGTGCATAGACATCTATATTTATGCACAGGGGATGTAGCAGAGAGGACATCGCGTTTTGGACTGCGTCGGACGGAAGAGGATTTTTTTAATTAAAGATGGAGTCCCTAATGGCTTTTTTTTTAATTTCTAATAAAAATTTTTCCTTGTGTTGTGTTTTTTTTAAAACAATTTAATAGAAATTCATGGTGGTCATGTCTAATATTGGCGTGACCGCCATAAATTTCGGGCTTAGGGCCAGCTGATAATACAAAGCTGGCCCTAACCTCTTTATTACCCAGCGTGCCACCGCTACCAGGGCCGCTGGAAGAGCGGGGTTCAGCGCCAGAGGATGGCGCTTCAATGAACGCGCCATCTTCTGGGGCGGCTGCGGGCTGCAATTTGCAGCGGGGGGTGCCCAGAAAGCTTGGGCATCCCTGCGCTGCGGATTCCAGCCCCCAGCTGCTTAGCTGTACCTGGCTAGACATAGAAATTGCGCGGAGCCCCACGCATTTTTTTTTAATTATTTCATGAATTTCAGAGTCAGAGTCTCAGAGTCAGAGTCTCAGAGTCAGAATCTCAGAATTTCATGAAATAATTAAAAAAAAATGCGTGGGGCTCCGCGCAATTTCTATGTCTAGCCAGGTACTGCTAAGCAGCTGGGGCTGGAATCCGCAGCGCAGGGATGCCCAAGCTTTCTGGGCACCCCCCGCTGCAAATTGCAGCCCGCAGCCGCCCCAGAAGATGGCGCGTTCATTGAAGCGCCATCCTCTGGCGCTGAACCCCGCTCTTCCAGCGGCCCTGGTAGCGGTGGCACGCTGGGTAATAAAGAGGTTAGGGCCAGCTTTGTATTATCAGCTGGCCCTAAGCCCGAAATTTATGGCGGTCACGCCGATATTAGACATGACCGCCATGAATTTCTATTAAATTGTTTTAAAAAAAACACAACACAAGGAAAATTTTTTATTAGAAATAAAAAAAAAAGCCATTAGGAACTCCATCTTTAATTAAAAAAATCCTCTTCCGTCCGACGCAGTCCAAAACGCGATGTCCTCTCTGCTACATCCCCTGTGCATAAATATAGATGTCTATGCACAGGGAATAAGCAGACTGAGAACAATCTCAGCTCTGCTACATCATCTCTGTGCACAGACATTCATGTCTGTACACAGGGAATGAGCAGACTGAGAACAATCTCAGCTCTGCTACATCATCTCTGTGCACAGACATTCATGTCTGTACACAGGGAATGAGCAGACTGAGAACAATCTCAGCTCTGCTACATCAGGCAGCAGGCAGGCTCTAGGACCCTGGAGCTGGGGCAGCCAGAACACAGAAAAGACAGGATCTTATCTGTGCGAGTCAGCGATTACTTACAAAGTAAACTAGCAATGCAAATAAATGACACAACTAGGATTGCTTCAGGCTGAAGCTTCCGAGACACATCTGCGATTTGTAAATCTCACACTACTCGCTATTACTCGCTTCCCCATTCATTAACATTGGACTCGCTAGACTCGCAACGAGTAGCGAGTCCTGGGCTCGGACTCGCTAGAGTCAAGCGATTCCGAGTAATTTAGGATTCGCCCATCACTAATCGCCACCAAGATACCGTATGGATGCATCCACATGAATCATGACACCGGACTACTGTAATCGTTCTATCTTATCGTCACTATAAGTGTTGATAATCTTGTTAACAACAGTGTTTGTCTAGAGCCTAAAATTAAATATGTTTCTCTTCACTTAAAATATAAGAACAAGTTTTGTGCACATTTGTAAAGATCCTCCACCGATTCTACAATCAAATGTTCTCTCGCTTTATGATGTAAAAGCAATAAAATGAAACTGCTTGAGAATAATGACAGGTATGATTCAGGATAACTACTTTTTTAATCAATATTGCTGTGGATTCTTTTCTCCTAAACCTAGCATAAAATAGACCTGCAAAGGCTTTCACAAGAAACAATAAATGGTTATAAATCAAATCATTATCAGCCATAATGGAATATTTGGTATCCAGTAAAACAGGGGCTGGCTGGAGCCTCCATCCCTGGGTGGCAGATTTGCCCTGCCGGCCCTGACTTGAGAAGCTGGGGGGGGGGGGGGGTGCTGTCTGGTCTGACTTGAGAAGCGGGGGGGGGGGGGGGGGTGCTGTCAGGTCTGACTTGAGAAGCGGGGGGGGGGGCCCTTACCTGATCAGAGACTCCCGCAACTCCCGCGGCCGGGCCGTCTCGCGTCATGTGCCGGCCGCAAAGCGACGCCCGCGGCCGGCCCGTTTCTGTAGGGGGCGGCCCTAGAAGTGGACTATACCACCAGCCCAGGGGGCACTTGCCCCCCTGCCACCTGGGCCAGCCCGCCCCTGCAGTAAAAGTAGCTATATTTACCGATTCGAAGTGACATGAAATATGGACAAAATATGACAAATGGCAAAGCACTACAAGTATTTTCCACATTTACAACTCCATAGACTTGTTTTAGTATTGTAGGAAGATAGCAAAAACAACTGGTTCAAATAAGTAATAAAAACACAATTAAATCACTAAAAAGGAACAAAAAAAGGTGAAGAACTATAGTATTATATAAGTTACAAGCACGTACCTTTATCCCAGGAAGTCCAGGTAGCCCAGGCAGTCCTGGTTCACCCTAGAGAAAAATTATATTACAATACAGAAAAAATATCTTGTGGTTAGCAAGATGCAGATAAAAGGGAGCATAAGTGGGTAGCTCACTTGTAGATGTTACAAACATCTGTGGAATCAATATTATGAATCCACCCGATAAGAAAGAACAAAACATCAATGAATGGGACTAGGCTGCTCCCAGCAAAATGTGATAAAACATATATGATTCTTTAAAAATTATTTTATTAAAGAGGTTTTCCACTACTTAAGTGATCCCCTTCCTTTTATCCTACCTACGACTGTTTCCTAATATACTTCTGCTATTTACTTGTTCCTGTAAGGGTACTGTCACGCTAGGCGACGCACCAGCAGTCCCGAAAGCGATACGACCTGTAGAGATCATTGTTGAGTCGTTGTCGGGATCGCTGGTGATATGTCAAAAAGCCAGATCTCACCAGCTACGCAACAACGATCCGGAATGATACAGAGGTCGTTGGGACCCTATTTCTCAGCCCTGTAGTATTGAGGTCGTTGTCCCTGTCAAACACACTGATGCATGCTGCCCAGCGGACCCCAATGATCAAAAAATGGTCCAGACAACTCTGACATGACCAGCGATCTGACAGCAGGGGCCTGGTCACTGCTAAGTGTCAAACATAGCGAGATCGTTGGCGAGGTCGCAGTTGCGTCACCAAATTTGTGACTTAACAGCGATCTCGCTTAGTGTGACGGGGGCTTAAGCTTATTTCTAAGACCCTCATACACACCTTTGCTGTTTTTGTAGCTTTGATCTTCTGCTCTGCAGACTAGATTCAGACCAAATGAGCAGGGCACCTCACTGGTGGGGGCAGGGCTGCCTCTCTGTGAGTGGCATCAGTATGTGTATGCATGCCCAAATCACAGTTCACTCTCCTCTCATCACTCACAAGTGACGTGCTCTGCTTAGTTGGTCCTATCTCTGACCTCAAGCTGGAAGATCAAAGTCACAACAATAAAAGTATTTATGAGCATCTTAGAGATCAGCTTGGGCTGCTTTCACATCAGCATTTCTTGGCAATTGCGGCAGATTTGGCAGTTTTGCCGCATATTTGCCTCATCTGCCGCCACGGAACGCTTTTGGCAAGACTGCGTTCGATGTAATGTATTCCCTATGGGACTTGCGGAGATGTGTGTCACTTACGGTTTTGCAATTGCGGCATTTGTGGCGAGTCAAAAAACCACTGCTAGCAGTGTTTTTTTTCCGTTGTCACATGTGCCGGATCGCGGCAAAAGCGCAAGTGCTGCACATGTCCGCAAGTCCCATAAGGAATGCATTAGGCAGAACGTAGTCTTGCCGTAAGTGATTCATTATGCGGCTGATGTGGCAAAACTGCTGGATCTGCCGTGATTGCCGAGAAACACTTATGTGAAAGAAGCCTAACAGGAGCAGAGTAGATTGCAGAAGTATATAAGGAAACTGTAGGCATAGTTAGGAGAAAAGAAAGGGAATCACATTAGTAGTGGAAAACCTTTGTAGGCATCATAGTGTTTTATGCAAAATTTAAATTCTTCTGCACAAGTAACCTCTAACACCATGTCTGTAAAGGTGCCATGGTTCTCAGACTCTTGCACTGCTCACTCACACCTCTAAATTTAGACTAACAACAAATTTATTGATCTAATTAGAAAAAGAAAGCAAAATTTGATTTGTTTGATAACATATATTTGTAACTTTCAAGATTTGCTCTATTGATCTGTCACCCGAATAGGTACCATAAGGTGGTACATTACAATACATATCTATAGGATGCGTGCTGCCTCTATATACAATCACTAGGCACAGTATACAGTGTCTCTGTTATATGACATATGATGGCCCACGAAGGACAACACCTGCAAGGAATCTGTATGTTCTCCCTGTGTTTTTGTGGGTTTCTTCCTTGTACTCCGGTTTCCACCCACACTCCAAAGACTTACTGACAGATTTCGTCGTCTTTCCGCATCTCACTCTACCACACCACTAAACCTATCCATCAAAGTAAATGACTTCTCACTTTCCCCAGTCCCGCATGCTCAGTGCCTCGGGTCATCATCAATTATGCCCTCTCCTTCAAATATCCAAGCCCTTGCCACCTCCTGCCGACTCCAACTCAAAAATATTTCCCAGATCCGTACATTCTTTAACCAAGAAACTGCAAAAACACTCGTGCATGTCCTCATCATCTCCCACCTTGACTACTGCAACTTCCTACACTCTGGCCTCCCCTCTAGCACTCTTGTACACCTTCAATCAATTCTAAAGTCTGCTGCTCGACTAATCCACTTGTCTCCCCACTAATCTCCAGCCTCTTCTCTCTGCCAAGCGCTTCACTGACTTCCCATTGCCCAGAGACTTCAGTTGAAAAACATAACCATGACATACAAAGCAATCCACAACCTGTTCACTCCATATATATGTGACATTGTCTCCCAGTACTCACATACGCAAAACTCTTTGGACAAGCCTACGTCCCGCAGTGTTCCTAAGTCCACAAAACCACCGCACACCAGTTCTACCCTCATCTACTGTATCCTCAATCATCCCTTGTAAACTGTGAGCCCTCGCGGGCAGGGTCCTCTGTGTTCCTGTTCCTGTGTGTGCCTAGTATTGTTCATAATTTTTGTACTTGTCTATGAATGCCCCTTTTCACATGTAAAGTGCCATGGAATAAATTGCGCTATAATAATAAATAATGATATTAGGGAATTTAGATTGTGAGCCCCTCAATGAGAACAGTGTTGCTGATGCATATAAAGGAACTGTGGAATTAATGACAATATATAAGGGAATAAATATTATTAATATGCCACAAATTATTTTTCTACAAGTTCCCTGAAAGGAAAACACTGAGTGTTTTACATAGATAAGTAGAATATATACCCATAAACTTTAATAGACACTGTATTCTCTGTCTGGATTCTAAATACAGCAAGTGTATGTGGTCTATAAGGTTGTAATTTAGAATTGATGCAAACTCAATGTACCGTATATACTCGCGTATAAGCCGAGTTTTTCAGCCCAAAAATTGGGCTGAAAAGTCCCCCCTCGGCTTATACGCGAGTCAATACGGCCCCCCTCATAATTTGGCGCCCCCACCTCACTTGCTGGGCCCCCCCGCATGCAGCACTGCGCATATACATTACCTGTCTAGCAGCTGTCACCCTCCGGTGGCGGATCGCGGCTCCTGGGCTCCGGGCTCCATCTTCCTCTCTGTCTTCCTACTTGTCAGGTGACCGGCCGGCGTCGCGATGACGTCATCGCGATGAGCCCCGGTCACAAAGTAGGAAGACAGAGAGGAAGATGGAGCCCGGAGCCCAGGAGCCGCGATCCGCCATCGGAGGGTGACAGCTGCTAGACAGGTAAAGTATATGCGCAGCGCTGCATGCGGGGGGGGCCCAGCAAGTGAGGTGGGGGCGCCAAATTATGAGGGGGGCCCTGCTGGGGCCCTGTATACTACCACTGGGGCTGAATATACCACTGGGGCTGCTGTATACTACCACTGGGGCTGTATACTACCACTGGGGCTGTATACTACTACTGGGGCTGTATGTATACTACCACTGGGGCTGTATACTACCACTGGGGCTGAATATACCACTGGGGCTGCTGTATACTACCACTGGGGCTGTATACTACCACTGGGGCTGTATACTACCACTGGGGCTGTATACTACTACTGGGGCTGTATGTATACTACCACTGGGGCTGTATATACCACTGGGGCTGCTGTATACTACCACTGGGGCTGTATACTACCACTGGGGCTGTATATACCACTGGGGCTGCTGTATGCTACCACTGGGGCTGAATATACCACTGGGGCTGCTGTATACTACCACTGGGGCTGTATACTACCACTGGGGCTGTATACTACTACTGGGGCTGTATGTATACTACCACTGGGGCTGTATATACCACTGGGGCTGCTGTATACTACCACTGGGGCTGTATACTACCACTGGGGCTGTATATACCACTGGGCTGAATATACCACTGGGGCTGCTGTATACTACCACTGGGGCTGTATACTACCACTGGGGCTGTATACTACCACTGGGGCTGTATACTACTACTGGGGCTGTATGTATACTACCACTGGGGCTGTATATACCACTGGGGCTGCTGTATACTACCACTGGGGCTGTATACTACCACTGGGGCTGTATATACCACTGTGGCTGCTGTATACTACCACTGGGGCTGTATACTACCACTGGGGCTGTATATACTACTGGGGCTGTATGTATACTACCACTGGGGCTGTATATACCACTGGGGCTGCTGTATACTACCACTGGGGCTGTATATACCTCTGGGGCTGCTGTATATACCTCTGGGGCTGCGTGTATATTACCACTGGGGCTGTATATACTACTGGGGCTGCGTGTATATTACCACTGGGCTGTATATACTACTGGGGCTGCGTGTATACTACCACTGGGGCTGTATATACTACTGGGGCTGCGTGTATACTACCACTGGGGCTGTATATACTACTGGGGCTGCGTGTATACTACCACTGGGGCTGCTGCTGTATACTACCACTGGGGCTGCTGTATATACCACTGGGGCTACTGTATACTACCACTGGGGCTGCTGCTGTATATACCACTGGGGCTGCTGCTGTAACACTGCTGGGGCCTGTATATACCACTGGGGAGGCTGCTGTATACCACACTGCTGGGGGCTGTATACCTGTGCTGGGGTCCACCCTCGGCTTATACACGAGTCAATAGATTTTCCCAGGTTTTGGGGGCAAAAGTAGGGGGTCGGCTTATACACGGGTCGGCTTATACACGAGTATATACGGTATTTGAGTTCCCTGCATTTTCCCTACTTTATACAGACATTATTGCTATTTCATTACATCAACATTGTAGTGCATTTTTCCGGTTTTATAGTTTGTAAATAAATGAATTCCAAATAAAACTTTAAAGTTCTAAATTATCAGGACTCGTTCTAATGGGGGCATTTGAACTGATAAACTCTTTCAAAGTAGCTGGAATTTATCTTTGTTAAAGCATATCTCAGCACAGGAACATTTTTTTGACTCATCCAATTGTGGAACTTCTTTTTATTCTAAGATCTATTAATTAAAATGTACAATTGTTCGCGGTACAATCCTGTCATTGATGGCCTATTCTTAGCCCCTTAATGATCCAATGCAAGTTTTTGCAAATCTGAAATGTGTATGCAATGTTTAATCTCCATGATTTTGAGACTGTTTTTTCATGACACTTTATATGTTATTACCATATTAACTTTATATTTATTTGTTCTGTGTTTATTTTTTAGTTTCTAAAAAAAATAGTAATTTTTAAACTCTTAGTAATCGTTCTTTTAATCCAGATAGTGTATTTTTCTCCAGGAAATGTTCGTCTGCCGAGAGGTATTATGACATTGGGGACCGCGGGTTGCTCGCTGTCAAATTAGCTTTTGAAGTATGGATGGAGACATATTTTGGAGGGAGCTATTCATCAAGTTACGGTTGTGAAAGGTTATAAAAATTTAGCTTATATTGGAATCAGCCAAACAGTTGATCCTATGACAGGCCAGATGGTCCTTATTTTTCTCTAGATTCAATTTTTCTTTAACCTTCAGATGCTTTCTCACACAGCCTTGATTCTCTTCTAGTCCCTACATCCTTCATTCTTCTTCAGGGTATTGTGGTTTCTATGGTATCCTTGGAGTTGGAAGCAGATATCTGTGAAGTTCAGTCACTGGCTCCGTCTGCTACTCCAGGGTCCATTTATTTGTCTCTGTCCACCTAAGATTACGTCTGTTGCAGGAATATCCTGATTGCATCATGAGTAGTCACCCTGGGAACTCAACTACGCAAAAAGCTACTGTTAGACTTTGATGGCCATCCATGCTTAATAATATTAAATAATTTATTGCTTTAAGAATTTGCATAGGTGCTAAAGTTTGTCATAACCGTCAAGCCGGGGAATTGGCTCTATTGCCAGATCCAGAAAGACCATGGACTCATTTGTCCATGGATTTCATAATGGATTATCCTTCGTCTGAAGGAAAAACTGTGATTTGGATGGTAGTTGACCAATTATGAAAACAGGCTTATTATCATGGCTACCGAATGCTGGGACTCTTTCCATATTATCATGTCCCTGTCTCATTATGGCAGTGTCACTGAGAGTAGTTGGGCTACAGAGAGGAACACTGATTGTAAGTCCAGAAGCTGTTCTTTGATCATGCGCAGTGGGCCCTTCTGAAGCTGGGACGCAAATACCCGGCTTGAGAGGTGCATTGACACTGCTAAAATGAGCATGCGTGAGATTTTCAGAAGCTGGCAGTAATGTTGACTCATAGAACTCATGTTCTCACACATACAGGAGTATTATCCCATGGAAAGAAGGCCAAATAGTCTGATGGAACTTTCGTTCCTTCAACTAGTCATAGCTCTATTTAGCGTACGAAAAGCAGAGCTTATAAATACTTTTTTTAAACTATGAGTTAAGTGAATAACATTATACAGGGCTGGTTAAGCATGGAATTTAGTCATACAGATGAGACTGCTGCTGAATCAAGGGCATAGGGGACCTGACAGATTCCCTTTAACTGCTTTGCACACATGGGAGTAGCTATGTCCTATGCTTGAGATTAGCTTTAAAGTTCCCCACACATGCGGTAGATGCCATGCATGTGCCCTGCAGCTGTCTCTAACAGAAGTGGCTGAAAGTGAACTCCGATTGTTGCCATCCACCATTTAGATCCATTGTCTATCTCTGGCAAAAGAATTTAAATTGAACGATTGCTGGAGCATACATCGACTTCAATGCGCACCCTCTGCGATGGGATTGTGGGGCTCCAATGGTTTAACATGTCAGACAGAGGCCTTTAGAAGAATCATGCTCTTCCTGTAGAGATCAGCCACAGGCTTTGCTTCATTGGAGATGTGATTTCACTGTATACTGCAATGCTGTATTACTGCAGTATACAGTATGGTATAAAGCAGTTCAAACCAAAAATAAAAAACAGCCTCCTCCCAGATTGTGCACCCTTATCCACTCATCTACACCTGGATCTCTTCCACTGTTCATATGTGGCCTTTGTGGGTACATGGAGAGGAAAATGATCAGAGTTAGGGACCATCCATATTGAGGTAAACCTTGTCATGATTAGATGATTTGATTGTTTTTACACTTTATGATCAAAACATTTTAGCTAAGTACATTATGCTTTTCTATGTTCATGGCAATAGCAAAGCTTTAAATTCCAGAATTGTATTTCTTTGGTCATCAAACCTCTCTAAAATGTCTAATTTAGAAAATTATTCAAAACATTTTAAGTAGTCCAAAAATGGTATCACTGAAAATGTTGACACATACAAAAAAAAACAAGCCCTCAAACAACTCAATGCACGGAAAAATAAAATGTGTCTCGGAAAATGGCAACACAAACAAACAGATTAATCTATATTGGCGTAGGCGCGCCAGAATTACCACTACAGTCAAAGTCCAAGTCCTGCCCTCCTCCACCCATTTTGTAGGATTCACAATGGCATGAGAAGCTTTGATGAATTGGCCCCTTTGTTTTCAAACCTCTAAAAAAATATTGTATATCTTAAGTAAAAATAAAACTTACAAGTTTGGTATCGCTATAATCATGCTATCCTGGATAATCATGTTACCAGTTCATTGGTAGCAATGCCATTTTTCACCATTTCATCCCACACCAATTTTTTTTTCCCTATTTCAGAACATTTTAGGTTAAAATTAATGCTGTCATGCAAAACTACAACTCATCCTGCAAAAACAATTATGAAAAATTATAAATGGTATGCCCCTTGGAAAAAGAGGAGGATAAAACAAAGAGGCAAAAACTGAAAATTGCCCGCTCCTATGGGAGTTAATAATGTCCAATGGTGCTTTATCACCGTGACAGACTAAACATTTAAGCTTTTAGTCGCCCTATTTTCGCTTTCGAAGCTTTTTCTATTTCATCCTTACAACAAAGCTTTCCTTGTCTTTTTCTTGTTATTTGGTGATGTTGAAAATGCTTTAATTTTAGAAAATTACCTGAAGTGTGATTGCTATCTTCAAAGAATAGCGCAAACATAATTTTCACATCTTAGCTACATGAAAGCAATCTGTGTACATTGCTACTAAAGAAATGTCAAGCAATATTGTTTTTTTTCCTTCAAAATGAACTGCTCGTCAGTTTGGCAACACACAGACACTTGTGATAAACCGTGGGTACAGATTCATTAAAGGGTAAATGTGTCCTACAGCTCCAAGTTTTCCAATGTATGACTGTTCTTTTATGGGTTTGTATGTTTTCTTTCGGTATCTTGCAGCAGTATACCTACATCGTGTTTTAGAAAGACGTTTCACTAAGTATTTGACGTCTTCTAAAGTTGTAATAATAGCAGAATAATTTTTCCTATAATTTCTGAGTCACCCTAATCCAAGCTCAAAGTTATAACAAAATTCACACTGGAAAATGTGTTTGATTTGCCCTATTTTCATGCTTCTATGATATGGAAATTGTGCTTCGAATCTATCATTTAAAATCATTGTCCAAGAATAAAATGTGTTCAAGTAGAGGTATTGTAATCCCCATTGATCATGGATACAAAGAGAAGTCAAATATGTTCGGCTTTGTAATTTTACAAAATATTTTTATGTGGAATGACTGATACCGCTAACCTTCTATTTCAGATTTTGTAAAAGTATGTTCACACATAAAGGAATCATGGTGAATTTTGCTGTGTATATGGTGTTGACTTCCTTGTGGAAAAGAGCTTATTTTCACTCCCCACTATTGCAATGCTGTTCTCTGTCCACCCGCACCCGCAGTAATGTCATCATCATAGATGGCAGGATGTAGAGAGATCTACGGGGACTGGAGAAGCATTGCTGTGTGTTTAATATTAAAGGGGTTGTCCAGTCTGAAATTATCATTCTATAGTTACTCTATGTGACTGCAGACTTACCAATCCTTCCGGCGCATGCACTCCGTACTGTGAAGATTTGCAGTTTTCTAAACCGGGAACGGAACTCAGTTATGTGGTAATCATGCTCCAGACACTTGGCCAAAACCCCCACTAGTGTGCACAGCCTCGCTCAATACATGTGTATGAAACAAGGCCGCACCCACTAGAGGGCATGCCTACCAGGTGGATGCACCCACTCTATACACTTGTATTGAGCGAGGCCATGCCCACTAGTCTTGTTGTTGCTAGTAACATGCATACCGCTTAACTGCAGTCTGCTCCCAGCTTAGAAAACGGCAAGTCCTCACAGTGCACAGTGCAGGGATGGGAGGATTAATACGTCTGCAGTCACATAGAGTTATCGCAGAATTATCAGTTTAGACCAACAACCCCTTTAATCATAGATGAATGTACGGATTTGGTTGGAAATCCACTGATAATCCACAATCATTGGGGCTTATTAATGTTTGACTTCCCCATTTAACTTCTAACAAATTTGTGACAAATCTACAGTACAAAACAATAAGTAGATAACTTGGCACTCTAATAAAGTTTTAAAAGTTTGTATTAGGAAATAGGAACAAATGTTTCGGTCATACAGACCTTCATCAGTGTGTGCTGTGTTAATAATGACAAGATTCAGGATAGCCGAGCACTATGGTCACACACTGATGAATCTCTGTATGATAAAACATTTGTGCCTGCTTTCTAATAAAAACGTATAAAACTTTATTTCCGTGCCAAGTTATCTACTCACTTGTATGGGATTGGATCTGAGTCTGGCACCTATAGATACTGTAAAAGACATGTCTTCTTCTTCAGCTGCATTTTCAAAACAGGACATTTTCTGCATAGAAAACATCTCCAGCATTCGAATGAGCGTAGTCAAAATCTTATCCATTTTGCTGTAACTTTAATTCAGCTGCAGAATTTACATCTAAACAGCTGGAAGGAAAATATGAAGAAACTGGCAATGTGAATATGACCTTTTAAAGGGAACCAACCAGTAGTATTTAGGGATATAAAGTGAAGCCCGTGCCTTACAGACACTGGGGTGCTGAGTGCAATCATACGTTTACTTCAATAATTACATGTATGATAGCAGAGAAAACTGTTATCAAACACTGGGAAAACAGTGCAGCACATTTGCATAAGTGCAGCACAGCATCACTATGTGGGGTTGGGTTTATTTGTACTACTCACCTGTTTACTCTAAGCCATATTCTCCTCCCTCCCTCTCTTCCTCCCCTCTCTTTCCCTCTCTGTCACTCTATACCAGGCACATTACATCTGACATTGTGCATGGAGATAGTGCAATATCAGGCATCCTATGTGCCCCAGATCATCACTCCCTCTCTACTGTGTCTTTGGCTTCTCATTCTCATTGCTTCTTCTGTCTGTGATGTGGCACCCGACAGCAGGAGAGGTCTCTTTGCATCTTACAGACTGGAGGGCATGGGGTCTTCTCTGGTGACCGATCACAGGCAGAAGAGGCAATGAGAACTAGAAGTCAGAGACAAAGGTGACCGATCAAAGGCAGAAGAAGCAGTGAGAGCTAGAAGCCACAGGAGGGTGTGAGTGATGATCTGGGGCACATAGGAGCCTGACATTGTGCTATCACCATGCACAATGTCACACATAATGTGCCTGATATTTAGTGACAGGGAGAGAGAAGGGAGAAAGAGTTTATTGAAGTAAAGGTATGATTGCACACAGTATCCCAGAACCTGTAAGGCACTGGCTTCACTTTATAGCCCTAAAACCTGCTGGTTGATTCCCTTTAAGTATGTTCCAATTTTGAAAAAAATGTAAGAAAAAGCAAATGTGAGATATCTTTTAGATGATATCTGACCATGTCATTGCTATCAAACTATTGAAATAGATCAATATGAATTAATGGTTACTACAATGTATTATTGAATTATTGCTAATTTACTATTAGATACTTGTATCTTGCATGCTAGGAACAATTATACATCATACGTACTGTAGTCCGATCACATTGACTCAGACAAGTGTTAGATAGCAAAGTGTTATCATTGCTTAGTTCAACATGCAGTGTTATGAGACAGACACAGCAGTCCTAGGTTAGCTCTTTCATGACTGGAGTAATCAATAAAAACAAAAGACTCAAGTTAATAAAAAGTAACAATAGGGCTAAACAAACTGAGAGAATAATTAAATCATCTGATTTGCATCCAGATAAAACAGACACATTTTTATGTTTATTGTTATCCATATGTGATTCATATGGCATTCATATAGCATCTATTTCGATACATCAGCAGGTAAAAAAATGTACACCAGTTTGTTATGTCAGTAATGACAATGCATCCATAAAATTGGATAATATACAGATAATTGCACACCCATCGCAAGTCATATCCGAAATATGGAAGACAATACTGCACGCTGAGATTTTTGTCACGTCAACAATTGGTCTGTGTGGAAAAAATTGGTCATCAGAAAAGCCCAACTGCATAAGATTGGTCCTAGTGATGGCCAAGTGATGTCAGGTTTTTCAATGCAAAGCACTTGGACCAAAAATATGGTTTTGCTAAGATAACCTAATAATAATTCTATATTTAACTTCATGGAGAATATTTCATGCGATGATATTGCAATATTATATGCAATATCATCATTATTATAATTCACCAATTAAGTATCTACTGCTTAAAGGGGTTGTCCACCACTTAGTCAACACCTTCTTAAATGTTGACGTTCCCTGAATAAAATGAAAAATAACATATACTCAGCGCATGAAACCGGTAGCGTTACAGTCAGTTCCAGGTTTCCCAGTGATGTTATGTCACATCAATGCTCTAGCCAATAAGTAGCCATTAATGGACTGCTTCCTTCACACTTCCTAGAATGTCTGGGGAAGATGTCCGAGCTGCAGCCCATAAGTGGCTGCTGATTGCTATTGTGCTCATGCTGCCATCACTACAAGGGCGCTTGTTTACTTAGGGGTCTGAGGCATTTAATAAGGGGTTTATCAAGCAGTGGAGAACCCATTCAATACTTTGTCAAATATAGTTCTACTAAATTGTACCTTCTGTCCTGAGCGGCCCGATTCTCCAGGTTCACCCTGTAATAAAAAGAGAAAAAATAATGAGATTATTTATATAATGTAAGAAAATTAATAAATACAATGATACAACGAATGACCTAACCTTTATGCCTGCGGCAGATGATCCTGGATCGCCCTAAAAAAATAGAAAACAAAGACAATTTTAGAAGACTTATTAAACACCAATGCTTTTTAGAAAACCTATGAGTAACGCTAATCTCCCAACAGTCCTGAACCTCTTTTCTTGCAATGGTAAATTTGGGGGTGGGGGGCAACAGCCATACACATTTGATTCTTTACTGTTATAGCTTAAGTAAAAATGTTACTTCTGACATTCATCCTGGAAATATATCAATAAAGTACAAGATGCCTTAGGCCAGGGTCACATTTGCGGTTGGACCCTGGCCTGCCGGATTCCGGTTTAAACTTAGCAATTTTTCCATCACCGCATAGCGTTTCCGCTATGCGGTGCTGGAAACCGCAGTCCCTAGTTACCCGGTGTTTACCTGCACGACCTGTCATACAGGCAGCGGCTCGGAGGGCGTTTTACAGCGCCGCACAGGAAATCGTGTCTGCAACGGTTTCCTGTGCGGCGCTGTAAAACGCCCTCCAAGCCGCTGCCTGTGTGACAGGTCGTGCAGGTAAACACCGGGTAACTAGGGACTGCGGTTTCCAGCACCGCATAGCGGAAACGCTATGCGGTGATGGAAAAATTGCTAAGTTTAAACCGGAATCCGGCAGGCCAGGGTCCAACCGCAAATGTGACCCTGGCCTTATTGAAGGAGTGTTTCTTTATAAATTCAGAGATGTCCAATCAATGTAGATTCCAGAAAACAGTAATAAAGAGCTGGAATCAATTGCCGCGCTGACCACAAGGATAAAAACAGAGTAAATCATCCACTCCGTTTATTCTGCCTACACGTGTTTCGTGGCACAAAGCCACTTCCTCAGGGCAACTGCCCTGAGGAAGTGGCTTTGTGCCACGAAACACGTGTAGGCAGAATAAACGGAGTGGATGATTTACTCTGTTTTTATCCTTGTGGTCAGCGCGTCAATTGATTCCAGCTCTTTATTACTGTTTTCTGGATTCTTCAATTCTCAGCTGGGAGCCTGCAGCAACCTTCTGTGTGCTTTTATTGTAGTTGTGACACTCACAACTACATCAGGTGAGTTTAACCAATTGGGGTCTGAGGGACCTGTATAATAGCGGTATTACTCTATGTGCGCTTCCTTTCTCTTTTAATTTATATACAATCAATGTAGATAGAATACGTGGGGACAAAACATATTTACATGGGAAATGCTAAGGTCTAGTTGGGAGTGGAAAATGTTTTTAATGGAGAATATAAGTATTTATTAAAATATAAAATCCTAAATATAATGGTTATCTAAGTCTCAATTACACTAATATTCATAGCTGTGAATACCACCATGACAGCATAACGAAGGAACTTTAAATGGTTTAGCCAGTTATTATTATGCTCAAAAGCTACTTGTATAGAAGACATGAATGACTTAATGTCTACAAGTATGATTGACCAAGTTCTGACATATAGTAGCTTAAAAATACATAAAAAATATTTTCCAGTGTAGAAATAATATTAGACGTAAACGGTTCCAGGCGTCAACAAATATATGTGCTTCATTGATAACATAAGGTTAATATTTACCAGTAGGTGTAAACTCAATAGCCCATCAAAGTCCAATGGTCCATTACTGAACCATAACAAGTTAATGGTGTTCTCATAAAGAAGGGGTCAGGGATGGAAGTGTGTGTATAATGCAATACTTGCTCAGGCTCCTTAATCCAATGCAATCACTGCTCAGGAAGCCTGAAAAGTAGCCTAACATGTGAAGACTTCATTTGTATGCTCAGTGGGAAATATCCCGGCAATCAGATGTAATTTCCTGCTGAAAAATAATTGGTCTTAATGATATTCTTAAAAAAATAAATGCGAACAACACAAGCTGTGAAATTATTGCATGTGAAGGTAACATAGGCCGGGGGCCGAACTTTATTGTTTTATCCGTTCATGAATTTTGCAAGTTACAAACTTGAAATCAGTGGAGTTTGTTTCCATGTCAAAGTTCCCTGTGTGACTTAATTGAACATTTCATTAATATTGAGTAGAGGTTTTGCATTGTTATTCCACAGCAGGGCTAATTATATAGACAAAGCAATGCAATAAACATTTCCGATGACAATTTTGTCAAGCCCTGAATATTAGCGATAATGTATGAATGTAATCAGTGCAGTGCAATCAAACAGAAATGTAGAATCCAAGACACATTTAGGCTGGGGTCACACTTGACATGAGTTTTTTTAGTGACTTAAAAAAAACTAATGCGTTTCTGCATGCGTTTTTTCATTTCTGCATGCGTTTTTTAAGGTGTGTGATGGCACCCTGTGTTTTTGGCTGCGTTTTTAAATCTGCACCAAAAAATAGTGCATGCACTATTTTTTGGTGCGTTTTGAAAAACGCATGCGTTTTTAGAAAACGCATGCGTTTTTTAACATGGGCCCCTATGGAAAACGCATGCAAAAACGCATGCTACATTAGTACCTTTTAGTGCCATTCAAAAACACATGCGTTTTACATAGGAGCCCATGTTAACATGGGTTCCTATGGAAAACGCATGCGTTTTTGAATGGCACTAATTGTACATGCGTTTTTGCATGCGTTTTCCATAGGGGCTCATGTTAAAAAACGCATTTGTTTTTGGAAATGCACCAAAAACGCATGGTACTGTCACACATGCGTTTTTGCTATTAGGGCATGCATTTTTTAACATGGGGGCCTATGGGTGCGTTTTTACATGCATTTTTGAAAACGCAGGTCTCCAAAAACGCTTGTAAAAAACGCAAGTGTGACCCTAGCCTAACTTGAAGACAAAAATAAGAGAAACATCTACAAACATTGCTTTGAACATATTAGAAGCGCTACCCCTTGGATGAAGCTATAAATGCAGTATTGCTTACTAATTTCATGAATAGTTTTTTATTGTCATCTTTTATTAAAGTTTGTATTGTAACTATCATCCACAATTCCTGAAACACAGCATCAGACTTTTACAGAAATAAATTGTAACATTGGCTAAAAATTCCTTTCCACATTTGTTAGAAAATATTGCTGGAAATAATAATTTACACAGCAATATATATGTCTCTAAACATAGATTACTTATGGTAGTTTAAATCGAACCTTTCAGCTGATTCATACTGCCCGAAACACAAACATCATGAATCAGACACTTGCTGCTTTATTACAGCCCTGTTTCTTTCATTCTGCATCACTGCAGTGTTTCAGAGAAAGCATATTTTCTGTATATTATGTGTGTATAGGGACAGACCTGTCAATCATTGGGAGAAAAGCAAGGAGAAACCACCCGGGTCCAGCTTCATCATAGTCATTCAAGACACATCATCCTCAGTTGACCCGTCAAGGTATATTTTCTTAAAAACACAGCAACAATTCAGAGCAAAATATACCTGCTGCCCATACAGGCCTCATGAATCAGCTGTCCACAAATGCAGAGGAGAGTAAGGGTATGTGCAAATGATCTGGAAACACTGTGTGCCGAACCCGTGCCTCCGGACCTGAGAAAAGCCGTGGGTGACCATAGGTAGAACACAGCCACCCTGTGCCCACAATCTGCATTCAAGGCAAGGGTTTTCCCTGTATTCACCTACTGGAGATCGCTTCCGACTCCGCAGCTTTAAATTAGCATGCTGCAGAGAAGCGTAAGAGCACTAACCCACACCGCAGCTGAAATAACGCTGCAGAGCGGAGAAGCCTAGTGAGCATAGGATTTCTAGAAATCCCATCCACTTTGCTTGTACTGTACAATACAGCGTTGTGGACGCAGTGGTAATACGCTGCGTCCAAAACGCTGCTATTCCGGATCGTGTGCTCACACCCTGAAATGTTACATAATTGGAAGCTATGTCACTTATAAATTAATTTTTGATGCCCAACTATATTGATATCTTTTTTTACAGCCTCATACACATGGAGATTTTATGATCAGGTACAACCACGGAGTTGTACAGAGGTATAGTAAAGCACCCATAGCTTTTATAGGGAACTAGTAAAAAAAAAACAACCAGAAATCATCGTGCAAAATGTGTGAGACAACTGAATAATAGCTTATGTTTATTTAGAAAATAAAAAAGTGCAAATAAAAATTTAAATAGGTTGTCCATCCTATATTTTAACATGATTTTGTGGCACTTACCAATATATTAACAATAAGATTTGTTGAGGAAACGAAAAAATAGGCTAACAAAAATAATCCCCTTCAAAAATATATCTTTTATTGGATTTGCATTAAAAATGCCCCCCAAAAGCTAGAACCCAAAATGGAAAATTAAAATTGGTGCATACGGGCATCAAAACATATTCTCCTCGTTTTCCTGTTTTTACCATTGTACTTGTCCATTGTATCGCCCTTCTCTACCAAGTTTAATTTTTCATTTTAGGTTCTATTTTTTTTAGGCATCTTTAACGCCATATCCAATAAATGATATGTTTTTATAGGGGATTAATTTTTGGTAGCTCCATTACCAATATATACATACTACAGAATGAAGCAATAATACAAAGGAGAAAATGCTGCTTTCTGCTGTCCTCTCCAGCTGTGTTGATGAATACCGATATTGGAATCCCGGTGAAAATTGTATCAGATTCTTCTTTCTTTTGATATTAGAACTTGGACTGATTGTAAAGTTATTGTCCACCGACACAGACAATTATCAGGCCTCTTGTGAAAGCATTGAAAAGAAATACAATTATTTTCATGTGAGGTGTAGGGTTGACTTATTGCAAAATTTTGAGATATTACAGGTTCTCTTCCTTTGTGAAGAGAAGCTGATAGTGAAGTCTTCCTCAAAGATTGCACAGCTCTTTTGATGTCAAAATGACTGTGATGAAGGAGCATGGCACCACACCTGTTTTCACGGGCATATAAAGGTTCACAGACATTCCTGTGGTGTCTGGCTGTAGACGTTTGTAGCGTTTGGCTACTCAAACTGCTCCATGACATTGTAGTCTTTCTACTGTGTAGTAAATGGTATCCTTTGCATCTTTTCTGCTTGAGGTTAATCCCTTTCCTTTTAGGACCCTGAGGATATCCTCACCTTAATCATCATCATTTACCCTTTTGCACTTAAATACATTACATTTTCCCTTGGTGTTTGCTGGTGATAGTTATATATTCCTATTCAGACCTTGGATGCAAGCTGTTGGCTTTTATTTATCTGAAGAATCTTTATTGTTTGTTGCTGTGTCTCTCCCTGAGTATTCCTGGAGATAAGTTGTTCCTGTACATTCCCTTTGTGCCCCACTGAGTATTCTTTGGAACTTAGATGGGTTGACTAAGTGTTCATCTCATCCGTTCCCTACCTAGGGCCAAAGTTAGGGTCAGCCAGGTGAGGTATTTTGCTTGATACATAGGTGTGGAACCTATCTAGAGTGGTCAGGGGAGCCAGGGGCCAGTGGAATGTTTGTTAGGGGTCACCACCTTCCCCTTCCATAGACTCAGGGATTCCTTTCCCTTTCCTGTTGCCATATGCAGGGTACTTCCCTAAGGCTAGCGTAACATCTTTCTATCAGACTCCTCTACTTGAAGAACTCTGCACATTGGAATGCTGTTTTTCACATGGCGGAGGCTGATGGACAGGTCTGGTCACATGCTCCTCCATCACCATCCATTAGTAGTAGTGCTGTGCAAGATGAAAGAAATACTGCACTAACAATTGCAAAAGGAGATCTGGTAACACTTATACATTTTTAAAAATGTCAAACCTCTTATTGATGGGAAGACGATACAGATTCATCCTTTCGACTTTCTTGAAAATAACTTCTCCCTTACCAATTGTGAGTTCTATCAATATGTGCAAATTAGAGATCTACTCAGCACTCTATTTGGTCAGGCGGGAGCCTCCATCCCTACGGAATTCGAGAAGATCTGTAGGAGGGGTACGGACACCAAAGGTTTGATCTCTGAAATTTACAGATTGATTTCCAATCTGCGGGATGATTCTGATGGGGTCTTTCCTTATATGCGGAAGTGGGAGTCTTCCCTGGGCAGATGGATTTCCCCTCGGGATTGGTCTGCTATCTGGAGTGGTGGTACCACATGTCAGACTTCTTCCATGGCTTGGATCCCTCCATCCCTGCTTCTTGTTGGAGGTGTGAAGGGAGCACGGGGACGGTGCCACACATATTCTGGTCCTGCCCAAAAATAGCACCTTTCTTGGTCAAGTTAAAGTCTTGATAAATAAGGTCTTCTATGTAAAGGTAGACCTTGATCCACTGGTTTACCTCTTGGGCCTGGGGGTGCGAGGCATGGGTAAATTGGCCTCCAAATTGCTGCTTCACATTCTCACAGCATCCCGGTGCCTGATCACACGTTACTGGAAACAGACGAGGGTCCCGTCCTATTTAAATGATAAACGTTGGCCTCTAAACCCAAAGGCGGTTTGCTTTAATAGTCCCTTTTTCTTTGATTTGTACTGAGCTTATAAACAAAGACCCTGTATTGTAGTGGAGTGCAAGGAAAATTTGCAATGTACCAGTCATTCAGTCCATGACAATATAGAATGGAACATTGAGCAGCAGGAATAACATGATCATCTTGCCTTGGGAAAACTCATATTTGAATACTGCTTGTCTAAATAGGGATAATGCTTTAAATACCTTGTTATTGCTTTCAGCAAACCATGTCTTTTCACTATGATCAAGGTTAAGCCTATTTTGTAGTTTATATAGTTTTGGCAAATCTAATCTTCATCTTGTTTAATTGTTTTCACAGTTTATGTCAACATCAAGATGTTAGGTTGTTTTGTTAAACAAGGATAAGTAATGCAATGTCTTAAAAAACATTTGGGGATAATTACACTATTTCTGTTTCTTCATCAAACAGTCCAAGAAACTTTTAAAATTGTTTTCAATATCATCAAAAAGTGTCCAGAACCACTGCCAATTCTATATTATAGATCCAGGATAAGCACATCCAGCAGCTTTGAAGTTGCACCTCAGATTCTACATTTCAAAACAGACTTTAAAGCCGAATATATATACACCCAGGATTTAGGATTTTAGGCTGCCTTCACATTATGCGTTTGAAGTACAGCGCACCAAAAGCAGCCAAACGCTTGCGCACATGCGTTCCTATGTTTAACATGGGAACGCATGTGCCTGCGTATGGCTGCGTTTGGCCGCATTTTGTTCGGGTGCGCATAATTTATGCGCCCTCCGACCGCACTCCAAACGCAGCATGCAGCATTTTTTTGTGCGTTCGCGACGCTTGTTCTATCCGCAAGCGCATAAAAAATGCATCGATCTCAATGGATCCACAGTGTCCTCTGCATGACACCGCAGGAGAACGCTGTGGATCTCATTGAAATCTCTCCCGGTGGCCGCCGGTGATCACCGTGGCCACTGGGAGATCATGCGAGCCGCGGCTAATCTCCCGCCAGTGTCAGCAGGGAGAAACAGCTGATCTGACAGCTGTTTAAATCTCCTGCGCTGACACGAATAGGGTGATGTCGGCGCGGGAGATTTGAAGCAGCGATCAGCCGGATCACCGCGGCCACCGGGAGATCATGCAGAGCCGCCGCTGATCTCCCGCCGGTGTCAGCGGGGAGAAACAGCTGATCTGACAGCTGTATAAATCTCCTGCGCTGACACCGAATAGGGTGATGTCGGCGCAGGAGATTTGAAGCAGCGAGAGATCACCGGCGGGAGATCAGCTGTGTCGGAGAGAAGGAGATCTCTGCCACTGATCTCCTCCTACCGGCCGCCCCCAGAGACAGCTGATTGGCTGCTGGGGCACCATAGTAATGTGAACGCATGCGGAGATTCTCCGCTGCGTTCAATTATTATGGGCTGCATTTTCTTTGCATGACACAACAAAACAAATGTGAAGGCAGCCTTAGACTACTTTACCAAATTTACAGATGTGCATTTTCTTTTCGTTTGTAAAGCCAACATATCCCAAAATGTATGGAGTGAGATGCTTGAATATGACAAGCCAATGTATATGTCAATGCCAATGCCATTCCAAGTCAACTTATTTTTAAACAACATATACACTACCGTTCAAAAGTTTGGGGTCTTTTAGAAATGTCCTTATTTTTGAAAGAAAAGCACATTTTTTTTTTTTTCAATGAAGCTAACATTAAATGAATCAGAAATACACTCTAACATTGTTAATGTGGTAAGTGACTATTCTAGTTGCAAACGTATGGTTTTTAATGCAATATCTACATAGGGGTATAGAAGGTCCATTTCCAACAACCACCACTCCAGTGTTTTAATGGTACATTGTGTTTGCTAACTGTGTAAGAAGGCTAATGGATGTTTAGAAAACCCTAGAAAACCCTTGCACAAGATTGTTAGCACAGCTGAATACGGTTTGGCTTATTAGAGAAGCTATAAAATTGACCTTCCCTTGAGCTAGTTAAGAATCTGGAGCATTATATTTGTTTGTTCTATGAAACTCTCAAAATGGCCAGAAAAAGAGAACTTTCATGTGAAACTCAACAGTCTATCATTGTTCTTATAAATGAAGGCTATTCCATGCGAGAGGTTGCCAAGAAACTGAAGATTTCCTACAATGGTGTGTACTACTCCCTTTAGGGAAGAGACAAACAGGCTCTAACCAGAGTAGAAAGAGATGTTGGAGGCCCTCTGCACAACTGAGCAATAAGACAAGTACATTAGAGTCTCTAGTTTAAGAAATCGATGCCTCACAAGCTCCTCAACTGGCAGCTTTTTTAAATAGTACCCGTAAAACGCCAGTGTCAACGTCTACAGTGAAGAGGCGACTCCGGGATGCTGGCCTCAGGGCAGTGTGGCAAAGAAAAACCAATATCTGAGACTGGCTAATAAAAGGAAAAGATTAATATGGGCAAAAGAACACAGACATTGGACAGAGGAAGATTGGAAAAAAGATTTATGGACAGACGAATCAAAGTTTGAGGTGTTTGGATTACACAGAAGAACATTTGTGAGATGCAGAACAACTGTAAAGATGCTGGAAGAGTGTCTGACGCCATCTGTCAAGCATGGTGGAGGTAATGTGATGATCTGAAGTTGCTTTGGTGCTGGTAAAGTGGGAGATTTGTACAAGGTGAAAGGTATTTTGAATAAGGAAGGCTATCACTCCATTTTGCAACACCATGCATGCTGTAATTCCTGCAAAGGGAGCATTGTTTGACGAAAGCAAAGTTTGAAGGAGAAAGGTATTATTTCAAATAAAAATCATTATTTCTAACCTTGTCAATGTCTGGACTGTATTTTCTATTCATTTTGCAACTCATTTGATAAATAAAAGTATGAGTTTTCATAGAAAACACAAAATTGTCTAGGTGACCCCAAACTTTTGAACAGTAGTGTACATTCAACATCAACTTTCTTTTACTTCATAGCAGTGATGGATGTCTCTGAAGAATGGTATCTGTCAGCTATCCATCACCCTTAGACTTCAATGCTAAAAAAATGTAATAAAACAAAGACATATTTATATATTAGAGCAGGGGTCTCAAATTCGGCTGGGTTGGTGGGCTGCACACAGAAAAAATTTGATATCGGGGGCTGCATTGCTTGTAGGACTAAGTGACATTTTTTAGTAATACCGGAATTTTTTGCTCAATGTGGTAGTGTCCAAATCCTGATCTTCTTCTTTTAGTAATGACCCCATTGTGTTCCATTCTTGTAGTTATGTCCCCATCCTGGTCCCTTTCTTGTGGTAATGTCCCCATACTGGTCCACAGCCCAACCTATAGTAATATCCCATATTCTGGTCCCAATATTGTAGTAATGTCCCCATCCTGGTCCCCATCTTGTAGTAATGTCTCCATACTGGTACTCATCATGTAGTAATGTCCCCATCCTGATCCCCTTCTTGTAGTAATGTTCTCTCACTGGGCTTCATCTTGTAGTAATGTACCCATCCTGGTCCTCATGTAGTAATGCCCCATCCTGGTTCCCTTGTTGTAATAATGCAATCATTCTGGTCCTCATACTGTAGTAATGCCCCATCCTGATCCTCTTTTGTAGAAATGTCCCCTTTCCTGTTTCCTCTTCTTGTAGTAATGTTCCTAATCCTGGTACCCTTCTTGTAGTAATGTCCCCATCCTGATCCCCATCTAGAAGTAATGCCCCCATCCTGGTCATCATATTGTAGTAAAGTCCCCTATATTGATCCCTTTTTGTAGTAACGTCCCCCATCCTGGTCCTCTTTTGTAGTGATGTCCCCATCTTGGACCCCTTTTGTTGATGTCCCCATCCTGATCCCCTTTTGTAGTAATGGCCCCATCCTGGACCTCTTTTATAGTAAGGTCCACATCCTGGCACCCCATAGTGTAGTAATGTGCCCCATGCTGGTCCGCTTTTGTACTGATGTCCGATAGATTTTGGCGGGTGGTTTAAACTCTTAGCTGATGATGTCACATGATACATCAGCTGAGCGGTTCGCCTCAAGTTCTGCTTGACGCAGCTCTGGCGTGAACTCCGATGAACTTACCCAAGGCCAGGTGCACAGCCCGTGCCTGCTACATCTCTACCAGCAGACGTGTGTATCAGCTGGTAGAGATATAGCAGAGCTGAAGTAGATCTCCTCTGGACTACATCAGTTTTTTCTTCAATAAAGATGGAGTCACTAATTGTGTTGTGTTTTGTTTGTAATAAAAATCTTTTTCTCTGTGTTGTGTTTTTTTATATGATTACTAGAAATTCATGGCGGTCATGTCTAATGGTGTGACCCCATGAATTTCGGGCTTAGGGCCAGCTGATAATACAAAGCTGGCCCTAACCCCATTATTGCCCAGTGAGCCACCGCACCAGGGCCCTGGATGAGCCGGATACAGCGTCAGTAGATGGCGCTTCTATGGGGCCTATGGGAGAAAGCGCGCCCAAAAAAGCACCAACAATTGACATGTTGAATCTTTTTACATGCACGCTTTCTCCCATAAAAGCGCTGTGTATATTTACAGAGCGTCTGCACAACAAAAGTGAATTTATATTCACTTTGCCGGCAGACGCAGGTGTGCTTTGGCGGAGAAGCGCAGCGTAAAAAAATGCAAAAAAAGCGCACAGTCTGAACATAGCCTCACACACACATTCTCTCTCATACACACATTCTCACACACACTCACATTCTTACACACACTACATTCTTACACACACACACTCTCACATACACACATTCTCACATACACACACTCTCACACAAACACACTCTCACATACACACACTCTCACATACACACATTCTCACTACACACACACTCTCACATATACACATTCTCATATACACACTCACACACACAAACACACTCACACACACACATACACCCAAAAAAACACACTCACATACACACGTTCTCTCACACTTACATTACACACACTCACTCTCTCTCACACACACTTACATTCTCACATACACACTCTCACACTCACTCTCACACACATACACACTCACACTCACACAAACACACACATTCTAACATACACACACACTCACACAAACATACTCACATACACACACACAAACACACTCTCAAATACTCACATTCTCTCACACACTCACACTTACACACATTCACACACTCACTCTCACATTCACACACTCACTCTGTCTCACACACAGTTACAATCTCACACACACACTCTCACACTTACTCTCACACACATACACACACACACAAACACACTCACATACAATCTGTCACACACATTCACACACTTGATGAAAGGCTTTTTTCTAGCTTTACATGACTTGAGACACTCACAAGACATCAAACAATGAAGAACTGCTTAAAATATTGTGCCAGGAGTGGCACTGCGAAAGACTGGTGGAAAGCATGTGATTAAAGTCATGGTTATTCAACCAAATATTGATTCTGAACTCTTCCTGAGTTAAAACATGAGTATTGTCGTTTCTAAATGAATAAGAATTTGTTTTCTTTGCATTATTACATACCTATAAAGAGAAAAATCTGAGAAACTGAATTTTTTTTGTGAACAGTTGAACAGTAAAGAAAGTTGAAGTCTAACCTTGTGCTTAAAAACAACAGCCATGGGTTCTGCCTAGCAATTGCCTAGCATTCTGAAATTGAAAATGGTGGAGGCCCACAAAGCAGAAGAAGGCTGTAAAAAGATACCAAAGCGTTTTTAAATAGCTATTTCATCAGTAAGAAATATAATTAAGAAATCGTAGTAAGGGTACCTTTACACGCCGCTACAACAGGGTGGAAACAACCGGGTTGATGAGACAAATGTATCTTGCACCGCCAAATCAACCCGAGGTAGCGGCGTGTAAAGTAGGTTGTTTCCACCCGTCACTTGCGGCACCTGTTTCAGAGCAGTGCTCTAAAACAGGTTGATTTCAACCCGATGGTAACGGCGTCTAAATAAGGTAGGGTAAGGTTTTTTCGTCACATAGTTAACTCCCTGGGGCGTGACACAGCCTCCGGGAAACCGCCCCCCTTCAGCGATCATTGGAGGAAGCTCCTGCGTTACGATTGGTAGTCGCTGCATAGGGCGGCATATTTAAGGAGCTGACCAGTCACACTACACAATTGCAAAAGCGTCATGTATTAGTCAGCCTCCTGCGCTGGCTGGCCAATCATGATGCTATTGCTTTGTCCTATCAGCGTACGAATGTCTCGTAATCCACAATTCTGGCACGCCTATGTGTTGTCCCTGCTGCACCAGGTCGCCCATATTACCTTGTTGTAGTGGCGTGTAAATGGGGTAAGGTGCTCTGCACAAGGTAACTTTAGGCCCGGCGGGATCCAGAGCTAGATTCAACCTTCTGTAAAGCACCTTGTAGCGGCGTGTAAAGACGGTATTGGGTACCGTTTGTAACCGTTGGTGCGTGCTCGTGCACGTGAAGCACCCGGTTGTTTCCACCTTGTTGTAGCGGTGTGTAAAGGTACCCGAACAGTGGAGGTTCAGAGACGGTGTCAATAAAAATTTGTGAATTATGGTTTTGGGGGTAGAAATCATGACACCACCTACGGTACTCTGCCAGGGATGGCTGATGCTGCAGTTCAGACTTCCGGGGAAGATGATAATGCAGCCAGATGTTGTCACTCCACGTAGGTGGAGCGGTAACCCGGGGACGGTGTATAAGTCAATGTGTAAATGGTTGTGAAGTTGCAGTGCATGGCAAGGGACGACGGAATAATTTGAGAACACAGATGGTGCAGTTCCACACGTTTACTGACTGTTTTTAAGTAGTAGCATCCAGGCGGGTGCTGTGTCCTACGAGCAAGGGGCCCAGCCACTCCCAGGTAGATTGGAAACATTTAGCCGGCACCCTGTTCTGTGTACCTTCCCCAGGTCATCTCCCTCTCATGCTGGCTCTCTCCCTCCTGCCCTGCACTTCACGCTCAGTGTCCCGTGTCAGTGGCCACGTACCCTCCCGGGCGATGTACTGCTCATCCCCTCTTGGCCCTATCCAGCCACCTTTGCAGTGAATGGCGTGGCTTCGACTGCTGCTCCTGGAGATGCAGCAGCCTCTGGTTGGCTAGCTGAGGCCTCAAGTCTCCTCTACTATGCTAGGCCCAGTGACCCTCTGCAGCCCTGGTCCTTCCACTTTCCTGCGACTGACAATGGATGTGAGCCCCACAGGTGGATTTCTCATTTACCATGCCACTGGGATCCCTTCCTCCTCTGGAACTCCTGCCTGGCTCCATCCATCTTTGCTCATTCCTTCTCTTTTATCTACTCTCTAGTGTGCTACCCTTAACTACTTCCTCCACCCACACCTCTACCTAGTTCCCCCTCCAGCCTGGGATGGGGCCCTCCCTAAAAAAGGGTCTGCCCGAACTGGGTGGTGTGGTGTTGGATGTGGGTGTGTGGGTACCGGGTAGTGTCCCCTCCTTACCTGGGGTTGGGGGTACCACACCTCTGGTTAAGGTGCAGTACCTCTGTGGGGACTGGACCCTCAGGGGCACCACATATGCAAAAGAACATCTAAACAAGCTTGATGCATTTTGGAAACAAATCCTGTGGACCACTGAGGTTGATATAGAACTCTTTGGCCACAATAATCAAAGTTATGTGTGCAGAAAAAAAGGCACAGAATTTCAGGAAAAGAATATCTTGTCAACCCTTAAACATGAAGGGGGATCAATCATGCTTTGGGGTTGTGTTGTAGCCAATGGCACAAGGAACAGTTCATGGGTAGAGTGAAAAATATAAATTTCAACAAATTCTTGATGCAAACATAACACCATCTGTAATAAACCTGAAATTGAAAAGTGCATGGCTTCTACAAATGGATAATGATCCTAAACACACGTCAGAATCCACAACAGACTATATCAAAAGGCGCAAGATAAAAAAAATCTTGTTTCTTTCACAGCTTTCCAAGAGCTGTACATTTTCAATTTTTGGGGGAATCCGGGGTTCTGTGATGGCTTGTTTTTTGCACACTGAGCTGATGTTGGGATTTATATTATTTTAGGGTATATATGATGTTTTAAATGCCTTTTATTACTTTTTTATTATTATTGTGGCAGCTGAAAAAACTGATATCTGGCAGTTTGATATTTTTTTTCATTATGCGTTTTACTGTGAGGATTAATTTTATACTTTGATATATAGGACATTTCTGAACATAGCGATACCAAATGTGTATTTGGTATTTATTTCTTTTTATCAGTAGGGCAAAAGGTGAGTGAATTCAACTTTTTAATCATTTTTTTTACTCTTTGATGTTTTACTAGCCTGTTTAGGAGACGTGAAGCATCCGAATGCTTGTTCTGAACAGAGCATGGTAAACACCAAATCACAAAAATTGGCTGGACAAAATGTTGGCACCTTCACCAAACTTCGGGTAAGCAACTTTGATTCAATGTTACAAGTCCCTCAACTGAGATATTCATGTTCCTTTGAACATGGTGCACTACATAATCAAGACGTTTGCAACCCATTGCACTGTAACTAATCTCCCTGGACTTGGTTGGCAGACAAAAATTGATAAAGGGTTGCAATGCAGAATAGTCCTGATGGTGGATAAGCAGCCCCAATCAAGCTCCAAAGAAATTCAAGATGCCCTGCAGCCTTATGGCCCCTTTACACGCAGCTACAGGTAACAGGTTTTCCACAGGTAACTTACTGGCTGCAGTGAAATCATGGAGACATAGTTCCATTTGTACACAGCAACAAGATAGAACCATGTCTCCATGATTTCACTGCAGCCAGTAAGTTACCTGTGGAAAACCTGTTACCTGTAGCTGCGTGTAAAGGGGCCATCACGGTGCATCATTGCCAGTGTAAGAGTGGACTATTTGTCAATATTTGAAAGAAATGAAACGCTATGGCAGGAGACACAGGAGCACCCCAATGCTTACATAGAGACATAAAAAAGCTAAACTGCAGTTTGCCAAAATGTATGTTAGTAAGCCAAAATCATTCTGAGTAAGCATCTTATGGACAGATGAGACCAAGATAGAGCTTTTGGCAAAGCACATCATTCAAGCACATGTTTGCCGAAATGAGGCCTAAAAGAACACAGTACCTACTGTGCCTTCACTGGGTGCAACAAATATGCAAATAAAGTCTGTGGAGCCTTGTTTAGGAGTCTCAAACATGGAACTAGCCAGATATCCCTCCAAGGCAGGACCTAGCCCTGGGGTGGCTCCTTGCGGAAACCACCATAACTACCATATTAAGTGGCCACTTCAGTCAATATCCAACTCTTTACGAGTTTAAAGATATGACAAGGGAATCCCAAAGCCTGGTATCCAGGTATATATATATATATATATAATAAGTTGTTTATTTTTATAATGGTGTTTCTCCATGTGTCAGTCAACTTAGATCAGTGACTTTTATGGTAAAGCTAATAATGTCAAATATATGAATATATATGTGATTAGAGGTAAAACATGTAATATTGGTCATATAATTAATAAGGTGTATATGCTTTTGATATGATCAAGCTTTATTTAAAGGGAGGAGGAGCTTTACCTTTTCTCCTAGTTCACCTTTGGTACCAGTTTCCCCCATGTCGCCCTGCAGGAATAAAACATCATATAAATTGAATCCAACTTACTGTGAACTTGGCGTAATGATCACTATACATATGTGATTCTGGAACTCTACATGTTGTTTTTGATTCATCATTTTGTGTAAACTTCATACACAGTGTTCTGAATTATGATTTATTGGTCAGATTGACCTTCCTGAAATAGTTTTCGATCCAATGTTGAACTCAAAAAGAGACATAGGGCTTGTCCACACACCTGCGCTTCATTATTTAGTGCTTCTTGCGCTAAATACTTAGGTTTTGGCAGAGAAGCGCAGGTGCGTGTATGCGGGCGCTTTCAGCAGACGCTGTCCCTGGTTACCCGATGTTCTATCGTGGTAACCAGTTCATTCAGCAGCCTGCATAGTGACCGCTTATTGCGAGCGCACAGGGAAACGCTCTGGATAATGCGCACACTATGCAGGCTGCTGTATGAACTGGTTACCTCGATAAACATCAGGTAGCCAGGGACAGCGTCTGCTGAAAGCAGCCACATACACGCACCTGCGCTGCTCTGCCAAAACCTAAGTATTTAGCGCAAGAAGCGCTAAATACTGAAGTTCAGGTGTGTGGACAAGCCATACAATATTTCTTTCATCTTAATGATATCTAAACCTTACAGACTGGAATATACAACACAATATATAGTGTCACATTATGTAGTGATTATATGATCTGGTAAAATATAACTACCTTATCAAGATGCTATTTTCTTTGGTGCATTCAAAATTGACCAAGATTGTTGTTTATTGCTACTCGGGAATTAAAGAAGGGATGAAAAACAATAGGTCTATTGTTCATAGTTTTGCAGATGGTAGGAACCATGGAGTCCATCTAAGATAAGGTCATAGAGGCGAAGCAAAGCCTGTGTCTGTATGATCTCATGGCATTGGTATGACAATTATTTACATTTTTACGTTGGTCTTTTTTCTCATCTATCTATCTATCTATCTAAAAAATCTTTAATAGTATAACATGAAAATGTGCAGTAATATCAATAGAAAAAGCAACAAGTAGCACAATGATAATAAACATCTGATTTGTGAATGACTGACCTCTGGAACTATACACCATACATGCATGATCTGCGACCCCAATTTTGCAGTGAGCTTAAGTGATATCTTCCCCTACTTGCCACCATTATTAGTCAGCTTGTGCTGAAAAATGGGGGTTGTGGGATACCTATCCTACCGTTAAGAGTTTGACAACATCAGGATTATTAAGATATTTCCGAATAACTCATCTGTGAGCATATCAATTTAACTTTGTAGCATAATAATAACAGCCACAGTAACTACTCACCTTCTCCCCATTTTCTCCTTGATCACCCTATAAAACAAATATGTGCTACCATCATTACATAAAACTTTAGCAAGGTTTAATGGTAAATTAATAAATTGCTATATATATATATATATATATATATATAATATATATACCATATATTTATTTATACACTATTAGAGAACTTTCTCATGTCATCCTTCCTCTTAAATATTTCCAAGAATGGCAGTAACTTCAAGTAGCACTAAGTGTTACTGCACAAAACTTCCCTGGGGCTTCTACATCAATTGGAAACCTTCCTGACAGCAGTGATGTACAGTTTATCACCAGGTACTAACAAACTGTGAACTGTAAATTGGTTGTGAAGAGTTTTATTTCGACTGCAAAATCTGTAGTTGCGGTAACTATTATTTCATGTAATTTGTTGCCTAAAGTTTGTTTGTAGAGGTTGTCTTTTTTGAACAGTTTTAGTTAAGTTCTCCATATAAATTAGACAAACATTATCCGAAACTATGGATCTAATGTTTATTGAGACATGCAAATTTCTCCCTGCAGATGATGTTGTGGAGATGAAAAAAACTGTCAGGTCTGTTTTTAGACCGCCTATCCTATTGCTCTCTACGAGGTAAGCCAACGCCAGGGATGTCTGGCAATGACTCTTTCATAGAGGGCACAGTAGCATTCACCCAGCCCAGTGATCCTGTATATGGCCTTGTTCACACATACCTGCGTTTTTGGCATTCTCTGCGTTTTTTAGCTGTTTATAAAAAATGCAGATGCCTTAACGCATGGCACACTTAAGTGTAGCTGCGTTTTTTAGCAACACATGCGTTTTTTTTCACCATTCCAAGAAACACTGCATGCAGCGTTTTTTGAATGCTGTAAAAAAACACAGGGGTTGCTTAAAAACGCATGCATTTTTTTTTAACATGGGGCCCTATGGGAAACGCATGCGTTAACGCATGGCACATTAGGTACCTGCGTTAACGCATGTGTTAACGCATATGCGTTTTTAATGAAAAAATGACTAAGTGGCCTTTCACACTTGCAGTTTTTTCCTGATTTGGAAGATCAGGAAAAAAACCGTTCTTACTGTATTTTGCCCATTCACTTTAATATGGTCAGGTAGAATCTTGTTGCTTCATGTTTTCTCCTGAAATCATTAAAGAGAATGGGCAAAAAAAATGAATCCTGTAAGAATCAGAATCAGAATCAGAAAGGATGATGCTGGGCATTCAAAGTGCTAGATTACATTAGAATAATTGCTACCCTACAGAAAGGATTCCCAATCCCCGGGCCGCAGACTGGGACAGGGTCGTGGTGGTCTCCGTGCCCGGCTGTGGTGCGGCGGCTTGGAATGGTAGATGCTGCTGCCCACCTCTCTGAATGAGATGTCACCGTCCACCTGCAGCATTACAGCGCCTCTGCTCATTTCTCAGCTGTGGGTGTAGATGTACCAGTGAAGCAGTCGGCCAATCACGGCGCATCAGCCGGGCCCTGATTGGCTAGTGGTTGCTGAGCTGTGATTGGCCCGGCAGCTTCACTCGTACATCTACGCCCACAGATGAGCAAGAGAGCAGAGGCGCCGCAATGTTGCATGTGGGGGGCGGACCGGTGAGCAGTGTGTGAGTGTAAGTGTGTGTGTGTATTGCATGGGGATGATGATGGGGGGCACAGTATTGGGGGCTGCATGGAGATAGTGGGGCTGCAAGAGGAGGACGGTGTATGCTGCACGTGAAGGAGGATGGTGGAGGCTGCAAGATGAGGAGGATGATGGAGGCTGCAAGAGGAGGAGGACGGTGGAGACTGCAAGTGGAGGAGGACGGTGGAGGCTGCAAGTGGAGGAGGACGGTGGAGGCTTCAAGAGAAGAAAGATGATGGAGGCTGCAAGAGGAGGAGGATGATGGAGGCTGCAAGAGGAGGAGGATGGTGGAGCTGCAAGAGGAGGATAACAGTGAGGGCTGCAAGAGGAGGAGGATGGTGGGGGCAGCAAGGACGGTAGGGCTGCAAGAGGAGGTGGATGGTGGGGGCTGCAAGAGGAGGTGGACAGTAGTGGGCTGCAAGAGGAGGAGGACGATGGGGCTGCAAGAGGAGGAGGATGGTGGGGGCGCAAGGACGGTGGGGCTGCAAGAGGAGGAGGATGGTGGGGGCTGCAAGGACGGTGTGGGCTGCAAGAGGAGGTGGACGGTGAGGGCTGCAAGAGGAGGGGATGGTGGGGGCTGCAAGAGGAGGAGGATGGTGGGGGCTGGAAGAGGAGGAGGAATGGTGGGGGCTGCAAGAGGAGGAGGACATGGAGGGCTGTAAGAGGAGTTGGAAAATGGAGGCTGCAAAGAGGATGATGGGGGGCTGCAAGAGGAGGAGGACAGTGGAGGCTGCAAGAGGAGTGGAATGGAGGCTGCAAGGGTGGGGGCTGCAAGAGGAGTTGGATGGTGGGAGCTGCAAGGATGGAGGTGATGGTGGGGGGCTGCAAGAGGAGGTGGACAGTGGGGGCTGCAAGAGGAGGAGGACGATGAAGACTGCAAGAGGAGGAGGACGATGGGGGCTGCAAGAGGAGGAGGACGATGGGGGCTGCAAGAGGAGGAGGACGATGGGGGCTGCAAGAGGAGGAGGATGGTGGGGGCTGCAAGGGGATTATGATGGGGATATGGTATTGGGGGCTGCAAGGGATGATGCGGATATTGTGCTCTGCAAGGGGATGATGAGGATACCATATTGGGGGCTGCAAGGGGATGGAAAAATAAAACCTAAATAGAAGTAGATCTTTTGGGAAACAGGTTACTAAACCCAATCCTTCTCCATAGCCTTGCCCCTATGCCACTTTCCCACCCCCCGCCGGGTCCTCGGAAAAATGGTCTTGCATGAAGCCGGTCCCCAATGCAAAAAAGGTTGGGGACCAATGCCCTACAGTACACCAAGTCTGTGTCAATAACTGTAACATTACTGATTGCAATCTCCAGAAAGTGTATAGTATGTGAAGTGAGAGGAATGTAAGTAAGAAGAAACTGTATGTTTAGTGACATTTCCATCTTGAGACTGTATAAACAGTCTCAGGATGGAGCTTTGTAGGTGGACATGGTGGGCACAGATGGTGGTGAACTTGTTTTAGCTGTGGAACAGATATCACTCTTGGAAATATAGTCTTGAGGCAAATAGAGATAGCTGGTGGGAATTTTAAAATGTAAATAACAAATTACAAGGATGGCAGTAGGGGGCTGAAGCAACTCTAAGAAGGAAAATAAAGGTAACAAGGGGTTAAGAGACCTATTAGAGTGACAGTGGATCATGTTTTTCCTTTAACATTAACACCTCTTAATAGGATATATGAGACTGGTTTACTACTAACCCACATTACACAGCAAACAGACGTGACTGTGCATATACATTATCTGCATGTCTCTAAATCATATTTAAATGCAAATGCCCTTAACACTTATAAAATATTGGAAATAATTAGGTTCTTTGCACTTTTCAAACAAGATTACTCCTTTTATTTTTTATCCTTGTTTTTTTGTAAACCTAGGTAGATTGTAGTATATATTCTACATATAAAGAAACAACAATTAATCTGGCTACATAAGCACATGAAATGAGAATGAAGGTGAAAGATCAGGATATTTATAGTAAGTATATTAGATCTGCACTGAACATTTATGATATGACAGGACATGTACTGATTTCAAGCACATTAGTAGAAATGTCAAACAATCTGTAGAATAAATCAACCCCACAGCATATTAAAAGTGACAACACAATAGCACTACCATAATTATAATATTGTGTTCTTCAGCTGGAGGCTGTGTCTAATATGCTCACCTTCATCCCTTGAATGCCATCTACACCAGGTGCACCGTGATCCCCCTAGAGAAAGGAAAATAAAAGCAGCAATCATAGTTTTGAAATGTAAGTCCAACGATTATGGTGAATGAACATTTTAATTATGGTCTCTGTCTAGAATCCAGAATTAATCTTTGGGACAATACAGTTATCAATTAAGGTAGCACACTATGGCCCCAATTCCTTGACACTGGTGTCTTGAATACCATCCTTGATGAATGAACAAAAAGAAATCTAAATTAAATCAAAATTTGGTGTGACCACCCTTCAAACAGAAGAGATTCTTCACACTTGCACACAGCTTTTTAAGAAACTCGGCAGGGAGGTTGTTCCAGGTTGTTCCAAAGATCTTGGAGAACCAATCACAGAGAGGATGTGAATGAAATCATTAATCTAGGGTGAGCATTGGAAGAGGGAGATATATCAATTACAGGGTCATAGTTTTTCTTTATGCTGAAAATAGTTTTCAATGACATTGGCTGTATGTTTGGGGTCATTGTCCTGTTGTAAAATAAATTTGGAGCACATCAGACACCTGCCTGATGGTTTTACATGATGAAAAAGTATCTGCCTCTCTTTCTCAGCATTGATTACACCATTATTTTTGACCAAATCCTCAACTCCCCTTGCTGATATGTATCTCAAAACTTGCAAGGAACCTCCACCATGCTAAAATATTTCCTGCAGACTTCCATTATTGGGCTGCTCTTCAGCCCTTTGTCTATCAAACTGCTTTCTGTTACAGCCAAATATTTGACATTTTGGCTCATCAGTTCAGTCAAGAGCACCTAGTGTCACATTTCTGTACCCCAGTATTAATGTTTTGCATACTTGTGTCAATTGGGCAAGTTGCTATGTTAATGTTAGGACATTTTGTCCACAATTCTTCTATGAAGGCTAGTTCTGGCTATATTTCTGTGAAAATTAAATCGGTGAAGGTGGGACCCAGTGGGTGTTGCCAGTTTTAAACTCATGAAACTGCTGAATTTTGAAGAGATGTACGCATGATTTAATTGTCATATGTTGCACCATGTTACCTTGACTGACCACTGTATCTTAACATTGCCCACTCTTGGTGCTTCTTCAAAAGAGACTGAACATCACATCTTGAAACCACAATCAGCCTTTAAATCATTGCCTGGGGGAGACCTTGCTGATGCAATATAACTGCCTTGTGTCTTGTTGCTGTGCTCAGTCTTGGTATGGTGTATCACATTTGGTATGAAACTATCTTCTATAACTGTTAGCTTGTGAAATAGGAAGAGGGAATAAACCGCCACATCCAGGTATTATAAAAAGATCCTTGAAAGGTGTATTCCATATCTTTAAGAGGGTAACATAGTGATCTGGAAGATGTTAGACACGGCTCTCTGACGCATTTCTGATGCTAACAGCGCCTTTAGTCATAGTCATTGTTTGACTAAGGATGCTGTTAGCATCACAAACGCGTCATAGAGCCGTGTCTAACATCTTCCAGATCACTATGTTACCCTCTTAAAGATATAAAATACATTTTTCAAGGAACTTTTTATTATACTTGGATGTGCCGGTTTATTCCCTCTTCCTGTTTCACAACTGCATGAGCACCAGTGGAATTGAGCACTCCAGATAACTGCACCAGGTGGTGCTTTTGGATGGCAGCACGATTATGAAAATCCCAGGTATGGTGAGCTCTAAATTTATCTTATCTTTTATAACCTCACCTTTGTGGTAGATTCTGACTTTTCCTAACCAAGTTTTCAACCTCCTACAAAACTATTTCTGTATTAATTTATGATTGTGTTTCAACCTAAAAATGATGATCACCATCACCAGTTTGGAATTAATTACACATACACCTGACAACAATCCTAGAAAATCCCTGACTTTGAGCAAGTGTTCATATGGAAATTGATGCTGCTTTGAAAGCAAAGAGTAGTCACATCAAATGCTGATGTAAGGCCCTTTTCACATCAGCGGTAAACGCTGATCGCGGCAGTTGCGGTGAAAAAAACGCAACTGCCGCGATTACCGCATAACGGCCGCGATCGTGGCACACTTGCGGCAAGCCCCATACAATGTCTATGGGGCTTACGGTAAGTGTGCGGCAGGTGCAGCAAGTGCAGTCTCGGCACTTGCAGCAGGTGCGGCCGTAAAAAAACCGCAGCATACCGCGTTTTTTTCACGGCCGCACCTGCCGCAAGTGCTGAAACCGCAACTACACCGCAGTTGCTGCACCTGCCCCAAGCCCCATAGACATTGCATGAGGCTTGCCGCAGGTGAACTGCAAGTGCGGCCGTTATGCGGTAATCATGGCAGTTGCAGTTTTTTCACCGCAACTGCCGCAATCAGCGCAAAACGCTAATGTGAAGGCAGCTATGTTAGATTTTCTTTTATTAATTCATTTTGCATTTTGCTAATTGATACAAATAAAATATTAACTCTTATATTTTTTAAAGCATTCTTACTACATTGCATAATCATCAATTCAAGCCAAGCATAATGTGATTCAGTGTGAGCAGTTTTGCCTGAGGATCAGTCCTGAAAATATAAGTTAAATATACAAATAGAGTAGATTAAAGTGATAGAGGTATAAGTGACTTGTAAAGTACTGCAGAATATGTTGGGCCTATAGAAATAAAATGATTATTACAACAATAATTATTATTATTTAGGACAAGCTCCAACTTACAAGCCCTCTATACAATGATATTTATCCCCGCTACAACATGAGTTGCTACTTAGATCACCAGCAGAAATAAAAGAAGGTTGTCATCCTGATTTATGCATATGCCTATTTTTTATACTATACAGGAAGATAATGACAGAATCTCACAATCAGTGCTGAAATCAGAATCCATGGAGAAGTTATTTTGGCTGGAAACTGAATGCGGTATCTCTGTACTTGAGAGACTGCATGGCTATCATGGCTATAGGGTGACCGAGATAGTGTGGTCTATTAAATGTTACTGAAGGGGGTAGAGTTACGTAGAGTTTATTAGCAAAGGTGGTGCTAACATACTTGCTGAACTTCTGATTTTCCATTTGCCATGGTGCTGATAAAGAAGAGGTGGTGTTGTGATGGCTTGCAGCAAGTCAATGATAAAAAGTACGCACTTAATAAAGTTTTGTAATTGATATCTCAGCTCAGGGTCTTTCTGCAGCTCCTCACCGATTAAAGTTTGTCATATTGTTCAGACACGGCTAATGATTAATTATCAAGAAGATGAAATAGCAAAGCCTGAACCTGCTGAAACCCTGAGACTACAGGACATGTAATGCTAGAAGACAAGAGCTATGGTTTTAATTTCATTCTTCCTTCAGTTCGCTCTTCACCTTTAGTAAAAGATCTTTTTTTTTTATAAAAAGTCCTTCAAGCCAAGAGAAATTAGACAAGAATTTTCTGCAATATTTCCCATCTGGCTAACAATTGTGTTTGAGCATTTTTCTTCATTGAAGGATTCTAACCTAGTATTCAATGAATGCTTTCCTTGTGGTAACATGATCCGCCAATTATATATTATTCACATGGGGAAAACAAGGACGCAATGCTACAGTATACTCGACCTACCCGTTTGTGTAGGAACAGAGCTTAGATGTAAAGACTTTCTTCCGTATGTTACAAACGTGCCAAAAATATATCAACTAGGAATCCAAACAGCATTGGGGATTTATCTGAATACTGTCTACATGCGGGAGGATATCAGTCTAAATAGACTAACATTACATTTTCAGTAAATTTCCAACATTAAAATTCACTGAAATATATATTTTCAATATCAAATGCTTAAAGACAATGTAAATGTGGCGACCTGCGTCAGGGTGGCCACAGGTAGTGACTGCAGCCAGGCAGGAGGGTAGACAGTTTGTTTAACAAACACCTCACACACATATCCACTGTCATGGGGACCTAACCCTGAGTCTGGGACTCTAGGCAGACAAGGGGTAGTAGGTTAGATATGAGTGGATGGAGCGTAGCCATGGTAACGGATGGGTATATAAGGGAGCAACAGGAAGCGGTTCGGTCAGTAGGCCGGAGTAGGCTGAGAGGAACAGATAAAGATCAAGGAGTAGGCAGGTGCCGAGCAGTAAAGACAAGACCAGTACCATCAGGTCCAGGGAAGTTGTGAGGGTTAGCCGCTGACTGAGAGAAGAGTTTTCCTTATTATACTAGGAAGTTACACGGGAAGGAAAGGACCCGGTAATCTCTTGAGAGACAGGGATACCTGTGGTTTGGCTGAAACCAGAGTGTCAGCTCTGAGGGGGGCTGAAGATTTACCCGGTGCCCCAGACAACCTGATGGGGAATACAGACTCCAGATCTATATTCCCACCAGAGGATTGGGAGCACAGCAGCAACAGAGAGGACCCGGCTTATCGCCCAGAGACTTAGGGGGAAGCTGCTAATAGGGACCGAGCTGCCGCTCCGCAATCCACTTTAAGGAGGAACACTGAGAAATAGCCTGAAAGGACACGCAGAGGGACCGAGGAGTCTAGGGAGGATAACCTGGCTGCAGTGGGTTCAGTGTACCGGATTCAATATAGCAAAGCTGTAAAGAACTGTATTATACCGTGCCTTGTTTGACAGAAGAATAAGAACAGTAAACACGGGTGAACCCTGCTACGTTGTCCGTGTCTGATTTCAGGTATGAAAAACTGTCAGTTCTCCATCTAGCCCTGTCAGGAGCCATCTCCACATCATCCCCTTTTCCTGCAAAGCCTACAATTACCATCACTGACTTTAATTACCACTGCCCCGTGGAACCCAGTTCTACCCACTGGAACTATTTCATCCAAGCTGCTATCCCATCATCCCCGGAGGTTCTGCAGCAGCAGCGGCCCCAACACTGGCCGCATATAGTGGGTGGCGTCACAAGTGACAAATCCCCTGTAAATAACCCCCATTTTTATTGTGCGGGCCCGGGACACAGTCCGGACCAGGACCACCGTGACATCCCCCAGCAGCACCCCGGTCCGGCACCGAGTACCCCGTCCCAGTGGGCTCCACATAAACAGACTCTATAGGGGATTCGAGAGGTTTTTTTATTCTTGATATGCTAGGGTGCTTGAAGTTTGTAGATTTCACATTAAGGAGACCATACAGTGCCTACAATTAGTCTTCAACCCCCTGCAGATTTAGCTGGTTGACACATGCGGAATTAACTTGGCATTGTGACATTTGGACTGTAGATCAGCCTGGAAGTGGGAAATGCACTGCAGCCAAAAAGACTTTTAAATTTATTTATTTATTTATTTTTAAAGCGTTAAAAGTTAATTCAGAGGGTCATTTATTATTCAACCCCTCAAACCACCAGCATTCTGTTTGGTCCCCCTAAAGTATTAAGAAGTAGTTCAGGCACAAAGAACAATGAGCTTCACATGTGTGGATTAATTATCTCTTTTGCCAGCCTTTTCTGACTATTTAAGACCATCCCCAAACTTGTGAACAGCACTCATACATGGTCAACATGGGAAAGACAAAGGAGCATTCCAAGGCCATCAGAGACAAGATCGTGGAGGGTCACAAGGCTGGAAAGGGGTAAAAACCCTTTCCAAGCAGTTGGGCCTACCTGTCTCCACTGTTGGGAGCATCATCCGGAAGTGGAAGGCTTATGGAACTACTGTTAGCCTTCCACGGCCTGGACAGCCTTTGAAAGTTTCCTCCTGTGCCGAGGCCAGGCTTGTCTGAAGAGTCAAGGCTAACCAAGGACAACAAGGAAGGAGCTCCGGGAAGATCTCATGGCAGTGGGGACATTGGTTTCAGTCAATACCATAAGTAACGTACTCCACCGCAATGGTCTCCGTTCCAGACGAGCCCGTAAGGTTCCTTTACTTTCAGAGCGTCATGTCAAGACTCGTCTACAGTTTGCTCATGATCACTTGGAGGACTCTGAGACAGACTGGTTCAAGGTTCTATGGTCTGATGAGACCAAGATCGAGATCTTTGGTGCCAACCACACACGTGACGTTTGGAGACTGGATGGCACTGCATACGACCCCAAGAATACCATCCCTACAGTCAAGCATGGTGGTGGCAGCATCATGCTGTGGGGCTGTTTCTCAGCCAAGGGGCCTGGCCATCTGGTCCGCATCCATGGGAAGTTGGATAGCACGGCCTCCCTGGAGATTTTGGCCAAGAACCTCCGCTCCTCCATCAAGGATCTTAAGATGGGTCGTAATTTCATCTTCCAACAAGACAACGACCCAAAGCACACAGCCAAGAAAACCAAGGCCTGGTTCAAGAGGGAAAAAATCAAGGTGATGGAGTGGCCTAGTCAGTCTCCTGACCTTAACCCAATTGAAAACTTGTGGAAGGAGCTCAAGATTAAAGTCCACATGAGACACCCAAAGAACCTAGATAACTTGGAGAAGATCTGCATGGAGGAGTGGGCCAAGATAACTCCAGAGACCTGTGCCGGCCTGATCAGGTCTTATAAAAGACGATTATTAGCTGTAATTGCAAACAAGGGTTATTCCACAAAATATTAAACCTAGAGGTTGAATAATAATTGACCCACACTTTTATGTTTAAAATTTATTAAATTCAACTGAGCAACACAACTTTTTGGTTTGTAAGATTTATGCTTCTGTTAATAAATCCTACTCTCGTTTGCAGTTTGAAGGCTCTAACTTATTTGCATCTTATCAAACCACCTAAATCTGCAGGGGGTTGAAGACTACTTGTAGGCACTGTATATAATAGTAGATTAGTATATTGGTCAGCACAGCTCCCCTTGGTGCTCAGCAGTCACAGCTCCTCTCCTCCTTGCTATATATATACAGTTGTGGTCCAAAAGTATTGACACCCCTGCAATTCTGTCAGATAATACTCAGTCTCTTCCTGAAAATGATTGCAATTCTTTGGTATTATTATCTTCATTTAATTTGTCTTCAATGAAAAAACACAAAAAGAATTGTCCTAAAGTGAAATTTGATCTAATTCCACATCAAACATAAAAAGGGAGTGGACAAAAGTATTGTCACTGTTAGAAAAATCATGTGATGCTTCTCTAATTTGTGTAATTAATAGCATCTGTAACTTACCTGTGGCACCTAACAGGTGTTGGCAATAACTAAATCACACTTGTAGCCAGTTGACATGGATTAAAGTTGACTCAACCTCTGTCCTGTGTCCTTGTGTGTACCACATTGAGCATGGAGAAAAGAAAGAAGACCAAAGAACTGTCTGAGGACTTGAGAAACCAAATTGTGAGGAAGCATGAGCAATCTCAAGGCTACAAGTCCATCTCCAAAGACCTGAATGTTCCTGTGTCTACCATGCGCAGTGTCATCAAGAAGTTTAAAGTCCATGGCACTGTGGCTATCCTCCCTTGATGTGGACGGAAAAGAAAAATTGACGAGAGATTTCAACGCAAGATTGTGCGGATTATGGATAAAGAACCTCGACTAACATCCAAACAAGTTCAAGCTGCCCTGCATTCAGAGGGTACAACAGTGTCAACTCGTACTATTCGTCGGCGTCTGAATGAAAAGGGACTGTATGGTAGGATACCCAGGAAGACCCCACTTTTTACCCCGAGACATAAAAAAGCCAGGCTGGAGTTTGTGAAGACCTACCTGAGAAAGCCTACAACGTTTTGGAAGAATGTTCTCTGGTCAGATGAGACAAAAGTAGAGCTTTTTGGGCAAAGGCATCAACATAGAGTTTACAGGAGAAAAAAAGAGGCATTCAAAGAAAAGAACACGGTCCCTACAGTCAAACATGATGGAGGTTCCCTGATGTTTTAGGGTTGCTTTGCTGCCTCTGGCATTGGACTGCTTGACCGTGTGCATGGCATTATGAAGTCTGAAGACTAACAACAAGTTTTGCAGCATAATGTAGGGCCCAGTGTGAGAACGTTAGGTCTCCCTCAGAGGTCATGGGTCTTCCAGCAGGACAATGACCCAAAACACACTTCAAAAAGCACTAGAAAATGGTTTGAGAGTAAGCACTGGAGACTTCTAAGGTGGCCAGCAATGAGTCCAGACCTGAAGCCCATAGAACACCCATGGAGAGATGTAAGAATGGCAGTTTGGAGAAGGCACCCTTCAAATATCAGGGACCTGGAGCAGTTTGCCACAGATGAATGGTCTATAATTCCAGCAGAGCATTGTAAGAAACTCATTGATGGTTACCGGAAGCAGTTGATCGCAGTTATTTTGGCTAAAGGTTGTGCAACCAAGTATTAGGCAGAGGGTGCCAATACTTTTGTCTGGCCCATTTTTGGAGTTTTGTGTGAAATGATCAATGTTTTGTTTTTTGCTTCATTCTTTTTTGTGTTTTTTCATGGAAGACAAATTAAATGAAGATAATAATCCAAAGAATTTGTGATTGCAATCATTTTCAGGAAGAAACTAAGCATTATCTGACAGAATTGCAGGGGTGTCAATACTTTTGGCCGCAACTGTATATACTTGTTCATCTCAATGAATTAGAATATCATAAAAAAGTTAATTTATTCCAGCAATTCAATACAAAAAGTGAAATATATATATTATCGAGAGACATTACAAACTGAGTGGCCTATTTCAAGTGTTTATTTCTGTTAATGTTGATGATTATGGCTTACAGCCAATGAAAACCCAAGGGTCATCATTTCAGAAAATTAAAGTAGGGAGGATGAAGGGTTAAAAACTGTACTACCGTATTCCACGAGACATCAAAGGGTGAATATAATATTGATTTATTAGTCAACATATTTCAGGGCTCCAAGAAATGATCTTAAACATGGCAATATTAAATACCTTTTTGATGATATTCTAATTCAGAGGTCCCCAACTCCAGGCCTCAAGGGCCGCCAACAGTGCAGGATTTCAGGATTTCCTTAGTATTGCACAGGTGCTAATGTGATCATCTGCACAGGTAATGATTCCAAGCCCTGTGCAATACTAAGGAAATCCTAAAAACCTGCACTGTTGGCGGCCCTTGAGGCCTGGATTTGGGGACCTCTGTTCTAAATCATTAAGAAACACTGGTATATATATATATATAGATAGATATTTATATTTGTATATATATATTGTTATTATTATTATTTTTTTTTTTTAATGTTCTGAAGCCTTTAGTAAGTTTAAGTGCGCCTTCATACATAGTGTTATTTTGTAAAAGCAATACATCCATTTCTGATGGTGTTTTTTCTTGTATTTTCCCCTACATGTTAGACCTAAAACCTTAGAAGCCTGAAGCCTGAGGCTTAGATAGCTCCACCTCTGCTAATTTGAACATGATTGAAGTCATTGAGGTTTTTGTAATCCATATATTAATAGTGAAACATTTTTGAATCTTTGGATCTACTAGCAGCAAGGTTGACAACCTATTTATACAATTTTAGAACCATGTCAACATGTCACGCCTGCAATATAATATCCAAGAATTAGTTTGAAAAAAATAGAATGAAAAGGGTGGATAGCTTAGGTAGAGTGTATACAGTGTTAAGATGCACTGTGAGGTATACTGTGAAGTTGTATACAGATGTTGTCTCTTCAGCTCCAGATTTCACTGGAGCATATAACCTGATTTAACAGCAGAATAGTAACTGTAGCTCTGGATGTGACTGGAATATAAGACATGGTGTAACAATAGAATAGTGACTGTGTGGCACCCCACCAGGCAGGCTGCCACCAGAGGTACTGCACTTCTACCTTAGAGGGAGAGTTGTGCCTCTGCTTTCCAATTACTGGGATGGCGCAGGTGAGCTTCACACACACACAGAACACTTAGGTGGCCTGTCACATCAGTTGACATCGCCGAAGATGTCGGCGGCAACGGGCAGGAGCATGCATGTTCTTGGCGCCCCGCCAGCGTCGCCGTCGTATGTTTACATGTGGTGACAACTCCGGCGATGCAACGGCGGTCTGACAGGCGTCGTCGCCGCTGGGGTGTCTAAAATCCCCAGCGGCGATGCGTTAACATGGGAGCATACGGCAGAATATCTCTGGTGAAGCAGACGGGAAGCATTGATATTTTCTACAGGTTCCCAGGTATTATCCTCAGGGCCACTTTATTAAGTACTGTAACCTGTTTCTGAATATTCTGGAGACCAAGATCTTTTTGACAGTATAATGTTCTTGTCCATCAACATTACCAGAATCAGGAGAAGGTAGATGATGTCCTGGGTAAGGATTTGGAACAAATGGCTTCAGTAAGGAAACATGGAACACAAGATATGTCTTCATAGTTCTGGGAAGATGAAGGCGGAAAGCTGCTGAATTATCTTGTCCAATAATTTTGAAATTATAATACATGTTTGACCCAATTTTGGTGAAGGTATGACATTTCAAATTCTTTCCTAGGGCATCACCTACCTCCTCCTGATTCTGCTGAATTAGATGGACAAGAACATTATAGTGTTGAAAAGATCCTGGACTCCAAAATATTCAGAAACAGCAAATGCTCCCCGTCTGCTTAAAGAGATTCACCAGAGATATCAAGACAAACCAGGCCAAGCTGCATCCAGAGGCTGCTGTTGAAAGGGGCCAATAGTGGTTAATCCGCAGAAAGACAACAAAATCCTGACAAATGCTTCAGGAATTACAGCTCTTTAAAATGTAGCTGCCTCTGTTTTAAGAAACAAAAAATAATTGGACAAGTATCTCAAAGGCTCTTTAATGGGGTCTTTAATGCATCATTAGTTGAACAGATAAAAGGTCTGGACCTAATTCTAGGTGTGGCATTTGTACTTGGAAGCTGTTGCCTATGAACCCTCAATATGCAATCAAAGCAGCTCTCAATGGGAATGACACTGACAATAATTACAGTAGGTTGAAGAAAAAATCCATTAGAAAGACAGTAGAACTACGGTATTAAGAGTGGCCAAATCAACAGTTTGGTACATTCTGCAATAAAAAGAACACATTGGTGAGCTTGTAAACTCAAAGAGCTGGACAATAACACAAAAGACAACATTGGTGGATTACTACAGAATCTTTTCATTGATGAATAAAAACCGCTTCACTACATCTATCCAAGTGAAGTACATTCTCCAGGAAGTAGGGGTTTCAGTATCTAAGTCTACTAGAAAGAGAATACTTCATTAGAGCAAATACAGAGGTTTTACTCCAAGGTGCAAACCATTCATCTGCCTTCAAAATAGTAAGACTCGATTAGACTTTGCCAAAAGATATCAAAAGAAGCCAGCCCAGTTCTGGAAAAGCATTCTTTGTAAAGATAAGTGAAGATCAATCTGTACCAGAATGATGGGAAGACAGTATGAAAAAGGCTTGGAATGGATCATGATCTGTAAAATCATGATTCTGTAAAACATGAAGGAGGCAGTGTGATAGCATGGGCATGCATGGCTTGCAATCGTACTGGGTCACCACTGTTTATAGATGATGTTGCTGAAGACAGAAACAACCAGATGAATTTAATTCTGAAGTGTACAGGGCCATACGTTCTGCTCAGATTCAACCAAATACAGCAAGGTTGATTGGACAGTGCTTCACAGTGATGATAGACAATAACCCAAAATATAAAAATATACAAGAGTTTTTTAAGGCAAAAAAGTGGAATATTCTACAGTGGCCAAGTCAATAACCAGGTCATAACCTAGTTAAATGCTGAAAGACCCACAAATAAGCAACAACTGAAGTTAGTGCAATAAAGGCCTGGCAAATCTTCACATAGCAGGAAATTAAACTTTTGGTGATGTCTATGGCTTCCAGACTTCACACAGTCATTGCAAGTAAAATATTCTGTTATATTATTGTGTTGAATAACACCTTGCAGCACCTCCCTGACATCACTAATATGTCAGGGTCAAGCCATGCGGTCTTGTGACGTTACAAACCCCCTGGGGACACATCAGGTCAGCTTGGCACAGTTTTATACAGACACTCACTGTCTACATAGGCACAGAGAGGCACAGAAATGACGCTACTGTACCACCCCCCAACTACTTCGGCAATAAAGGGTGACCCCCAACATAGTATGATCCACAACTGTGACCCCCACACAGCTCTCCATACATAATGGGACTACATACAATATAATGGCTCCCACACCTCTTCACAATGTAAAATGGCCCCAAACACCGCCCTCAAATAGCCCTCCATAAAGTATAAAGTCTCCCTCATAGCCTTCTTGTTATTATAATGGGCTGCCCTCCAAATATTATCGACCCCCACATACCTTCCATATAGCATAGTTGCCCCCAACACAGGCCTCAAATTGCCCTCCATAAAGTATAAAGGATCCCTCATAGCCCTCCAAATATTATAATGGCCTCCACAAAGCCTTTCAATATAGTATAATGCACTTCACAGTAGTCTATATATTATGATGCACCACAATAATACTTTCTATATTAAATGCATTTCCATATTCTTTAATAGATTATAGTGCACCCCCCACAGCCCTTCATATAATACAGTGCAGCCATCATAGATTATAATGCAGCCTCCATAGATTAAAAAGCATCCTCCATAGATTATAATGCATCCTCCATAGATTATAATGCAGCCTCCATAGATTATAATGCAGCCTCCATAGATTAAAATGCGTCCTCCATAAATTATAATGCAGTGTTTATAGAGTATAATGCAGCCTCCATAGATTGTAGTACACATCCATAGCCCCTAGTATTTCCCTCATGAGCAAAACAATAAAAACAAAACAGATTTTATACTCACTTACTCATAGATACTGCGGAGACCACCAGCAGACAGGACCAACACAGTGATGCAATCACACCAGGGCATGCAGAGTCCAAGCATGATCACATCATCCCGCTGTTCCATGTCCTGTGGCGAATGTGAGTCTCCCTGCTGTCCTATAGACTGCAGACATGAATCAATCAGCAGCCTACAGAACGGAGAGTGGTACAGCAGGGAGATTGAGTCTCCCTGCTCTACCACATAGCTCAGCTGTAACACGACAAGCACACACAGATACAATTGGAAGTAGCGATAGATAGATCGAGGTGGATCCATCAGAGTGTATGGCCCAGGAAAACCACCATTCTGCCCCCCTGGTAGCTATGCTACTGGGACATGATAAAAGTTCCTGAAGGTATAATGTATAGGTGTCTCAATGCTTTTGTCTATATCCTGTATATGTGTTAAATAAACCGTAGATCCCATGCACTACTGGGATTTCTTACATTGGGAGTCTCCTGGTGGTCAGTTGTCTAGCTAAGGCGGTTATGCTCAATCAAACAGTCCAGAAAATAAAGGGCACTCACCCATATGGTGTTTCTCAGGATTTTATTCCTTTTTCAGAGTTCCATTCGGGATTCCATACATTACAAGGGAGGGGGGGACGTGGAGAGGTGTCGTGCAACGGCCCGGTTCGTGCCCTAAGTGGCACTTCTGCTGGTTCTGTATATGTTACCTGTTCCTTTTGAAGATCATTAAGGACCACTCCGCAAATATGACCTTCTCAGAGGACATTCCTGAATATCGCATTCTAATTTATATTGATGACTTTGCTTTTCTAATGTATATTTATGACTATGACCATGAAACACGTATAGGTAAACTAAACTATGCTACTTATCTATGTCTGCATTACAACTAGGAAACGTCAGTTTGCTTTTTACTTAGTGAATAACCATTCAATTGAAAAATGTTTTACCTAGCAGTATGTGAATAGCAGTCTGCTTTAGTTTACACTCCTGATTTCTAGTGCTGCTGGCCCTCACCCCATTTTGTCTCTGTTCCTTTGTGGTTAAACAGTAGCCACAGAGTTTTGGCTACAATTTTAAAGAGCAATTCAGCTCACTGTTGCATCCTTGTCAGCAACAGCACAGATTTGCTTCTTAGATCAGGTTTCAAAATGATTTTGGCATTCAACAGAACACTTTAGAAGATTGCTGGATTTCAGAGAACCTTGAGCTGAAAGATATCTAAAAGGGCCACCAATGTCTCCCCTGTCACCATATTTCCTTTGATTTAATGGAAAACATATGAATGTGCACTCCATTCCTAACATCCTATAATAGCAATATTTAAAGAAGTAAAGTAAATAGAGATCAAAGAAAATCTGAGGATTGAAGGAGAAAATGTACTCTGTATATCACAATGAAGGGAAATGGAGTATGATTAGATTAGATTATACCTTCTCAATGGCCAAGTAGGGAACCACCATGACAGGCTAATCATCCCCTCACATCTTAGAAATGGCCAAACCAGGAATATTAATGTTTACCTAGTAATGTGGAGGCCCCAACATTACGGCCACACTTTTGTTAGAGCAAGTTATAATTGAGTGCAGTTTGATGTTCAATACAATTTATTTTTTTTACCTTCTCTCCATCGAGTCCTGCAGTGCCAGGGTCTCCGGTTGAACCCTAAAAGTAAATTATTGTTGATGAATTACTGTAACTATTTGCAAGCAACCACAATCAAATATATAGACATTATGTGACTGCAGACTTCTAAATTCTTAAAGTGTATACACTAAACACTGTCAGGATTCTCTGGTGTTGCCAGCACGAGTGCACAGTCACATGTCCACAATAATACAATTTATATACTTCCGGATGCATTCTGACATAGCATGCTCAGCCTTACTCAATTCTATGTCTAGTTGGAATGTGGCCAAAAATACTCAAATTTCGTACTTGGGTCACATGGCAACCTGCTCTTGTCGGCAATATCAGAGAGTCCTGACAGCATGTAGTGTTCAAACTATCAGAAGGCTTTAGTCAAATAGAGTGACTGTAGACTTTAATTAGAAGACTGGACAACCCCTCTGGACCACAGAGTTACCCAATGGAGCATCATAACATACAGAAAAAATAAAATAATAAACAATACAAATAAAAATCCTCTATCACAATCCTGATCAAGAAATTATTTCAGACCCCATAATCTCACACCAGACTGTTGATTTGAGTTTTTAAAATTAATCATTTACTTTTAGTTTAAATGTTCCCCCAATGATTTGTTATCTATGGTATCTTATGTTCTAGCAGCTCAACTCCATTTTTATTTTAAGTACCGTATATACTCGCGTATAAGCCGAGTTTTTCAGCCCAAAAATTGGGCTGAAAAGTACCCCCCTCGGCTTATACGCGAGTCAGTGACGGTATACAGCGGTATACAGCAGCCCCCGCATCCCCAGTAATGCAGGGCCCCCCCAGCCTTGCTCCGGTCACCTGTAAAGCAAAATATACTTATCACTGTCCCGCTGTCCGCGCCCGCTCGCCTCTGCCGTCCGCGATCCTCCATCTTCATGCGTCTTCTTCCTGTTTCCTGTGTTCGTCGCTGGCAATGACGTCATTGCCAGCGACGAACACAGGAAACAGGAAGAAGACGCATGAAGATGGAGGATCGCGGACGGCAGCGGCGAGCGGGTGCGGACAGCGGGACAGTGATAAGTATATTTTGCTTTACAGGTGACCGGAGCAAGGCTGGGGGGGCCCTGCATTACTGGGGATGCTATTACTACCACTGGGGCTGCTATAACTACCATGGGGCTGATATACCTCTGGGGCTGTATACTACCACTGGGGCTGTATATACCACTGGGGCTGTATATAACTACCACTGGGGCTGTATATACCACTGGGGCTGTATATACTGCTGGGGCCCTGTATACTACCACTGGGGCTGTATATACCACTGGGGCTGTATATACTACTAGGGCTGCGTCTATACTACCACTGGGGCTGTATATACCACTGGGGCTGTATATACTACTGGGGCTGTGTGTATACTACCACTGGGGCTGTATATACCACTGGGGCTGCGTGTATACTACCACTGGGGCTGCTGTATATACCTCTGGGACTGCTGTATACCACACTGCTGGGGGCTGTATACTTGTGCTAGGGTCCACCCTCGGCTTATACACGAGTCAATAGATTTTCCCAGGTTTTGGGGGCAAAAGTAGGGGGGTCGGCTTATACACGGGTCGGCTTATACACGAGTATATACGGTAATGGAAAACCTCTTTAAGCTCTACTAGCGGTCTGACTCTTTGAAGGGAATTGTGGGATCTAATATTTTCTTTGAGAAAAATTGAGCTCCAAACATACAAACATGAATAGAGAAATTAATCAGCACATAAATTATATAGTTGGACATTTACATGTTCTTTAAATATCCGGTATATACAGTTCATGTCAACATCAAATGTGGAATTAATATACAATACTAATTTGTTGGAGATGATTGGATCATGACATGTATCTAATGCGGCAGATTTTATTTATAACCACTCAGAAACTGCACAATCCTTCACAGCTCAGTTTGCCAATCAGACGATATTTTGATTTGTAGAATGATTAAACTCAAGTATGAGCAGATTTCTGATGACACAGGATGGTATACTTGAAGACTTTCAAGACAGCTGCCAGCATTGTTAGATCTACACTCCGTGATTACAATGGAAAAACACTTCAATTACTGTATGATAGCGAAACAAAATCATTTGCAGGAATGTTCTGTTTATTGAAAAATGACCCTCCCCGAGGACGTTGCCATATTTTAGAAAGCGTACTTGGTCAGTAAGAAGGACATTATTGATGTAAGATTCTTTCCTCAGCTCCGCACTTCCATCTTTCATTTACTACTGGATGAAAACCATATATATATATTTACCTATGACCATGAATCATTTTATTTATATGCCTGTGCATAACGGATTTTAGGCTTGGGTGTTTTTACAGAAGTCCCTAGTCTCTAATAAATGCCTTATTTTTTTTTGTTTGCAGTACATAATAAAAAATAATAATTTGCACAAAGGTGCTTTGAAATCTAATTAAAACATTACCCTCAGAGACTCCCTCGGCCGGCAGAAACTCACCAGACTCATCTATTTTACAAGTAATCAATGGGGATTGCCCGAATGTCTACAGCTGTCACTACTGTGAAGCCATGTCCTGATGCAGTAGACACAACAGATTTGGCTGTGTACACTGCACTTCGGCATATAAAATTAAGTACTCAAGCCAATGCTGTACCTATGGGTCTTTATACATTCACACACACTGTCCTTTTCACATATGTCTGGCAGACTTAAGTCCAGACACTTTTGTGTCTTACTGGAAAAACTGCTACACAACAGGAAGCCATAAAAAGTATACTTTCAATGGCAGACCTATAAAAATATGAGTATATCCCCAGAAAAAAATCAGTCCTTTCCTAAGGGATGCAAATTATACTGTATACTATTTGTAAATATATACACATTTGAATAATTAGCATATATTTACATATTGCTGCAATATATGAAATTAGGAGAAAATAACCATATACAGTATATTATTAGATGAAATACTAGAAAACATAAAATCATGTTAAAAATGAAATGAAATATTACAATAGTAAGATGCATGCAGGTTGTTTTATTATAATGAATGAATATTAATTAATTAATTAATTAAATGAAATATTACAATAGTAAAATGCATGCAGGTTGTTTTATTATAATGACTGTTATTAGCTTGAAGTACGATAACTGCACACTCGCATTACGTAGTCAATTATTAAAACACAAGGCATGTAAGCAACAAAACCTACATTCATGCTGGGAAGACGGACACATTTAATAGCCTCTACCTATGTTCCTTCCATTAACAGATCTATGCATAATGTGATTTCACTGACCAGAGACTTGGCATGAAGATCCTGTCTGGCAGCACTCTACTACAGAAACACATTGTAACCGGCCGGTAAATTACTGCCTTGGTGACAGGAGTTAAAGTTCCTCTCACCTCTTTACTTAGGTCTCTCTGCAACTGTAGCAAGAATGATGAAAACACAAGTGAAGTGCTCAGGGATAGATTGTTAGGTTTACTTTCCCCAAAATCCTCTGGGTCTCTGCCCACATGGAGCCATATACAGAGGAGTTCTAATGATTCTCGAGGCTGAATGCAATTCTGAAAACATTTAAGTATTGGACATGAAGGATAAAAATGGCCACCCACTTTCAAATCAATATTAAAGGGAACCTGTGAGGTCGTTCTACCCCCCCCCCCTACTATCAAGATCTGTCCCTGCACCTTCCTATCTGATCCCTAACCATCCTTGTCTGCTCTAAAAGTGCCCTATAAAGATTGAGAAAAATGACTTATATACTTACAGTGCCTTGTGAAAGTATTTGGCCCCCTTGAACTTTTCAACCTTTTGCCACATTTCAGGCTTCAAACATAAATGTCTCTATCAGTTTTGCACATTGAGAGACTGAAATTACTTGTCCATTCTTTCTTGCAAAACAGCTCGAGCTCAGTGAGGTTGGTTGGAGAGCGTTTGTGAACAGCAGTTTTCAGTACTTTCCCAGATTCTCGATTGGATCAGGTCTGGACTGTGACTTTGACCATTCTAACACCTGGATACGTTTATTTTTGAACCATTCCATTGTAAATTTTGCTTTATGTTTGGGATCATTGTCTTGTTGAAAGATAAATCTCCGTCCCAGTCTCAGGTCTTTTGCAGAATAATAGAATCCAAGCACTCATTCAAGTAGTTTTTATGCTTAAGGTGATTTATTTTGAAAAAACAGGTGCAGAAGGTGACTGGCAGGACAGATAATGTTTCGGCCTTCACTTAGGCCTTGTTCACATAGTCACTGCTGTTGTTTTAGGAGATCACTGACAGAGGGATTATTCTATATGAGGTTGTGGTTTCTGCACTTAATGGTCCAAGAGAAGACCTTTGTATAGGTAAAAGGATGTAGTCCTATTTGTCATCAAGGAATGTGTTGAAAAGTTTCAATAACAGGTTTAAACTGCTGGTGGAGTATAGGAATGTGGATACGATGGACAGGTCATCCAATATACACTTTAGTTGGTGCCTTATATTATATGAATATAATCCCCTTCAGTGAAGACCCTTCATATGCTCAAGTTCCCTATTGTTTGTGGCTGTAGAGGTAAGAAGCCCCTCATTAATTGGTGTCAGTGGGTGCCAGCACGTCCAGTGCCAAGGCTTAGACTGCAGGTCTTTTGCAGACTTCAACAGGTTTTCTTCCAGAATGGTCCTGTATTTGGCTCCATCCATCCTTCATTTTACATTTCCCTGTCCCTGCTGAAGAAAAGCAGGCCCAACCCATGATGCGGCCACCACCATGTTTGACAGTAGGATGGTGTTTTGAGGGTGATGAGCTGTGTTGCTTTTACGCCGAACATATAGTTTTGCATTGTGGCCAACAAGATCGATTTTGGTTTCATCTGACCATAGCATCTTATTCCACATGTTTGGTGTCTATCCCAGGTCGCTTGTGACAAACTTCAAACGAGACTTTTTATGGATATCTTTGAGAAATGGCTTTCTTACCACTCTTCCATAAAGGCCAGATTTGCGCAGTGTACGACTGATTTTTGTCCTACGGACAGACTCTCCCACTTCAGCTGTAGATCTCTGCAGTTCATCCAGAGTGATCATGGGCCTTTTGACTACATCTCTGATCAGTCTTCTCCTTGTTCGAGATGAAAGTTTAGAGGGACAGCCGGGTCTTGGTAGATTTGCAGTGGTCTGATACTCCTTCCATTTCAATATGATTGCTTGCACAGTGCTCCTTGAGATGTTTAAAACTTGGGAAATCTTTTTGTATCCAAATCCAGCTTTAAGCTTCGCCACAACAGTATCTCAGACCTGCCTGGTGTGTTCCTTGGTCTTCATGATGCTCTCACTTGAAGCAGAACCCTGAGACTATCACAGAGCAGGTGCATTTATACGGAGACTTGATTACACACAAGTGGATTCTATTTATCATTACCAGTCATTTAGGACAACATTGGATCATTCAGAGATCCTCACTGAACTTCTGGAGTGATTTTGCTGCACTGAAAGTAAAGGGGTTGAATAATATTGCACGCCCACTTTTCAGTTTTTTATTTTTTTAAAAGTTTAAAATATGCAATAAATTTTGTTCCACTTCATGATTGTGTCCCACTTGTTGCTAATTCTTCACAAAAATTTTAGAACTTATTCTTTAGGTTTGAAGCCTGAAATGTGGCAAAAGGTTGAAAAGTTCAAGCGGCCAAATACTTTCACAACGCACTGTACATGCAGTTTCCATCCGGAGACTGGAAAGGCAGGCTCCAGGGCTCCATTCTTCCATTCCATTCTTACTCCTCACTTGCTCTCCGCCCCCACTGGGCATCATCAGTCTTTCTTCTGCTCAACCTCCTGTTTTAAATTCCCACCGCCAGCTATTATAGCCCTTCAGTGCCAAGCCATGAAAAGACTGCTTATACGATTATTAAAAGGGATCTAATGGAGAGTGTGTTTCCAGCTTATTCTACCATACTGTCGTATCGTTTTTATAAAGATGATGTAGATAAAGATTTGATAATACTGCCTTCAGGATCAACATAACATGAAAATCAGTTACCGTATATACCCGCTATAAGCCGAGTTTTTCAGCCCAAAAACTGGGCTGAAAAGTCCCCCCCTCGGCTTATACGCGAGTCACTGTATACTGTATACACTGTATACAGTATACAGGCCGCCCGCTCCCATCAGTATACAGGGCCCCCACCCCTTACTGCCGCATTCCTGTAAAAGAATACATTATTATACTTATCCCTGCTGCTGTCCCGCTGCCGCTGTCCCGCCGCCATCGCGCTCCTCTGGCTTCATCTGGCTTCTTCCGGCTTCCTCCTCCGGTGGGGGCAGGCAATTACGTCATTGTCTGTGCGCCAGAGGAGGAAGCCGGAAGACGCTGGATGAAGCTGGAGGAGCGCAATAGCGGCGGCGGGACAGCGTCAGCGGACAGCGGCAGGGATAAGTATAATAATGTATTCTTTCACAGGATTGCGGCAGTAAGGGGGGGCCCTGTATACTGATGCGGGGGCCTGTATATACCACTGGGGCTGCTGCTGTATACTACCAATGGGGCTGCTGCTGTATACTACCACTGGGGCTGCTGCTGTATATACCACTGGGCTGCTGCTGTATACTACCACTGGGGCTGCTGTATATACCTCTGGGGCTGCTGTATACTACCACTGGGGTTGCTGCTGTATACTACCACTGGGGCTGCTGTATATACCTCTGGGGCTTCTGTATTATACCACTGGGGTTGCTGCTGTATACTACCACTGGGGCTGCTGTATATACCTCTGAGGCTTCTGTATACTACCACTGGGGCTGCTGTATATACCTCCGGGGCTGCTGTATACTACCACTGTGGTTGCTGCTGTATACTACCACTGGGGCTGCTGTATATACCTCTGGGGCTTCTGTATACTACCACTGGGGCTGCTGTATATACTCTGGGCTTCTGTATACTACCACTGGGGCTGCTGTATATACCACTGGGGCTGCTGTATATACCTCTGGGGCTGCTGTATACTACCACTGGGGCTGCTGCTGTATATACCACTGGGGCTGCTGCTGTATACTACCACTGGGGCTGCTGTATATACCTCTGGGGCTGCTGTATACTACCACTGGGGCTGCTGCTGTATATACCACTGGGGCTGCTGCTGTATACTACCACTGGGGCTGCTGTATATACCTCTGGGGCTGCTGTATACTACCACTGGGGCTGCTGCTGTATATACCACTGGGGCTGCTGCTGTATACTACCACTGGGGCTGCTGTATATACCTCTGGGGCTGCTGTATACTACCACTGGGGCTGCTGCTGTATATACCACTGGGGCTGCTGCTGTATACTACCACTGGGGAGGCTGCTGTATACCACACTGCTGGGGGATGTATACTTGTGCTGGGGTCCACCCTCAGCTTATACACGAGTCAATAGGTTTTCCCAGGTTTTGGGGGCAAAAGTAGGGGGGTCGGCTTATACACGGGTTGGCTTATACACGAGTATATACGGTATATGAAATGATTCTCAATGTCTACCATTATAACTTCATATTTCCACTTTTTTAAAAAATCTTTCCTGAACTAATTAATTTATGAACAACTTAGTTTAGCAGCAAGCGTTTGACAAGTAGTAAAATAGCTCATGGTAACTGATTAGTATTTAAGAGTGACATGTTTTTAAGAAATGCCACTCATTTGTACAGTTTGCGTTAAAGCTTTACAGCATTTTGCTACACAGACAAATTGATGTTTTTAGCACAAGTGTACTGTATTTAGTTCATATTAATGGTGCTATCAGATAAATCTGGGGCTTGCTCCATCCACCTGTAGCAGACACTGTTCCTGGTCAATGCTAATGACACTTAAAGCCACAGAGAATTGGTTACCTTTGAATCAGGGAGACAGTCTTTATTTAGCCTCAACATTTATAGCCAAAATATAATTTTTTTTTAATTTTCTTACAAAAAACATCTATCATTTATTAATTACATTTTTAAACAGAAATTTTATTTAACAGGGAAAAATAAAAAGTTTTGATTTCATTTTCTCAAGTTGCCTCCTATGTCTCCTTGGAAAATCAAAGAAGCCTTTTAACCTCTAGTTTAGCAGACAGATTGAAAACAGTCTGCTCCGAGCCGCTCGAGGTTCCCATGATGAAGGAAATTAGAAATCTAAGTCTCACACTAAACTGCACCATTTTTAGAAAATGCAACTTTATAGACTAAACTAACAGCCTGATTGTGGTCTACAGTAGCCATTCCGAAATAGCCTGCCCGGGATATAGTTTGGCAAGGAAAAAGTAATGACTTCTACAGTAATTGCTGTATAGTACCTTACCTTTTGTCCAGGAGGCCCCATTGGACCCTAAAAAATAAATATTGCTATTTGGTTTAATGATTTCTTACACACTAACAAGATACAAAAAATATGTTAAATGCAATTTTATATTATACTATTTTCAATATACAATAAAAACATATACAAATTTACAGAGTTACTGCTTCCATAAAAATTAAGTCTCCTAATAATTTTTCATTAGGCTGCACTATGCATACAGTATTATATTATACTAGCTGTAGAGCCGAGCGAGGCTCGGGCGTGATGCCCATATATGGTCATAATGCTCATATATGGCAATATCACCCATATATGGTAATGTGTGTGCGTGTATGTATATTAGCCCTGCCTCCTCCCAGTAGCCCCAGCCGTTTGTAGTTTCTGCCCCTACACTTAGCCCCACCCCCTGCCAGTAGCCATGCCCCTTTCATAGCATCACCCCCCTGTATAGCCCCCACCCTTTCATACATCCACCCCCATAGTCTCATGGACATGAAGCCAGGAGTGGGATCAATGGAAGTGGAGGCAGATATGTGGGTGCAGGATGTGAGTGGGCATGGCTACATGAAGTGGGTGTGGCTATGTGTAGTGGGTTGTAATTTTGTACACAATTAGATGGCAGATATTTTTGAATAAGTTCAGGATTCATTAAATTTGCATCTTCTAAAGGTCGGTCTATATGTTTCACAAACATTTCATTCAACAATGAGGTGTGGTTTAAATATAACAATGGCACCAAATTGAGCCAAAGTTAAGATGCAAAAGACTAGTGCAAAGTATGCCAATCAGCAGATGGTATTTATAAAAGATTTTTTTTAGAAATTGCACCACTCCTGTACCAGATGTGTCTGAAGTCACAAAAAAAGTTTTTATTTTTCCAAAAGCAACTAAATAACTGAAGTGGTCTCAAAGAGTAAATATATCTATTTCAATATACGGTATAGGATTTCAACACCTTCAAACTGTCTCTGAGTTATTCCTATAGATTGATAATCTGATAAATAGAATGATACAGAAGCCACAGATGCGATTTTGCTGATCACCTAACCTGAAAGTATTCTGAATACTGTAAAAACCTATTACAGAATACGTGACACAAACCTATATTGGTGTGGCAGCTGTAATAGTGACACTATGGCTTAAAACCGTGTCTCCAATAGTGACACAATATTTATTTAATGAACAGTGAGAATGACATCAGAGGTATTTTCTCTGATGATGTCTGCCCATTCATCTTATTGACTATAACAAAATAGGGTCTTACTGGTTAATATAAGTGAAAGAATTAGATTGAGTTATACTATACTGATCTCACAACCAAGTCTTTATCAGTTCGGCCTGTTCTATTAATTAATTTAAGCCTCATTCCCTTGATGACGCCACTATGGTGAAACATGTTGGGGAGGCAAATGATAACTTTTAATTCATGATGCAGTGATAGAATAATCCTTCAATATAATTAATCTATGCAACATTAGGCAGATTATCAGTCTATAGGGTTAAACCTGAGACAATTTGAGGGTGTTGAAATCCTATGTGTTAAAATATATTTAGTTTTGGGTATCTTGTATCACTGCACTAAGTGTTTTCAATCTTTTTATTAAACTGAAACAATAAAAGGTTCTTTTTATTCAGACTTTTATTTAGGGGTTTAGTTGCCTTTTGCAAATAGGAATTTATTTGGTTATCCCTATGCGGACTTGAGAACTTAATTAGGTTAACCAAGTAAATTTAATAAGACTGAACTGCACACACTATCGAACCTGGTGGCTACAATGTCAATCAGGTGAGTGAAAAAGGACACCATCGACTGTGCCGCGGACGATGTTTCATACCAGTCACCTAACTGCTGCAGCTAATCATATATCACAGTGATTAGGTGTCCATATATCAGGACAATATCATGTCCACATCCACATGTGTAGTCTGCGCTAGAGTAAACTGATGGGTATACTTTATTTTATTATTTTACTAGTAAAAAGGCCCGATGCAATTGCATCGGGAGCGCGGTGAAATGAATTGTGTGTATACAGGCGGGTGAGTGGCTAGCAGAGTATACATGGGGCTCTGTGGGTAGCAGACTATACAGGCGGGTCTGTGGGTAGCAGAGTATACAGACTGCTCTGAGGGTAGCAGATTATACAGGCGGCTCTCAGGGTAGAAAAGTATACAGGCGGCTCTGTGGGTAGCAGAGTATACAGGCGGGTTTGTGGTTAGCAGATTATACAGGCGGCTCTGTGTGTAGCAGAGTATAGAGAAGGCTCTGTGGGTAGCAGAGTATAGAGGCGGCTCTGTGGGTAGCAGAATATAGAAACTGCTCTGTGGGTAGCAGAGAATACAGGCGGGTCTGTGGGTAGGAGAGTATACAGGTGGCTCTGTGGGTAGCAGAGTATAGAGGCGGCTCTGTGGGTAGCAGAGTATAGAGGCAGCTCTGGGTAGCAGAGTATAGAGGCAGCTCTGTGGGTAGCAGAGTATACAGGCGGCTGTGTGGGTAGGAGAGTATACAGGCGGCTCTGTGGGTGTCAGAGTATAGAGGGGGCTCTGTGGATAGCAGAGTATGATGTGGCGGGAGGCTGGAGGAGTGAGGGGAGCAGAGGCTGGAGGGGTGAGGAGAGCAGAGGCTGGAGTGGTGAGGAGAGGTCCAGATGGAGGGGTGAGGAGAGGTCTGGCTGGAGGGGTAAGGAGAGATGCGGCTGGAGGGGTGACATCACCGCTCGGCGGCAGGACGTGGCTGCGTGCTGGGGCTGATCGGAGCCCCAGTCACACGGCATTGTCCTCTGCGGCGGGTTGGGTGATGCAGAGAGGGATCAGTTCTTGCCCTCAGGTCACACATGTGACCTGAGCGGAAGGAGTGGATTGGGCGGTGTGTGGTAAAGACAGGACGGTCATCCGATTGGTCTAGGGCGCCAAGTCCTGGGCAATGGGATGGGCATCCTGTGTGTACAACACAGCGCCCAATCTGCTTGCAGGGGCGGCGGGGGCAGGCAATGGGATTGAGCGGGGCGTGTCAGGCTTTGCAGGCTGACACGGTCCGCTCACTCCCATTGGCTGTTGCCGGCCACAGGACGACGTCCCTGGCTCCCGGCACCCGGCCACATCCCGTAGACCGCTACTCCACCAGCATGGCGACATTGAGAGCCCAGTGGTGAGAGAGTGGCGAGGGGCGGAAGGCTCCGGCGGCATCCGGGCAGCATGGACCTCGCGGAGGGCGCAAGGGCGGTGGCGATGGAGCGGGGCCGACGGTTGGCAGGATGGCAGCGGTGGTCAGGTAGTGCGGCTGAGGATGGAGGAGGCTGTGAGGCTGGAGGAGGCTGTGAGGATGGGGAGGCTGTGAGGCTGGAGGAGGCTGTGAGGCTGGAGGAGGATGTGAGGATGGAGGAGGCTGTGAGGATGGAGGAGGCTGTGAGGCTGGAGGAGGCTGTGAGGATGGGGAGGCTGTGAGGCTGGAGGAGGCTGTGAGGCTGGAGGAGGCTGTGAGGATGGGGAGGCTGAGGCTGGAGGAGGATGTGAGGCTGGAGGAGGCTGTGAGGATGGGGAGGCTGTGAGGATGGGGAGGCTGTGAGGCTGGAGGAGGCTGTGAGGCTGGAGGAGGATGTGAGGCTGGAGGAGGATGTGAGGCTGGAGGAGGCTGTGAGGATGGAGAGGCTGTGAGGATGGAGAGGCTGTGAGGCTGTAGGAGTCTGTGAGGCTGGAGGAGGCTGTGAGGCTGGAGGAGGCTGTGAGGCTGGAGGAGGCTGTGAGGATGGGGAGGCTGAGGCTGGAGGAGGATGTGAGGCTGGAGGAGGCTGTGAGGCTGGAGGAGGCTGTGAGGATGGGGAGGCTGTGAGGCTGGAGGAGGCTGTGAGGCTGGAGGAGGATGTGAGGCTGGAGGAGGATGTGAGGCTGGAGGAGGCTGTGAGGCTGTAGGAGGCTGTGAGGCTGTAGGAGGCTGTGAGGATGGGGAGGCTGTGAGGCTGGAGGAGGCTGTGAGGCTGGAGGAGGCTGTGAGGCTGGAGGAGGCCGTGAGGATGGGGAGTCTGAGGCTGGAGGAGGATGTGAGGCTGGAGGAGGCCGTGAGGCTGGAGGAGGCTGTGAGGATGGGGAGGCTGTGAGGTTGGAGGAGGCTGTGAGGCTGGAGGAGGCTGTGAGGCTGGAGGAGGCTGTGAGGATGGGGAGGCTGTGAGGCTGGAGGAGGCTGTGAGGCTGTAGGAGGCTGTGAGGATGGGGAGGCTGTGAGGCTGGAGGAGGCTGTGAGGCTGGAGGAGGCTGTGAGGATGGGGAGGCTGTGAGGCTGGAGGAGGCTGTGAGGCTGGAGGAGGCTGTGAGGATGGGGAGGCTGTGAGGCTGGAGGAGACTGTGAGGCTGGAGGAGACTGTGAGGCTGGAGGAGGCAGTGAGGATGGGGAGGCTGTGAGGCTGGAGGAGGCTGTGAGGCTGGAGGAGGCTGTGAGGATGGAGAGGCTGTGAGGCTGGAGGAGGCTGTGAGGCTGGAGGAGGATGTGAGGCTGGAGGAGGCTGTGAGGCTGGAGGAGGGTGTGAGGCTGTAGGAGGCTGTGAGGATGGGGAGGCTGTGAGGCTGTAGGAGGCTGTAGTAGGCTGTGAGGATGGGGAGGCTGTGAGGCTGGAGGAGGCTGTAGGAGGCTGTGAGGATGGGGAGGCTGTGAGGCTGGAGGAGACTGTGAGGCTGGAGGAGACTGGGAGGCTGGAGGAGACTGGGAGGCTGGAGGAGACTGGGAGGCTGGAGGAGGCAGTGAGGATGGGGAGGCTGTGAGGCTGTAGGAGACATTTACTGTACTGAGCATGCTCAGTACAGTAAAAGGTCTCCAAACAGGAAGGCAGGGGTTAAAAAAAAAATAAAAGTTAATGCTCACCTCTCCCCGAGCCCCCGCCGTCTCCTGCCGTCTTCCTCCAGGCTTCCTCCAGGCTTCCGGTGGCTGCCGCAGGCTCTGAGTGTCTGCAGAGCTCGTCTAGTGCAGTTGAAGACCTGCGGTGATGTCACAGTCACGTGACACCAGGTTACCATGCAGTAACCTGGTGTCACGTGACTGTGACATCACCACAGGTCCTTGACTGCAGTAGAAGAGCTCTGCAGACACTCAGAGCCTGCGGCAGCCACCGGAAGCCTGGAGGAAGCCTGGAGGAAGACGGCAGGAGACGGCGGGGGCTCGGGGAGAGGTGAGCATTAACTTTTTTTTTTTTACAGTAGTGCGGGTCTGCGGCTCGTGATGACGCTGCGCGTCATCACTCGCAGTCCCGCAAAGCATGTTGGGATTCGGCGACAGCGCCCGAATTCCCAACTGCGGATTATATAAGTAGATGACATTGTTACTTTTTCAAAAATGTATTATATATTGGACATCTCCTTTAAGAGATGCAAACCAAATGAATTAATGTCGCCTTAAACTTAAGGACAAGGTTGTTTTTCAAGTGATATTTCCAAAACGTATTTTATGACATTGTCTTTTCATGATCCACTTTTGAAAGTCATTTAACATGAAGCACTAAGTTAGGTTATTAAAGCGAACTACGTTCAAGCAGAATCACAAACTATCGCTTATTGGTGCATTTCCACACTTTAGCCAAGGACAATCCATTTTCTGTCTTCTCTGGTAAACACTGCAATTTGCAGGAACATGATATTTTCAGGTCACTGTACACTGAGGTGTAGTAAGAACACAAACACAAAATGTAGTCAAACATGAGATTGTTTTTACTAATGATCCACAAAAGAATACCAAGGCTGTAGTGGAAACCACTTCTGGTGGAGACAACCTCCGCATGTTAACATAACATAATTCATCTAAATAACTGGAATTTTGTGAGTTTGGGACATCACTGTGGTACAGATCATAGAAAGGTTCCCTAGTCTTCTTTATTCCTTGGAAGGACATCAGAAACAACATGTGGTTTGGGGCTAGGCTTGTTGGCACGGAATGAAACATGTTAACGCATCCATTCATTTCTAAGAATTCCAATGAGGTTCCTTCATCTGTCCAATGCTCTTTGATGACATGCTTGGAAGCTATCAAGAACTTTCCCACTGGTAAGTATTACTACACAAGGATATTCTATACACAGCACATGCATGGGAAGAATAAGGTATCAGGTGATAATACAAGATTAAAGATGGCAGCAGATGGTACTATGTTTTGGCAGGTTTACGAATGAACTACACATTGCCAAAATGTAGCTGGATCTGAAATAAAACTGCAGCAACATGTGTTTACAAGTGACTGTAAAGATATCACATTCATATCATAGATTTCTATGCTATTAAATGGCAGGGATGGGAACTAATGCATGAACAGCAATCTTCTTTACTTCCATATGCTATACTGGGTCCTTCTGACTTTTCATTTTGTGCTTACAAATGGTAATACAGAATAAGCTTTAAAAGTGTAACTATACCTTTAAAATGTGTTTTGGTTTTTTTTATTTTACACATTTCGTTGCCCTAATAATTACTAGTAGATGACACTACGTAAGTTTAGTTACATCCTCCAATTTATCTGTAACCTCTTTTTCCTGGACAAAGCTAAGGTTATTGGGCTCAGTGGCTCATCAGCTGAGCCACAATTAAAAAGTCTAACTCTAGATAAAAAAAAGTATCTATTTTATTACAGAGAAATTACTCTTTCTCCATTTATTAGATTTATTTTCCCCTGCTTCCATCTACTTCATTAATCACTCACTCTAAATTAATTGCTAACATACATACACTTGAAGCAGAGCTAAGACTACTCTTAAAGGGAACATGTTACTTTCCCTGTGCAAAAGAACCACGAGCAGTTCTGTACACATACCTATAATCTCTGTATAACAGTGCCTTCATGTACCAGCATACATAAACAAATCTTTACAAAAAATGTTTATAAAGTCAGTTAATGAGATACTAATTAGGGCTTTGAATAGTTGATGGGGCGTTAGTTACCTCGACTAGTCGGCCCATCTAGCATGTTATTCCGACCCTGTGGGCATGATAACATGCTTTACCACCGCAGTGTCATTGGCATTGTTATACAAAGCCATGTGTGCAGATTTGTATATCTCAGTATTGAGCTAATCTGACGTCGGGTGTATGCACCCTGGCCTGCATGATCGAAAATCATCCACATTTCCGGTCATGTGCATTGCTCTGAAGCCGGGTTTATGCATCCCAGCTTTAGAGAGGCATAGTGCATGACTGAAAGTGCAGATGACTTGTAATCATGCGCAGTGAACCTCTTGAAGCTAGAGTGCACACTTTGGTCTACTGTGATAGCCTACTTGGCCCTGTATGCACTGCATTGGAAAGCTGAACTTCCATTGGACTTAGATGCTGGCTTTATATATGCTGCATGTAGCGGGCTGAATTCCTGAACCCATCAGGACAGCATGTGTTTCAACATAGCCAGCACCACAGTCCAACTGTTGAGATCAGATTTAGTTCTAAATAGCCCCTTAGCTGCTTCTGTCAAATCTTAAATTATTTCAGAAGTTAAATATGGCATGTCAAATTCATTGGCATGATATTGACCTAACAACACAATTTTCAAAGGCCATCATCATGTAGAGTAATATTGAAATGAAGGCTGGAATGGAGGTTTGTCCTTTTTAGTAATTAATCCTGCTTTTTTCTTTGGTGCAATGACAGCTGAAAATTGATCTGAAATAAGGAAAAAACAGGAGTAGCACTTGTATATTCGGGTACAAAATCAATCCGGGACAGTTTTCAATTGTCCAAATACTGACAGATAAGGAAAAAGATTGCAGCACTCCTTCATAAGATGTATACTTTGCCTTTATTTGGCCATCAGGCACGCCTCACGATGTTTCAGTCTCCCAGGCTAGAAAAATGTCCTGGGAGACTGAAACGTTGTGAGGCGTGCCTGATGGCCAAATAAAGGCAAAGTATAAATCTTATGAACGAGTGCTGCAATCTTTTTCCTTATCTATTTGGAAACTGATCTGGAGATCATGTGGACAATGCCATGAAGAAGCCTCCTCAAGTTAACGTCACATCGGTCTTACTTCTAAGATAATGGCATGAGATGGCATAATGTATGGTAGCTGGAGTCCTCTAGTCTTCATTCAAAGTCTTTTAACAGATCAGTGTTACATTGATTTGCTTGTGAAACCAATGGAACACTCATTTCTTGCTCCAAAGTGTTCTAGGAGCTTTTTTCAACACAACAACACCAGGTCATATGTTGCTGGTGCTACTATGAGCAGCCTTCTACTTTGGTCTGCAGCACCTCCAGACTTGTCTCCCATCAAACAAATCTTTGGCATCATTGGTCGGCAATTGCAAATGAAGCGCAAGTGCATTCCTCCTGGCAAAACATTCCTCGCACAATCATTGATAACTACCTTAATGCTATGGAATAGTGCTATATAAATGAATAAATAATAATAATTCATGTAAGTGCAGGTATTTCTGTATGTGGCTCTCAAACTCGATACTGATTAAGTTAAACATTTTTAGAAATTTTGCTTCCGCTTTTCCAGTTTTACATATCATTTGCATGTCTTGATTCTGAGACTTCCATAAATTGCAGGACTTTTCCTTCTTGATTTGCAATTTCAATCTTGAGTAATGTATGTATATAACGGAGAGAAAAATAGAGCTGTGAGCCAAAAAGACGATTCTCTCAAACCTTCTTGCACTGGGGCACCGTGACCTTGCTATATACAGGTGCATCTCAATGAATTAGAATATCATCAAAAAGTTAATTTATTTCAGTAATTCAATATAAAAAGTGAAACACATGTATTATATAGAGTCATTACAAACAGAGTGATCTATTTCAAGTGTTTACTTCTGTTAATGTTGATCATTATGGCTTATAGCCAATGAAAACCCAAAGGTCATTATCTCAGAAAAATAAAGTAGGGAGAATGAAGGGTTAAAAACCGCACTGCCGTATTCCACGAGACATCAAAGGGTGAATATAATATTGATTTATTAGTCAACGTGTTTCAGGGCTCCCAGAAATGCCCTGAAACATGCCAATATTACATTGATTTTTTTATGATATTCTAATTCATTGAGATGCACCAATACTGTAAGCCAGCAATGTGTCTTCCTAGTTAATTTTTAGCTCATGTGTCAGTAGCCAAAGAGATTTTATAAAGTGTTCAATTGGCTAATATAGATGCCTCATTATTTGATTTTTTGCATCATAGTGGTTCTCCAAATGTATTTTCCCTAATAGGAACTAAAATGTATATAGATGCCTACATTTTCTTAGTGGTGCCTTTTTATTTCATACATTGTTTACAAGAATCTTTTAAAAAACACTAATGATCATTTTATATGTTAACTAAAGTTGGCTAGGGTCACACTTGAGGGGTGACCCACGTTTGATGCAACCGCTAAAAACGTAGAAATTTTAGCTGCAGCGCATAGCTTCAACGCTACGCACTGCCTGACAACGCTGCCCAATAGAAGCCCACTGTTTACCTTAGCAACAGCTCCACACAAAGCATCAGGAAGGGTGCTTTTCACAAGCGCACAGGAAACGTGTCCCACAACATTTTCTGTGCGCTGTTATAATGTGCATTTCCTGATGCTTTGGGTGGAGCCGCTGCTAAGGTAAACAGCGGGTTTCTATGGGGCAGCGTTGTCAGACAGTGCATAGCGTTAACACTATGCGCTGCAGCTAAAATTTCTACGTTTTTAGCGGTTACGTCAAACGTGGGTCACTCTCCAAATGTGACCCTAGTCTTACTCTAAATTATTTTTAGACCCCTTGTCAATATCCTTGCATAACTGGCAGACAAAGACAGAAGAGGGTCCCTGTGCAAGGACAGTATATGGGCCCTTGGCAACCAAAGAACTCATCATAATGCAGTTTCACTTGTTTTGGAGGTAAATATGGGCCCCTTACCTCTTGGGTCCCCTGTGTGGCTGCACAGGTTGCAACAATGACATGTCCGCCCCTGTATTGCATGTTTGTATGTACTATATGTAAATACAACTGCTTCTTGACATTTTAGATAGCTAAGAGAATAATATTAACAACTTGAAGTCTCTGACCATATGTCTAATCACCTAAAGATGTGTGGGCAGTCACTACTTTGTTGATTGCTGGCCAACATTCTCAAATACCAAATCATCAAGCTGCTTTGGTCTACCAACTCAAAAAATTAAGGAAATTGCTGTGAATGAACAGACATAGAAACCCATGAAGTATAAGTGTCAGATATTGTACCTATTAATTAAAAGGTACATTATATTGAGATACAACAGCTTTAAACCTTTCCACTGAGGAAGTTGAGGTTGGCCAATATTATCCTGAATTGTAAGGAAAACACATTATCAATTAAAACCTGGAAACTCTAATCTCTTGCCAAGGGATAGAAGTTAAATGCTGTGCAGTTATAAAAACAAGTAGAGCACAAAATAAATAAGGCTGTTAAAATAATAGACAGTTGGTGGAAGCTAAAAAAAGGTGTTTTGGTTTTGTGTAAGCATATTGAACGTGCGGGGCTTTATGAGGCTTAACACCTCAGCACTGGTCCACTTCCCTGGAACGTACTGCTGTAAATAAATTACTATGATGTCAAACTAATAAGGCATCTGTACAGATTCTCAGCCCATCACTGTTATACTTATAATTAATCGAAGATGCTCTTATACAATACATAGGATATTCCTACTGATACAGCTCTACTGGAAATAAGGATAGGATATTCCTACTGATACAGCTCTACTGGAAATAAGGATAAGCTTAATAAACTTTAATGAATGTCGCACTTTCCAATTAAAAGGTCTGTCTAATCATTTAAGTTAAACCTAACTCTCATGAAACAAAGTCTTAGGGTGCTTTCACATCTGCGTTTTTCGTAATTCGCGGCAGATGCGGTGAAAAAACCGCATCTGCCGCGTTTACCGCATAACCGTTCCACTTGCGGCGCAGTTGCGGTTTTTTCTATGCAATGTATAGGCATACTTGCGGCAGGTGCGGCAAGTGCGGTTTTGCACTTGCGGCAGGTGCGGCCGCGAAAAAAAACGCAGTAAGCCGCGGTTTTTTTCGCGGCCGCACCTGCCGCAAGTGCAAAACCGCACTTGCCGCACCTGCCGCAAGTACGCCTATACATTGCATAGAAAAAACCGCAACCGCGCCGCAAGTGGAACGGTTATGCGGCAATCGCGGCAGATGCAGTTTTTTCACCGCATCTGCCGCGAATTACGAAAAACGCAGATGTGAAAGCACCCTTAGCCAAAAATCCAATGGAAACAGCCAATGTGATAATGATATTGTCACGAGTTGACTGCTCTGGAGTCTATTGTACTTTAAAGATCTTTATTTCTTTTGTACCAGCAAGAGTTAATGTCAGTTTTTCCCTTGCTGCTGCTGTCTTGATCAGGTATTGCGGTTTGATGACCACTCCCACTACCCTTTAAACTCTTCACCCGAGAGGAAATTTCCATTTTCCCCATTATTGTTTTTCCCCTCTCTTCTTCCAAAAGCCATAGCATTTTCATTTTTCTGCCAATATAGACATTTGAGTGCTTGTTTTTTAGCAAGACGAGTTGTACTTTTGAATAAAATTATTTATTTTACCATATAGCGTACAGGAAAATGGAAAAAGAAATTGCAAGTATGGTGAAATTGCAAAAATAGTGCAATTACACGCTTATTTTTGGGGGGTTTTATTCACCATGTTCACTATATGGTAAAATTGACATGTCAATATGATGCCTCGGGTTGGTACGTGTTTGTAGATACCAAACATGTATACTTTTACTACTATGTAAGAAAAAGGATTGTGCTTTTGCGCCATTTTACATGACCCGTAGCGTTCTCATTTTTCGGGATCTGGGGCTGTGTGATGGCTTAATTTTTGAAGCTTGAGCTGACGTTTCTAATGACACCATTTTTGAGTAGATGCGATGTTTTGATCACATCTTATTCCAATATTGTGGTGACCAAAAAAATGTCATTTTGATGTTTGGACTTTTTTTTCCATTACACAGTCTACAGATCTGGTTAATTAATTTTATATGTTGATAGGCCGGGCATTTCTGAACGCGGCGACCAAATTTTTTTTCAATAGTTTTACTTTCAATGCGGCAAAAGGGGAGTGATTTGAATTTTTGTGCGTTTTTTTTTTCATAGTTTTAAAAACGTTTTTTATTTTTTCTTTATTTTACTTGGCCCACTAGGGGCCTTGGTGCTGCATAGTCCAATCACTCTTCCTCTGTACAGATGGGGCTCCAGCCCTTCTGTATAGAGAAAAAAATCATCTCTTTCTGCCGGTGATGTCACTGGGACATCGCTGGCAGGAAGGGATTTCAGACAGTTTCCACGGGTCATGCCAGGACCCTGAGCTGTTGAGGTAGCAGACTGAGGTCCTTTGATCGCATCACGGAACCACCAATCACAGCTGGGAACAGCGTGATCCACGCTTTGGTGCTTCAGATAGCAATGCCAGTCGCTGACAGTGCGATTAAAAAGGTTAACAATACCGATCACATCTGCGATGGTTAGAGTCTTCCTTCCCTATTCCATCCCACTGTCCTCCTGTGTTGTGCCATGCGGCAGAAATTTCCCATGTCTGCAAGCGACAGATGTGACCTGAGGACTGCATACCTCGTGGTGACTTCGTTGGTGCATGTTGCTGTATAAACCCATTAACTTTCAGCTGCTTTTACTACCTAGTGCAGTCTCTATGTACTTTCACAAACAGCAAACTACAAAACGATATACAGAACCAACTGAGTCTCTCCTTTGGACCTACTGAAAGGAACAATTGCTCCAGTCTTTTTTTAACCTCAATTCTGGTTGACTATCACTGCTGATGCTATTTCTACCATGGTACTGTATGACACAAGCTAATTATGCCATCTAGGAAAAAGTGAATCTGCTCATGTCATGTGCCATGTCCTTAACCACCTGTATTATAGACCTGCTTTGTATTGTACTAGAAGTGCTGAAATTGTTTTCTTCATATATTACACATGTGAATGTTTAAGCAGATATATTATAGTTTGACTCCTCACTTCATTTAGGAAAACAGATCAGAAGCCAAACTTACAAATTAAAAAGAATCTATACTTACGATTAAGCCTTGTTCACCTGGGCTTCCTGGTTCACCCTAAAAGAAAGTTAGAACAAAAACAGGTATATGACCATCTGAGTCATTATTTTATAAAATAGACTGGCAACAATCTGTAGCCATCATTCATTTAGCAAACCTACTTCTATCCTTTAGGCCTCATTCAGACATCCGTGTGGCACGTACATCTTATATCGGTACCTGTTATGGCCTATGGTGCTATTCCCATGGCCGTGTTTTTATACAGACCGTGTGTCCATGCACAACACACTGGCATGTGTTTTTTTCCCAGCACCTTGGATGACAAATGCCATTACAAGTCTATGGGTCCATGCAAAACACATATAGCACTTTGGATGGCATCCATGCGCCATTTGTGTACTGTATATGTCTAACATGGAAAAGATTAGAAGCTTTGTAATTTATTTCTTTTGATCCATCTGTTGAAAACCCTGATGACACACAGATGATAAAAACGGACACACTGACGCCAAACACTGATAGTTCACGTACGGTGTTTAAATACAAACGTGTGAATTAGGCCGTACAAGGGGTTTTCAAAATTAGTTAAAACTGTTTTGTGAGAACATCGTGCCAAACATCTATGTCCAAATACATCAAAATGTTTACACCAGAAAACTAGTGTAAACACTTTGAAAAGTTCCATTTTTTTTTTTTTTTTTTTGCAACCTCAAGTTGTATGTAAATGTTGTCAATTTTTCAGCATTTTACGTCATTGCAGTTGGAGTGGGACAGGGGCATGGCAACGCCCGGCTGTCAAATTCATCAGACATGGCATACCTTACACAAGAAATCTTACTCCAGCCCTGACTGGAATAGGATTTCTGACGAGGCACCTGGAGGCATACTTAAGATGTGCCAAATACATTAAGTGTTGTGCTCCTCTACATTAGGCCCCTCTTACACCTGGTTCTTTCCAGTGCAGGAAGTAAAGGCTTAATATTTAGGATGTTCAGACATTACAAAACACATTTTAGCATCTACTACAATGTATCTTTACATTAAACAATGTTTAAAATGAAATAACGGCAAATGTTATTTTTAATCTATTTTTTCTAGTAAAATATATGTATAAAGTCTGACAAATTTTTACTTCATTCTAAACAGGATATCCAGAGCCATACATGTAATAAAGAATGACTTTGTCATCACATGAAAAAATTTATATCTTTGTAAAACATCTTTTTATCCTCTTGGGTCTTATCAATTATTTTTTCAATTTCTTTACAATAACACCCTCTATGGTGCAAAAAATGTTCTCCTTTCATGTTGTTTGAAATCATTATTATCCAGGTCAACAAATAAGATATTAAATGTAGAAAAATGTTATTTACATCACGGTATCTAAAGTGTAACCGTCGTTTTAATTTTTAATTCATAAATCAACTGTACACATAAAAATAAGCAACTTTATAATATATCTTATAAGACAAATTTGCTTCTTTCTCTACTAGAATTGATAAGTTATTATCAAAATGCTGAATTCTGAGATAAAATCTGTATTCAGTGAAGACTGTCCATTACTGAGATAGGAGATGGCAGATGTTACTGATGAGAGTCAATGTAGTTAGAAAAGAGAAGAGGGAAAGACCTCTGCCTCTAGCCCCTCCCCTTTTCATCTATCCCCTCCCTCTGCATTTAGCTCCTCCCACTCCCATTATCATAGATTCTCATCAGTAGCAACTGCCATCTCCTATCTCAGTAATGGGTAAGTCTTCACTAAATACATTTTTTTTACCTCTGAATTGAGAATTTTTACAACCGATAAATCCTGGTAGAGAAAGAGGCAAATTTGTCTGATAAGATATATTATAAAGTTGTGTATTTTCATGTGTACTGTGCTTTATGAAATAAAAATGAAAATGATGGTTACACTTTAAGTATAATAAGTACATAATGGCCTTGTGGATCTGGGAGACAGGCCTACTGTTTTAATGGATGAATATCTAGTACAATTTGGCTCATTAACATATGAATACAAGATTGCTAACTTAACATTACATTTATAGAAATGGAATAATGCATTTCATTTATTATCTAGGGGCTAATATGCTTGTTGATGGCTTTTAGAGTGTTGCAGATTTTTTCTATAATGCGCTGATTAGACACAACCAAAAATGGGGACAATGGCAAGAATAAAAATACTGAATATTTTATTTTCTCTGTGTGTTTTATTATTTATGATGGTCCTAAATATAAAAGCTGGACCTCAAAATGAATATTTAAAAATTAAAAAAAATACATGTGATACAGTGCCAGACCCTGTGTAAAGGTATTGACTTACAGGAACTCCAGATAATCCTCTTGGTCCATCTTTACCAGTGTCACCTGGGGGGCCTCTGGGACCTGGTGGTCCAGGAGGTCCTGGTGGGCCTGGGGGCCCTGCCTGTCCTTGATCACCCTTAATAAAAAGCAGATAGTTAAAATAACTCAAAAACAAGGTTTGTTAGTGATTTCAACATATGTGCATTGCACATGTTCCCTACTGTTTTCAGAATGCCTTAGGAATGAAGCATGATCAAGTAAATACTAAAAAATAAATTATGAGAACATTATTGCTCTTGCAGTGCAATCATAATCTGCTTTTATTTTATAACTAAAATCTATTGCTTAATATTGCATAGTTTATTCATGGCAAGCGGAGAATTTAGACAGGGGGGATTCCAAGTTCACCTTTAACCAATAATAACTCTTTTCAATGCACAGGCTAAGTTGTAATATACTAAACATATGTATTTTTTGTTGAAACAGATAACAAAGTATCATGATCAATGCAGGTTTGTCAGTTTAGTATGTGTTTCTTCAGGTTTAGCTAATGGACGTATCTCTGAGCACCTGCAATCCCACCTATACTTGCTGGGAGGCATTATAGGCATGCACTGCGCAAGAATGCAATAGGATAGGCGAGTATGGCAGAAGTAACAGAAGGCAAAGGTTTCAACTGCATCGTCTTCCATGAAACAGGTGTCCACTTTTCAAAATAAATTGGGTCTACGAAAAATGTATTTTTTAATCAATACTAAGCATAATATATTAATCTAACTACATTGAAATAAAATTTGCATATCAACATTTAACACTTTTAATGCAGAACTAAAAAGTATTACCTTTACGGGAAAAAAAAAGCAAAAAATTTGTGTTGCGTAAATTTAGAGGACAAATCTCTTAATTACAACAAAATCTCCTAAAACCAATTTTTGCACTACCTTAATCAGCCGGCGTTTAATGAGCTGCTGATCAGCAGAGAGAAAGCCGTGATTGATCTTAGGAAACACCATCTGATCAGTGAAGTGAAGTCAAAAGTTGGAGTTCAGAGATGAGAAAGTTGAAGGACAGACATCAGAAGGCCCGTAGAAAGAAATAGAGACATAAGCGTTAGAAATATAATGTACAGCAGAGTACACACTGGCAGCTTGTATGTGAGGGGACCTGTGCTTTATCCAACAGCAGCATTCAATTACTTTTTTTTAGAACATATATATAATATATATATCCTTAATTTAAATGTCTCAGGTATTTAGAGTATACTTTGGTTGGCTGCTTTGGTTTGCACAGATTCCCACAAGTGCCAGTAGTACTGTCCATGCAGTCAGAGGCTCCAGGCAGCATTAGGTGACACAATCAAGCATAATTCAGTACTCATTTGGATCAATTTAGTGACTCTGGTGCTTCAAATGAATAATGATTCTAAAAAGACATTTCACTTTTTAGGACTCTTGTTCTTTTGTGCTAGATTGATTAGTGCATTCACTGTTTATGCTGCTGGACTCTTGACTGATCATAGGCAAATCATCCACAAACCTTGACGGTGAGGATCTGATTACTATGTAGAGCGGCCATTGTGGGGTAGCCTGGCAAACCCTGGAGACACAACATAACATAGCACCAAACAGAACAACACAAATACACCACAAGGACAATATACAGTGGATTATGAACAAAAGAAGGAACAATTGTTAAAACACTCTCCTGTGTAACATTTGTCCAAAAGACTACTCAAATAGGATTAGGTTAAGGGAATATAAAGGGTATTTTTTTTGTTACCCAATAGGAATTGGTGAAGCTATTTAAATATCATTATTTATCTGTTTACTTCATTTATACGTTCTATATAAGAACTAACACATCTCTCTCGTTTTACAGTGGAATACATATTGTGTATATTTATCTAATGCTTTATTTGGCAGCAGAAATAAAATTTTTTGCATGATGTTGTTTAGGGATAAGGCATTTGTTAAACACAGACCATTCTTGATTATGAAGGAGTTAGATCAGGTCTCGTGGCCCGACGTTCAGGTGCAAGAACAGTCCGTGAATCACATATGTGTGAAACCGGCCTAAGGACGAGTAATGACCGACCAATATTTATGGAGACTAAACAGCTCATGGCAATGGCAATGAATAGTTATTAACCTATATAACTCTTATAGAAGTCAGTCAGAAATATTCCAGTGTACTAACAGCATGTCTATACGAATCCTTGCACTTTCCTCTAGTTAATTCTTGTGTCTACCTCATCCTCCCCTCCTCTGGAAATTCTTCTGTTTCAGAAGCTTCTATAATCAGCATGGACCGAATGTACTAAACCAAGGCTAAACTGAAACTAACACAGGAATGTGATTGAAATGTTCTCTTCAGAATAAAATGCAACACCCTTTTAATATCCCTTTAAGGAGCCGTATAAAACTGGCAACCCCTCCTAAAATAAAGGTCTTTGTCATTAAGCTCTACTTTGACTTGTTGTCAGTGTGGTCCTTACGGTGGCATGCACACACTTAGACAAAGCATCAATTAGGCGGCAGACAATTAAGAGGACAGCTCACCCGAAAGGTGTGGAGGGCATCCATTACATTAGTATGGAACTACACAGCCTCCAAGTGCTGCTGTACATGCTCCATTGGATGCCTTATGTCAGGTGATAGAATCAGTTGCAAAGTTGGTTTCAGTGAAAAAAACTTATGGTACCTGCTGATGTGTGTCAAGATTTTAATTCTTAGTAAAGTGACGTAATAGCAATTCTCTAAGGTGCTCAAATAGGTTCCAAATCCATATAAAGACATATAAAATTGCACTTATATGGACTTGATTTGCAGAAAAGTTTATTATATGAAAGCAATCTAGCAAAATGTTTTGGTTCAGAGACCTTAATCGGTGTGCACCCTGGTAAGAAGTAGTTAAGTGAGGACGCCTCTAGCCTGACCATAGTATATCACCGTTTGATCTGTGTGTGCACACAGACCAAGCGGTGGTATATCATGGTATCATGGTTAGCTTAGAGGTATATCTTAGTTAGGTTAGAGGAGAACCAGCAGGGATCGTTCCTTCTGGAGCGGAGAGTGAATATGAGGTCAACATGTCTTAATAGCTGCCACAATCTCTTCTCCAATAGGGAAATTAACGACATTGGATCAGCAGGAGAGTATGGCACCTAGGGATGTTACCAACTGTCTGTGGTAATCTGGCTAAACACTTTGTGTTGCTGCTTATCAAACAATTTTCTCATAACATTATTAATTAAGAAGGCTAATTAGAAAGGCTAATTAGGATTGACAATGAGAACCAGAGTTTCCCTATTGAGTTGATCTAATTAATATTAATTGCTTGGTAATCATCATCTCTTGATGCCTCAGTCCCAACCCTCAATGTACAGTATTCCACGTGATCTTTAACTCTGAGGTATACAGATTGAACTGGTGTATTACATTATTCAAAAGCTAAAAGCTTTATCACATGTTCACTTGTCATCAGTTTGTAAACATAAATATCCATTACAAGCAGAGCAAAACTAATGTATACTTTGGGTTTTCCTTTGCATCCCTTTCTGTTCCATTTGTAACAAATCTGTTTTTACTAGCGGTATTTCTGAATGCCTCTTGTGTTCTGGGCATGTGTTAAATAAAATAGATCCATTGTAAAAAATAAACAGATCTATTATAGGATGGCCACGCATGATTATCCAGTATGATTTATTTCCCAATGTTATGGTGAATTTTCCTTTTTTATATACCATATATACTCGAGTATAAATCGACACCAGTATAAGCCGAGGCCCCTAAGTTTCCCCTCCAAAACTAGGGAAACATACTGCTCGAGTATAAGCATAGGGTGAGAAATGCAGCAGACCCTCATTATGGTATACAGGCCCTCTCATCATGGTAAATGGCCCTCCTTCACCGGTATATAGCTCCTACATCACTTGTATATAGCTCCTTCATAACTGGTATATAGCACCTCCATCACTGGTATATAGCACCTCCATCACTGGTATATAGCTCCTCCATCTCTGGTATATAGCTCCTCCATCACTGGTATATAGCTCCTCCATCACTGGTATATAGCTCCTCCATCACTGGTATATAGGACCTCCGTCACTGGTTTATAGCACCCCCATCACTGGTATACTACCCCATTACTGGTATATAGAACCCCCTTCACTGTTATACAGGTCCCCATCACTTGTATACAGCCCCCCATCACTGGTATATAGCCCCCATCACTGGTATAAAGGCCCCCCATCACTTGTATACAGCCCCTTCCTCACTGGCTACAGCCCCCCATGACTGGTTACAGCACCCCATCACTGGTATACAGCCCCTCATCATGTTACAGCCCTCATGGTTACAGCCCCCCATCCTGGCATACAGTCCCCCATTACTGGTTACAGCCCCCATCACTGGTTACAACCCCCCATCACTGGTTACAGCCCCCATCACTGGTTACAGCACATCCATCACTGGTTACAGCCCCCATCACTGGTTACAGCACATCCATCACTGGCTACAGCACCCCCATCACTGTATCACTGTATAAAGGCCCCCATGCTGCCACACATAAAATAATAAAGATTGAACTCAACCTCCAATGTCCTGCAGCTCCGTGGCATCCTCCCACTGCTCTTCCTGCTTGTACCCGGCTTCTATTGCTGTGACTGGAGCATCAGTGATGTCATCGCTGCTGCGCCGATCACGTGATTAGAAACCAAGACAAGCAACAAGAGCGGCAGGAGGATGCTACGGTCCTTGCAGGACATCGGAGGGTGAGTTCAGTCTTTATTATTTTATGTGCGGCTGCACGGGGGCTAGTATACAGTGATGGGGGTGCGAGATCACTTAGTGTCGTGTAATGTGCACCGCTCCCCCCATCACTGATGGACAGGGGGATGCAGTGCATATTACATTACACTAATGAGCGGGGTCACGTGACCTACTGCTCCTTCTGCAGCCTCCTCCTGCCTTCTCCAGCCCCCGTACACTGTCCCCCCCACTGACACTAACACTGACTCTAGTATAAGCCAAGGGGGGCACTTTTCAGCACAAAAATTGTGCTGAAAAACTCAGCTTATACTCGAGTATATACTGTATATTTGTCATTGTAATTGAAGTTTTGGCTTTCCAGATGTTTTTGTCTCATCCAAAAATTAAGACATTTTATAAAGGTGTTAAAACTTTTACACAAATGTACGTACTCCAATTCCACCCCCAGGAGTGATTTTATGACTTTTTTGCACCTGTATTGCAACATTTAACATTGCATGCAACTTATTGCACTAAGACGTTGCAAAGAGGTAAAAGAAAAAAATAAAGAGCATCGACTTTGTACAAAATACATAAACCTTGAGTGCTAATTTGAATTTTGAGCAATAAAAGTAATTGAATATCACAAGACAAAAAAAGGAACTTAAAGACTGTAAATGATGAAATCAGACCCTATGTTTTTGATCCAGCTAATTGATTGCATCTGGATTGCAGTCAAAGGGGAGACATCCATATGAAAGAATCCTGTCCTGGATCATTTTATTTCCATTTTTTTAATCCCACGGATTAAAAACGGAAATAACTACTGGACATGTGTACATAGTCTAATATGCAAAAGGTTTTGGATATGCTCAGCTTCTTAGATGCTTTTTTCTCCTTTGTGAACGCTTGGCTACGAGAATTGCCACCTGCTGCTTCCTTTGCACTTCCTTAGGTTACTGCCAGCTGCTCCTAATAGACGTTGCCTCAGACCGGGAGGAAGCCCGACACAGGGTGGCAGGCCATTTTCCTCTATCTGGTTCCAAATCACAGCAATTCTTCTGCTCATTTTATTCTTTTGTTTTGAACGTACTCTGGTATAATGCGACATCTCACCAGTAAGTAATACAACTCTCAGGTTAAAAAGTTCCCATATTCTGAGCTCTGAGTCATTAAATTTGAGCAATCGTGGTACACTTTTTCCTCATTTTCTAGCAAGGAGCTGTTTTTGTAATCATTGTATCCTTTCAGCTCTAAAACCATTCAGTTCACAAGGTGAAAGGTTATTCAGGAGAAAGTTGGCAAGTCAACTGCGTTCTTAAATGAGATGTATGGAGCCTGTGACCAACATCAGTCTGTCAAGACCAGAAAACACTTCTAACCTGGATGACACTGGGTAATTCCATTAGTTACAGCACATTCAATGTGAATTACATGCTATTTGTTGTTAATTGCAGAATGTGACCCTTGATCTTACAATGGTTATACATGAGATCAGGACTTGTCAGTTTTAGGCAAGCTGTGGACTACTTGAGATTTATTGTAACCTTATGAGCCAGGAAACATACAAGATGTGCAATTATAATTAGATTATGACATTTAATTATCGAAAGTACAGCCGAGTGTAACATGGAGTAGAACAAAGAACCTTTGAAGTGTAATACACTCATCCTACGGTTCGTTGTTTAACAGGTGATTAATGACAGTGTTATAATTTGTGGTGGAGTAAATCAGAAGAGCGAGGCATGAGTTATATACTGTGGAAGTACCAGATCGGTGATACAGAAAATTGTATTCTGAAACATTGTTCCAAATATCAATGCTATGATAATATCACATATATTTAATAATGTCATAATCATTCAACAGGTGGATAAGATCTAATATAAATCAGATGAGGAAATACAGACATAATATTGAAAATGCACGGTATCCGATAGCATGTACCGGGACACGGTCTGCTCATCTACATTAAAGTGACGTTGGTTTGTCACTCATAGTAATGAATAGTGAAGCACACTACTTCTTCATACAGTGTAGAATAAAGAGATGATATAAAGCAATAGCATGTTAGTGAAAATTTGGGTTGGACACAGAGAGGGTGAATAGTTCTTCCTAAAGTACTGAGAGCCTGATTAAAGATTTTCGTTGAGTCACTTTTCGTCTTTGTTTTGTGGTTTTGTTTTTTTTACACCAAATTCTTCATAAGGACTTTTGTCCTTATCCCATTTTGGGAACTTTCATGCAAAAAATGATAGTTTTCATCAAGCTGGAGTATATAAAAATCACTGCAGGGGGGGGACTAGAGTAGATTTGTTCCAAATTGTGTGACAATTTCAACGTGACAAATACACGCAGGCATAACTTAAATTTACTGGCATCTTTGGTGCCATTTTTTTTAACTAAAATGTACATGTTTTAGGCTGGAAAAGCATTTTTGGAATAGCTTAATTATAGAAATTTTGATATATTGCCTACTCTGTTGAATGCGTTAACTACTGCGGAATAGAAAAAGAAAACACTAAACTAATCCGTAATGCAATAATGTCACAATGATCCAGATACCGAAAATAAACTCACCAACCTGGTGGAGTTGAACTATCAGAAGGATTCTGCTATTCTAGGTTTGTATGTCTCCTAAAGTACTGTATATGTTGGAGAGAGTGACTCTAAAAAATCCTGGTGGTTAAACAATGAACATTTCCTACATCGAATGAGTTACCAGTGAATCTGTCATTGAGCTTGGCTGATTGCATGGTCAGTAACCCTTATCCTCCTTCTCTTAAACCATCTTCTAAGCTAATTTATGACCAAATCAAAGTTCAACTTTAATTTGGTCATAAATCCGCTCTTTACTCATTCTTCAATCTGCTATACAAAGAGGCTGTAGAAGCTAAATAATCCATCATTTCTTTTAACCCCTTCACGACCTATGACGTACATGTACGTCATAGGTTGCCTCTCACACTTTGATGAGAGCTCATGCTGTGAGCCCGCATAATCCCCTGCACATCTCAGCTGATGTCATCAACTGAGATGTGTATCTAACAGCGGTGTTCAGATCCATAATCATATTGCCGCTGTTAATCCTTTGGATCAAGATGCCATTCATTGACAGCCCCATGGCCGAGATTGCACTGTTCCCCCCGTTTTCGGAGGTCCAGTAAAACGATCAAGTCTGTCCTGTAGTGACCCCTGGAAGCTGTCTGGTATTACTTCCTGTGAATGGCTGGCGAGCACCAGCATCCACAGACATTAATCACTTTCCATATGTATTAAAGAGCTGCAGCTAGATAAGACAAGTGAACGGACTGTACAGTGCTGAGGCCCTCTAGTGGCCAGTGTAAAATAAAGAGAATATAAAAAAAATAAAAAAATATAAAAAAAAACACAAAAGTTCAAATCACCCCCTTTTATCCCATTGAAAATAAAACTATTAAAAAAATTAAAAAAAACACATATTTGGCATTGCCGTGTTCAGAAATGCCCAATCTATAAAAATATAAAATCAATTCATCAGATCGGTAAACTGTAATGGAAAAAAAAGTCCAAACACCAAAATTATGTTTTTTTGTTAGCTGCAAAATTGCAATAAAATGCAATAACGGATGATCATATCATCACATCTACCCAAAAATAGTATCATTAGAAACGCCAGCTCAAGACGCAAAAAATAAGCCGTCACTCAGCCCCAGATCCCCAAAATTGAGAACGCTACGGGTCATGGAAATGGCGACAAAAGCACAATTCTGTTTCTTTAAAAACTTGTACATTTTTTCACCACTTAGATAACCGTAAAAGTATACATGTTTGGTATCTATGAACTTATACAAACCCAGGGCATCATATCAACACATTAGTTTTACTATATAGTAAACATGATGAATAAACACCCCACCCCCGCAAAAAAATGTGTAATTGCAATTTCACTGCACTTGGAATTTTTATACCATTTTCCTGTGCACATGATGGTAAAATAAATGATTTCATCTGAAAGTACAATTTGTCGCTCAAAAACCATGTCTATATTGACAGAAAAATAAAAAAGTTATGGCTCTTGGAAGAAGAGGAGGGTAAAATGAAAACGGAAAATCGCCGGGGAGGGTTTCGGGTGAACGGGTTAAACACTTATGAACATAGGCTAATGTGTCTGTGATAGCTATATCTGCACCCCAGTACCTCCACCACTGGTCTCTGTAATTTCTTACACGATATAATAAGAATATTAAACGTCTTAGCTAGGGACTTCAGCCTGGTTTACGAAGACTAATCATGATCTCAATGACTCTTTCAGGACAAACCACAATAGAACTCTGTTCATCAAGATCTAAAATAACAGGAAGCTTCTCATCTAATAGAAGGTGGCTCCTGAAGAATTAACTGTTCTAGCAGAGGGAGATATCTGCTGAATCACTCAGTGCACTGAGGTTAAGATAATACAGTAAACTCCTGGACACTCTTTATTTTTTGGTAAATGAATTCCTTCTGTACAAAACATTCTTAAGATGCTATCTGTTTCTATGCAGCCCCAGCTGTTAGGTAACTTACTTCGAAAACACCACGAGGACCAAATTTATGGATAAAAATGGTTCTGAGGGTGTCCTGAGTGTTCTATTACTGCCGCAACAAGACACCAAGATTAATTAAATACCAGCTGTTGGCTGAGGAGTCTACGACAGGAAAATTATTAAAACATCATTTATTTCATGCCGAGTCAAATTTATGTCTTTGCATTATTGAAAAGAATGCAAATCAATGAAAGGTAAGTTTGGACCATTTCAAGGCTGACACAAACTTTAATTTTTTGTAGCCTCTTATTATGTAGGTATCCCAAGGAATAGAATAATTGTAAAGGATAAAAAATAACGTCACTCCATTGCTTAAAGAACAAAAAAAAGATAATATGACCCCAATATATATGTGTATATATATAGATATATATATATACAGAGCCTTGAAAAAGTATCCATACCCTGTGAACCCTTCCACATTTTTACGTGTAACACCCGCAATCTTACGTGTATTTTATTGGGATTTTATACGTTATACCAACACAATGTAGGAAGTGTTTGTAAAGTGTAAAGGAAGTGATACATGGTTTTTTACTTATTTTAAAAATATGTCTGCAAATTGTGACAGGCATTTGTATTCAGCACCCTTTGTACTTTGTACGACCATCTTTCACTGCAGTCTTTGAGGTATGTCCCTTCCAAATTTGCACATCTAGAGGCTGAACGTTTTGCGCATTCTTCTTCGCAAAATATCTAATTCTAGCTCAGTGAGATTGGATGGAGACTAGAGAATGTTTGTGAACCCGCAATTTTCAAGTCTTGCCAAAGATTTTCAATGGGATTAAGGTTTGAACTATGACTGGGTCATTCACACACATGACTATGCTTTGATCTAAATCATTCCATTGTAGCTCTGGCAGTATATTTAGGGTTGTCCTGCTGGAAGGTGAACCAACACCCAGTCTCAAGTCTTTTGCACCCTCTAACAGGTTTTCCTCCAGGATTGCCCTGTATTTAGCTTTGTCCATCTTCCCATCAACGCTGATCAGCCCCCCTGACCCTGCTGAAGAAAAGCATCCCCATAGCATGATGCTGCCACCACAAAGTTTGATATTGTTTTCAGGGTGATGTGCAATGTAAGTTTTCCTCAACACATAGCATTTTGCCCAAAAAGGTCTACTTTAGTATTTTCTTGTCTTGGTAGGTTTGCAGTGGTGGCATATTCCTTCTATTTCTTGAATGATGGATTGAACAGTGCTCTGTGAGATGTTCAGCTAGGGCTATTTTTTTTAATAACCTAACGCTGTTTTAATATTCTGAAACATAGGGCTGCAACACAGTCGCTGGTCTGCGCCGCTGCTACTTTATTGAGACCTTGGCTGTGCATGGATCCCTATGTGTAATGTGTAACACTCACAAACTCCAGGAGAACACCATCATTTCCCTTGTCCTCTTCTGCCGGGGCAGCTGTATAGGACCACAAGACAACAGGGCTTCTTTTTCTGATCAGTTGTTACTTGTAACAAACGGGTAAAAAACAGACATAGTCTTGCTTCCATCTGCACTATTCTTTAAGGTTGTGTGCTTCCTCCTCTCCGAACTTAAATGGCCCTGACCACTTCTCATTTGTATTTCCAGCTCCAGCCTTCTAGTACGTCTAGGACCCAACACTTCTTGCATCTAGCAGTCCACACGCATGTATCCCTGTCCTGTTGGGGTGGTTCAGGTGTTGCTCTAGGGCCACCTTACTCAAGCCTTCCTGCCCCAGACATCCAGGGAAATCTGCCTGCAGAGGGACCAGACTGATTCAAGTACTCCCAGGACAGTTTGTCCTCTTCATGCTACAGCCTTCTCTTCACTGGCCTAACCTTATCTATCTACTAAATCTAAAACAGCAGCTTACTCTGTTCCCTTAGCTCCTCCCAGGCTATTTCAAAACTCCTTCACAACTAACCTATATATCTTCTAAATGGTTAAAAGCATCTATCTAATGGCTTCTCTACAAATATTATTACATCACAGTACACAATACATAAGGGCATACAAGTTACATTACACCACACATCAATATTCACATTACACCACAGGGGCATTGCCACCCTCCTATACTTCTACAAAAATGTATCCCTGACCTGTCTGGTGTGTTCCTTGCTTTTCATGAAGCTGTTTGAACCATCTCAAACCTCTGAGGCCTTCCTAGAACAGCTTTAGCTATACTGAGAATACATTACATACAGGTGGACTCCATTTACTAATTATGTGACTTCTGGGGGTGGCTGGTCATTCAGGCTTTTATTTAGGGGTTTCAGAGTATAGGGGGCTAAATACAAACGTATGTCACAAAAAATGCCAATAAAATACATTTAGGTTTGTGGGTGTAATGCTAAAAAATGGGGACAGGTTCATGGGGTATGAATACTTTTTCAAGGCGCTGTATACATTTGAAGTCAAAGTTTTTCTTGAAGTAGGTAGAAAGTAAAGAGAGATTATATCTATGAATCCAGGAATGTATTATACTTTCTCGAGTATGTTACCTTAGTACGGTATTATAAGGGAAGACTGTATGGAGATTTAATGTATGTACATGATTATTTTCTCTTGAGGTTTTTTTCCCCAAACAGATATGCTCCTAGTAATGAAAACCATTCTGGTCACAGATTAATTTCACTGTGTATTTTGACATCATCCTCTGTTGTAATTCATGTATTTAACTCTATTGCCTGTAATTCTTCGCGGTTATGTTTGTACTCTAACATGGGATTTAATGAACGGGGATTTTTATATTTAATGCAGAAGAAAATTGCCTGTGACAGAGTGAAATGTCAGGCAGTGCATTGTAAAACAAGAGAGAGGTTTTAATTCTTATTTATTCTTCTGGGTAACTGGAAAGCCAACAGACGTAAAATGGAAATGGGAGTTATAAAAGGGTTTATTCTGTGAGTATATACACATCTAGTATGGGTGGTATACAAACATCGATTACAATACACTCACTGTGAAATCTGGATTTTAATATCTCTGCTGAGAGATTGTGTCTAATGAGAGGATTATTCGCAGTTGTCATCTCAGCACGAATAACAAAATCCCGATTACACCGCATGACATCACATATATTATTTATACCATAGGGGTGCGCTTGCCATGGATAGAAAACAGTTCGGAGGGCACGGATCTATGTCTTTTCTTTTCATTGTAATTAAGGTGCTCAGCTTCTAAAATATAGCATCACCGTTTATGGAACATGTCACATTTAATTACTCTCCATTACATTTGCCTAGGAGATAGGGTAATAGATCAGCAATGTCCTGCTGAAATCCAAATACTCAGAAATAATTATGAAGCCGCAAGCATTTAATTACAGCCCTGTGTATATATAACTCTATTGTATCTTGTCTACATCAATGGTTGCTGATGCTCACCGCTAGCTATGAGCAAATATCCCCTATCTGGGGGATGACTGTAGAATTAATGCTCCATGCAGTGCACACAGCATTGAGACAGTCAATTATTTTACTTTATTATTAAATGGCCACTTTTGCACCACCCATGGAATAAATATAACGTTATATAACAGCAATGTATCTATACATCATGATATTATTACATAGTATACAAAGAGGACACAGAGTTAGAAGTGGAATGCTGCCATTAGTGAGCGCCCTGCACTACTCTGCACATTGTACTTTTATACCTGGAGGCTGATAGAGGGGGACATGAGAGTAGGGCTATGTTCACACGTTGCTTTTTTGTTGTTTTTTTCATAGCAAAACCTGCTCTCTTGGCAGTAAAATAGCTGCTTCTAAAAAGCAGCCATAGGGTACTTTCACATCAGCGTTTTTTGCTGAATACGGCAGATTTACCGCATCTGCCAGATCTGACGCCTAACGGCTGACTTGCAGTGCTCCTGCGGTGAGCCCCCATTCATTCTCTATGGGACTTGCGGCAGGTGCGGTTTTGCCATGATCCGGCACTTAGTGGCCGCACAAAAAAATAATGCAGCTAACTGCGTTTTTTTTGCCCGCACTTGCCACATGCCGCAAGCCCCATAGAGAATGAATAGGGGCTTGCCGCAGGTGTACTGCAAGTCGGCCTTAGGTGCAGGTCCGGCACATGTGATAAATTTGGCGGATCTGCCACATTCAGCGAAAAACGCTGATGTAAAAGGATTCTTAGGCTGCTTTCAGATCAGCGGTTTTTCATGATCGCGGCAGTTGCGGTGAAAAAAACGCACCTGCCACGATTACCGCATAACGGCCGCACTTGCGGTTCACTTGCGGCAAGCCCCATACAATGTCTATGGGGCTTGCTGTAAGTGTGCGGCAGGTGCGGCAAGTGCGGTTTCGGCACTGCGGCAGTGCGGCCGCGAAAAAAACGCGGCATACCGCGATCAGCGAAAACCGCTGATGTGAAAGCAGCTTTAGCTGCATTTTTGTAGTGTTTTTTAGCTGCGTTTTTGGTGTGTCGTTTGTCTACAGTACATTTTTAAACAAAGCAACAATAATGGCACAAAAATGCAGCAAAAAGTGCAGTTGCATTTTAGATGCATTTTAGTACTTTCTCATTGCTTTCAATGGCGAAAAATTGCTGCTTGTTTCAAAAACGCAACAGATTTCCATTTCAGTTAGAAGAAAAACAACAAGTAAGTGTCTGCATGAGATTTCTGGAATCTCATAGCTTTTGCTTGTACTTTAAAAAGCAGATTGTAATTTGCATAAAACTCATGAAAAAATGCAGCAAAAAAGCAACATGTGAACAAAGCATAACACTACCTGTGTGCAAGTTGAGAGTAGAGGTGGTATGGGATAAAACAGGCTAAGGCTAAGTTCACATGTCCAGTAATGTTCCATTAGGGAAGAGACACACTATGCAAGCTGCATGCGAGTATTTTGCATGTATCTCTCATGAGTCACCCAGCCGTGCCCCTGCCTCTATGAAGGGGAGTGTGGAGCTCCATCGAAACACAATAAGGTCCACTCTCCCATTCAGAGACCTGGCGACTGGGCCAGGTGACTCATGCGAGATGCATAAGAGATACTCGCATGCAACTCGCATAAGTGTGTCTCTGCCCTTAGAATGGATCCAGTGCAGACACAACTTTTTTGTCCGTTTTTGCTTACAGGATCAGTTCCAAAGGAAGATAATGGATGGTTATATATCGCATCAATGTTGCATAGACTCTGACGTTAAAAAATGAATCCAGATTAAATCAGTTTTTTCCTAAAAACGGACAAAATGTTGTATCTCCACAACTTGTTTGCAAATAAATTGCTACTGGATCTGTTCTGATGGATGATTATTGGACATTTGACCTTAGCCTAAAACATCATGAAAGATGCCTATTACATGAGCAACTGCAGAACCATTGTGCTGAAAGTCAGCTTTTATTGGCATTTCCATAAACAGGTTGGTGTATCTGTATTCTTGCAGTGTATGGCTCTTCTTGGCTTCTCTCTTTTGGCAAACTCCCTGCTTCTTACCTGCAGTGGTGACTTTTTACAGGAGAGCCTTTGTCTTTGCTGTCAGCCAATAAAAGAGGGTGGTGTTGGCAGGGGGAGTGAAGAGCAGCCAAGGACTGCAAGTGCACTTATACGCCAACCAGCGCACTTGCATATCTAATTTACATATCAATAAAAGCCAAATTGAGGCAACGGTGCAGCAGATGAAGCTGTATTAGGCAGTATTTGCTGTATTTGCTTGCACAGGGGTAGTGTTATAGGCAGATTGCCTTTAAAGGTAAAATTTTTTTTTTCCCATGGATAGTGATGTCCTGTTTAATTAAGGTGCCTATATACCCTGCTGGCCAACAGTTATCTGCCTTGACCCCTGCAAACACATGAACATCGTTTTGGCTAAGCGTGCATGTGTTCTGCATGAAGAAAGCATTGACCATCAAAATTAAACATCTTTCCTTCCGCCAATATAATCTGGTGGGGCAAAATTGGGCCGAACCTATATCCATTCAATGATCGGCTCGTCCATATGGCTGATCAGTTATCCCAGGCATTGTATGTGGCAAGATATGTGAAGAAACTAGACCATTATAGCATATGGTGTTTAATATCTAAGAACTAGTCAAATTATGATTTATATTGATATGCTATTTTTATTGTACTCTCCTTTTGAGGGACTGGAACTAAAAGTATAAGTCTAACACTTTCTATGCCACCAGTGCTTTCTGTTGAGCTACAAATCCTAAGATCTCTGTCCTAACGTTACTTCAACATGGCCCTTTGGGCAGTACGCTTCAAGTCATACTGGACCACTAACAAAGTAAATGTTCATGTAACGCTAGTTGTCCTGCTTTATGAAATATATATATATATATATAATACATATTTTATATAAATATATATTTAAATAATATATACATATATATATCACAGTTGTCCCATGTAATAACCCGGTAAGACCTATCCCCATTCCCGTTTTACAAGGGTTGTGCTGGGTAATTGCTACTAGAAGCATTAGGTTGTTATGTGCACGACAGATGTACAATACACTGATTTTGCTGAAGTAGTGACTGGAGCATGCAGAGAGGATGCGGTTATTAGACATAGATACACAGTGGGGCTACTGTGTTAGTTCTAGCTTTAGCTAGGCTTTTAACTGTGGTTAGAAGTGCAACATTTTTTTGAAAGTGCTTACCCGAGGGCCCTGATCACCTTGATCTCCCTGTAAAGGGGAAAGATGAGATGATAGTTTTAACATGGACTCTGTGCTACCCTGTGACTCTCTCACAAATGCTGGTTGCATGTCACAGATCTTACTATGCATTATTATGCTCCAGTTGAACATCAGCATGGATTTGCCATTCCACTTATAATATAGGGTAAAGCTTTTCTCCTTGGGGACATTAACACACCAATCTGGCATACCAGTAGTGAGGAGACTTATAGCCGCAATGCTCTTCAGGGAGGAAGTAGATGAACTCTACTGCCACCTATTGGAAGTAGCAATCCTAGAAGTTAAAATTGACCCTTTAAAAAGTATTGTCATATGATTTAGGAATTATGCAGCATCAGAAACTCAATTTGCAAAATGGGGTTCTGATCAGGCATAAATCCTAAATCATATGACAAGGCCCATTAAAGGTTCATTTTTTACTTTTAAAATTGGTACTTCCAATAAGTGGACACTAGACTTCATCTACTTGATCCCTGAAGAGACTATTTACTTAATAAATATGCATATTTAATTATTTACTACTGACCTTGTCACCCTTTGGACCTGAAGGACCCTGAAAAAAACAAAAGAAAAATTATTGTATTTTTAAAAGTCTATGCGTGTATTAAAAACCTTTAGAAATAACATACTCATTAACAATATATCAATATATTAAAAACAGAAAATGGCTGTTTCAATATGGTGCCTGTGGGATCACAGGGAACACAGATGCCTGATCTGTTCCTCAAGTTAGGGGATAGCATAGGGCCCTCTATCTCAGGGGTACCCCTAATGGTGGGAAGGCCTGAGTCTCTGGCCTGGTCCTAGTCAAGACTGGTCCTGATCTCATTCCCCCTAACTCCGGGACAGGGCAGTAATGAAACCCACAAATAAAGGCAGACAAAGGGAAACCCAAAACTCTGTCACTAAGTACACACACAAAGGTAAAGACAATAAGAGTTGCAGAAGGAAAAACAAAAGCAGGTAGGAAGTAACAAAACGAAAGGGGAGTTCCTCTACAACCGCATCAAGCAAAAAAGACAACTTTCACCAGAGTCTGGGACACCACACATCGGGGTCTAACATAGGATAAACTATAGCTGGCATGGCTAAAAGGATTCCACCCGCATAAATTGGATAGGCCTCTCCACAACAAGTGATAAGAGGACCTAGCAGGCCAGCAGAGATGGACTATTCCTAGCCAGCCTATGAATCAGCACAGAGCAGGTTGAAGCCAGAGTCTTCCTGTGTTGATTCCAGACACCAGGGAAACCTCCGAGGATGATGTCAGAATCTACAATCTGAATTGAGTCCAATACCGCCATGACAGTCAGCAAGGTTTGTGCAAAACTTCATGTGACCTATATTCAGACATTAGCATAAACATTCCTGTTATACTTGTTGGCATCCTAAATGTTTATGGCTCTTTTGATTATCTGTGTTCCTAAGTGTTGTATTGTGACATGTTTACGTTATAAACTTATATCTATTAACGCACGTAAACACTTCTAACAAAGCCTCCATTCCTAATAGTCTGTATGTAATCAGAATATTATTGACCCCTACTAATATAGCTATTGCTAAAGTTCTCCATGCACTGAACTGTCAAATTTGGCGTAGGACTGCCGATGTACACCGTGTGTACAGAACTTTCAGAATAGGCATAGCTTACGCTCCTACACGAATTGCGTAGAAGAGGGAGAGAAGTCCCTGCTCTGGCTGACTTTAAACAGTGTTTATAATAAAGTAGTGGATTTAAAACAATCATGTAGCCCCTCACCAGGTTTATTATATACATGTTCACAAACATTTTTAATCACATTAACACAAATTAACATAGGGCACAAGCCCTGTTTCTGAGGCATGGTCTCACCCTGGGTGAGACAGAGATGGGAATTAATGCGCTGGTGAAGATAAACCTGCAGCAAGAGACGACATGCTGCAGATTTTCCTGCACTAAAAAGCACGGCATATATGGGAAAACCCGCAACATTGGGACAGGTGTCCTGCATGCACATTGACTTTCATTATAATTTACGCTGCTGCATATTTAATGCAGACCTGCTGCATATAAGCACCAAATACGTGGCAAAATTCACACTAAATCCGCATGTTGCGCAGATAGCCTAAGTGACCACTACTGCAATCAAGCATTTGTGATAGCTGGTAATGAGTCTTTATAACGCTCTGGAGGAATGTTGGCCCATTCATTATTACAGAATTGTTGTAATTCAGCCACATTGTAGGGTTTCTGAGCATGAAGATGATTTCTGGCAAAAGTGAAACAAGCCTTTGCATTTTTTTTGTTCAGCAGCAGTTTTTGTCTTGGAATTCTGCCATTTAGGCAATTTTTGCCCAGTCTTTTTCTTTTGGTGGAGTCATGAACATTGACTTTAACTGAGGAAAATGAGGCATGCAGATATTTAGATGTTGTGCATCTTTTCTGAGCTCTTCCATGAGTTGTTGTTAATGTGGCGCCCCACTGGTCAGTGTGCGCAACAGTAGGGGTACTGCACCCACAAAAGAGTGTACAGTTATTTCTGTCACAGGGGAGAGTAAGGTTTGCAAGTGGATCCCACCCCAGCACTCCCACACTTAACCTCGGGTAGATGGGCAGTACCATTCCTATTGGGCGGAGTTAGGGGATGAGGGAAGTCAAACAGTGGAATTCTAGTTTGCACTGAGGAAAGAAGAAGAGGGGAACCTCTGAGCGAGAGAAGGAGACTCCCAGGGAGGGGGCCTAGAGAAGAGGCAGCCCAGGAACAGAAAGAGGGGACCCCATATCGAAGCACCCATACTCTAGGGGAACCCTGGTCCATCTAACGGAGTACCAGCTCTGAGGATATGGTGCAGGGTGTTCAGCCCCTGAGCCGTCTACACCAGTCGTCATGGGTCAGTTCATCAACCCTGTCACCCTGTCTAGAAAGTGCAGCCTCGCCAGGATCGCCCACCAAAGGTCGAGCCCCTTCAGAGAGAGAGAGAGAGAGCGGGAGAAGAAGGGAATCTCACAGCACCCCAACGGGCGTGGTATACAAGAGGGCTGTGCTGGGGCAGGTTTTATCAGCAGGGCACAGATTGACAAAAGAAAGTATACTACGAGATCCGCTGAATGATCTTACAACCCTTTGTGACTACCCGACCAGCTACCTGATTATAGACTGTTTGTGCTGTAACCTGAACTACCATCTGAACTGAGTAAAGTACCCGTGTAGAGTGACAAAGCCTCTGTGTGTTTGTTCAACTGCTGCACTGCTCCACAGATCATCTCCACATTTTGCACCACTATTACAGGTGCATCTCTGCCCCTAGGAACTGAGCTCCACCTGCAGGGAGTTGCTCCATCCAAGCTGCAGTACCATCTCCCCCAAAGGTCTGAAGTGGCGCTGGTGCCCATCACCAGAATCTGCAGGTGGCGTCACAACAAACTTTTATTTTTCTACATCACCATTCCCTAACCCCCTTTTGAGTTGACCACCAGGGCCACGGGTCTGGGCAGGCCACCAGTGACATCCCATCTACAGCAGGGCCCAGATACCCGAGTTGCCATACAATCCTGGGTGATTCACTGCGCCCTTGGGGTAATTTTACTAGGCATTGCTCCCACCTAGCCAGAATCATACTCCACACTGATGAGGGGCAACACCCCGAAACAGCTGTCTGTGGATGGATACGTGACCTTGGTATTCCCTTGTCATATCTTTAATCTTGCAAAGGAGCTGGATATTGACTGAAAGGACCACTTAATATGGTGGTTATGGTGTTCTCTGCAAGGAGCCACCCCTTGGCTGGGTTCTTCCCTGGAGGGATATCTGGCTAGTCCTGTGTTTGAGACTCCTAACCGAGGCTCCACAGACTCAATTTGTATATTCATAATTCCCAGGGGCAATGCGCCTAGGAATTCACTGTGTTGAGCGCTTTAGCCAGCTGCCCGCAGTGTTTTCTTGGACTGGTCTCCCTGAGATCAGTGAATGCTGTGTGATCTTGGGGTAATTTTGGTTGGCCAGCCATTCCTGGGAAGGTTCACTACTGTTCCATGTTTTCACCATATGTGATTTTCTGGAGCATCAAAGCTTTAGAAATGTCTTTATAACATTTCCAGACTGATAAATCTCAATTTGTTTCTCATTTGTCCTTGAATTTCTTTGGATCACGACATGATGTCTAGTTTTTGAGTGATTTCTTTATGGAGAACAGGTGTGGCAGTAATCAGGCCTAGATGTGGCTAGGGAAATTGAACTCAGCATCCCAAAGATGTGGTAAACCACGGTTAATTTACGTTTTAAAAAGGCGGGGGAGCAATCACTTTTTTACACAGGGCCCTGTAGGTTTGGATTTCTTTTTGTCTTAATAATAAAGACCTTCAATTATAAACTGCATGTAGTTTTTACTTGTGGTGTTATAATTGTCTAATATTTAAATTTGTTTGGTGAACTGAAACATTTAAGTATGAAAAACATGCAACAGAATAAGAAATCAGGACAGGGGGGTGAACACATTTTCACACCACTCTTAGTCGTTAATATAGGTTGATAGTTTCTGCATTTATTTCTGAAAATATTGGAACCTGGGGCAAAATTTTGCTATGCATCCTTTTTCAAATGTTATTTTATTTCATTAAGATGTTAGAAGGGTTAAAAGTTTAGCAGCAATTTCTCATTTTTTTAAGACATTTATAAAACATATTTCAAAGCATATTTCAAAATATATTAGGGACCTATTTAGAGTTAATTGAATTTGAAGGGCCTATATATATTGGAAACACCTCAAAAGTGATACCATTTTAAAAACCGCACCTCTCAAATACTTCCAATATTCTGTCAATAATTTTTTTAGCTCCTCAGGTACTACACTGGAATTAATGCAAAATTACATTAAAATAATTTCCTCTAAAATGTTGCTTTAGATCTAATTTTTTGTGAAAATGAAACCTAAGTTTTTTCCACTAAAATTATGTTCTAGACCCAAATTTACAATTTTCACTATGGATAATTGAAGAAAACGAACTCCATAATTTGAGTAAGTTCTCCTAAGGCTGAAGGCACACTGTGTGAGTGACTTGCGCGAGTGCAATGCGAGGGAAAGTTGCATTGCACTTGGACCAGTGTTGCCATATCAGACAGGGCACACTGGTGTGTGTCCCCTGTGCTGAACTCGCACTGTGAATCAAATGCGAGTTCACTAGCAGCATGCTGCGACTGAACATGTGTTTGATGTGTGAGAGGCTAATAAAAGTCTATGGATGCGAGGGAACCTCGCACCCCGGCAGCACACTGTGCGAGTCACAGCAAGCAATCTGAACAGCTTCAGAACCACAGTCAGCACCCAACTTTAACGTTCAGGACCATGGAGAGCTCGTGAGTCCTGAACTCCAGCCGTCAGTGATTTCTGCTCCACACAGAAGTGCTGAAATTGCCAGCTTTTAACTAAATAAATAATTAACACCTTCGGACACATTCTTTCCTGTCCGTTTGTGTCCAGGGAGTCTGGACAAAACCGGACACAACCTGGCAGGACAGAAGCATGGGGTTAAGCCGACATAACTGGCTTATTAATCGCATCTGCTGGCTCCCAGCTGACATGCAGCACAGAAGCTGCAGATGGGGTTAATATGCCGGTTATCCCCGGGAAATTCAAAAAACGCTGCTGTCAAAGCAGCAGAAAGCCCGACATAGCTATTATATCAACAGATCTTTATCTGTAGATATATAGCTATCAAGCTTTGGTGTTTCGGGTGTTTCACCTGCGCGAGATAGCCCATGTTACACTCGCACCACACTCACACTACCACACGGAATGCACTCGCATCACTGTCGTGCATCAAAAACTCTCCGTTTTTGATGCATGACAGTGTGCCCCCACCCTAAATGTGATCCTACCCTATATAGTGATGGTCAAAAGTGCTGACACCCTTGAAACTGTTATATAAAATTAAATATTTCTCCTGAAAAATGATTGCATTACATGGTTTGTTATTCACATGATTATTTCCTTTGTGTGTATTGGAACTACACAGAAAAAACCCCTGAAAAAATGGCAATTTGGACATAATTTCAGACAAAACCTCAAAAATGAGCCCCTGATGTGCCAAAACACCATGAGCCCCACAAAAGTGACCCCATTTTGAAAACTGGACCCCTTAAAAAATTCATCTAGAGGAGTAGTGAACATTTTTAACCTAAAGTTGATTCATGAAACTTTATAACATTTAGATGTGAAAGCAAAAACTTGCATTTTTTTCCACTAAAATTCTATTTTAGCACCAAATTTATAATTTACACGAGCGGAAATAGTAGAAAATTGACACCATAATTTGTTATGCTTTTTCTCATATGTTGTCAAAAAGTAATTTTTGGAATCATGCAAAACTTGGAAAGCAAAGAGTATTATTTAATTATTGGAATACAAATTTGGACACTGTGTTCTATTTGCAGAGTTCTTGAAGTGCCAAAAGTCAGAAAAACACAATTTTGTCTGGCCCAACATTTCTGTGGATTTGTGTGAAATTATGTCCAATTTGATTTTTTTTTCAGTTTTTTTGTTTTATTCCAATACACACAAAAGAAATAAACATGTGTATAACAAAACATGATTAATTGCTATAATTTTCTGTTGGAAATACTTTATTTTCTGCAACAATTTCCAGAGTGCCAACACTTTCAGCTATGACTTTATGTGGTGAAAAACTTTACTAATTGCCCTTCTCAATTAATTCATCTATGGCTGAACTGACATTTTTGTTTCATCCATGCCTTTTTTCTGGAGAAATGCAAATATACCAGCCTACTGCCAATACTACATTGTGCCCAGCTTCTGGAGGAACCCACCCAAAAAATTCATAATTGCACTCTCTCCTCTATAATAATGCCACACACGTAGTCATTTAATGCAGTTTAGGCACAGTGGGGCTCAGAAACAGGGGACATTTGGATTTGGGAGTGCTGATTTTACTGGATTTTACTTGAGGGATGAGAGTCGTTGCTTATCCAGAGTCTTTGTTTTAATAGTAACACTGGAATCCCTATATTTTTAGTGACAGATAACGAACCTGACCAGGGGCCCATTTTTTGTGGGATAAGTTAGGGGTTTTATTTTTTGGATCGCTTTCAGTATGAGGCTGTGATCACATTCTTGAGGTTAATGCTGAGCACTTACATCGGGGTTTCCATGTAAATCCCTCAAAAATGTGATTCAAACAAAACCTCAATGGAACCAATCACTATAATGAGGCAGATGGAAACACTTAGGTCTTCATTTGGCATCTGCTGCCCTGCCCAGCGCTGCCCATATATCTACTGTAAATGGCTTCAGAATCTCGGACAGCGCACATACTATAGCAATAGCAATAGCTATAGTATGCGCGCCGCTCTTTCATAAAACTGTACAACAGCTGACAGGAGTCAGCTGCTGTACATAACTGATTCCAGCATTATATGCCCACCTGAGTGGGTGGAAGGTCTCTAGGGGGAGTGGTTTTTAATTTGATTTTTAAGTGTGACCCTAGCCTAAAACATGGACTGAACATCTTACATTGTGTAAAATAATCCTTATACAGTGGGTAAAATAAGCATTAAACACATCACCAAGTTAATATTTGTCACCAGATGTAGGTAAGAACCCATCCAATCCACACGGGCAAGGAAATCAAACCATAGTTTGTCCACAATTTAGGTTATGTATCATACTGAGAAATGACACAGAGAAAAGCACTGTGTTCACATGAAGAAAGAAAGGTGCAAAAAGCCATGACCCCAGATGAAATCTGTCAGTATTTAGAAAGCAATCCTGCCACTTAGTGAAAAATAATATCAGACGGTTAAGTAGATTGTCTGTAAAAAAGTGTCACATTACCAAGGTGCCACATATGAAACATCTCATGATGAGTAAAACCAGTGAGCTGTCGTAAGATCTTTGCCACCTTATTGTAGTAAAACATACTGATGGCATTAGCTATTAAATAATTTTTAAAGTACTGAAGGTTTTGGCGATCACTGTTGGGACCATAATATGGAAGTGGAAAGAACATTATTTCACCAGCAACTGGTCATGACCAGGTGCTCCATGTACTATTTAAACAGAGGAGTGAAAAGAGTTTACTGATAATTTTTTTAAGAGTCAAGAACTACCTATGAAGAGCTACAGAAATATCTGGAATCAAAAGGTACAATTGTTTCACAGAAAACAATAAGTCATGCAAGTCAACCTTCATGACCTGTATTCACGCTCTCGATGCATGACTTTATTGCTAAATAAAAAGCACGTTCAAGAGGTTTAATGTTTGCTCAACAACAGTTAGACAAGCCTGTAAATATAATCTGGTCAGATGAGACCAAAATTGAACTCTTTGGATGCTATAATACACACTATGTTTGGAGGCCAAATGTCACTGCATATTAGCTCCAAAATACCTAAACAACAATTAAGTTTGGAGGTGGGAACATTTTGGTATGGGGCTGTTTTTGAGCATATAGCACTGGCAAACTCATATAATTGAAGAAAGAATGAATGAACCAATGTACCAAGACATTTCTGAAAACCAAATGCTGCCATGTACTAGGATGATGAAGATGAAATGAGGGTGGACATTTCAGCTAGACAATGATCCCAAACACACAGCCAAGGAAACTCTTAATTGGTATAAGAGAAAGAAAATAAACCTGCTACAATGGCCCAGCCAATCAGACGATCCAGTAGAATATTTATGGAAGGAGCTAAAGCTCAGAATTCATAGAAGAAGCTCACAGAACCTTCAGGATTTGAATAGTGTTTGTGTGGAAGAATGGACCACAAACAAGAGTTTTTGTATGAAGTATTAAATACATTTCTAAAAGTCTGTTCAATACTTTTGTTGTGTGTCATTTTTTATTATTATACATCACTTAATTTACAGACATCTATGCTTTGATTTCTTTGTCTCTGTAGATTGAATGGGTTGTTACCGACATCTGGTGAAAAATTCACGTATATAGCATTTTTAGAAATATATTTATATAGAATATTGTTTATTGTTGACATGTTTAATACTTATTTTATCAGCTGTATTTACAGATTACTAATTTTGAACTCAGACATGGAAAACTATAATAAAGATGCAAATTTGGATTCCACATCTGATTTGAGGACCCAGTCATCTAATATATAAAGCTGAATGTGTGTGTGTATGTATGTATGTGTGTATGTATGTATGTATGTATGTATGTCCGGGATTGGCATCTACACCGTCGCAACTACAGCCACAAAATTTAGCACAGTCACACGTCTGGACCCCAGGAGCGTCATAGGCTATGTTGTGAGGCGAAATTTTAACCCCGCGCATTCCAATTCACCAAACAATTTTGCCCCTATCTACATAATGGGGAAAAAGTGACAATCACCAGTTGACAGTTGTGAATGAGAGGGGCTTAATGACAGCGCCAAAGACTAACAGCATATACCAGCATATAGTCACTAAGGTGGGGCCCCTACATGAGATATTCACCACGCACGGGGACATGTATACAAACCACACGCACACAAAGAGTAACAGCAAGTGTATAGTCGCTAAAGTGCAGCACCAACATTGGATACTCACCACGCACCCGAACAAACACACACACCACAAAGACACACACACCACACAGAGACACACACACCCCAAGAACATACACACACACCCTATAGCGACACATGCACTCACCCCACAGGGACACACACACACCACAAAGAGACACACACAACACAGACACACACCACACAGACCCCCCCCCACAGGGACACACGCACATAGCCACCCTATAAGGACTCATGCACTCACCCCACAGGGACACACACACACCACAAAGAGACACACACACACCACACAGACCCCCCCCACAGGGACACACACACATACACAGCCAATAGGGACATATGCACTCACCCCACAGGGACACATACACACCACAAAGAGACACACACAACACAGAGACACACACACCCCACACAGACACCCCCCCACAGGGACACACATACACACCCTATAGGGACACATGCACTCACCCCACAGGGACACACACACACACACCACAAAGAGACACACACAACAGACACACACACCACACAGACCCCCCCCCCCACAGGGACACACATCCACACACCCCAGGGGCACACACACCGCACAGACAGATGTGCATAAATCACCTCACACAATTCGCCTCATACGTGTGCTATCTTTAATTTCCAAACATAAACATCTGATTAAAAACAGCCAATGTGCAACACATGTGCCAAATAGGGAATTAAGGCAGATGTCAGTCACATGAGCTGTCTATTATGTGTATGTGTGAGGTAACATATACTGCCCGGCCAGGGGAAGGGTTTACTGTTGGCTGGAGATTTATTAGGCTGCCTATAGCAATCAATCACAGCTCACCTTCTATTTTCCTACAGGTCATTAATATGACATATTCAAATTCTATTTTGTTATAGCTAACAGCAGTTATTTATTAACCCGGGCGTAGCCGGGTACTACAGCTAGTTTAATATAAAAGGGAGAAAGAACACTGCAAGGTATTGTAGTGCTTAACAATAATGACTTTCGGAGAGAACAACCTTCAACACCATGGAAATCAAGGTGATCTTAAATGTTTTCAGAATTCTGAATATTCCAAGATACTCAGATGTGTTTTTAAATGTTCATGAAGAGTAAAACACAATAAAAAGCAAATCAAATAAAAATTATACACACTTACATAAAATAATTTGTCACAGCAGCTGTATACTGACATTCACCAGGTACATAAATGCATTTTTCACTTAGGGATTTTTTTTGACTGTTCTACAAATGTTCTATGAAAATAGAGATAATCTTACATGCCCAATATTTTAGTGCAAAGGGATGGGGTCATTGTAAGGTTTTATTAGAAGGTTCTCATTTATACAGTTGTAGACAAAATACAAACCATTTTTTAGTTATTCTTGTTTTTTTGATAAGTAAGGTATAAAACTGCATATGGCCAAAGACGTGCTGTGATAGAAACTCAGTGACATTATTGATGTGTTCGATGGAATCAATTCCAGAGATGCTGCAGCCATGGTAAAAGGCTGCTAAGTGAAGCTTGAGGAACATGAGGTCTGGTATTGTCATGCTAAAAAACGTTCCTGGAACATTTTCATGTTCCCTTCATGATGGTCTGTTTATAGCATTGCCCACGTCATTGCCAGAACAATCCCTGGCTTTGATGGCGTCTAAGACAAAAATGGGATACATCACTGTAGAGGGTATACCTCTATTTCAGCCTCCATTGCCAATCTTACTCCGCACCATGACAACCTATGAGAGCAGTGGTGTGAGGTCAATGGAACACCTGTAGTTGAACATCTGGCTCGTAGTCCAATACTGTGCAAATGCCTTCTGGTATTCTGTGTACACAATATTTGGTGCCTTAAGAGTCATACGTGATGTGTAATTTCACTTGTAGTACAGAATGTATCACTACACCTTATACTTTAATCTGATATTACCATGTAGGCAAAGTCATGAAGGGGAACATCTTACTGATCCTATTCACAGGAATAGGCCAGAGTCACATTAGCGTATGGCATCGTATGCGATATGCTAATAACACTCGGCTCAAGCTCTGCTGTGAGGGTGAGAAGAGCGTCATGCAACTGTGATACAATCCCCTGATTGGATCAGAGGTGCAAAGATGATGGAGAGATTAATTTCTTCATCTTCTCCATTGCTTGTTTCTGCATATAATGCACTGCACTTGGATTTACAGTTTTGTATGGGTGCGTATGATGCAAGACTCATTGACAATCACAGAATGCTGCAACTTCTTCCTCAGTACAATTAGGGCTGAGGAAAAAATTGTAGCTCTAAGCTGTATCATTGTCTAACATTGGGCTGAGGGCAATTAGAGATTTTCTCACCTTGCATTTGCATGAATCATACGCTAGCGTGACTCTGGCCTTATGGTGTGGGGTGGCTTAATGTAGAGTAGCCAGACCCCTCTGGACTGCATTCCAGTCAGCTCAACGTTACATTGATTTTGGCATGAAACCAATGGTAGGGGCATTTCTTCAGAATGTTCCAGGAGCCATTTTTCAATATACAAACACCAAGCCGCGTGATTTTTATGCCTGCCTGCCTGCCTGCATGTCCTAAACATGCTACCATGGCCTGCAGTGTCTCCAGACTTGTCTCCTATGTAGCACATCTGGGATTGATTAGTAACTGTAAAAGGAACTGCTAGCAATGTAATTTGATGATTTGCATGCCCAAGTGCATTCAGTGTGGTAGAAGAGTCCTCAGATAAGCATCAATAGTCTCACTGATAGCTTTCCAAGGTGTGGAAGTGCATTTATTTCTGTGCATCAACTTCATACCCAACACAGAATAAATTGAGATATTTTGGAAATGTTATCAATTTTTAAAATTTGCATTTCATTAATATAACTATCAATCCAAAGACTTTCATAATTTCATGATTTTTCCTGCTTTGTATTGCAAATAGTTAAATGTACTTTGGTATTTTATGTGATATACCAACACAACGTAACAAGTATTTGTAAAGTATAAAGGAAATGATACATGGTTTTCTATATATTTTAAAAATATAAATCTGAATATTGTGATGTGCATTTGTATTTAGCCCCCTGAGTAAATACTTTGTAGGATCAAATTTCACTTCAATTACAGCTGGTTATGTTCATACCAACTTTACACATCTAAAGGTTGAAATTCTGCCCATTTCTCTTTGCAGAGTGGCTCGAGCTGAGTAAGATTGGATGGAGAGCGTCTGTGAATGCACTTTTCAAGTCTTGTCAGTCAGGTTCTCTATAGGACTTAGGTCTGGACTGTGACTGGACCATTCACACACCTGAAGATGATTTGATCTAAACCATTCCATTGTAGCTTTGATAGTTTAGGGTCATTGTCCTGCTGGAAGATGAACCTACACCCCAATGTCAAGCCTTTTGAAGACTATAACAGGCTCTTTTCCTGGATTGCCCTGCATTTAGTTCCATCCATCTTCCCATGAACTCTGCCCAGCTTCTCTGTCCCTGCTGAAGAAAAGCCTCCTCACAGCACAATTCTGCCACCACCATTTTTGACGGTGGAGATACTGTTTTCAGAGTAATGTGAAATATTAGCTTTCCACGACACATAGCATTTCACATCTGTGCAAACAAGTTCTATGTTGGTCTCAACTGACCATAGCACCTTCTTCACATTCTAGATTTGCCCTTACTTGGCTTTTACAAACAGTAAACAGGACTTCTTATGGCTTGCTTTCAAAAATGACTTTCTTCTTGCCACTGCTTGCCAGATTTGTGCAGTATATAACTAATATTTGTCCTATGGACAGATTCTCCCACCTGAGATCTGGCTCTCTGCAGCTCCTCCAGAGTGGTCATGGGCCTCTTGGCTACTTTTCTAATTAGTGCTGTTCTTGCTTGGGATGTCAGTCTAGGTGAAGGCCATGTCTGGGTAGGTATGCAGTCCTATACTCCTTCCATTTTTGGATGTTTGATTGAACAGCGTGAGGTGTTCAGAGCTTGAGCTATTTTATATAACCTAACCCTGCTTTACTCTTCTCCACAACATTATCCCTCACCTGTGTGGTGTGTTCATTGGTTTTCATGATGCAGTTTGATCCTTAATGTTGTCAAATATACCTCTAAGGCCTTCACAGATCAGCTTTAGTTATACAAAGAATAAAATACACACAGGTGGTCACCATTAAGTAATTAGGTCACTTCTGTAGGCAATTGGTCTCTCAGGATTTTATTTAGGATATCAGACTACAGGGTATCTGGATATAAATACATATCACTATTTTCTACACTTATTGCTTTTATTTTAATAATTTACAACTACTTTTCTAATACTTGGTACTTTGTGTTGGTATATCACATAAAATTCTAATTACCGTTTTTTTCGCTTTATAAGACACACCTGATTATAAGATGCACCTCCAAATTTGGTGAAAGAAAAGAGAAAATAAATAATTTTTAATGTTAAATGGGGTTTGTCTTATAATGCCAGTATTCGTCTTACAAATTAGTACATATGTCCCTCATCCTGGTACATAACCCCTCCCCCCATCCTGGTATCCCGGTATATATGTCCCCCCCATTCTAGTATATATATCCCTCATCCTGGCATATATGGCTCTCATCTTGGCATACATGTCCTCATCCTGTATATATGCACCCATCCTAGTATATATATATATCGCTCATCCTGGTATACATGTCCCTCATCCTGGTATATGTGTCCCCATCCTGTATATATGTCCCCATCCTATATATACCGTATATACTCGTGTATAAGCCGAGTTTTTCAGCCCAAAATTTGGGCTGAAAAGTCCCCCCCTCGGCTTATACACGGGTCTATACGGTAGACCCGTGTGGTGGGGGCTGTGTCCCGGGGGCTGTGGAGGCTGGAGGAGGCGGGGGGAGGCTGCTGTATGAGCGGCCCCATCACGTGGGGCCGCTCATTAAATATGCACTGCATCCCCCTGTCAATCAGCGGCAGGGGGATGCAGTTCACATAGCCCCCCAAAAGCTGGCACTGTCCCCCCTTGTAAGGGCCCCCCCCCCGGTGCTTATACATTACCAGCCCGGTGTTCTGATCGGCGCCGCTCCTCGGTGCTTCTTCATCCTCCCGTCCTCGCTGGCTCCATCCGTGATCTCCGGCTGTCGCAGCGATGTGACGTCATCGCGCGACTGCTGGAGAACCCGGATGCAGCCAGCGCGGGAGGATGAAGACGCAGCACGGAGGAGCCGCGCTGATCAGAAAACCGGAATGGTAATGTATAAGTAGCGGGGGGGGGCACTTACAAGGGGGGACAGTGCCAGCTTGTGGGGGCTGTTGGTACCCCCTGGGGGCTGTTGGTACCCCCTGGGGGCTGTTGGTACCCCCAGGGGGATGTTGGTACCCCCTGGGGGCTGTTGGTACCCCCAGGGGGATGTTGGTACCCCCTGGGGGCTGCTGGGTACCCCCTGGGGGCTGTTGGTACCCCCAGGGGGATGTTGGTACCCCCTGGGGGCTGTTGGTACCCCCAGGGGGCTGTTGGTACCCCCAGGGGGCTGTTGGTACCCCCAGGGGGCTGCTGGGTACCCCCTGGGGGATGTTGGTACCCCCTGGGGGCTGTTGGTACCCCCAGGGGGATGTTGGTACCCCCTGGGGGCTGCTGGGTACCCCCTGGGGGCTGTTGGTACCCCCAGGGGGATGTTGGTACCCCTTGGGGGCTGTTGGTACCCCCAGGGGGATGTTGGTACCCCCTGGGGGCTGCTGGGTACCCCCTGGGGGCTGTTGGTACCCCCAGGGGGATGTTGGTACCCCCTGGGGTCTGCTGGGTACCCCCAGGGGGATGTTGGTACCCCCTGGGGGCTGTTGGGGACCCCCAGGGGGCCGCTGTATAACCCCTGGGGGGTGCTGTATAACCCCTGGGGGCTGCTGTATATACTGCTGAGGCCTGTATACCACTGGGGCTGCTGTATATACCACTGGGGCTGCTGTATATACCACTGGGGCTGCTGGGGCTCCTGTATACTACCACTGGGGCTGCTGGGGCTCCTGTATACTACCACTGGGGCTGCTGTATACTACCACTGGGGCTGCTATATACTACCACTGGGGCTGCTATATACTACCACTGGGGCTGCTATATACTACCACTGGGGCTGCTGGGGCTGCTATATACTACCACTGGGGCTGCTGGGGCTGCTATATACTACCACTGGGGCTGCTATATACTACCACTGGGGCTGCTGTATACTACCACTGGGCTGCTGGGGCTGCTATATACTACCACTGGGGCTGCTATATACTACCACTGGGGCTGCTGTATACTACCACTGGGGCTGCTGGGGCTGCTATATACTACCACTGGGGCTGCTGTATACTACTGCTGGGGCTGCTATATACTACCACTGGGGCTGCTGTATACTACTGCTGGGGCTGCTATATACTACCACTGGGGCTGCTATATACTACCACTGCGGCTGCTGTATACTACCACTGGGGCTGCTGGGGATGCTATATACTACCATTGGGGCTGCTGTATACTACCACTAGGGCTGCTGTATACTACCACTGGGGAGGCCTGTATACCACTAGGGGGGCCTGTATACAACACTGCTGGGGGCTGTATACCTGTGCTGGGGTCCACCCTCGGCTTATACACGAGTCAATAGGTTTTTCCAGATTTTTGGGGCAAAAGTAGGGGGTCGGCTTATACACGGGTCGGCTTATACACGAGTATATACGGTATGTCCCCATCCTGGTACACTGGTACATATATGGTTTATATATATCTCTCATCATGGCATACATGTCCCCATGCTATAAATATGGCCCCCATCCTGTATATATACCCCATCCTGGCATATATATTCCCCCATCTTATCTATATGTTCACCATCCTGTAGATATGCCCCCCATTCTGTATATATGCCCCGCATCCTGTATATATGTCCCCCATCCTGTATATATGTCCCCCATCCTGTATATATGCCCCCCATCCTGTATATATGCCCCCCATCCTGAAACTATGTCCCCCCATCCTGTATATATCTCCCCATCCTGTGTATTGCCCCTTTTGTGCATATGCCTCCTTTCCAATTTCCCTCCCCCGGGCCCCCATGGCTTACCAACATGCGGCTGCTGAGCGGGGGTGCCGGAGGCAGGTTCAGGAGGGCGAGAGGCACAGGTGCAGGACCGACGCTGCGGGGGAGGGGGCACGGGTGCAGGAACGGAGTATCGGTGGATGAGAGGTGGCAGCGAGCGGTGGGCGCCGCCATGTTTCCTGTGGCCAGCGGCATTCACTATTACTAACTTTGCAGCCAGTCGGGAAAGACTTCAACAAAATGGCTCACTACCACCGGTCATCCCCCGCAGGTCCGGTAGTGCAGCTGTGCCCCTCACCTTACAGAACCTCCGGCATCCCCGTTCACCAAATGCACACACACCTTCCCCGCCCCCGCTAACAGTTAATGCTTGATTTTTATTGGTTATTTTTTTAGATTTGCTTTTTAAGATGCACCCCCGTTTAACCTCCAGTTTGGGGGAAGCATAGGTGCGTCTTAAAAAGCGAGAAATACGGTAAATACATTTAAGTTTGTGGGAGTAACATGAAAAAATTTGGTAAAGTTCACGAGGAATGAATACTTTTTCAGTGCACTGTAGGCATTTATGTAGATTATATTAACTCTCTTATATGTGAGTGGGAAAGGAAAAACAGAAAAAAACACTTATTTTTGCTTTATATTTGCTAAGGGGTATGTTTGAAGCAGCTGAGTGAATTATGACCAAGCACGAAGAACTCTTCGGAAAAACAAGTACAAAGATTGAAGAAAGAGAGGCTTATTTTTAATTTCTCTTCCACTCAGCAGGTGTTTGGTGGTACAAGTACAGATTATGTCTTGTCTAATAAATTCAATGAAACGTACTTTGGGCTTCTGTTCTTTATAAATTTCAAGATCGGTTTGCTGTGATTGAGCAGGGCTGAACAACAATATTGACTAATAAAAGAAGCTTTTTATCTAGGTTTTATCTAGTTCTTTATTGTTGCCACAATGTGTAGTTAAAATATATCGGCCCTGAGTACAGGAAGGCTTTTTGGTGGGGGCTATTTTTTTTTATACAGTTGACAGGCAATATTGCCAACACAGCACAATTAGACACTAATGTGCACTGATGCTGCACAGCAACACTGAGTCCCAACTGGTTCACATAATTGGATTGTACAACAGAAATCTGTTTTAAAGCAACATGGGGATCTGTAATGTACACAAACATAATTTTATATATATATATATATACCGTATATACTCGTGTATAAGCCTACCCGTGTATAAGCCGACCCCCCTACTTTTGCCCCAAAAATCTGGAAAAACCTATTGACTCGTGTATAAGCCGAGGGTGGACCCCAGCACAGGTATACAGCCCCCAGCAGTGTGGTATACAGGCCCCCCCCAGTGGTATACAGGCCTCCCCAGTGGTAGTATACAGCAGCCCCAGTGGTAGTATATAGCATCCCCAGCAGCCCCAGTGGTACTATATAGCATCCCCAGTGGTAGTATATAGCATCCCCAGCAGCCCCAGTGGTAGTATATAGCATCCCCAGCAGCCCCAGTGGTAGTATATAGCATCCCCAGCAGCCCCAGTGGTAGTATATAGCATCCCCAGCAGCCCCAGTGGTAGTATATAGCAGCCCCAGCAGCCCCAGTGGTAGTATACAGCAGCCCCAGTGGTAGTATATAGCATCCCCAGCAGCCCCAGTGGTAGTATATAGCATCCCCAGCAGCCCCAGTGGTAGTATATAGCATCCCCAGCAGCCCCAGTGGTAGTATATAGCATCCCCAGCAGCCCCAGTGGTAGTATATAGCAGCCCCAGCAGCCCCAGTGGTAGTATACAGCAGCCCCAGTGGTAGTATACAGCAGCCCCAGTGGTAGTATATAGCATCCCCAGCAGCCCCAGTGGTACTATATAGCATCCCCAGTGGTAGTATATAGCATCCCCAGCAGCCCCAGTGGTAGTATATAGCATCCCCAGCAGCCCCAGTGGTAGTATATAGCATCCCCAGCAGCCCCAGTGGTAGTATATAGCAGCCCCAGCAGCCCCAGTGGTAGTATACAGCAGCCCCAGTGGTAGTATACAGCAGCCCCAGTGGTAGTATATAGCATCCCCAGCAGCCCCAGTGGTAGTATATAGGAGCCCCAGCAGCCCCAGTGGTAGTATACAGGAGCCCTAGTGGTAGTATACAGGAGCCCAAGCAGCCCCAGTGGTAGTATACATCAGCCCCAGATGTATATACAGCCCCAGAGGTAGTATACAGCCCCAGTGGTAGTATACATCAGCCCCAGAGGTATATGCAGCCCCAGTGGTAGTATACAGGAGCCCAAGCAGCCCCAGTGGTAGTATACATCAGCCCCAGATGTATATACAGCCCCAGTGGTAGTATACAGCCCCAGTGGTAGTATACATCAGCCCCAGTGGTAGTATACAGGAGCCCAAGCAGCCCCAGTGGTAGTATACATCAGCCCCAGATGTATATACAGCCCCAGTGGTAGTATACAGCCCCAGTGGTAGTATACATCAGCCCCAGAGGTATATGCAGCCCCAGTGGTAGTATACAGCCCCAGTGGTACTATCCAGCAGCCCCAGAGGTATATACAGCCCCAGTATTAATAAACAGCCCCCCCTCCTTATCATGGCCCCCCAGGCTGCGGCAGCTGTCAAAATAACAAACAGTTTACACATCACCTTCCGACGCAGCTTCTCCGCTCCTCCGGTCCTCCGCTCGCCGGCTTCTTCTTTCTTGTTGTGCCGACTTCTGTGACCGCGCGCAGGAAATGACGTCATCTCCTGCGCCCGGTCACATGACACCGGCACAAGAAGAAAGAAGAAGCCGGCGAGCGGAGGACCGGAGGAGCGGAGAAGCTGCGTCGGAAGGTGATGTATAAACTGTTTGTTATTTTGACAGCTGCCGCAGCCTGGGGGGCCATGATAAGGAGGGGGGGGGGCTGTTTATTAATACTGGGGGACCCATATTAAGGAGGGGGGCTGTGCAGTGCAATATGCACGGCATCCCCCCGCCGTTGATGGACGGGGGGATGCCGTGCATATTCATTGCACTAATGAGGCGGCCCCACGTGACCGCCTGCGGTCACCGCGGCCCCCTCCTGCCTCCTCCAGCTCCCGGTCACAGCCCCCCCCCACAGCATTACCGTATAGACCCGTGTATAAGCCGAGGGGGGGACTTTTCAGCCCAATTTGTGGGCTGAAAAACTCGGCTTATACACGAGTATATACGGTATATATGTAATATAAAATGTATGCTGTATATACATATATATTTCATTCGAAAAAGATCTCCAGTTAATCCAGGTTGGTGATTAAAATGTAACATTCATAGTTATCCATAGTTAAAATCCAGATACCGTAATGATATGGGATTCAGCGCACAAAGATATCAATAAAATGTAGTTTTTATTTTTTATAAAATCATATTACCTATATAAAAAGTATAAATTTAAAAAGTTAAATATCCACGGAATATCCAGAACCTTGCTTTGTTCATTTAGGTTATCTTGCTGAAGTGGGGATATTGATTTCCTATAATACAGGATAAAAGTATGTCACTTGTTTGCGGGTTGAATATTAATAGAATTGTTAGTATATAAGGACCTACCTCTTTAAGAATGAGCTACCAGTGGAGTATACCTCTGGAAACCAGCATCTTCAAGAGAAGGGTGTGTCTGAGATCAATCTAGATGCTAAAATAGGGATTGTATTAAATTAAATCTACAAAGGTGTATTAAATTTAATAGGTTTAGTATTCACCTCTTGAAAATGACTGGATTACTTTTTCTTGATAACGCTTATGCTTCTGCCAAAAAAGTATATGTCATTATTTTACTATAGGTATGTGCTAATTTGAAGGACTAATCACATACTTATACATTGTATTCCTGTGTGGCTCAGCCTCACTATAATGGTTTTCAGCCCTTTCAATATCAATATCAAAACCTGAAGAAAATCTATCACCTAGTAACTCAAACTATTATATGGTGACTTGATCCTCATATTAATATCACACTGATTAGGGACATGAACCAGGTTATTTAGAATGAGCTATAACTGCTAAATGATTACTTACCCCAGGATGGGAGACGTGAGACGTGAAACACGCTTGTGTGATTCACATGGAGCGGCAGGCAGGCAGTAGCTATCCTCTGGAGTACGCTATTTGGATGAAGCTCTGCTGCTGCAAAAAACGCCACCCTTGTCGGTCTTAGGGCTGTACACAGCTTAATGGCGGAGCCTGGTACCTCGGGAGTGTTAGATCGCTTCAGAACACTTCCTGGTCGCGGCTCTCGCTGCGGTCACGTGGGGTCACACGTCAGTGAAATCACCTGACTTCCTCCGTCAAGGCGTCAGTGTCGTCAGCTAGGGGCGGTCTGAGGTCTTTGTTGTTAATGATACTGAGGGTTGCTAGGGAGACTGGTGCAGGACAGGCAATCGACCGGTTTCAAGGGAATCGTCCCTCTTCATCAGGATAGCTGGATCCCACCTGTCTCCTATGTTTTGTAGCAGTCTCCCTAGCAACCCTCAGTATCATTAACAACAAAGACCTCAGACCACCCCTAGCTGACGACACTGACGCCTTGACGGAGGAAGTGAGGTGATTTCACTGACGCGTGACCCCACGTGACCGCAGCGAGAGCCGCGACCAGGAAGTGTTCTGAAGCGATCTAACACTCCCGAGGTACCAGGCTCCGCCATTAAGCTGTGTACAGCCCTAAGACCGACAAGGGTGGCGTTTTTTGCAGCGGCAGAGCTTCATCCAAATAGCGTACTCCAGAGGATAGCTATTGCCTGCCTGCCGCTCCACGTGAATCACACAAGCGTGTTTCACGTCTCACGTCTCCCATCCTGGGGTAAGTAATCATTTAGCAGTTATAGCTCATTCTAAATAACCTGGTTCATGTCCCTAATCAGTGTGATATTAATATGAGGATCAAGTCACCATATAATAGTTTGAGTTACTAGGTGATAGATTTTCTTCAGGTTTTGATATTGAAAGGGCTGAAAACCATTATAGTGAGGCTGAGCCACACAGGAATACAATGTATAAGTATGTGATTAGTCCTTCAAATTAGCACATACCTATAGTAAAATAATGACATATACTTTTTTGGCAGAAGCATAAGTGTTATCAAGGAAAAGTAATCCAGTCATTTTCAAGAGGTGAATACTAAACCTATTAAATTTAATACACCTTTGTAGATTTAATTTAATACAATCCCTATTTTAGCATCTAGATTGATCTCAGACACACCCTTCTCTTGAAGATGCTGGTTTCCAGAGGTATACTCCACTGGTAGCTCATTCTTAAAGAGGTAGGTCCTTATATACTAACAATTCTATTAATATTCAACCCGCAAACAAGTGACATACTTTTATCCTGTATTATAGGAAATCAATATCCCCACTTCAGCAAGATAACCTAAATGAACAAAGCAAGGTTCTGGATATTCCGTGGATATTTAACTTTTTAAATTTATACTTTTTATATGATATGATTTTCCAAAAATTAAAAACTACATTTTATTGATATCTTTGTGCGCTGAATCCCATATCATTACTATATCTTACGGTTAAGGCAATTTATAGCATTCATAACCATAGAAGAACTTTCACACGGGGTTCTTAGGGGTTTTCTAGCAGCACACGTGGCTATATATGTACATATCCACGGTTTGAAATTAGCCAGCTCCAGTGTAATCTCAAATAAAATCCAGATACCACACACAGACAGTATAATTCTATGTAGTCCCCCTCCGGACTACGCGTTTCAGCACCTTTCTTGTGCTTTCATCAAGGTCCACTCCAACCCGGATTAGCTGGAGCGGAGTATACCTGGATTCTACTTTGTGGTGACCTCCAGTTATATATATGATGCGCCCAGGGCTAGGGGTATTCGGACATCGGGGCTGATGGCTTTATGGATCAGAGATCACGGATGGTCGGAATCCCGATTCCGTGCCCTGGTTATCATTTGAGTAGATGATGGTGAGGGAGGAAGGGGTTATTTACAGGGGATCGTGACGCCACCTATAGTTCCTGGTAATATGGTACTGGCACTGCAAGCCGGCTGCTGAGGTGATGGTGGGTGCTGCAGAGCATGGAGCAGCTCCCTACAGGTGGAGCTATTACCTCAGGGCTGCAGTTAAGGACTGTGGATGATCGCGCAACTGCCGTGATTACGCATAACGGCCGCACTTGCGGTTCACTTGCGGCAAGCCCCATACAATGTCTATGGGGCTTGCGGCAGGTGCAGCAAGTGCGGTATCGGTTTCGTGGCCGCACCTGCCGCACACTTACCGCAAGCCCCATTGACATTGTATGGGGCTTGCCGCAAGTGTGCCGCAACTGCAACTGCCGCGATCAGTGAAAAACGCTGATGTGAAAGGACCCCAAGTCAAGTATTCTGCCCATATGATAGTTTTTCTGCAGATTTTCCAACTTCAAGCTGTATGAACTTGAATAAAGCAAATCAGTTTGTGAATTTGTGCGATGAGGGAGTGTGCAGACTGAGGATACAACACCCATTATAAAGGTGTGCAGAATTATTAGGCAACTTGTTTTCCACAGTGAAAATGCGCCAAAGAAAGAGATGTAAATGACTCTGAAAAGTAATAAAATGTTATAAGCCTTAAAAAGGGATGGTGCATTCTTGAAATTGTTAAGGCCGGCTTCACACCACGGTAATCCGATCCTGTCTGCTGTGGACCGGAGAGCCCCGGACCGGATCAGCACACAGAACCAGAGGGCTAATATGCCCTCCAGTCCGGTGTGCAGCTGGACGCAGCTGCAGCTGCTGATGAATCAGGACCGCGGCTCGCAGGGAGCTAGCCGCGGTCCTGAAACAACAGCGGCGTGCAGCCACAGGTGTCCATTTCCCGGATCCTCCAAGACCGGGGCAATATGGCCCCATAGGCTCCCATGATAGGGAGCGCCAGATTGCACCGGATCTGGGAGGATCCGGTGTAATCCTGGAGGATTTGTGAGACGGCAATTTGGGGAGATTTTTCTCCCCCGACACATAAAACGTTGCAAGCAACGTTTTTTTGTCCGAGAGAAAAATCAGAATTCTCCCGGATTCTTCCGGAGAGATGGAAACTGGATGGCAGATAGTTGCCATCTGGCCCCATAGGATGCTATGGGGCCAAAATCCGGTCCGGGGCTGTCTGGTTCACAACGGACAGCCCCGGGTCGGATTAAAACATGGTGTGAAGCCAGCCTAATATACAGTATATTGGGGAGTAATCAAAGAATGATCAAAAATTGGAAATAGTCAACAGGGTCGCAAAAAATGCATTGAGAAAAAATGACTTATAATGTACCAAAGATCTGGGAGGAATCAAATGCAAAGTGACCATGAACCCATTATCCTCCACTGCTGTCATATTCCAGAACTGCTACCTCCCTAGTGTGTACAAGATGTTCTGTGCTCAGACATGGACAAGGTAAGGAAGGATAAAACCATCACTGAACAAGACACAGAAGGTAAAATGTCAAGACTGAGACAAGAAATATCTGAAGGCAGATTTTTCAAAGGTTTAACCTTGAAAGACACTTTCTTCAAGCAGTGGTACAGGAAATAGTCTGCATCTAACAGGAAAGCCACAATTTTTGTGAAGGACAATGCTCTGTCGCCTGCATTGGCTAGCCAGTAAAGACCCTAAAGGGAATCTGTCAGCAGGTTTTTGCTATCTCATCTGTGAGCAATATGATGTAGGCAAAGACACCCTGAATTCAACAATGTATCATTTAGATTACTAGGTGCAGTCATTCTGACACAATCAATGTTTTTAGATTTAGCCATGAAGCAAAGCTGAGAAAGCTGCCCCTGCCCACAACAGACTTTCAATACAGAAAGTCTATAGCCAGTGATCTGCTAATCACAGAGGGAGGTGGTCAAACTTGGGCTGATGCATTGTTGAGTCCAAGCTATGATATGCTACTGGTGCTAAAACAAACATAGCTAAATAACAACACAGAGAGGCAATAGAGCCGCATGGCTGAAATCTCGGTGTTAACCCTTACATCATGCTAGCAAAAAAGCTGCTGACATATTTCCTTTAAAGATGAAATAATGACATGTCCTGCTTCTCCCCTGACCTAAACCCTATCAAGAACGTTTGGGCCCTTCTTGTATTATTGCAAAGAAATACAGTACACCTCTCTGAGCAGTGTCCATGGCGCTATGTTCGGTGCTGACAAAAAAGTTGATCAACAGTTTAAGAAACTGACAGACTGCATGGGTGGAAGGCTAATGACTATTACTGAAAAGAAGGAGGCTATATTTGTCAGTGATATTTTTTTTTGTAATGTCGGAAATGTATATTTGTTTGGATATTATTCTCACTTGATCAGATGGAAACAAACAAGGAGGAGAATTTAGTTTTCATTTAGTTGCATACTAATTCTGCACACTAATAGTTGCCCAATAATTATACACACAAAGATATTTTCCTAACAAGGACAGAACTTCACTTTTAATTTCTTAAATATTCAGGTTTCAGGTTTGTTGTCCTTTGGGTTTGACTGACAAAAGTGTCGTTCAATAATAAAATTCATCATCAAAAATTGAAATTACCTAATCATTGTGCAGACAGTGAATGCAGTATCTTTATATATTGTTCAAGTTTGACTTGTCCTCTGAACACATGTGATAGATATGTGCCATTCTATCATGGTTCTGACGTGTTACAATTTCTGTTTTACTCTACATCTTTGCACATTCATTCTAGTTATTTGTTCAGAATCATTGTTCCCTGCAGAAAGAGTCTTTTTTTTACATTTCCATTACTGTATTAAAACAATATTATCATTTATGGTGTTAATACTTATGGTGTCCAGAATGTAGGGGAGAATGCCACTGCCAGCATCATATAATTACATTGAGGGTTGATTATTCTTACTGAATCCCACAGTTACAAATATCTGAATGATGCATACAAAACTTTAATGTCTAAGACTAACTTTGAACAAAAGATGTATTCACAAAGAGAATAAACGCTGCCAAATGCATAAAAATATAAATTCCCAACCTTTTTTTTCATCCAAATAATTTTATGGGGCTGCAGTGTTGATTGGGTCATGGGATAAACCACCATTGTTCTACATTAAGTTGGCTGTGACTGTTATTTGACGGCATAGTTCTCAGCTCTCCCATTTAGCTGGCAGTTTCATACATAACCATTAACAAATAAAAGGGTAGGCAACAAGTTTGCTTGAGCAATGCAACTAGACAGTCACATATCTTTCACTAGGATCATCCTTGAACACCTATAACTCATATATAGCATATATCTAGACAGAACTAGTGTAATATGACAACATTGCAATCTAGAAGAGTGCTTCCTAAATAACCTACAATAAATTAGCATGTATACTGGACAAAATGTTTTTCCTCGTTACTTATATTTAGTAGGGGCCATAGGGTAAGTAAAAGTGACATCAAGTTTTTACTGTCATTCATATGATTGATATTAAAGGACTGTGAAACTATGACTATGGCTTATCCTTAGCATTGGTCATCAATATTAGACTGAATTGGTATGACAATTGGCTTAACCAATGATTTCAAATGTTAGCAGGTTCCATAGTGCTCTGGACTTAAAACAGTGAATGGAGCCAGACTGTTATGATCCGATGACCTAGGAGTAACATAAACAGACTTCACAGAAGTAGTTGGCAACTGTACTGACCACAGTCCCTGTCTAAATACCGCAACTAGAAGTAGCCGTGGGATGTAACTAACCATGCCCTAGACACCTCGACACAACCAGTGAACTAGCTACCTCCAAAGATGGAAACAGGAAAGTCTATCTTGCCTCAGAGCAGAACCCCAAAAGAATAGCAAGCCCCCCACGGATATTGACTGGGAAACAGGAGAGGAAAAACACACACAGGCAGATAATAGAGTTTAGCAAAAGAGGCCACACTAGCTAGATAGTAAGGACACGATGGAATACTATTGCGGTCAGAATTAAAATACTATCAAAAACCTCCAACAGCAGATAGTACCAAAAAATAACCCTGAGTCTGCTAAGATTCGCCGCTCTCTATATCTGCAGGAACGTCTGTGAATCAAACTAGAATAAATGGATTCTAACACCAGCAGAACTGGAACTTGCAGACAACAGTGAATAGCAGTTCACACCTAGGAAGAAAACTTCCTGAGAGCAGGTAAACAAATATGTAGACTAAATATCAACCCACAACTCAGAGCAAGACAAGCAATAAGCAAATCCTCAAGCACACAACAAGTGTGCCACAAAATAACAAAACACCATTCACTTACCTTGCACGGATTCATCAGAGCAGAAAGGAACCAAGGAGAGATGTGAAAACCTACAGGAATAATTACAACTGGCAGAGATTGATCAGCTCCAACCACCTATATGCTCCAATCCGAGACAGACTGCCAATCATCAGGATCAGCTGAGGAACTCTCCAAAACACAGCCAGCTGCATCACCAACAACAACCACAGGAGGGAGCGCACAACCAGAATTCTTCATCAATGAATTCACAACACCAGACTATCACAGCTCTATACACAGTGTAGTAACTACTGTAGTACCTGGTTTGGGATTTTCCAGCTTTCATAAATTTTAGTAAATGCCAAAAGTCACATCCCAGCATATGAATCTGGGCACCACAGGATCTGCTAGCAAGAGCTTGGTAGGGGAGCCAAAAGTAGGACCCCGCCTAATTTTGATGAATTATCCCAAGAATATTTCATCAGTATTATAGTCCTAGACAACCCCATTAACATGGCAATAGAGTTGGATATTTGAACCACAAGTAGAAGGTCCCCATACGAATCAGAAAGTTTGGCCGACTTTACGCTAAGGTGTAGGGGTACTTAATGTGGGCCTGTGTGTTTAGTCTAACCAGTGTAATGAAATGTCACAATGACAACCCTTGCCTTTTGATTTCCTTTACAGTTAATAATATTGTCAGATGACTCAATGTGAATTTCACATACGGTAAGTCATTGTAATCAATATACAAAAAATTTCACAAATGGAGTTTGAAAAATAGGATCAGATGAAATTGCTTAAAGAAAGCAGCACAGAAGGGAATTCACTAAAAATCTAAAAATCAATAAAAAAAAAGAAATACGTGATTTTACTTACCTGTGGCCCAGGTTGACCCTGTAAAGTAAAATATCACAAGTTTATTAGTATTTTTGAAATTAATTAAAATTAAACAAATTTAAAAAACAAACATTGCTCAGATATTCTTTAAAGAAACAAATGATTTCCAAAGTTTGTAATGGTTTAGCATTTGTAAAATACAGAGCGACCTGGAGGGTACCGTATATACTCGCGTATAAGCCGAGTTTTTCAGCCCAAAAATTGGGCTGAAAAGTACCCCCATCGGCTTATACGCGAGTCAGTGCTGTATACCGATGTATACATCGGTACATACCGATGTATACATCGGTATACAGCAGCCCCCGCATCCCCAGTAATGCAGGGCCCCCCCAGGGTCTCTCCGGTCACCTGTAAAGCAAGCTATACTTATCAGTGTCCCGCTCGCACCCGCCGCTGCCGACATCCACGATCCTCCATCTTCATGCGACTCCTCTTCCTGTTTCTGTGCGCGTCGCCGGCAATGACGTCATTCCCGGCGACGCGCACAGGAAACAGGAAGAGGAGTCGCATGAAGATGGAGGATCGCGGATGTCGGCAGCGGCGGGTGCGAGCGGGACACTGATAAGTATAGCTTGCTTTACAGGTGACCGGAGAGACGCTGGGGGGGCCTGCATTACTGGGGCTGCCTGTATACTACCGCTGGGGCTGCTATATACCTCTGGGGCACTGTATACTACCACTGGGGCTGCTATATACCTCTGGGGCCCTGTATACTACCACTGGGGCTGCTATATACCTCTGGGGCACTGTATACTACCACTGGGGCTGCTATATACCACTGGGGCCCTGTATACTACCACTGGGGCTGCTATATACCTCTGGGGCACTGTATACTACCACTGGGGCTGCTATATACCTCTGGGGCCCTGTATACTACCACTGGGGCTGCTATATACCTCTGGGGCACTGTATACTACCACTGGGGCTGCTATATACCTCTGGGGCCCTGTATACTACCACTGGGGCTGCTATATACCTCTGGGGCACTGTATACTACCACTGGGGCTGCTATATACCTCTGGGGCCCTGTATACTACCACTGGGGCTGCTATATACCTCTGGGGCCCTGTATACTACCACTGGGGCTGCTATATACCTCTGGGGCACTGTATACTACCACTGGGGCTGCTATATACCTCTGGGGCCCTGTATACTACCACTGGGGCTGCTATATACCTCTGGGGCACTGTATACTACCACTGGGGCTGCTATATACCTCTGGGGTCCTGTATACTACCACTGGGGCTGCTATATACCTCTGGGGCCCTGTATACTACCACTGGGGCTGTATATACTACCACTGGGGCTGTATATACTACTGGGGCTGCGTGTATACTACCACTGGGGCTGCTGTATCTACCTCTGGGACTGGTGTATACCACACTGCTGGGGGCTGTATACTTGTGCTAGGGTCCACCCTCGGCTTATACACGAGTCAATAGATTTTCCCAGGTTTTGGGGGCAAAAGTAGGGGGGTCGGCTTATACACGGGTCGGCTTATACACGAGTATATACGGTATTTATTAATGGGTGCAATCAACATCCATAAATAGTAGTTCATTAGACAAGATTTAAAAAGATTACATTTCCATGTGGAGCAATTAATTTCTATTTTCAACTTTTTTGGTACACAGAATAATAGAGCCCTGACATTCCTTTCTTTTGTTTGGCAAAGTAAAGCAAAACATGTATCTAAATTGAGCAGAATTTTCATCAGCAGAAATGTTTACACAAGTAGAATAGCGCTGAACAGTCTGCCATGGTTTTCATTCCTGATGTCTTGGTGTCTTGTGCTTGAGAATCCAGCATAGGTTATGACGACAATACCAAACTGTACTCGGCACCTCCAGCAGAAAAGCCAGGGGTGAATGTTTGAACTCATTTCCTTACAGAAGTGTAAAGATTGTGCTATTACAAATGTAAGCAAATTTTCAGACATATACCAAGCAAGCATATCAACCCATCTCATATTGTGTAGGTACCCCTTAATCAAGAGTGGAAGACCTCCAATGATAACTAGTGCCAAGATATTACCCGCAGCTCCATTAATATAATAATAATATTTATTCACTTTTATAATACTATTAATTCCACAGGACTTTACCTACATTAAGACCAAGAACATTCAATAGGGAGTCCATCAGATGGGGATCTTAGGATTTAAGAGGCTAAGGCCCCTTTCACATCAGCGGTAATCGCTGATCGCGGCAGTTAGGGTGAAAAAAACGCAACTGCCGTGATTACCGCATAACGGCAGCACTCGCAATTCACTTGCGGCAAGCCCCATGCTATGTCTATGGGGCTTGCGGCAGGTGCGGCAAGTGCGGTTTCGGCACTTGTGGCAGATGCGGCCGCGAAAAAAAACTCGGCTGACCGCGTTTTTTTTGCGGCCGCATCTGCCGCAAGTGCCAAAATCGCAACTATACCGCACCTGCCGCAAGCCCCATAGACATAGCATGGGGCTTGCCGCAAGTGAACCGCAAGTGCGGCCGTTATGCGGTAATTGCGGCAGTTGCGTTTTTTTTCAACGCAACTGCCGCAATCAGCAATTACTGCTGATGTGAAAGAGGCGTAACAGTTATTTAATGATAGTTAATACTTGCTTGAGTAATCATTGCTCAATATAAATATTAGCCAATAAATAAGAAGAGATTGGCTGATAAAAAAGCAACATGAATAAAAATCATTGTTGGTCATTAGCAACACCTTCCAGGGTAAACAAAAGATGTGCTTTCAAGAAAAAGCTAAGTGTGTAGGAATAAATGACAGTAGTATGTTATGACTGCAGTATGACCAGGGTCACACATGCCCATCAGCTTTTTTGGGCCCTTAGAAAAATGGATATGTTTTTCTAAGGGTGCCAATAGTGTCCCCTGGGGTCCAGGACGTTTTTTGGAAATTTTTGGACTCAGTCATTTTTTCACCCAAAACGCATATGCCTATATGTACCATGTGTTAACACATGCATCTCCCATAGGGGCACCACTTTAAAAAAATGCATGCTTTTTTTTACAGCACCCCAAAAACGCTGCTAGCAGTGTTTTTGGGATGCTGCATAAAAACGCATGCGTTTTTTGAAAACCGCACATACACATGCGTTAACGCATATGCGTTTTTGGACATTGAAAAAATGTTTACAAAATGTTCCCAAAAACGGATTTAAGCCAAAAACGGATGGTATGTGTGACCCTGGCCTATATTATTGGAGGTGTAATTAGCAGCAATTTATATGCTATGTTGCATTACGTCTACAGATATGAAGGTTTCCTGAGGAAAACCTTGATCTGTCTTATCATCTTCCTCATACCATTCTTGAACTCTTTTTGCAGAGTGGCAGGGGGCATTATGCTGCTGAAGGATTGATCTTGATCTGTTTAAGTGGACAAATCATGTGAACATGCAACATCCATATAAATGCCCAGATTGAGGGCTTGCAAGCAGAACAAAGGCCAGAACATCATACTGTGATCACTGGCTTGCCTTGTCATTATTCATCCTGGAGCCAACAGGTACGAGATGCACATGCACACAATCGTCAATATACTAGTAAAGTGTGGAATCGCCGGCGATATGTCCAGGTGTGACGGTACCCTAAGGTAACCTATTAGTGATTAGCAAGCAATACGATACTTGCGTGCTTGATAGTCATAGCAAAACACTTGGATACTCGGATGAGCGTGACTTGAGTACCTGTGTATAATGCAGAAAGCAAGCATTTTTCTGGAAGATTTCCCAGAAAAGTTATTGAATTTCTTTTTGACTTCCATTATACTCAAATACTGAAGTCGTGCCCATCCGAGCATCCAACTAATCATTGTGAGTACTGAGCACCCGAACACAGTAGTTCTCGCTCATCAACCTTTGTATTATTTGGGTTGTGTCACACAATATCTATATAAGAACAAGAAAGGATATCGGCTGCAACACTAACACTAGAAAATGGGAAAAGCATATTAGCTAGTGAATGCATGGCTGGCTATGTGCAAAGCTGCTCAATGTGAATAGGGTATACAGGCACAGCAGAAAACTGCTTCATGATATAGAGGGAAAAAATGAGAAGTTAGCTCATGCAATGGCCATGGCATTTCAGCCCGGTAACCAGTGCCAAGGTCTCTCATACTACTGGGTCCTAACCTTGTGCCTCTTCTTGCAGTGTGAATTGCTTGAATGGGTGTCTGTGCCACTAACTGCAATTAAAACCTGCGTTTATGGGTGTGTTAGGACAGCCAGCCATGCATTCACTAGTTAATATGCTTTTCCCATTTTCTAGTGTTAGTGTTGCAGCCGATATCCTTTCTTGTTGATGTTTTTTTTCTGGCTAGCACCTTTCACAAATGGAGGTGTTGCCGGCAGTCTCTATAGCGTAAATACAATATCTGTATATCTGATGTGGAACTTTTTATTTCTGTATTATACTTTATGTGCCCTTCATTGTCATTAGCTTTGCTTTTAGAGAAGTTACTGCTATCTCAATTAATGCACACACATATTATCTATAACCTACTAACACAATATTACTGAAGCGTGATTTTTTATCTCCAAAATAAAAAAAAAATGGATGAAAGAAGGACCTAAAGAAGACATTCTATAAATGTATAAAAAGCACGAGACATTTTAAATTAAATACCCACGGAGAAAATTCCATGTGGATACCTCCTGTTATATAATGTGATGTGCATGTGTAACTAAAAAGTGCTTACAAAGAGGTACATGTGCTTTGTAATAAGATTAACATATAGTGTGACTGAACACACGGATGTTGTAATAATGCTCTATTAGCACTGAAGAGAAATGTGACACCTGTTACACACCACTCGTAAGCCTGATAAAGATAACAAAACCTACGTGAAATACCTCTCCTGATCAAAGGCTTTATCCTCAGACCGATACCATTAATCTCCAGCCTGATAGCTATCTACATGTTTTACTCACAAGGCATTATCTGTGAAATCTATGTGAATGACCATGGAAAAAAGTGACAAATTGCCTAGCAAAGGCCAAAGCTGCGCACGTTTTAGGGATAAATGATGAGATCTATCGTTCTTCGATACAGATGCTTTTACTGTTAAATCATTGTATAGTACATACTTTTGCAAGCATCACCCATAGGTCAATAAACAGAATGTAAAAAGTACAGAATCGCTATCATGATTTCCAGCTCCAGAAATGATATAGCATCTTTTTACTATAACCCCAAGTTTAGAAACTCTTTGAGGTGTCAGATCAAAGATGGCTTGGAAATTTATAATGCTTTCCTTCTGATACTGAAAGCTATTATTTATTTAACTTGCCTCTGTAGAGATCGAAAGGCCATATGTTTAAAAAAATGGACATTGACAGCCCTGCTGTACATAACTGCGGAAATATCTGGGGTTAAGTCAAAGACCCAGCCAAGCTACGCCAACTCTTAGGCCGGTTTCACACAACAGCAAGATGAGGTCCAGGGCTGTCCGAAGTAAACCGGACAGCCCCGGACCCGATTTTGCAGGATTCCAGCCCTATGAGGCCGGATGGAGCCGGATGGCAGCTAGGTGCCATTCAGTTTCCATCTGTCCGGGAGGATCCGGGAAAATTCGGATTTTTCTCCTGGACGCAAAAACATTGCTTGCAGCGTTTTTGTGTCAGGGAGAAAAATTGGACAAAATCGGATCCTCCAAATCTGACAAAAAATTGGATCCGGGAGCAGGACGCCGGGTGCTGGAGTTTAGCAGCGAGTGCTGTTAAACTTCAGCACCATGAACTGTCCCCTGCAGAGATTTCAGGACCGTGGCTAGCTAGATTGTGAAATTTCTGCAGCTGCTGCGATGTCCTGAATACGGCTGCAAACTGGACCGTGGGCATATTTGCCCTCCGGTTCTGCTTGCATATTGGGTCCGGGGCTGTCTGGTTCACACTGGACAGCCCCGGACCTGATCACCCCGCAGTGTGAAACTAGCCTTAGTTCTAGTTGTGTTGTATAACATCATCCATGCTGTAATGACCAGCTCTAAATTAGCAGTGATAAAGTTGCTGTTCACCCCACTTCAAAACACACAACCAAAATCTACTGCGTAAAATTCTTTGTTGTTTGGTCCAGGATCAGTCAAACATTTATGGCAAATCCTATCGATAAGCCAGAGATCCCCAAGATCTTATAGCAGACTTAGAGATTTGCTATCTCATGGCATACCTTTGCCAAGCACTAACGTTTGCTGTAATATACATACTGCTAGGATTTTGCTGTGCAAGTTGGTTCAAGTGATAATCGTGCAACGTAATTTGCATACTTAAGGTGAATTGCCAACTAGATTCTTATTGGGTTCTCTCAGTGTAATATGATAAACCAGTTGGCAAGTGATGACAGCTTAAACTAGCTAGGAAAGCTAAATCCTAACAAGGTGTACAGTATACTCCATTAGTATTCATCAAACCAAAGTATTCCTGGGGCTGTTTAGCAATATAGCATCTTCTTTGCCTGTCACCTTGGTAGCTATGCCCACAAGTAAGGGTGCAAGGATAACATAGATCGGAAGGATTGGTGCAGTATGTAAAATGTCCTTTCTAAATTTTTATCTTGAGAAACTAACCACTTTTGTAATTTGCTTTAATTTAAAATACACTGTTACCTGTCCTGCTAATCCATAATTTTTGTTTTCTTTAACTTTTGTGAGGTTTTAATTGAGAGGAATCTCAATGGGACCTCACAGGAGGCTGAGGCTGCACTCACTTCCCTGCAGCATAGTTTCCTAGTTTTTAAGGACAAAGAAAGTGGAGTAACACCCATGGCAAGAGACCACATAGGGCCCACGAGTCAGGGGTACCAGGGCCAGCACTAACACTGCCTCACCCCTGCCCACGGGTCCCCCTCCCCCAACCACTTACTGTTGTTTAGGCATCGCAGATGATGATACAGTTGAAACAATGGCGAAAGAGGGAATGCTTCACCATTCTCCACTGTGTCTCAGCACAGTGTGGCGCAATTACATCACTACTGAGCACTCAATGTGCCATGATACAGAACGCTCATATGGAGAGCAAAGTGGAGGAAAGAAGGAGAGGTGAGTATTTAATTATTTATTTATTTATTTATTTAAATTAGTAAGTATACAGTGGCCAATTGACTATGGGGTGCATTATATGTTATGGAGTACAATGAGAGCTACCTTAAAATACTAAGGACTAAGCGTTGCATTATAAATTATGTAGGACTTTGGGGGGGTGCATTGTAAGATATTGAGGACTATGGGGGGGGGGATTTCCATGTTATGGAGAACTATAGTGGGTGCATTATACTATATGGAGGACTATATGGAGTGAATTATAATATATGGAGGATTATGGAGTGCATCCTATATAATAATTGCCAGTTGCTGGCATCCGGCCACTGTGCCGCTATTCCGGCATGCACCACGGCCGGATGCCAGCACCGCGAGCGATGGCGCGCATGCGCCATCGCGAGCCACAATGTCCCTGCAGCCGCAGCCTCAGCCGGGATCTGTGTTCTGTGATCGGCTCCCGGTGTCCTCAGATGTCCAGAGCAATAGAGCACAGAGGACAGATCCCGGCTCAGGCTGCATCTGCAGGGACCCGGGACCTCATCTGCCTGGATGGCAGAGGTGAGCACAGACAGGGTGAGAGGAGGGGCACGGAGGGAGCATGGAGGGGGCACATATCCCATTGCTGCACTGATATAGTGTGCCACATTGCTTGCACAGCTGCAGTGTCGGCACTTTGTATAAGTGCACAGGGAGTGGGCACATGACAGGGGGCCACACAAGACAGACAGGGGGCCTCACAGGACAGACAGGGGGCCACACAGTACACACAGGAGGCCACGCAGGACACACAGGGGGCCACGCAGGACACACAGGGGGCCACGCAGCCAATGAGAATAGGTTCCTGGATCAATACCCCACAACTGAAGCTACTGCCCATACCCTGTAATACTATATTTTATAAAGAAAGTTATTCAGGCTTCTCATCAATTTTACTAGTGAATCAACCATTACCATATCCATTGTCTCACTGCTTTTACAATACTGAATCTGCGTCTGTGATTATGATTAAATCTTCATTCCTCTAGACGTAGGAAATACCCCCTATCCACCCACCTTGTTCCAGTTGCAGGCCCAGGTGTAAAAAGATAATTAGAAAGATCTCTATACTGCTCCCTCATATATTTGTGCATACCGTAGTAATAAGATTGCTCCAAAGCACTTGTTTTTTGAAGCATCTGTTGCCCTTTATGGAACAGAATTTCATCAGGGAACAACCATTGTGGTCACTTACTACAGTTTCTTTCATGTTCACCATTTGAAGATGTCCTGGTCCCATTGTTCTGATAAAAGCTGTGGAAGAGGTGAGTGCAGCGCCAGCACTCTACTTCTGTCCTTGCTACAGTTACTAACTGAGAAACAAGAAGTCATCAGGAGGCAAAATAGAAACGGTGTGAATTATACCAGCCCCGCTCAACAGCTTCTATCGCCTCCCTCAATCAAATCATTGAGCAGAATGCTATGGCTGCACTCACCTCTACAATAGCAGCTATCAGTGCAATGGAGCTAATGACGCACACCAGGGGCCAGGGTTACTCCCGGTTTATACAGGCGATTCTTCTCCTTCCTTGTCACGGGTGGACCGCGCCTGCCGGTAGTGGGGCCCGGTGTAGTGCAGATCAAAAATGAGGACGTCTTACGGGAACAGATTAAAGGGGGGTTTAATTTGTTTTCTTCGTGACGCCACCTATGAGTAGATTCGGTAAGGGCTACCGACGCTGCGGAACCTCCCGGGGTGATGGACAGCAGCAAGATGTTACGCTCCCCACAGGCTGAGCGGTGATCCCCGGGGGCTGGAGCTGCTCAAGATGTTGTGCGGCAGCTGCGGTTACCTTTAGTTAACGACGGACAGTTCATAAGGAGACACGGACACAGTTAGTCTCTGCAACGGTTCTTTACTGTAACCAGCAGGCAGTACATGGCTTACAGTGGTTGAGTAGAAGACCGGGTGGACTCAGCAGTGATAGTGCTCCTCAGAGATCCGCAGTGTACCTCCTTTCTACCTCCTTAGCTTCTCTTGCCAGCGTCGCCCAGGAATACCAGGTCGGGTACGGGGAGGCTGCTTCAATGCCCTATCCATGATGTACGTTCTGGATTCTTTGGGGAGCCTTGGGTCCCTCAGTGGGTACACCGCTGGTTAGACGACTGGAAACTGGCTGGTGGTGGGGTGCTCCTATAAAGCTGCTCCTCCACGGGGCTGGTTCGCGTGGCAGAGGTGAACTGCTGCCAGCTTCGGTACCAGTGAACCGGCTGTGAGTTGTGGGCACGGGAGTCTTTTGGGAACCCGTGTAGAAATGCCCATTCCCGGTGGTTAAGGCCTCAGGTGCTGACACCCGACCGGTGACGGCCCAGGGGCCCGCACGGAGTGCGGAGCCCCCGCTCCTCTCCAAGTTCTGTGTTCTAGGCTCTAGATCCCAGACTAGACTGGACTGTTCTAGACTATTGTGTGTTCTACTTCACTACCCTAACACTCCACCCACCAGGACCTATGATTGGTCCCCTGTTCTAGGTGTTGTATGTTGGGTTGGATCTCTGAGTTAACCATTGCACTGCTTTGTCTAGAGAATATTGCGGCTGCAATACTCCCTTGTGACGCACTCGTTGCGGGGCGCCACACTCCCCCTTGGTTAAATCAGCTTGTCCCCAAGCGTCAAACTACTCACATTACAGAGGTTTTTGCATTTTTATACATATATGACACACTTTTATTAAAATAGAAAAAAAACAGGTAAAGATATGCTTTGGTGATATAAGCAAAGAAAAAGGTAATCACTTTGTGCGGACCCGGCGTGCGGTCGGCTGTACTTTAGCTAGAGTCCAGGCTGTAGCCGCGAGATCACACGGTCAGTGATTAACGGTAACAGAGTCATTGATGAAAGTTCAAGTTTTAAAGTCACTGGCTCTGAGGGTGATGGCGCACCCGGATAGCGAACCACCCATCTGCACAAGCATAGCGCTCGTAGGTGATTATATCGCCCCGGTATAGGTCGCGATCGGGATGTCCTCTTGGCAAGTTGGACTCAACATCCCGGCGCCCCACAAACACCTCCTCATTCAAACCCACCTCCCAAGCGAACCCCCACCCGGTATGTAAGTTAAAGGTGGAAATTCTACCTTCACGGCGGAGTTCATCAGGCAGCGGCGGCTGGCGGCGAGCCTCGGCACGGGCCTCCATGTTGGCGCGTTCTCGGGCTTGCCACTCCTCTCGTCGTCTCTGGCGTATATCTCCGTCGTTACGGCTCGGGGTGTAAAGATGAGTATTGGAGCTGGTGGTTTGGCGGGAAGCTTGAACTTGGCGGGCTGTCTGTATCGGAACCCGGTGGAACGGCACAGGGGAAGGTGTCGGCAGTGCACCCGACCAGTGTACCCGAGCTGTGTGCCCGGAAGGAAGTTCCTTGCTGTCTCCCCAAGCGAACCCGGTGTCGAAATCCTCAGCGGTGCTGTGGGTCTCGTCGTCATCCTCTCCGACCTCTTCCTCGATGACCACATCAGGCTGCTCGTTGATGAAAGACGTTAAAGCTTGTTCCGTTGTACAACGGGGCGGTGGTGCTGCGGATCCTTCCGTAGGGACGTCCTGCAGGGCTTCCAGGCTGCCTGCCTCTTCATCTGTTTCCGCAGGTAAAGGTGTTTCAATCCCGGTTACCAGGTAGGCCTCTGTAGTTACAAGGGAAGCCTCCGGTACGGGGATAAAACAGGCGACTGTCTCTGTAGTGGTGAAACATGTCGCGGGTTCCTCAGTGGGAACCTGGTAGAGATCTAATTCTTCCATGGAGCGTGTTATGAGCTCCGGCTCAAGAACGGAATCGGTTGCGATGTTGGTCGCTGGAACGGGTCGAGTTGCGGCCTCCACCGGAATGACACAGTCTATTGGCTCAGGTGACGGAGCAGGACAGGTGGTAGGCGAGGGTGAGGCGGTCGAGAAGCTGGTGACGTCGTCTGGGCTTGGAGAAGCTGCACCCGGTCGGCTCTGCTGCATCGCATGGTGTAGTCGTCTGCCTAGGGTCGCGCTCCAGCTACGGATCGTCCATTCCACTGTCTCTAGTAACCGCACCCGGAGGTCTTGTAGAGCCTCTAGCCAGAAGTCGGGGCTGCCGTCTATAGTAAGGGCAGGATCCGGACCCGGTTGGCTGACGGCTGCTCTGGCCTCCGCCTCGACCTCCCGCATCAGGTCTTGGAGTCTCATGCTGGCCATTCTTCTTGGAGGGAAACCACACCCGATCAACCGGTAAGACGTTCTTGTTGAGCTGGTCAAGAATTCCGTCTGTGTGTCTATGTATGACACTCCCATCTCCTCTGGGCTTTTGTAGTCCAATCGTGGGAAAAGTCTTTGGGGTCCGCCCCCATGGTTGATTCGAGCAATCAGGGCGGACAAAGAGTTTGGCGCCTTTTGTCTTTAGCCCTCCCACAGTGAGGGGGGGGTTGACTCACTCCTGGGCTTCACGTGGCGGCTTCTTGTGGCGGGAACGCCATCTTGGGCGCCATCTTGACCCAATGGTGTAAAGGCGGGAAAGTTCTTTTAAGGACGAACAAAGTCCAATTGTAGACAATAAAGTCCAGTTTAAGCACAATATACCCGTTGGGTAACGGGCCTGCTCGTATCCTGTTCGTGACGCCATTTTCTGACGCACACCAGGGGCCAGGGTTACTCCCGGTTTATACAGGCGATTCTTCTCCTTCCTTGTCACGGGTGGACCGCGCCTGCCGGTAGTGGGGCCCGGTGTAGTGCAGATCAAAAATGAGGACGTCTTACGGGAACAGATTAAAGGGGGGTTTAATTTGTTTTCTTCGTGACGCCACCTATGAGTAGATTCGGTAAGGGCTACCGACGCTGCGGAACCTCCCGGGGTGATGGACAGCAGCAAGATGTTACGCTCCCCACAGGCTGAGCGGTGATCCCCGGGGGCTGGAGCTGCTCAAGATGTTGTGCGGCAGCTGCGGTTACCTTTAGTTAACGACGGACAGTTCATAAGGAGACACGGACACAGTTAGTCTCTGCAACGGTTCTTTACTGTAACCAGCAGGCAGTACATGGCTTACAGTGGTTGAGTAGAAGACCGGGTGGACTCAGCAGTGATAGTGCTCCTCAGAGATCCGCAGTGTACCTCCTTTCTACCTCCTTAGCTTCTCTTGCCAGCGTCGCCCAGGAATACCAGGTCGGGTACGGGGAGGCTGCTTCAATGCCCTATCCATGATGTACGTTCTGGATTCTTTGGGGAGCCTTGGGTCCCTCAGTGGGTACACCGCTGGTTAGACGACTGGAAACTGGCTGGTGGTGGGGTGCTCCTATAAAGCTGCTCCTCCACGGGGCTGGTTCGCGTGGCAGAGGTGAACTGCTGCCAGCTTCGGTACCAGTGAACCGGCTGTGAGTTGTGGGCACGGGAGTCTTTTGGGAACCCGTGTAGAAATGCCCATTCCCGGTGGTTAAGGCCTCAGGTGCTGACACCCGACCGGTGACGGCCCAGGGGCCCGCACGGAGTGCGGAGCCCCCGCTCCTCTCCAAGTTCTGTGTTCTAGGCTCTAGATCCCAGACTAGACTGGACTGTTCTAGACTATTGTGTGTTCTACTTCACTACCCTAACACTCCACCCACCAGGACCTATGATTGGTCCCCTGTTCTAGGTGTTGTATGTTGGGTTGGATCTCTGAGTTAACCATTGCACTGCTTTGTCTAGAGAATATTGCGGCTGCAATACTCCCTTGTGACGCACTCGTTGCGGGGCGCCACACTAAAACATCTTCATAGGGCAGAGATCTAAGAAATTATAGTAAATATTGTCAACCCATGATGACGTCCAGTTCCAGAAGGGGCGACAGAGGCTGCAAGAAATTGAAAGCAGCCCCAGCTTTCTGTGACATTCCGTTTCAGACTCTTCTCAAATGAAACATCACAGGAAGTAAATAAAAAAAACACATTTAGGGATCAGAAGGATATGGAGAAGTTTAGGGTATCAATACTTTTGGCCACAACTGAAGATCAAGTAGGGAAGATACATGAGATGGAGGAAAGATAATGAGTTCGGTTTACCCTACTTTGAGTTTCAGGAAGTGGGAGGTAAAGAAGGAGGATCTGGCTGATAAGACAATCCGGGATTCTGGACAGCAGAGAGGTGACATCTGGGCCAGAGAGTTAGATCTGAGTGTCATCAGCGAACAGGTGGTACTGGAAGTCATGGGACTTTATGAGTTGTCCTAGGCCAAGGGTATAGATAGAAAAAGGTAGGGGTCCCAGGATAGAGCCTTGTGGGACTCCAACGGAGAGAGGGGGGGATGAGAAGGTCGTGTGGGAGTGGGAAACGCTAAATGTGCAGTTGGAAACATATGAGGCGATCAAGGAGAGAGCAAGGTCTTTGATGCCAAGGGAAAAGAGAATCTGTAGTAGGACGATGTGGTCGACTGTGTCAAAGGCAGAGGACAGGTCTAGAGGGAGGGGTATAGAGAACTGTTTGTTAGCTTTGGCAGTAAGTCATTAGCAATTTTGGTCAGGGCAGTTTCAGTGGAGTGGTGGGGGCAGAAACCAGACTGGAGATTGTCAAGGAGAGAGTTAGATGAGAGGTGGGAGGAAAGTTGAGCATGGACATGCTGCTTGAGGAGTTTTGAAGCAAACGAGAGCAGTGATAAGGAGCAATAGCTGGGCGTAGCAGTTGGGACAAGGTTTGGCTTTTTGAGGATGGGTGTGATGGTGGCATGCTTGAAATCAGAGGGGAAGGTACTGGAAGATAGTGATGGATTGAAGAGGTGGGTTAGGGCTGAAATGAGCATGTTAGTGAGGGAGGTTGAGGAGGGGAGGGGATGGGAATGGATGCGTCAAGGGCACAGGTGGTGAGGTGTGATTTGGATAGCTGACGAGTAAGCTCTCCTTCAGTAATGTTGGAGGGAGAGGTTATGAGGGAAGGGCAGAGGTCTAGTATGTGAAGTGGTTGTGGTGGTGGAACAGTAAAGGTTTGCATTGTTTGGTCAATCTTATTTTTGAAGTATGTGCCGAAGTCCTCAGCAGAGATGAGGGAGGTCGGAGGGGGCAGTGGTGGGTGGAGGAGAGAGCTGAATGTACTGAACAGTTGTTTGGGGTTGTAGGATAAGGAAGATACAAGGTTTATGAAGTACAGTGCGTTGTGAAAGTATCTGGCCCCTTTGAACTTTTCAACCTTTTGCCATATTTCAGGCTTCAAACATAAAGATATAAAATTCTATTTTTTTTGTGAAGAATCAACAACAAGTGGGACACAATCGTGAAGTGGAGCAAAAATGATTGGATATTTTAATCTTTTTTAACAAATAAATAACTGAATAGTGGAGCGTGCAATATTATTCGGCCCCTTTACTTTCAGTGCAGCAAATTCACTCCAGAAGTTCAGTGAGGATCTCTGAATGATCCAGTGTTGTCCTAAATGACCGGCAATGATAAATAGAATTCACCTGTGTGTAATCAAGTCTCTGTATAAATGCACCTGCTCTGTGAAAGTCTCATGGTACCTTTACACGCGGCAACATTTCTAGGGTGTCCACAGGTAACTTACTGGCTGCAGTGAAATCATGGAGACATGATTCCATTTGTACACAGCAACAAGATAGAACCTTGTCTCCATGATTTCACTGCAGCCAGTAAGTTACCTGTGGACACCCTAGAAATGGTGCCGCGTGTAAAGGTACCTTCAGGGTTGTTTCATGTGCAGAGAGCATCATGAAGACCAAGGAACACACCAGGCTCATCCGAGATACTGTTGTGGTGAAGTTTAAAGTTGGATTTGGATACAAAAAGATTTCCCAAGATTTAAACATCTGAAGGAGCAAGCACTGTGCAAGCAATCATGTTGTAATGGAAGGAGTATCAGACCACTGCAAATCTACCAAGACCCGGCCGTCCCTCTAAACTTTCATCTTGAACAAGGAGAAGATCTGTTTAGCAGAGGTAATGGCTGATTTGAAGGCACGTGTAGCTTGTTTGTAGGCAGTGAAGTCATCTGACAGGTGCGTTCTCTTCCAGCGCCACTGCACGACCCTGGACACTTTTCAAAGTTCTTTGGTGAGATTGGTGTGCCAGAGTTGCCTATTGATTCATCGCACTTTGCATGCGTGAGAGGGACGACTGAGTTTATGGGGTACTTCACACACAGCGATATTGCTGCAACATCACAGGTTTTGTGACGTTGCGGCGACCTCGCCAACGATATCGCTATGTGTGACACACTGGGAGATCGCTGATCGGTAACGAATGGCAAGGACCATTTTTCGATTGACGATCTCCTGCTGGCCAGGCTGCTTTGCCGTGTGTGACAGGAAGACTTACCAGCAATCCCCAGTCTGCGCCCGAGACCCTGAACAATCCCAACGACCGTCGGGTGTCAGCCGCAGAATGGGGATCGCTGGTAAGCCTGCCTGTGTGGCATCTCACCAGCGATCACGCAGCAATGCACCAGCGATCACGACCAGGTCGGATCGTTGTCGGGATCGCTGGTGCGTCGCTACGTGTAACGGGGCCCTATGGCTGATGTGAGGGTGGCGCTGTAGAAAGCGGTGGCACTGTCTGTTTCATGGAGTGAAGATATGGAGGACAGAGGTAGAAGAGAGTCTGAGAATGTCTAGGTGTGCGAGATTTCTACGAGGATGAGCTAGTGGCTGGACATGGGGGGCTGGTGAGAAGTACAAGGATGAGAAGGTGGGTAGATGGTGGTCAGATTGGGGGAAGGAGGAGGTTTTGAGATTAGACACAGGCGGGTGAAGATGAGGTCCAGTGTATGTCTGTGTGGTGGCCATGGAGGACCACTGAGTAAGTCCAAAGGATGAGGTAAGTGAAAGGAGTTTGGAGGCTGCTGGCTGGCGGGTATCAGTAGGGATATTAAAGTCACCCATGATGATGGTGGGGATGTCAGCCAGGAGAAAGTGAAGAAGCCAGGTGGAGAATTGGTCAATGAAGACAGTGGCTTAGCCTGGTGGTCGGTATAGGACAGCCATTTGGAGATTATAAAGAACCGTGGAGAAACTAGAGGAAAGAAACAGCACACATAGGGTCTTAACCGATTAAACAAAGATATTGGTATATTGGCGAGTAAGCTCACCTTGTGTGGTTGTGTGAGACACAACCACTACACACACCTTGGCTGCAGCGAACCACCCGTGGATCAGGTAAAAATAGGCTATGAGGATGGATGGAGATATCGTGCCGCCAAACAGAACCAGATACCAGTCCGAGTAGAAGAAAGAGCCTTTCTTCTACTCGGACTGACATCTAGTTCTGTTTGGCAGCGCAATATCTCCATTCATCCTCATAGCCTATTTTTATTTGGAGATTAGAGGGAGAGTAGATACGGACAGAGTGAACCTTGAAAGAAGGGAGGATAAGGGAGGGTGGGGGGGTGGATTGGATTGAAGGAGCAGTTTGAAGAGAGAAGGAAACCCTCTCCTCCGCCATGTCTGTTGCCAGGGCGAGGAGCGTGGGAAAAGTGAAGGCGACCATAACTCAGTGCAGCAGGGGAGGCACAGATTTTATACCTGTGGAGTAGCTACGTGTGCCAGTGGCCTGACCAGTTCTTTTACATCTTGGTGACAAGTCACATTGCACTACTGCACCAGAGATACAAGTGTATTTCTGCTCCCTCCAGGTTAGTAATTACATTATAGGTTTTGCAGTATGCTAATCCGACACATGAACAAGTTACATTGCTTGTTTAATGGTTAGAAAAAGTGAAAATTTCTAATATTGTTCAACTTTGTATTAATATTTAATATGAGTACTATATACTAACAACATCAGTAGTAAAAGCAGGCTGAATTCATAGTGTGCCAGCCATCACAGAGCCAAAATTATCATTCCAATTCATATTGCTATTTCCAACATTTCTGCTATGTGAGTTTCAATATGAACCAGTAAAGTTTAATTGCCTGTTAATTCACCAGACTGGAAAAATATTGTTGACTCTGTGCATAGATCACTTAACGCTATTACATATCATAAATGACAAGCCAGATATATGTCTCCCGAGTACTGTTGCATGTAGTACATTTTGTTTTATAGTCCACACCGTATACAAAAGTCTTGTGATTACATTGCTTAGTCTTTGAAAGCTACAGTCAAAATATCTATTCCTCATCTTTAGTAAAGATGTTCATACAGATTAAAGAAGAGTTAGTCGATTCCACTTTTTCAGGACAAAGTGACCATGTAATGTGTATGAGGGGTTTTCAACCAATTATTCACACATGATGTAAGGAGAAGAAATGATGCAGCATGTTGAAAGTTCGATCCTCTTGCCTCCTAAAGCACCCGTCACACTAAGCGAGATCACTGCTGAGTCACAAATTTTGTGATGCAACAGCAACCTCAATAGCGATCTCGCTTCGTGTGACACTTAACAGCGACCAGGCCTCTGCTGTGAGATCGCTGCTCGTTACAAACCGTTCTGGACCATTTTTTGGTCGTCGGGCTCCCGCTGCATTGCTGTGTTTGACAGGACAACGACCAACGATCTCAACACTACGTCAGAGAGTGACAGAGTCCCAATGACCGCTGTATCGTTGCTACATCGCTGGTGTGATCTGACTGTTTGACATCTCACCAGCGATCACGTAGCAACACACCAGCGATCGCTGTCAGTATTGCTGGTGCGTCGCCAAGTGTGACGGTAGCCTTAGGGTCTAGCTACTGCTTATTCCCCTCTCCTAACTGAAAATACATCAACATTTGACCAAACTGAGAACTGCTATGTAAAGAGAAGATACCGTGTTTCCCCGAAAATAGGGCGCCCCCCGAAAGTAAGGCATGCTTGGGGGGTGCCCTATCTCCTAATATAAGGCCCCCCCCCGATTGTAAGGCGTACCTGCGGTGCACTCCGGTGGCCCCCGCTCTCCGGTGTCTGCGCTCTCCCCACTCTCTGGTGGCCCCCCACTCTCCGCCGGCCCCCCGCTCTCCGGATTCCCGCTGTAGCTGCCGATCTTCGCCCAGGTCAGGAGCCCTGCGCCAGTTACCGCGCAGGAACCGTGAGTCAATCACAGCCCAGGAACCGCAAGCCAATCCGTGGCCAGCTAACGTTGTGCAAAGCCTCTGATTGGCTCGCTGTTCCTGGGCTGTAACTGGTGCAGGGCTCCTGACCTGGGCGGAGATCGGCAGCTACAGCAGGAATCCGGAGAGCGGAGGCCACCGGTGAGTGGGGCCACCGGAGAGCACGGACCTCGGAGAGCGGGGACACTGGACCGGTAAAAATTGGTTTGTGTGTATGGGTATGCGTGTGTGTGTACGGTTATGTGTGTGTGTATGGGTATGTGTGTGTGTGCATGGTTATGTGTGTGTGTGTGTATGGTTATGTGTGTGTGTGTATGGGTATGTGTGTGTATGGGAGGTTGCAGTGGGATGTAAGGTATATAAGCCCACCCCCCCGAAAATAAGACATGGTCCATCTTTGGGACCAAAAAAAATATAAGACGGTGTCTTATTTTCGGGAAAACACGTTAGGAGAAATATTAGATGCAACAATAACCTAAGGTGCATGAGATCTGCCTTAAGATCTGCCTGTACAAACATGGTAAATAATTTTTAACATTATATTACTTAAAGATCATCTTTCGTTAATTCACCCGAAGTGTAGCAGAAATTTTTAAGGCTCACAAACACAATAAATGATTGTTGGCCAAAATGTATGGCTTTGGTATGACCGGCTAATCAACTAATGTGTATAGTGTTTTCTAAACAATGCGTATCAGGGAAAGAATGAAGATGTTAAGATTCAACATAAAAGATAACAGCGCGTTCCCCGCCATGGCACCTTTGGATCCCACTGTCAGTGATTGATGGCAGAATCCAAGCGGTTAAGAGCACCGATCGGATCCCAGATCCAATCAGTGCTGGAAGCCTGATATCTCAGCTTATGAGATCAGCTGAGATATCGGGTGATTGATGTGAGCTCAGCGCCGGAGTTCATATCAAACCCCGGTAACCGGTTCATCACGTCCTCCTGCATCATGGTCGGTAAGGGGTTAAAAAGAATATATTCTGTTTAATCATTATCAACAGCAGCACTATACTTATCAGTGTCCTGCCGCTAGTACTTCCCAGCTGCTAATTAACTTCCTGGATATACACTGCAGAAGGCACAGCACAACAGCCAATCAAAGATGCTGTTACAGAGAATGGGCGTCAATAATTTAACTGTTGGAGTAACCTGGAAACACCCCATACATTCTAGCATGGTACTATAATGGATCTGTGAAACTGCATGTGATTGTCGGGGGCCAGATCCGGACTCATTGCTGGCCAATTCAGAACTCTCCAGCACTTTTTTTTTATTTCTTCGTGCTGCTTGAAATATATTTGGGGTCATTCTCCTGCTGGAAGACCCATGATCTATACGACGCAAACCCGACTTTCTGACACTACAATGTACCGAATCTATTTTAGTAATCTTCTGATTTCATGAAGCCTTGCACACAGAGAAGGCACCCATTGCTAGGAGGAATGAAACAACCCCAAAATATCTTGTAATCTATATCGTACTTGACTGTAGATACTGCATTCTTTTTTTTGTAGGCCTCACTCCGTTTTTAGTAAACTGTAGAATGATGTGCGTTACCAAAAATCTCTATCTTGATCTCATCTGCCCAGAAAACATTTTCTCACAAGGATTTTTGCTTATTCACGTACATTTGGGCAAACTGCAGTTTAGTTATTTTCATGACTCTCGTGTTAGCAGTGGGGTCCTAAGGGTCTCATGCATTTCATTTCATTCAGTTTGCGCTAACACTAATGTGCCCTGAACCTGCAGGACAGGTTGAATTTTTTGGAACCTGTTTGGGGCCGCTTATCCACTTTCCAGACTATCCTCTATTGCAACTTTTCATCAATTTGCTGTTGACATTCAGGGAGATTAGCTATAGTGTGATGGCTTGTAAACATCTTGATTATGTTGTGCACTGTAGACAAAAGAACATCAAGATTTCTGGAGATGGACTTGTAACCTTGAGATTGTTAATATTTTTCAACAATATTTGTTTACAAGTCCATAGACAGGTCTCTTGCCTTCTTTCTGTTCTCCATGTTTACTGTGGCACACACAGACATACAATGCAAAGATTGTGTGAACTTCTCCACTTTTTATCTGGTTTCAGGTGTGATTTTCTATTACCCACACCTGCTACTTGTCATAGGTTAGTTTGAATGTGCATCACATGTTGAAACAAAATTGCTTACCCGTAATTTTGGAAAGGTGCAAACTATTTTGTCAGGCCCGTTTTGGGGTTTTTATGTAAAATTATGTATAATTTGCGATTTTTTTCACAGTTTTTTCATGTTGTTATAAAACGCAAAGTAAATACACATGTGTATAACAAAAGATGTGTAAATGCAATAATTCTATGGGAGAAATACTTCAATTTCTTGAATAGTTTCAAGGGAGCGAACACTTTCGGCCATGACTGAATATATTATTTGCATTGGCATTTTATTATGCAGTATCTCCTTGTGGTCTTTTTGGTGTGTATGTTATGCACCTCTGGATTTTTCATCAATAAACATCTAACCTTGTTTAAGTGGTAGCATTTAAACTCTTGCGAATCAATGTGTGGTTCATGTATTGCACTTACATTTAATTATATATGACTTATTCCTTGATGGTCACTTTGACCACATTTATGATTTTTTACCCTCTCAAACTCATCTGGATTAGGGGTGAATTCTTTAAGTACAGGACTCCTTGGGGTCTCTAGAATTAGAGAGTGGTGAGCGGGGGCGCCAAATCTTGTGTGCCTTTTCTAGTGTGCCAACCTCCGTAGTCAGGTAGGGCATTTCGTAGGGAAAGTATCAGGTCCTGTATCCTAACCTATCCAGTCCTGTAGTTTGCCTGGTATAATGGTGGATAAAAAAAACTATTCCTAGATAAATTAGAATTTTGCAATTGGGTTTACAGCTCTATTGTTTGTGTACCATATCAAGAGCTGTTACAAAGTGGTTGTACTGCAGTCACAACTATATGTAGTGCTGACCAATCTCAATATTTTCTCGAGGAAAATATATTGGCTGGTAACTGCCTAAGGTACCATTACTCTATTATGTACCCTAAATGTCCCACCAATTTTCTCGTACATCAAACTGTGATTTACCGTATATACTCGTGTACAAGCCGAGTTTTTCAGCCCAAAAATTGGGCTGAAAAGTCTCCCCCTCGGCTTATACACGGGTCAATACAGTGGTGGGGGCTGTGTCCGGGCTGGGGAGGCGGGGGAGGCTGCTGTATGAGCGCCCCATCACGTGGGGCCGCTCATTATATATGCACTGCTTCCCCCTGTCAATCAGTGGCAGGGGGAAGCAGTGCATATCTGGCCCCCAAATGCTGGCACTCGCCCCCCCTCTGTGTAAGGGCCCCCCCCGCTGCTTATCTAACCATCCCCGGTCTTCTGCACAGCACCGGTCCTTGGTGCTCCGTCCTCCATGCTCCCGTCCGGCTGAATCCGGGATCCCCGGCTTTCGCAGGCAAATGACGTCATCGTGTGACGGCCGGGGATCCCAGATGCAGCGATGATAGGAGCATGGAGGACGGAGCACCGAGGACCGGCGCTGTGCAGAAGACCAGGGATGGTAAGTTAAGCAGCGGGGGGGCCCTTTCAAGGAGGGGGGGTGAGTGCCAGCATTTGGGGGCCTGTATACCCATGGGGCTGCTATATACCTCTGGGGCTGCTGTATACCACAGGGGCTACTATATACCCCTGGGGCATGCTTATATACCCCTGGGGCTGCTATATACCCCTGGGGCTGTTGTATACCCCTGGGGCTGCTGTATACCACACCAATGGGGCTGCTATATACCGCTGGGCTGCTATATACCCCTGGGGCTTCCATATACCACTGGGGCTGCTATATACCCCTGGAGCTGCTATATACCCCTGGGGCTGCTATATACCCCTGGGGCTGTTACATACCCCTGGGGCTGCTGTATACCACACCACTGGGGCTGCTATATACCACTGGGGCTGCTGTATATACTGCTGGGGCCTGTATATACCACTTGGGAGGCTGCTGTAATACTGCTGGGGTCTGTATATACCACTGGGGAGGCTGCTGTATACCACTGGGGCTGCTGTATATACTGCTGGGGCCTGTATACCACTGGGGCTGCTGTATATACTGGTGGGGTCTGTATATACCACTGGGGAGGCTGCTGTATACCACTGGGGCTGCTGTATATACTGCTGGGGCCTGTATACCACTGGGGCTGCTGTATATACTGCTGGGGTCTGTATACCACTGGGGCTGCTGTATATACTGGTGGGGTCTGTATATACCACTGGGGAGGCTGCTGTATACCACTGGGGCTGCTGTATATACTGCTGGGGCCTGTATACCACTGGGGCTGCTGTATATACTGCTGGGGCCTGTATACCACTGGGGCTGCTGTACATACTGGTGGGGTCTGTATATACCACTGGGGAGGCTGCTGTATACCACTGGGGCTGCTGTATATACAGCTGGGGCCTGTATACGCCACTGGGGAGGCTGCTGTATACTACTACTGGGGAGGCTGCTGTATACTACCACTGGGGGGGCCTGTATACCACACTGCTGGGGGCTGTATACCTGTGCTGGGGTCCACCCTCGGCTTATACACGAGTTTTCCCAGGTTTTGGGGGCAAAAGTATGGGGGTCGGCTTATACACGGGTCGGCTTATACACGAGTATATACGGTAAGTAGGGAGTATTCAAGTAAGGGGTATCAATAATTCATACCCACATATTCGACTGTGGCCACCCCAGATAACTTACTGTGTTATAAAATTTTTACAGATATTAATGTAGCTGCATATACAGCATACTGACCATACAGTTATATCCACACAAATTCCCCATATACATTTTCTTTTATACCTATCATGTTCACATGGACTACTACTGAGTTGGCACAGCTGTTGCCATGGACAGAAGCAGCAAGCAGTCTGGTGCCTTGTATATGTATCCCAATCAGTTTTAAGGAAGTGGACATATATGTAATGTTCCACCTTGAAGATATCAAAAGTGTTGTTATAAGGTAAAATCTGATAAGTGTTGGTAATGTGCAATGTGAATTGTGATATGTGTAAATGTTGAATTGTGTTACGCTGACATTAGGGCAAGAAATAATTAATGTTTAGGACTAGCCCAGACAGGGAGGGACTTTAGTGCACTGAGATTCACAGTTTCCTGTCAAAATATTCAATAAGGCTCAGCTTGAGACAGAAGCAAACCTGAGGTCTAGCCAGTAGCAACCTGCATAATATGGGTGTTCCTATAGAAAGAGAGAAGTCCGAGACAGTGATAGCAAGAGTCTGAGTAGAGGAGGCTGAAACAGAAGGAAGCAAGTTCCCGGAATAAAAGAGAGAATCAACTGTAGCGAAGAGTTCATAAGTTATCATAACTCTTAAAGGTAACAGTCCAGAATACAACATGAGATAAAGTGAGTGCTCCGGGCGGGAGTTTCCAAAGCATTGAATCAACATCTTACCTATTAGTATACCAGCTCCTTTAAAAAGAGGACAAAATGTAGAACTGAGGTGGAAGAGATTACTTTCATGGACTGTACTGTGGTGCTAAGCTGGGAGGTGGTGAAACAAATGAGACTACTGGAGGCAGGAATTGGTGAAGTGGAGGAAGTAGAGAGACTGTGTGTGGACATACTCTGTGTTAACAAAGAAATGTATGAGAATACATGTGCCCACTATCTCCGTATATAGTTGGCATCAAGTGGTTGTTCAGTAAAGTACTGTTTGTTAAGAACTGGTGAACTCTCTCATTGAACTGGTTAACATCTGGTCCTGGCCAGCGAAGGCTATTGACATCATGTGGTTTGCAAAGCTGTCTTGCTTCCTTGATACAAGTCCACACATCCAGCCGCAACCCCCTTTTTCATGTAGCGTGCTGGGACACAAGAAACATAGACCTCCCCTATGACTAACGCCTCACATCATGTTACAATTACATATTTTTTTAAAGTAATTTCTTTAATTGGGCAGCAAATTATGTTAACCCATAATCAAAACATAACATTAGAATTGTCTGCAGTGACTTGATTTTGACATGCATGCAGTACCAAGAGTGCTATACCAACATATTTGGTAGATTTGCAGTTTCATATGCTTTGTAAGCAATTTACATCTACACATTTTCTCGGTTTTTGGGAATTTGAAAGCTTTGCATTTTAAATTTGATGTATTTACTGCTAAAAGTATTAATATGGGTCTTTGTCTTGTGAATTATATAAAATAATAAAATGATATTGCAAGTTCAATATGATCTTGGTATGTCAACACAAATATGCTAAAAGCCTAAAGTATATATTTTGTCCATAAAAAGCTCTAGATAAAGGGTTTAATAGTAGCTTTATATTGTCAGCTGGCACTAAGTACGCAACTCATGGTGTCAGGGCAATATTAGACCCGACCACCATGAATTCCTAGTAAACATTAAAAAAACCACACAGAGAAACATTTTTTAACAGAAATAAAACACAAGACATTTAGGGACTCCATCTTTATTAACAAAAAAACTCCCCTGATATAATCCACAGGGTGTTTTCTTCAGCTCTGCTACATCTCTGCAAGCAGACACACACATCTGCTTGCATAGATGAACAGGCACCAACTGAACAGCTGGTCGAGTGAAAGTTTATCCAAGTTCATGCTGTGAAATTCTACCATACTAGAATGTATGGGCTGGTTCCAGATTATTCCAACAGTCAATCACAGACACTCATTTTGTGTGACAGCGTCTGTGATTGGCTGTTAGGTCAGGGGTCTGACATTCTGAAGAGAATATCCCAGAGTTAATGAGCGGCCTTCGAAGTAGAAGTGGCGGGACGTGTGACGGCAGGATGCCGGCAAGTATGATGATGTTTAATCACTAATTTCTTTTTTTTACAGCCCCAAACCTAAACTTGAACCGTAACATGGACTTCCCAGGGAAGTCTGTGTTCGGGGTATGTGCCCGAACACTAGATGTTCAGTATGGACTATGAACATTACAGTTTGTCCATCACTACTCATGGCCAATTATAGCAACTTCTTATGAATCCGCACATTACATTCTACTTCTACAGAATAAATGAACATTTAAAAACATTTTTGATACAAGGTAAAAAGTAGATATTCAGTGGTAACAGAATAAAACACCCACTCAAATTACCATACAAAGCAGAAACAGAACAATGAACATTGTTAATAAAAGTTTGTTTGTCACTCATTCCACATATCTACAATAAATAATGTCACTGAAAATTAATATTTTATATGTATTCTGAACAGCAGAATGCTATTCATTCATTGTCAATGGCAGAACACGTCAAAGTAAATTATAATTTCTAAAGATCACGAAGGATCTTTCAAGAAAAAAAATACCTCATGAAAATAAATTGAAAGTGGTACTTACAGGAGGTCCTGTGAAGAGACATGAAAAGAAAACAGAAAAAATGTGTTAGCAGCATGATATAACGATTCTGAAATAAATGTCAATTGTGTCCACATTCTGTCTATATGACCCACTCAGATTGACATCCCAATGATAAACTATGGGCACGTCTATGTGATTGATAACATCTACTCTATATGTGTTTGATTATTTCAAGGTATCAATGGAAGAAAATAAGTCGAACAGATTCCAATGGCCCAATGGAATCCATCTGGTTACAGGATATTGTGGCAGAGTGTGCTATTCTGCTTCAAAGTCAATGGGGATGTTAAAGGGGATGTCTTGCACTAACATATTGAGATCATGTGCGTAGGGGTCTGACACTGACACCCCCACTGATCTGTTCTGGTGGTCTAGTGTAAACAAAGTACAGAGTAAGAACAGAGCGGCTTTGTGCTTTCTTTCATCACTTGTTTTGCGGCACCTAGACTCATAGAATCATAGAATGGTAGCGTTGGAAGGGACCTCCTGGGTCATCTGGTCCAATCCCTGCTCAAAGCAGGATTCACTAAATCATCCCAGACAGATTCTGTCCAGCCTCTGATTGAAGACTTTCATTGAAGGGAACTCACCTCCTTTCACCACTTGAATAAGAAGTATACTGCAGTACTTGGCAGTGGCACACTGCAATGTATGTAGCTGCGGTTCCCGCTACTGTACATTGTTTAAATATGGCTACCACTGGAACAGACTGCCCATATTTGATTATTAACAGGTGATTGGTGTAAGTGCCTGACCTCCAATGATCTCACTCCGGCTAAAGGCTACTTCACACGCTACGATATCGTTAGATATGTCGCGTGACTGTGATCGTTTCGACATCGTTACTGCATTGTCACACGCAAGGATATTGTTAACGATCTTAAATTTGACAACGCGCCAGCTACCTTGAAAGAACTAATGAACATTTTACAAAGGGGCAGGAATAGGAGAATTGTGAACGACATCGCTCAAAAAGGTGTCACACTGAACGATGTTGCTGCTTCACAGAACGTTAATTGGATGACGAACGATAGATTTGAGGTCAGGATCTCAGATTTTTGATGAATGATCCAACGATTTCCCGTTTCAAGATCGTATGTTTACACGCAACAATGCACAAACGACATCGTTCGAATGATCAAAAAAGCGTGACGTTTCAAACGATATCGTTTAACGATATCGTAGTTTGTGAAGTAGCCTTAATAGATAGGTCATCAATAACCTAAACCAGAAAACTCGTTTAACAGAAAATTGACAATGAAATATGAAAATGACAATGTAAATGAAGCCTAAATCCATAGGTAGCTATCACGCCAATAAGTAATATTTTACTAATGTTATGACCCCGAATATCTGACATGGCGTGACATGATGGTAGTTGTGCAGGAGATGTGGTATGGAGCTCACCTTTTATTAGTACCCATGAGGGAGAGAATAAACAACTCACAAGCTCACAGAGCTCTAAATAGTGCAGTCATCTGTATAACATCATCACAACCATGCTAACGATTCTGGTAATATATTTAGCCACACATAAATCTTATTACAATGTAAGCATTGCATTCATGTTTTACATACAGTACATTTCGAGCAACATAGGCTGCTATACAGACAGGAAGGAACATACATCTGTATAGTGGCTTTGTGGACAAGACATACAAAAATGCATAAATAACCAATGTCACATGGCTTCAGGTGAACCACATTTTAGAACAGCGTACATGAATAGGGTACATTTACACTCTGTTTACAGAAGGTATACTTTGGTAGATTTTTCATTGTATACCTCCAAGGTATGCCCATATTTTATGCCACGATATAAACATATACTAGGACTTAAGCTGCTATTTAAAAAAAAATACCAGTGGGTATTTGTTTGCTTCATTATATGCCTCTGTGTAGAATAAACTAATCAACTAAGTATTCTGTACATTAAAACTAAAGGTATACTGATGTATATTGGTCCAAAAGAGACCAATAGGACACATTTAAAGCACTACTTCAATACTTTTTTTTTATTATTTCACTGCTGCAGTGGTGCTTTAAATCTAAGCCCATTGCCCCTACTCTTATACTCACCCTCCAGCATATTCATCTGTTATCGGCAACCCTCCCATCGATCTTCTCCAGTTTGTGATTTGCTGGCTGCTCCAGTGTTTCATGGAGAGTGCCAGAGGTCACAACGCAATGCAAGTCTATGAGAGCCTCGTTCTGGCTCATGCTGAATCTCATAGACTTGTACTAAAAGCTTGTGACATGTTTTCTGACTTTCAGCAAGTCAGAGGTTACTGGCATAAGATGGTGCCGCATTTAGCTGAGCGAAACAAAAAAAAAAGTGAAAACGCTGGAAGTGAGTATATTACTAGGGGCAACAGTCTTGGGTTAATAGCTCCACTCCAGCTCTGAAAAGAAAAGAACCTCCTATGGATGCTTTTAATGCATACTCTGGGAACTTTTTGTATGTGCTTCTTTACACGTATGCAAAAATACATGTATCACCCTAGAGTTTGGATGCCACAATGTCATTATCTCCCTCTGGGGTAGCGCCATAGGCTAGGGTCACACATAGCAATACATTTTTGGAAGTGTTTTCCATGCCAAATCCGTTTTTCCTAGGCTGATTTTTGTGCCCCTGAAAGTTTTTGGGACTTTGCATTTTTTATAAACAATGCTTAAAAACGGATCGTTCCCTAACCCATGTTAAAAAACGGATCGTTTTTTTACTGCACCCAAAAACATTCCTACCATCGTTTTTGGGTTTAAAAAACCTCCTAGGAAAGTTTTTGGGTGCAGAAAAAACGGATAGGGTATTTATTACATATAATCCGTTTTTGCATCAGTTTTTGGACCTAGAAAAAAAAATGCAAAAACTGATGCCAAAAACGGACCAAGGGCTTATGCGTGACCCTAGCCATACCTGAGAGCAACAGAGGGTATTCACACCAGGCAAAACCAGGCCTGAAGGGGGAGATCTAAAACCCGAGTTCAGGGTGAGCTCCCCTATAAATGCTGGTCTGGGGCGGAGTTAGTTCAGTTCCCAGGAAGACTGAGGAAAACATCCTGTGGACTGACTGGAGCATGCTAAGCTCGTCCCAGGAGAGCTGAACCTAGCTTGAGGGACCCACAGGCAAGAATCTGAGGAAGTAGAGGAGAGCCTGGAGTAGAACAGTGTCCAGCTCACCCCAGTGGAGAAAGCGCTATGAACCGGACACCGAAGTCCAAGGCAGCCAACTCCGGAAGGTGGGGGATTCCAAGTCACCCAGCCACACAAACGCCCGCAGGCAAAGCAGCATTAAGAGCCCAGGAGCAGCCGCCTGAGAAGTAGGGCTGGAAGACGACTCGAGCTGCCTGTCATACCATCACCAAGCAGGAGAGAGAGAGGGCTCAGCTTAAGCAGCTGCAGGGACCCACAAAGGGAGAGCGCAATAGGGAGGCCTCAGAACTTGCCGAGTAAGGAGAACCCCAAGTTGCTCCCAGGTTACACAGACTCCCAGTAACACCACCTATCCTTGAATTGGTATTGCCAGTAAAGGACTTGAGGAACCATCAAACCATGAGTCTGTCTGTTGCTTCGTGCCCTCCACCCTGCACCCTACACCCTATCAACATCCACTGCCCTAGGGATCCGCTCCACCTGTGGAGAGCCACTACATCACAACTGTTCATCCATCGTTCCCACTCCAGAGGTTCTGCAGCAGTGGCGGCCACTCATAGCTGCAAACCACAAGTGGCATCATGAATATAACCTATAACCTATAACCCACCAAAGTACCCTTTAAAGTTGAACCCAGGGTCACAGAGTCAGGTCTCGACCCCTGTGACTCCCCGGAAGCACCAAAGCCCAGTTCCGAGTACCCCACGGCCCTCGGACCTATCATTTAGATTAGATGTACTACCCATCCTGCACTGACCACGTGCCCTTTTTTCACACAGATGAAGATAAATTATGATGATACTGTAAAGGGGCCGTCACACGCGTCAATATCGCTGTCAATATCGCTGCTGCACGTGACGTTGCAGCGATATTGACGCGTGTGACAGAGCGCATCAACCAACGATAAATCGCTAGTTGATGGTCGCCAGGTTTTTGGACTGGACAGAAAACCTGGTGATGGTCGCCCAGTGGACACGCAGCATCGCTGCGTGTGACACCGGGAGACGCGATCAGACAGCTCCCAGCGCCTCTCAGCAAGCACTGGGAGCTGGTATCCAGGGTAAACTGCGAGTAACTAGGGTCCCTAGTTACCTACTGTGTACCTTGGATACCAGCCGGTGAGCGGAGAAGGCTGGTAACCAAGGTATACATCGAGTATCTAGGCAGTGCGCGCTGCCTAGTTACCCATAGTTTACCCTGGATACCAGCCTGCAGATGTCGTGGAAACGATATTTAAATGATTTCCACGATGTCACTGGTCTAATGATCGCTGGTGAGTCTGCCTGTGTGACAGCTCACCAGCGATCAGCCGTCAATCTCACCAGCGATTGGATCGCTGACAACATTGACGTGTGTGACGCCGGCTTAAAATAAAGTCACAGCAGGAGGGATCAAGCAGTGGAGATATGCTCCCCTGTTTCTCACACACTAAATAGCAGAAGAATAGAAGACAATATAGCTCAGTACTAAGAAATAGAGATAAGGGAATCTTTTGAAGTTTGAATCTGCCGACTTGGCTGAATTCGCCCGGAATTGAAGGAAATATACAAGGTAGAAGAGAGAAAGTGGACCCCATTGACCATAAGAGTTTACACTCTACAGGAGAGAGAGAGGAACCCGCTGAATGTAAGAGCTTACACTCTATAGGAGACAGAGAGAGAATCTCGATGACAATAAGATTTTAAGATGAGTTCATATGTCCAGTAAGAATCTGTTAGTATGGATCCTGTAAAGATTCATTGCCAAAAAACCTGTGCAAACACAATTTTTTTGTCCGCTGTTAAATAACTAATTTCTGCAGTATCCGTTTTCTTTTAACGTTGGAGTCTATGGATCTTTAATTGTTTCATAGTTTTGAAGGTTAAAGGTAGACTTTAAGTCTATCGAGTTCAACCTGTAGCTTAACATGTTGATCCAAAGTAAAGCAAAAACCCAATGGGGAGGCACTAATCTTAAGAAAAAATTCCTTCCTGATTCCACCTATGGCAATTAGAATAGTTCCCTAGATCAACGTTCCATCATGGAATCTAGTACACATAATAGGTAATTTTTTTTCAAGAATGGCATCCAGGTTCTTCTTAAATTTTAGCAGTAAATCAATCATTACAACATGCATAGTCTCATTGCTCTTGCAGTAAAGAATCTGCGCCTGTGATTATGATTAAACTTTCTTTCCTCAAGATGTAGAGGATGTCTCCTTATCCTGTCGCAAGCCTAGGTGTAAAAGATCATTAAAAGGTCTCTGTACTGTCTCCTTATATATTTATACATTATTATAAGATCACCCCTAAGCCTTTGTTTTTCCAAACTAAATAACCCCAAGTTTAATAACCTGTCTTGGTATTGCAGACCCCACAGTCCTCTAATAACCTTGGTCGCTCTTCTCTGGACCCGCTCTAGTTCAGCTATGTCTTTCTTATACACTGGAGACCAGAATTGTACACAGTATTCCAAATGTGGTCGCACTAGTGACTTATATAGAGGTAAAACAATTTTTTTCTCATGAGCATCTATGCCTCTTTTAATGCATTCAATTATTTTATTAGCATTAGCAGCAGCTGACTGACTCTAGTCAGAAAAGTTGAGTTTGTCATTCACCCATACACCTTAGTCTTTTTCTATGACAGTTTTACCCAGTGTTTTACAATTAAGTATATAATTGTACAGTACTAGATGGAGGCCCGATGCTATAGCATCAGGAGGGCGGTGATGGTATGATGGGGCGGACTCTGTGGCCATTTCTCTTCTTGTGCACTTTCTCTCCCCCGTGCACTCTCTACCCTCATGTGCCTTCTCCTTTCAGTTGTCTTCCACTGTGTACTGTCCTGCATATGCACGCTCTCCTTTGAGTTGTATCCCTATGTGCACTCTCCCCCTGTCTCTCCTCTCTGTGTGCTGTCTCTCTCCCCCTGTGTTGTCTTCTCCCCTCATGTGCTCTCTCCATTGAGCTGTCTTCCCTCTGTGTGCTCTCTTCCCTTTGTGTAATGTAAGTAAATAAATGTATTTTTACTTAGAAACCTATTTCTGTGTTTATTTTTATCAATAAAGTGTCTACTTTCCTGGTAAAAAAATGTGTAGGGCTTTGCTGTATTTTCTATTGCCAGCGCAGGTAAAGCAAGCAGTTACTAGCTGCCAACCCCTGCTGCCTGGTGTTACCTTCGCTGGCAATAACAAATACAGGGGAGCCCTATTGTTTTTTTTATTATATAAATAAATAATTGAAAGAAAAAATTGGCGTGGGCTTCACTGTATTTTGTATTACTAGCCAAGGTAACCTAGGCACCTGGGGGCTGGATTTCCCAGCATGGTGGTGTCCAAGCGTTCTGGGGCCACGAAGCAGAAAACTGCATCCAGTAGCTGCCCCACAATTAGTTGCCTACATGAGAAAAGCAAAAACTGGTGGTTACCACACTCTTCCAGCTGCCGTGTAGTGGTGGCAAACTGGGTAATAAAGGGGTTGATGTCAGTTTTTTTTGGCAGTTGACGTCAAGCCCTATTGCTGATGACAGCCATCAGTATGACAGCTGGCCATTAGCAATGCTTTCAGTACAGACAAAAAAAAAAAACACACAAGAGAGAATATATTTTATTACATACAAAATAGACAGAGACACCTCGTTATCCACTTTATTAGCTCCCACCATGTTCTCCTCTAACGTAATCCTGTAATTACTGTTACCTTGCAGTGGGGAGGTGTGATGCATCACGCTGCTGCCATCTTTGTATACCCAAGTGTCCAAAGATGGCGGCACTGTGAGTAAGTTTGCATGTGTGTATATGTGTATGTCCCCGCCATGCAACGAGACTCGCCACGTGTGTATCTGTGTCTATGTATACATGTGTATATGCATGTATGTATATACAGTGGGTATGCAAAGTATTCAGGCCCCTTTAAATTTTTCACTCTTTGTTTCATTGCAGTCATTTGGTAAATTCAAAAATTTTCAGTTTTTTTCCTCATTAATTAACACTCTGAACAGAAATGTAGAAATTTTTGCAAATTTATTGAAAAATAAATAAATTTATTGAAACTGAAATATCACATGGTCATAAGTATTCAGACTCTTTGCTCAGTATTGAGTGGAAGCACCCTTTTGAGTTAGTACAGCCATGTGTCTTCTTGGGAATGATGCAACAAGTTTTTCACACCTGGATTTTACTAACCCAGGGTTGTATGGGGACTCGGGTATCTGGGCCCTATGCTGCGGTTGGGATGTCACTGGTGGGCGGTCCAGACCCTTGTAGTTAACAAAAAAGTGATAAAGATCAAAGTTCACATGACACCACCCGCAGATTCTGGTGATTAAGCACCAGCACCGCTTCAGCCCTCCAGAGGGCGATGGTCCAGCAGCCGAGGTGGTACAGCTCCCTGCAGGTGGAGCTGGCATCCGGGGCAGGGATGCACTCGCAATGATCGAAGTGCTGATGATGGAAATATACAAGTTGTAATGTAGCAGGGAATCAAGCAAACGGAGACTCTGTCACTCTACCTGGGTACTTTTACTGGAACAATGATGGTGGTGATACAGTTCACAGTGGACAACAGTCGTTAGGTAAAGGTAGCCGGTCGGGTAGTCACAGTGGGCTGCAGAGTCTCTCAGAGCCTCCCATGGTATGCTTTCCTTGCTCTAACCCGTGTCCTGCTGCTGTTGACTGTCCTGGAACAGCCTGCTTAGTACCAGGCCCGATTGGGGTGCTTTCTGAGTATCCTGGCTCGCTCTCTCCTGCACTGGGACTCGACCCCGGTGGGTTATCCTGGCGCAACTGGTTTTCTTCTGACAGGGTGTTGGGGCTGGTAGACGGACCCGCGACATCTGGTGTTAACGACTCAGGGGCTGAACTCCCTGTGCCGCGTCTTCCGAATAGGCACTCTGGTAAATGGACCAGGGTTCACTCTCGGAGAATGGGCGCTCCGATCTGGGGGGTCCCCTCCTTCTGTTTGGGCTGCCTGTTCTCTCTCTCCTGGCCCCCTCTCTTGGAGCTCCCTTCTCTCTCAGGGTTCTTGTGCTCCTTCGTCTCTGGAGGCAAACTAGAATCCCTCGTTTTGCTACCTCCCCCCTTGCCTAACTCCCCCCCCAGGGACTAGTCTTCAACCATTTTTCTAGGTGGGTGTGTGGGAGTGCTGGGATGGGAGCCTCCTACAAACCTTGCATTCCCACTGTGACAGGGGAAACCGCACATTCATTCATGAGTGCAGTACCCCAATTGTGATGCCTGACGAGTGGGATGCAACAGATTTAGGGATCCTTTGCCATTCTTCATTGCAGATCCTCTCCTGTTCCATCAGGTTGGATGGTGAATGTTATTGGACAGCCATTTTCAGGTCTTTCCAGAGATGCTCAATTGGGTTTAGGTCAGGGCTCTGGCTTGGCCAGTCAAGAATGTTCACAGAGTTGTTCTGAAGCCACGTCTTTGTTATTTTAGTTGTGTGCTTAGGGTTATTGTCTTGTTGAAAGGTGAACCTTCGGCTAGGTGTGAGGTCCAGAGAACTCTGGAAGAGGTTTTCATCCAGAATATCTCTGTACTTGGTCGCATTCATGTTTCCTTCAATTGCAGCCAGTCGTCCTGTCCCTGCAGCTGAAAACACCCCCACAGCATGATGCGGCCGCCACCATGTTCACTGTTGGGATTGTATTGGACAGCAAATGAGCAGTGCCTGGTTTTCTCCACACATACCACTTAAAATTATCACCTTTGTCTCATCAACAAGAGAATCTTATTTCTCATATTCTGGGAGTCCTTCACATGTTTTTTTCGCAAACTCTATGCGGGCTTTCATATGTCTTGTACTGAGGAGAGGCTTCCATTGGGCTACTCTTCCATAAAGGCCTGAATGGTGGAGGTCTGCAGTGGTATTTCACTTTGTGGAACCTTTTCCCATCTCCCTACTGCATCTCTGGAACTCAGCCACAGTAATCTTTTGGTTATTCTTTACCTCTTTCAACAAAGCTCTTCTTCCATGATTGCTCAGTTTGGCTGTATGGCCAGGTCTAGGAAGATATCTTGTACTCCCAAACATCTTTTGTCTAAGGATTATAAAGGCCACTGTGCTCTTAGGAACCCTGAGAACTGCAGAAATTCTTTTGTAACTTTGCCCAGATCTGCGCCTTAAAACAATACCATCTCTGAGCTCTTTGTGCAGTTCCTTTGACCCCATTATTCTCATTTGGTCTGACATGCACTGAGAGCTGTGAGGTCTTTATATAGACAAGTGTGCGCCTTTCCAAATCGAGTCCTATCAGTTTAATTAAACACAGCTGGACTCCAATGAAGGAGTAGAACCATCTCAAGGAGGATCACAAGGAAATGGACAGCATGTGGCTTAAATATGAGTGTCTGAGTAAAGGATCTGAATACTTATGATCATGTAATATTTCAGTTTTTCTTTTTTAATACATTTTCAAAAAGTTCTACATTTCTGTTTTTTTCAGTCAAGAAGGGTTGCAGAGTGTACATTATTGATAAATAAAAAATGAACCTTTTGAATTTACCAAGTGGCTGCAATGAAAAAAGAGTGAAAAATTTAAAGGGGATTTAATTCCTTCCGTATCCGCTGTATATGTGTATACATGTGTGTGTCCCCCGCCATGTCATGCGACCTGCCGTGTGTGTATATGTGTGTACATGTGTCTGTGCATATCTGGACACGCTGCATCACAAGACCCACAGTGTGTGTGTGTATGTGTATGTCCCCGCCATGTCATGTGACCCGCCGTGTGTATGTGAGCATATGTGTGTACATGTGTGTATATGTGTATGTGTTTCCCCATTGCGTCACATGACCTGCCACGTGTGTATGTCTGTATATATGTGTATATACATGTGTGTATATGTGGACCCACTGTATCATGTGACCTGCCATGTGTGTGCATATGTGTGTATCTATATACATATATTTATATGTGTGCGTGTCTGAGTGTGTATGTGCATATATGTCTATGTCCCCGCTGCATAACTTGACACGCCGCATGTGTATATACTGTGTGTATGTGTGTATATATGTGTATGATGTGACTCGCCATGTGTGTGTATGTGTATATGTCTGTATACGTGTGTATATATGTGTGTGTATGTATGTGTGTATATGTGTATGAGTGACCCACCATGTGCATATATGTGTAGTGTGTACAAATGTGTATATGATGTGACCCGCCACGTTTGTGTATATGTGTATGTTTGTGTGTATAACTTGTGTGTATATATATATATATAATGTGTAGGTATATATGTGAGCGTGCACATATGTGTGTGTATATATGTGAGTATGTGTACATATGTGTGTGTACATACAAATGTGTGTGTATATATGTATGACGTGACCCACCGTATCACGTGACATGGCGGGTCATGTCAAAGACATATGTTGCGCCCAGGCTTTAGGGGTATTCGGGTGTCAGGCTGCAAGGGTTAACGCTCCTGTTGTCACGGGGAGTGGTGGCCGCTCCTGACCCCGTGTCCAGGCCTATCTTCAAAAAGGGGTAATATGTGCAGGGATTATATATAGTGTTGTTGTGACGCCACCTGTAGTTTCTGGTGAGATGCCACCAGCGCCACCACAGTCCGCCGGAGGTAGAGGTACTGCGGCAAGTTGGTGAAGTGCCCGGTAAGCTGTCTGGGATAAACTTCCTCAAATTCCTCACTCCCTTCAGCTGTCTGCGCCTGGGAAAGCTTTCTTTCACCTTAAACTCTTTCTTCTTCTTCCATCTCTCTCCGACCCTCAGCCGAGAGACCCTAAGCTCAAAAACTTAGAGGCAGAGACACAAAACGCCAGACCAAAGACCCTCTTGTTCCCCCTAGAGGTGGTTTTATTCCCTCCGGGTAACCTCCCACAGTGTAATCTAGTGTGGGAGTGCTGGTTAATGGGTACCACCCACCATCCTATAATCCACCTGCACCTGGAGTATCTGCACCTCTTTTACAGGTGCAGTACCCCTCTGTGACGCCTGCTTGGCGGGCGCCACACATACACATATACACATAATATACACACATATATAACACACACACACATATACACATATATACATATACACACATATATACACATATACATGCAGATATACACATATATAGACACATACTATACATATATAGAATACTTATAAACATGCCCATACACATATATACACACACACCGTTCTCCCCGCCGCACGGTGTTACCACTGCGCGCTCCCAGCAGGCTGATGCCAAAGGACCTGTGTGACTCGGCAGGGTCACGTGACCCCACTGCGTCACACAGGTCTTTCGTCATCTGTCTGCTGGAAGCGGCAGCGGTAACACTTGGGGGGGAGACTGGCAGGAGGGGGGAGAGTGGACACATGGGAGACTAGCAGGAAGGGGAGACTGGGTGGACTGCTGGGAGTGGGCGGGGAGCATGCACCGGCTGGTGGCAACAGGTCTTTTGGGGGGAAGGGAGCTGCGGGATGTGGGGACCGGGAGGGGGTTTTTGGGCTGTGGAGGTGGGTGCAGCGAGGGTGGTGGTCGGCCAGGAGTGTGGTGGTGGCATATTTTAAAACCCATCACTTGGGTGTCCCAATATAACGTCCGCGTACTTCAGGTCAGCACGGTGCATTGTGGATTCGGTCTGATGCCGATGGAAGAGGATAACAGACAACATAAGGCAATTATGTAAATAGATATTTCCTCTGCCTAAGTGCATGACCTTACATTTATCCACCTTAAAGTTCAATTGCCATTTCTCAGGCCAAGCCTCCAATTTATATGAATCCTCTTGTAATATGATTTTATCCTATGCTTTGATGCAGAATTTAGTATCAACTGCAAATATTGAACATTTAATCTATATCCTCCCTACAAGGTCATTAATAAATATGTTAAAAAAGAAGATGGTCCAGTACTGATCCCTGTAGTGCCCTGTAGATTAATATCTATCTTCCATTTGAATCAGATCTTGTAAGCAAAAAATGGATCCTTTACAAATGAAAGAGAAACAGATTGTGAGATAGCAATCCATTAACAAATCCATTTTCCAAAGACACCTATGTTAAAAAACAGATCCAGGAAAAATATTTTTTTTCAAAACAGACAAAAAGTTGTTTTTCCACACACACTTTTTCCACATGCTGCTGGATGCATTCTAAAGGATGATTATAGACATGTAAACTCAGCCTCACACTCTACAAGAGAGAGAGGATCACACTGACTGTAAAAGCTTAAAAACTACAGAGAATACCCTGCTGACCATAAGAGCTTACACTCTATAGTAGAGAGAGAAGATACCGCTGACCATAAGAGCTTACACTTTAAAAGAGGACTCCACTGATCATAACAGAGATTTTCTCAGCCAGGCGCATAAGTGCTGTCTGTTCCACTGTTCCATAGTGGACCCTGGCCCTCTTCATCCTGCATCCATGAGGTATACTTATAAAAGGATCAGGTTTTAAATTAGTTAGATAAGGACCATACTAATATGGGTCACCTTGGCGTTGGTAGAACGGCTTCATAAATTTTTCTGCAAAAAACGTATTAACTAAATACCCTTTTTTGACACTGTTTTACTAGCACTTTCAATTTATTATTACCTATTTAGCAGAGTACTTCTACACGTTTGTTAGACTGTTATTTCTGTTCTGAGCCAGGTACACAAGGTGCTGTCAGCTGCACTGTTCCATATTGGAATCTGACCTGTCTTCTTCCTACATTCATGAGGTATACTTATATAGGATGAGGTTTAAATTAGATAGATAGGGACCGTTCTGATATGGGTAACCTTGGAGTTGGTAGAACGGCTTCGTACATTTTTTGCAAAAAAATGTATTAACTAAGTACCCTGTTTTTGACACTGTTTTTACTAGCACTTGCTATTGATTATTATTTCCTATCATAGCAGAGTACTTCTACACGTTTGTTATACTGTTTTTTCTGTGGTCTAGTTATTTAGTGTGTGAACTCGGTCTTACAGACCTGTTCACTTTGCGCTTTGGCTCAGTTGTAAGTTTTCATAATGGAGATTGAGTAGCTGTTATCACTAGTGTGTGTTACACTGTACGAATAATTCCTTCACATCACTACACGTACCACTGAAAATTTTAATCTAACATGTTTCTCTAGCATACACTCATACATCACTTCACCATGTACAGTAACATAGTTCAGCTCTTACGAGCCTAGTCTACAAGCTTCAAATATAAGTCTGAAGACTCAAAACCATTTGCCAAAAAAACATTTACAAACATCTAGTCGAATGCCTTTTGCCTTTTTATTCCAAGTGCATCAAGCTTTCAATCAATGTTTTTGCTTTCAATTAAGTTCTTTAAAACTGGAAAAGAGTGTAGGGCTGCACAATGAGCTTCAACAGGTGTAGCCGTAATTCAGCTTTCATATAGAATTTCTTTATTGTAGCATTAATTTTGGGGTAGTAAAATGTTTTCTTGCTGAGGAAATATCACCCTGAAGCACAAAATCTATTTTATGAGAGCTAAAGGACAAATTACTACTTCTATAAAGGTGCAACACATCAATGCCACATTATTTAGCAGATGGGTTTATAAGAGCTAGCTTATTGCCAATAATTGGCAGGTGCAGACCACAGCAGAACAAGTTTGCAGTGAACGTTTGGGAGCAGATGTTGTTATGAAAAAATGCAAGCTGAAGTCACATGAAAAATAATTAGGATCCTACAATATTGGAGCGCTCATGAGATTACTATTCATGCTACTACCATATAAAGGGCTTGTCTGATAATAAGATATTTTGTGTTCAGTAAAAAAACATTTTATGCATGGATTGATTAAAAATAATAAACAGAGATATACCATACTCACCTTCCATCACCTCTTTGGAGTATGCGTCTTCTAGTCAACTGATCACTGCAGCCGATTACAGGCAGCAGCGATGCTGTGACTCCTAATCAAGGCAGGTACTGCTTCTGGAGCCACTAGAGACCTCCAGTGTAGCGTGCACTGGATGTATGGGCCGGCTAGAGGTGGAGTATGCATACATTTTATATTTTTAAACAATCCATGCCCCCTCAAAAAAATTATTTTACTGCAGGACAACCACTTTAATTTCTTGATGGGGAGGCTCTGTTGAAGTGCTAAGTCAGAATGAATCAGCTATAATCCTGGTACGATGTGCTGTGAACGTCCCTCTGTACCTGCCTATATTCTAAAAGACATGCAATAAAGAAGCTGCTTAAGGCATAGACAAGTGAGTGCCACATTTCCTTTTTTGTTGTGGTTATACCTTGATGGGCTATTTTAGGCCATGCAGCCAGCTATGCATTAATTTTCTATGAACAACCTACATTAATCTGAACAAATGTACCTGTAATTTACACCTATTATACCTATTGTGAAATGGTGACAGGGAAAGTGGTCAGGGTTTGCTATATCTCTATTAGGCTACGTTCACACATTGCGCATTTTTGAGCACTTTTTTGCGCGCGTTTTTCAAAAATGCGCAATGTGCCTCTGCGTCTGCCAGGCAAAGTGAATGGGAAATTCACTTTGCCTACAGATACTGCGTAATTTTACACAGCGCTTTTATGAAAAAAATGCGCCGCGTAAAAAAATTGACATGTCAATCCTTTACGCAGCAGTGCCAGCGCTTTCTCCATAGGGCCGGACGCTGCTGGATCAGATGTCACAGAGGGGGAGGAAGAATCCTCGTTCCTCCTTCCCTCTGTGACATGTGTGACCGGCCCCATTTGATTTAGCACTGTATTGATATACACTGCGAAATCAAAATTAAAGAAAGTCAGAGGTATTAAAAATAATAAAGAATTAATACACACCTCTCCGCCAGCTTGTTCAGGCTATCTGGAGCTGAGCCAAGGCCATGTACTGATGTGACAAGACCTGGCATAATGTCCTAGGGCGCTGATTGGCTGCTTGCGGTCATGTGATATGTGACGCGCATATCACATGACCGTGAGCGGCCAATCACAGTGCCTAATGTCATTATGACATCATGCAGGTCCTTGTAGGTCGATGCCTGCTGCTGCTCCCGCTCCCGACTCCGGAACACCCGGTGGAGGGTAAGCATAACAATCTTTATTATTTTTAATACATTTGACATTCTTTTACATTTGATTTCGCAGTGTATAATGCACTACGAAATCAAATGGGGCTGTGACAGATGTCACAGAGGGGAGGTAGGAACAGGATTGTTCCTCCCCTCTGTGACATCACTGAAGAAGTAGCCCCGTAATAACACACGGTGTGTCAATGCACCGCGTTTTTTTACGGGGCTTTTCTGCGCTTTTTTGCGTGGGTGCAAAACGCTGAGAAAAGGGCCTATGCAAAAAAGCGCAAAAAAAACCCGCTATGTGTGAACATAGCCTAAGATTCTTCTCTTATGCATATATATTATGTTAAATATGAATATGTGGAATTATGTTGGCGCTATAGAAATAGAGGTTATATATATATATATATTTGGTAATTCCTGGACTCTATCTTGAATTTAGTTTTTGTGCCTGGCTGTTAAAGTTTACATTTCTTTTATACTTCAACAATAAAGGACAGAAGCCCTCTTTGCACCAAACTCTTGCTTCACTGTCTGTGACTGCTCAATCCCTTATTGCCTAATGCTATGCAGCTATTCTTTTGCATTATATACACTATTTAGGCTCTGTTTGAAAAAGAATATTATGTATATTTAATGAATATTACTAGTATATTACCATACTTCTTAATGCACACTAAAGGGAAAGCTTAGTCTTCAAGATCTATGATGCTATATAAAGCATGGTGAATGTGTATGTTATACCTTCTATTCCATATGTGCAATTATAAAATGGGTTCAATGTATGTCAAATAATATTTTTAACTGTTGCAATATAGTGGTGCATAACTTCCTGAAAAATGCTTACCTGGTTCACCTCTTCGACCCCTCTTGCCTCTTTGCCCGGGTGGACCTATCATAAAAGAAAGAAATATTCAGTTTTGGCGCCCAGGTAAAAGGGGTGCATTTGCCGATAAGAGGTATTGTCTGCACAAAAAGCAAACATTTGCATTTGATTGCTCTAGAAGGAGCTATAGTAATACGATTTCTGGTTTACATGACGGTCTGACCTCGTCTGTGCTTGAACCTCTGACCTTTTCATCAGAGCATTCACAAAGGCTGGAGCCAAAGAAATTACTTCTAAGGTAATTTCATGACTTTACTATTAATGTTCATGACAAGCAATTATTCAGAGGATTATTCATTATGAATGAAATTAGATTGAAGTCAGCTTTGAAATACCAAAGACAATTTAATAAAACCTACAGGCTACACATATACAACAAATCTAAACCAGCAGAACCACATCATAAAGGCATGTAAAGCTAAGCTCCAAACCGGGAAGACATCTGTGGAAAAGGCCAAAAAAACCTCCTCTGTAAATCTCCGATAACATGGATGTGTTCCTTACATGACTTATCCGGTTATGTATTATTTATGCCCTTCCTACACATTGTACAGTGCTGTACGTGAGAGGTAAGCATTCATATTTGGTTACTGTCCCCAATGGGGGTCATAATGACACATTCCTGGGTCAATCACAGCTGTTAGATTCAATTACCTATGAAGCCTTTTAACCTTATAATGCCTGAAATGTATAAAACCATGTTCACCCATTACACAACAAAAAGTCACAATAGATAATAGTGCAATGCATGAAAATGAGACTTTAGAGAACCTTATGTTGCACACATTGTAAACAGGTTTCAAATGATCTGTATAAATTGACATCAAAATCTACGTAAAAAATTGAATGATTTTGAGGTTGCTTTACTATGAATCCTTCCATGTGAACCTTTACTATGAAACATGGGGCGTCTTAATCTCATTCTCTTTATACTCCTTCCTTCTTCATAGATTTCAATGTGCAGCTATAATCTGATCCCTCAGTGTGCAGCTGTAATCTCATCCCTCAGTGTGCAGCTATAATCTGATCCCTCAGTGTGCAGCTATAATCTCATCCCTCAGTGTGCAGCTATAATCTCATCCCTCAGTGTGCAGCTGTAATCTCATCCCTCAGTGTGCAGCTATAATCTGATCCCTCAGTGTGCAGATATAATCTCATCCCTCAGTGTGCAGCTATAATCTCATTCTTCAGTGAGCAGCTATAATCTCATCCCTCAGTGTGCAGCTGTAATCTCATCTCTCAGTGTGCAGCTGTAATCTCATCCCTCAGTGTGCAGCTATAATCTCATCCCTCAGTGTGCAGCTATAATCTCATCCCTCAGTGTGCAGCTGTAATCTCATCCCTTAGTGTGCAGCTATAATCTCATCCTCAGTGTGCAGCTATAATCTCTTTCTTCAGTGAGCACTATAATATCATCCCTCAGTGTGCAGCTATAATCTGATCTCTCAGTGTGCAGCTATAATCTGATCCCTCAGTGTACAGTTTTGTCTTGAGCAGGATGGATTTTAGCAGTTTATCAAAGTGTATAACAAAGTCAAGAAGCAAAAGGAAGGGAAGAAAAGGCTCATAAATGGAGAAAGAAGCAAGTTTCTTATACTTGTTTGTACCATTGATTTATGTTGAAACTTGTTAAATGGAGTCTGTCAGCTGATACACAGTGTTCGACACACAGGAAGCTTGTATCACACCATGGCTGCATGATTTTAGCCACATATATTCCAACCTACATTGCTGCAGCATTTCAGAGAAAACATAGCTTAATAGTTGACAGTGACTGAGCGGCACAGGGGACTAATCGAACAGGCAAATCCCTGGGGGCTTCTCTCTGCCCACTGCCAGTGACTGATAGGTCTCTCCTTACAGGCACATGCAGGAAGAGACCTGTCACTCACTGGCAGCAGGTGGGAAAAAGCCACTGGGCACCCGCCTGTCGGAATAATCTCCCTGTGAGACTCGGTCCCTGGCAGCTATTCCATGAAATACCACAGCATATCACAGCAAACATATATGACTGAAATCATGTAGCCACTGCCTTAAACATGTTGCCTGTGTATTTGGCTGCATGTTTCAGCAGTCAGATTCCCCTTAGGGTATGTGCACATGGTCCGGAGGAGCTGCGTGTTGGACGCGCTCCTCCGGACCTGAGGAAAGCCGCGGGTGGCCGCAGGGAGACCGCAGCCGCCCTGTACTCACCGTGTGCGGCGGTGCGGGGCGGCTTCTCCCTGTAGTCACCCGATGGAATCCGCTTCCCACTCCGCAGCATGAAATAAACATGCTGCGGAGGAGCAGACTCCCGGCAACCCGCACCGCAACTCCAAAGACGCTGTGGGCGGGCTACGCATAGTGAGGATGGGATTTCTTGAAATCCCATCCACTATGCTACTACTGTATGACGCAGCGTTTTGGACGCAGCGCAAAGACGCTGTGTCCAAAACGCTGTGTTTCCTGATCGTGTGCACGCACCCTTAAAATGAGAGTGAGCATTTAATTATACTGAGAGTGATAGAAAGAATGTTGATCAACTATCAGAATTTCTTCAGTCTCTCCTGGGGCATCTTGCTAAAAAGCCACATACTGTTATGGCTGAAAGTGTCGGCACCCTCAAAATTGTTCCAGAAAATGAAGTATTTCTCCTAAAAAATTCTAAGGGGTACATTTTCTCCTTGTGGAGAGTGACATGTCAGGTCTGGCATGCCCATATGAGGAAATTTAAATGAATGTAATGTTCCTCTGGGAAATGAAATATACAGATTGCCTCTTCATAGAGGAAGAGGACTAGAACTCTAGTGCCACCTATTGGAAGACGTAATCCTACAAGACAACATCAACCCTTTAATGAACCTTTGCATATCACTGAGGATAATGAAACTAGAATTTCAATTTACAGACACAGTGTTTTAGGGTATTGTCCCTCATCAGTAAAAAGTATGAGATCTGGTTTGGCTAGATGAAAGACTAAGCTGTAAATCTAAGTAGTAAATTTTCATCTTGTTAAAGGGCCCGTTACATGCTACGATATCGTTAACAATATCGTTTGTACGTCACGGCTTTTTGGGTGGAGCAACAACGTCGTAACGACGTCGTTGTATGTGACAAGTAGAAACGATAAGCCAGCTTATCGATCATCGGAGGTTTGAGATCAGGACCTTAAACCAAGTGATGATCGTCCATCCAACCTGCAGCATCGGTGTGTGTGACACCTTGATAACGATGTCGTTGACGACCTCGGCAATTCAGAACTGAAGGACATCGGAGATCAAATGAGTATTGTTCGCTTGTAGCGGAATCGTTGCTGTGTCGTTAAAGATATCTGTACGTGAGACATTTCACTAGCGACCATTGAATGACGTTCAAGCGATGTAGGTCAAGTTGGATTGTTGGATAGTTTGACCACTGAAGTGTGTAACCCAGGCATAAGAGAGTGATATGCCAGGTTTGGCATGCCAGTATGAGGAGACTTAAATGCCTGTAACATTCCTGTGTGAAATTAAATAGGCAATTTGCCTCTTCAGAGAGGAAGAAGGCATGAACTCCAATTGGTGGCACTAGAGTATTATTATTATTATTTATTTATATAGCGCCATTAGTTCCATGGTGCTTTACATGAGGATGAGGAGACAAGAACAAGTAACTAAATCTAGCGATCAGGACGTACAGTACAGGGACCCTGTCCACAAGGCTCACAGTCTATGAGGTCAAGTCCTATTCCTCTCTGACAGACACTTTTCATATTCATTTCCCAGGGTAACATTGCATGCATTTAAGTCTCATTATACTTGCATGCTAGACTTGACATGTCACTACAAGGAGAAAAAGTACCCTTAGATCACATCTTAACCTATCACCTAGCCTAGCCAAATCAATTTCATATGTTGCAACCTTACATCAATTTTCTATACCATCCACATCCAAAGAGATTAGCTACAGCGCCATGGGTTCTAAACTTCTTAATTATGTTGTGCACCATGGACAAATGAACATCAAGATCTCTGGAGATGGACTTGTAATCTTGAGATTGATGATATTTTTCAAGAATTCTCAGGTTTTCAAATCCTCAGATAGTATCTTCTCCTCTCTCTGTTCTCTGTACTTACTGTGGCACACATTGACACACAACGCAAAGATTGAGGCAACTTCTCCCCTTTTTATCTGGTTTCAGATATGATTTTCATATTGCCCACACCTGTTAGTTGCCACCGGTGAGTTTGACCAAGCATCACATGCTTGAAACAAAGTTGTTTACTCACAATTTTGGAAAGGTGCTAGTTTTGTTTGGCTCATATTTGGGGTTTTGTGAGAAATTATGTCCAATTTACCTTTTTTCAATTACGCAAAGGAAATAACATGGAATCTCAATAATATTCTGGGAGAAATACTTCATTTTCGGGAACGATTTCAAGGGTGCCAACACTTTCAGCCATGACTGTATATAGCAACACAGCCGGCTAGAATATTAAAGTAACACATATCAAGTCACTGACCTGTGCCTTTTTAATGCATTTAGTAACGAGCCAGGGCACTGTTACTTTAATATGGTATTGCATCATATTGTTACATCTATGTATAACTTTACTACTGAATTGTGAGTCTGTTGTCACATTTTTACAAATTTCAAATTAAAATTTAGTAATTAATAAAACTCTTTAATTATCGACGCCGACACATTTCTCCAAGATTTAGACAAGGAAAAGGTTATTTGGGCAATGTTTTCTTTAATAATACAGAGTAGTTTATTAGTGTGACAGCAATAGAGAGGATTAACCAACCAAGTTTCCCACGTACACCATATTTCCTGAAGAAAACATATCTCAACTGAAAAATATTCATTAAACCCCATCATATTGAATTTGAGTATGTAACTACTAGAAGATTTCACCTTCAACTTGAACGTAAGTCCACATTCCATTACTCTGGTTAAGATAAGATGTTTAAAAGATGTGGGCTAGATGAACCTTAAAAAAGAAAGCTAAATTATAAAATATAAAGTAATATGTAAAATATCTTTCAACTCTTCTGCCTTGATGTAAATGTGCACCTCGATACATAACGGAGGCCTTAGTTAAAAAAACTAAAAAATAAAATTATATATATATAGCCGTTTTCCGATAATCCCTTTCCTCTAAAAATATTGTCCTTGATCTGAAGTTCGAGGTCAATAAAGTGGATTCCATTATTAACACTATTTCAATTGATATTAATTTTTCATGACTTCACCGGGTATACAAACCATATTAAGAACTTCAGGTTTTTAACGGGAGACGAATTGCAAGTGAACAATATTTCTCCCCAAAGAAAATGAAGTGGAGAAGATGCGACTAACACATTTCCACATCTTTTAAAGGGAACCTACAGATATGGGATTGATCTGCAGGCTGATTACGTTTGTAACCTTCCGGACATCTATACATTGAGCCCCACTGCCGGGAAGAGTTGAACTTTAATCCTCCTGGCAGCGTTCTGCTTTCAGTCATGTGACTGAAGCAGCGTAGGCACCGCCTCCATGACTAAATCCTTAACACTGCCAGGAAGATTAAGGTTCATTTACTCCTGGCAGTGAGGCTCAATGTGAAGGCGCCGTACACATTTCAAATCTGCAGATTAACCCCATATCTATAGGTTAATAGCGTTTTTACACATGACAGCTTCCCTTTAACGTTGATCCGTCACCAGATTTCACATAAATCAAATTGATCTAATACTTTGAAAATCCAATGTAATGACTATATAATCCTAAAATAAAAATGAGCATTTTATGAGTCCTGCTAGTGCAAGAAAACTTTTAAAAAGGTTTGTATAAGCATTGTTCTGTAAATTCTTCCAATACGTAGACCTGCCTCATCAAGTCTTACAGATCTATTTGACAATGTATGCAGTTTGTATTGAGAAATTCACTGATATCCAACTGATCTTCTAGATATAGCATTTTACAACCTTTCCTTGAGAATGCGGATTGGAACCTTATTATTAGAAAATTTACAAGCTGACTAATTTAGGAAAATATCTATTTAGTGACTTAAAGGGAATCTGTCACCAAGTTTTTGCTTCCCTATCTGAGAGCAGCATAAATTAGAGGCATAGACCCTGATTCCAGGTATATCCCTTACTGGGCTGATTACTGTCATATTGATAAAATCACTGTTTTATCTGCTGCAGCTCTAGCAGTTCTCTGAATATTGAGCTTTGCATAACTCCACCCACATTACTGATTGGTAGCTTACTGCCCCTGTACTGTGTACACAGAAAGCTGCCAATCAATGGTGGGGTTATACAGAGTTAATTAATATGCTTGACTACCTGATAGGTTTACTGGTCCTCTAATGATAATCTCCTGCTGATAAAACAGTGATTTTAGGAAAACGATAAAAAGCAGCTCAGTAAGTCACACATTGATGAAATCGGGGTCTAAGTCACTACAGCATGCTGCTCTCAAATTAGGTGGCAAAAACCTGGTCACAGATTCCCTTTAAGGTATGTTTCTAGTTATTTTTGTATGGAGATGAATTGAAGAATATCACAAGAATGTGTAATGAAATAATAATGTAGACATTAAGTTCCTGTAAGTGTCCAAAATTAAAGAGAAGTAAGAAAAATGAACATGGCGCTTAGGTACAAAAAGGTGTAAATCCTTTCTCGGTCATGACTTTCTGAGCTTCAATCAACAAGTTTGTCCCCTGATCATAGTACATAACATTATACTACAAGCTATCACGTTAAAAGGAAAACATATAGGCTAAAAACTAAAACAAACATTAATAACTACTGGGAACGTTTTACCGAAAACCCCTGCCCGTCATGGATGTGAAAGTTCTTCTCCCCCTTCTAATCTGCCCATCAGCTCCTTCTAACTCCTCTTTCATTGTGACATTCATTTTATTGAGTCTGCAGGAAGCAATGTGTTGAAAGGAACAACAGGGCACCTCGATGAAGGTGGAAACCGGGAGTTTTGGCATTAGCTTCTGAAAAGATTAGACTGCCTCTTTTTGCATTTGAGGGAACAGTGCAGATATAACTCCATGTTCCAAAATCCTGTTAAAGGTCCTAAAATGTCACCGAAGGGGAAAAAAATGCTGCGTTTGTGTGTGGGCTAATGAAGTCTGTCTCTGGCAATCAAAGGATTAGCTCTCGAAGAAAAGCAGCAGCAAGCTCTCGAAAGGACACATGAATTGAGAATCTCTCTCATCAATGTTGACACTGTTTCGGAATGACCACACATTGCCGTGTTCTTGAAAATGTCATGTTCTCTTCAGGAACACAAGTGAAGGAAATGAACAGACTTGCCACCCCTTGCATATAGTATTTTTCTTATAGGATATTTCAATGAACACATATAAATAATGATATCATATCCGCGATTACCGCAAATAGCTTCAAGATGCCATTAATTTTCTATTGTGGAAGAACTGTTGATACCATCAGCAAACGGAAAGTGGTATGGAGGAAAATGATTTTAAGTGGCAGCACTATTTGTAAAATAGACTTTCCTTGACAATGACTCATTGTAACACTGGCGCGGCTTGACAGAATGCCAAGATTGTAAGGCACAGTGTCACCATGTCATGCACACAATGACATATTAGTCTCAAGGGATTCAAAGGCCTACACTGTACAATAAAATGTGGCCACATAATTAATGCAATAGAAATAGACATCCATTCACTTTGTCTAATGGTTTTCCCAGTTATACTAAAAGAGATTTATAACACCGCTATATTTTTTATTACTAAAATTTCAATCACAAATAGTTTCTAACTGTTTTATGTAATCCTTGGATCTGATCACCATCTGATGCCCACAGTAAAAGCACACTTTGATAGGGTCATCATCATGGTAAGGATCCTTGGACTTTAAATCAATACAGATTGAAAGGCCTTCCAATTCCTTCAATTATAAATGTGTGTTTTTTTTATTATTTTCTAACTGGTGTATTGGATGATTTTCTTTTTATACTTAAAGAAATTGTCCGCCTTATATTTATTCTAACCCCTTTACCCTCTGGCGATTTTCCGTTTTGGTTTTTTCCCTCTCCTTCCTCAAAGAGCAATACTTTTTTATTTTTCCGTCAATATAGACATATGAGGGCTGTTTTTTTGCGGAATGAGTTGTACTTTTGAATTAAATAATTTATTTTACCAAATGGTGTACTGGGAGATGGGAAAAAAATCTAAGTGTGGTGAAATTACAAAAAAAAGCACAATTACATATTTGTTTTTTAGGCTTTTTATTTATCGTGATCATTATATGGTAAAACTAACATGGCGGTATGATGCCTCAGGTCGGCATGATTTCATAGATACCAAGCATGTATACTTTTATCTAAGTGGTGAATCGCATTTTTATGTCATATTCCGAGACCCGTAGCGTTCTCATGTTTCAGTGATCACTTTCTGTTGGTGACCTCACTGGGAGATCGCCAGCAGGAAGTGATTGATTAAATCTGTCAAGGTAACAGACGGAGTTTCTGTGATCGCATCACAGGACCATGATCATGGCGGGAAACTGCACGTGTTGATCCAATCATTAGTGTTAGCTACACATCTCAGCTGATGACATCAGCTGAGATGTGGGGGGGAGGATGCGAGCTCAGCGCGTGAGCTCGCATCAGGTAGCAGGACACAGCTAAGGAAGTACAAGTTTAAATCTAAGCCCCATACCCCCTGCCTTATACTCACCCTTCAGCATTTTCATCCTTTTTAAGTTAAAGGGAACCTGTCAGCTCGTTCTACCCCCCTATGCTATCACTACCTGTCTCTGCACCTTGCTAGCTGATCCCTAACCATCCTTCTCTGACTAAACATGCCCTATAAAGTTTAAGTATAATGATTTATGTTACATGCAGTCTCCATCCGGAGACTGGAAAGGCTGGCTCCGGGGCTCTATTCTCCCCTCCTCGCTGGCTTTCAACACGCCTCTGGTCGTAATCAGTCGATCTGTTGTTCCACCTCTTTTTGAAATTCCCGCCTCCCATCATGCCATCATGAGCCGGCCGGAACATCATATCTGGCCCAGTCTATTGTGGGGGCTTATGACGTATACGGCCCAGCTTCAATACGCGCACCGTGCATGCGCCGGCGCCGGGCCAAACACATGATCAGCCCCCACAATGCACTGGGCCAGATGTGACGTTCTGGCTCGGTGTATCATAGTAGTAAAGGAGGCGGGAATTTGAAAAATCAAAAAGAGGTGGCACAGCACAAGGAATGAGGACACCCAGAGGGGTGTGCTAGAAGCCAGTCAGGAGGGGAGAATGGAGCCCCAAAGTCCTGCTTTCCAGTCACCGGATGGAGACTGCATGTAAGTTATAAATCATTTTTCTTAAGCTTTATAGGGCACATTTAGCTCAGACAGGTATGGTTAGGGATCAGCTAGGAAGGTGCCACCTGGGAAAGGCTCTGCCAAAGTCCCTCCTTTTAAGAACCAGGGAGTGGGTGAAAAGTACCTTGGCCCATAAGGGTGGGCAGTAGCGTGACGGCTATCACAAAGTATAACCAGCATGCTGCCCTTTCTGGCTTACAGCCTGGTCATTCTACCACTACCCTACATTAAAGGTAGACAGCAGTGTGAGCAGCCTATTCTTACCTCAACACTTATGGTATCACCAGTACTAGATCACAAAGACAGACTGAACAACAGCGTAAGCGATTTCTTTCTACGTCAGCACTTCTGGAATCTCCATTGTTAGATCAGAAAGACATGGTGGACAGCAGTTTGAGCAGCCTCTTTTTTACCTCAACACTATGGATATCTCCAGAACTAGATCACAAAGATATGGTGGAAAGCAGTTTGAGCACCCTATTTTTACCTCAACACCTCTGATATCTCTATTATTATATCAGAAAGATATGTTGGAAAGCAGGGTAAGCTGCCTCATTTTACCTCAACATCTTGGATATCTCCAGAACTAGATCAGAAACACATGTGGACAGAAAGGTAAGCTTCCTCTTTTTACCTCAACACCTCTGATATCCCCAGAATTAGATCATAAAGACATGGTGGACAGAAGGGTAAACAGTCTCTTTTTACCTCAACACCTCTGATATTTCTAAAATTAGATGATAAAGACATGGTGGACATTAGTGTGCCAGCATTCCAGGCATCTCCATTATTAGATCAGAAAAAGAAGATGGACAGCATCTTCTTCTCAGCACAACCCCCCTGCTTTCTCCAGAATTACAAAGAATATCTGCTGTGAGCATATCTTCTTACACATTAAGGGAAGAAATGGAACTTCCTACTGCACATGTTCATAGGCTCCTTTCCCATTCACATGGTAGAAAAGAGATCTGCCAGTGTAACAAGACAGCAGCCAGTGTAACATACAGCTATTGTCTGCCTTAAAAAATGGCATTATAAATAGTTTTCTAAATACTTTATTTTTTCCTTATCCCAGAGAACCCCTTTAACATACTGTCTTTGAACAATGGCAGTATTGAATTAGAAACCCAACATTTTTTCTTATCCGACTATGAACATCTAATGTATGGCATGAGTAAAGGAAAAAACGAATTATTAACAATGGTAGGAAACTTTGCATTTTACTGCAAGGCCATAAATATAACTAGTGCTTCTACAATGCATTATTTGCTAACATATTTATCACCGATAGCCATTGCTTCAACAGTTCAGGAGTAAATATGGTATTTCAGTGTAATACAGAATGCTGTGAGTATAGCGTGTCATTTCCACTATACTGCTAAATGTGCTGGTTAAGACAAGGATACAGCCTTTGGCGCCAAGTAGTGAAATCTTACATTTCAGTATGAAATATTGTGTTCCTTAGGTGTCTACTCCAATTTCCAAGCCCTTATGTTAAAGAAAAATTGTGCCCCAATGGGAATAGACCGAATCTATAAAGATTAATGAATGCAAGTTATACTATGGACAGCAAGGGAATTATGCTATACCTAAGCTTCACATCACAGCTGCTCGCCTCACTGCATTCACAAACATTGCTCAAAAATATCATAGAAACTATTTCAAGTAAAAAAAAAAGCAGGTCGCTCAATTTCTTACTAGTTTTGAGAACATAGAGAATACCATATAGCATGCCTATTAAATAGGAAAATACAAAAACGTGATTTATATTCATGCAGGTATTTCAATTTCTTCAAGCACATGTACAGGCCTCTAACCATGGCAAGGTAAAGTATTATTTCCAGATGGCAAATGTTAGGTTTTCAAGGTTTAAAGTAAAATATGACACATATTTGTTGAGAAATGTGTTCCTAATACTCGCTATCAGTCTACCACTTCCACAATGTCTTTGTAGTTTATAAAGTGTAATAATGTGATAATGAAGTATTCTTTTATCGTGTCTTGTTTATATCTTCTTGCATGCAGGTTTATCACTTAATAATAAAGTAAATGGAGTACAGAAATCATATATAAATAGAATGTATTATTAATTTCTTCCATAATTGGCAGGATTTCTAACAATAGAATTTTCTGACCTGTCAATCAAACATGTCAGAAGGTCATGTTGGTATTTAGTCTCATTTTTTCTCCTCTCCCTATCGTTGGCTTGTAATTGTGGCGCCCCACTATGTATGTGCCACAAAAGGGGTACTACACCCATAAAAGCGGTGTAGTTACCCCACTGCAAGTGGAATTATGGACAGTAGGTGGAACCATATACCCACACCCCACACTAGTTATCTGGTGGGAGGGACCCCAAGAGGGTATATAGTCACCCCCAGGGGGAGAAAGGAGGTCTTTTGACCGAGGTCTTTGGTCCTTAGCCGGTCTGTCTTTGACCGTCAGTCTCGGCCTCCAAGGGTTGGAAGGCTAGAGAAGTTCAGGATGGGAACCTGAGGCACGAAGGAAAAAGGAAACTGAAGGGTAGATCCCAGAAACAGGAAAGAAAGGAGAAAGTAGCTTGGGCTGGAGTTCACTCAAAGTAAGAAACCGGGTACCGGAGCCCGCACTTGCGGCAACCTTTAACCCCTTCCCGACCCTTGGCCCTACGTTTGGGCCATGGAAACAAAGTGCTTCCCGACCCTTGGCCCTAGGGGTGGGCCATGGAATGATCGGGCTCCTGCGGCCCGTGTGAGGGGGGTGACTCAGGTGTCACTGTACATAATGCACAGTGACAACCTGTAGTACACCCCACGGGGGGTGGATTAACCCCCCCGTGCCCAGGGCCCCTCTGATTGGCAGTTGAAATTCAGACTGCCAATCAGTGCTAGTAATCCCCTCCAGATCCGATTGGAGCTCTCCAATCAGATGTGGAGGGGCGGGATGGCATGTGCCGTCTCCCTCCTAGCCCCCCTCACTCCAGGGCCCCCCGATCTGCCTCCTGGCCCCCCCGATCGCCGTCCTACCCCCCCCCACGGCGGCGGTAACAGTCATCACGCCGGCGGTATGCCCGCCGGCGGTAAATGACAATCACCGCCGCCGCCTGTCAGCTTCCACAGCCCCCTCCGTGCGATCACGGAGGGGGCTGATGAAGCTAACACCCCCATGCACCGTATCCACCCCCCCCATCCCTCTCTCACCTACCGGCGGGCCCACCGGTGCAGCCGCGGTCCAGCTCCGGTGTGGGCTCCTCCTCTTCCGGGCTCCTCCTCCTGGATCAGGTAAGTATGTGTGAATGAATGAATGTATGTAGTATGTATGTATGTAGTATGTGTGTATGAATGAATGAATGTATCTATGTATGTAGTATGTATGTAGTATGTGTGTATGAATGAATGAATGTATCTATGTATGTAGTATGTATGTAGTATGTGTGTATGAATGAATGAATGTATCTATGTATGTAGTATGTATGTAGTATGTATAAATGTATGTATGTATGTAGTATGTATGCATGTATGTATGTAGTATGCATGTATGTATGTAGTATGCATGTATGTTTGTATGTATCAATGAATGAATGGATGTCTGCGTGCGTGGCTGACTGCGTGCGTTGCTGTCTGCGTGGCTGTCTGCGTGCGTGGCTGACTGCGTGCGTGGCTGACTGCGTGCGTGGCTGTCTGCGTGCGTGGCTGTCTGCGTGCGTGGCTGACTGCGTGCGTGGCTGTCTGCGTGCGTGGCTGTCTGCGTGCGTGGCTGACTGCGTGCGTCGCTGTCTGCGTGCGTGGCTGTCTGCGTGCGTGGCTGTCTGCGTGCGTGGCTGACTGCGTGCGTGGCTGACTGCGTGCGTGGCTGTCTCCGTGCGTGGCTGTCTCCGTGCGTGGCTGTCTGCGTGCGTGGCTGTCTGCGTGCGTGGCTGTCAGCGAGCGTGGATGTCAGCGAGCGGGCGTGGATGTGTGTGTGCATGGCTGATGGGTGCATAGGTGAATGGATGGGTGCAACAAGGGATCAAGTATCCTCTTGTTGTAGTCTCTGGGATCATAGTCATGGTGCACTGTATGACAGATCATTGTCATACAGTGCAACATAACTCTGACCCCATAGGCTGTAGGAAAAGGACACTTGATCCCTTGCTGCAATCTCTGGATTGAGCAGAGGCGATCGAGCGTCGTGGGACCTTCGTTGTGGACTAATTCGGAGGCGGTCGAGCGCCGTGGGACCGTTGTTGTGGACTACGTCGGATCTTTATAATAAAGATGGAGTAAAATTTTGTTTGTTTTTTTTTCAAATAAAAAGATTTTTCTCTGTGTGTATTTTCTGACTATTTACCAGAGATTCCTAATGGCGGGTCTACCATTGGCCCTAAATTATGAATCTCGGGGCTTAGTGCCAGCTGAAAATAACAAGCTGGCATTAACCCCTTTATTACCCAGTTTGCCACCGGCACCAGGGCAACTGGAAGAGTCTGGGTACAGCGCCAGAAAATGGCGCTTTAATGAATGCGCCATTTTTTGGGGCGGCTGCGGGCTGCAATTCGCAGCATGGGGGGCCCAGAACGCTTGGGCCTCTCCATGCTGTGGAATTCAGCCCCCAGCTGCCTAGTTGTACCTGGCTGGACCAAAAATATGGCGGAGCCCTACGTCATTTTTTTTTTCTAGAATTAGTTCTAGAAAGAAAAAAAAAAGGGCTTTGCTGTATTTTTGGGTACCAGCCAGGTACAATGAGGCAGCTGGGGGTTGCTGGCAGTCCGTAGCTGCCAAGTTGTACCTGGCTGGACCAAAAATATGGCGGAGCCCTACGTCATTTTTTTTCTAGAATTCTAGAAAGAAAAAAAAAAAAGGGCTTTGCTGTATTTTTGGGTACCAGCCAGGTACAATGAGGCAGCTGGGGGTTGCTGGCAGTCCGTAGCTGCCAAGTTGTACCTGGCTGGACCAAAAATATGGCGGAGCCCTACGTCATTTTTTTTCTAGAATTCTAGAAAGAAAAAAAAAAAGGGCTTTGCTGTATTTTTGGGTACCAGCCAGGTACAACGAGGCAGCTGGGGGTTGCTGTCAGTCCGTAGCTGCCAAGTTGTACCTGACTGGACCAAAAATATGGCGGAGCCCCACGCCATTTTTTTTTTTTACGTCTACCAATAAAATGACAAGGAGCTTTGCCTTATTTTTGGATGCCAGCCAGGTACAACTTGGCAGTTGGGGGGCTGCAATCCCCATCGTGGAGAGACCCAAATGTTGTGGCCCCCCACACTGCAAATTGCAACTCACAGCCACCCCAGAAAATGGCACATTAGAGGTGCCATTTTCTGGTGCTGTACCCCAACTCTTCCAGTTGCCCTTGTGCTGGTGGCACACAGGAGCACTCCATACGTGACATGGTGTCCGCTAACAAGTTGAATGGAAAATTAGCTCCAATTATTAGCGGACACTATGTCGCGTATGGAGAGCCCCTGTGTGCCTAAACATTGGAGCTCCCCCACAAGTGACCCCATTTTGGAAACTACACCCCCCAAGGAACGTATCTAGATGCATAGTGAGCACTTGAACCCCCAAGTGGTTCACAAATTGATCCATAAAATTAAAAAAGTACTTTTTTTTCCCACAAAAAAATTATTTTTTCATTTTTACGGATCAATTTGTGAAGCACCTGGGGGTTCAAAGTGCTCACTATGCATCTAGATACGTTCCTTGGGGGGTCTAGTTTCCAAAATGGGGTCACTTGTGGGGGAGCTCTAATGTTGAGTCACACAGCGGCTCTCCATATGCAACATGGTGTCCGCTAACAATTCCAATTGTTAGCGGACACCATGTCGCGTATGGAGAGCCCCTGTGTGCCTAAACATTGGAGCTCCCCCACAAGTGACCCCATTTTGGAAACTACACCCCCCAAGGAACGTATCTAGATGCATAGTGAGCACTTTGAACCCCCAGGTGCTTCACAAATTGATCCGTAAAAATGAAAAAATAAATTTTTTGTGGAAACAAAGTACTTTTTCATTTTTACGGATCAATTTGTGAAGCACTTGGGGGTTCAAAGTGCTCACTATGCATCTAAATAAGTTCCTTGGGGGTCTAGTTTCCAAAATGGGGTCACTTGTGGGGGAGCTCCAATGTTTAGGCACACAGGGGCTTTCCAAACGCGACATGGTGTCCGCTAACAATTTGAATAAAAATCAGCTCAAATTGTTAGCTGTAACCATGTTGTGTTTAGTGAGCCCCTGTGTGCCTAAACATTGGGGCTCCCCCACAAGTGACCCCATTTTGGAAACTAGACCCCCCAAGGAATGTATCTAGATGCATAGTGAGCACTTTGAACCCCCAGGTGCTTCACAAATTCATTCATAAAAATGAAAAAGCACTTTTTTTTTCCACAAAAATTTTCTTTTTTCATTATTATGGATCAATTTGTGAAGCACCTGGGGGTTGAAAGTGCTCACTATGCATCTAGATACGTTCCTTTGGGGGTCCAGTTTCCAAAATGGGGTCACTTGTGGGGGATCTCCAATGTGGAGACACACAGGGACCCTCCAAACGCGACATGGTGTCCGCTAACAATTTGAATGCAAAATGAGCTCAAACTGTAAGCGGACACCATGTTGCGTTTGGAGAGCCCCTGTGCGTCTCCACATTGGAGCTCCCCCACAAGTGACCCCATTTTGGAAACTAGACCCCCAAGGGAACGTATCTAGATGCATAGTGAGAACTTTGAACCCCCAGGTGCTTCACAAATTAATCTGTAAAAATGAAAAAGTACTTTTTTTTCCGCAAAAATCTTTTTTTATCATTAATTTGTGAAGCACCTGGGGGTTCAATATGCTCACTACCCATCTAGATATGTTCCCTGGGGGGTCTAGTTTCCAAAATGGGGTCACTTGTGGGGGAGCTCCAATGTTTAGGCACACAGGGGCTCTCCAAACGCGACATGGTGTCCGCTCACAATTTGAATAAAAATCAGCTCAAATTGTTAGCTGTCACCATGTCACGTTTGGAGAGCCCCTATGTGCCTAAACTTTGGAGCTCCCCTACAAGTGACCCCATTTTGGAAACTAGACCCCCCAGGGAACTTACCTAGATGGGTGGTGAGCATTTTGAACATCCCAGTGCTTCACAAATTAATCTTTAAAAATGGAAAAAGAAAATTTTGGAAATAGAAGTACTTTTTCATTGTTACGGATGAATTTGTGAAGCACCTGGGGGTTCAAAGTGCTCACTATGCATCTAAATAAGCTCCTTGGGGGGTCTAGTTTCCAAAATGTGGTCACTTGTGGGGAGCTCCAATGTTTAGGCACACAGGGGCTCTCCAAACGCAACATGGTGACAGCTAACAATTTGAGCTGATTTTTATTCAAATTGTGAGCGGACACCATGTCGCGTTTGGAGAGCCCCTGTGTGCCTAAACATTGGAGCTCCCCCACAAGTGACCCCATTTTGGAAACTAGACCCCCCAGGGAACATATCTAGATGGGTAGTGAGCATATTGAACCCCAAGGTGCTTCACAAATTAATGATAAAAAAAGATTTTTGCGGAAAAAAAGTACTTTTTCCTTTTTACAGATTAATTTGTGAAGCACCTGGGGGTTCAAAGTTCTCACTATGCATCTAGATACGTTCCCTTGGGGGTCTAGTTTCCAAAATGGGGTCACTTGTGGGGGAGCTCCAATGTGGAGACGCACAGGGGCTCTCCAAACGCAACACGGTGTCCGCTTACAATTTGAGCTCATTTTGCATTCAAATTATTAGCGGACACCATGTCACGTTTGGAGAGCCCCTGTGCGTCTCCACATTGGAGCTCCCCCACAAGTGACCCCATTTTGGAAACTAGACCCCCAAAGGAATGTATCTAGATGCATAGTGAGCACTTTCAACCCCCAGGTGCTTCACAAATTGATCCATAATAATGAAAAAAGAAAATTTTTGTGGAAAAAAAAGTGCTTTTTCATTTTTATGGATGAATTTGTGAAGCACCTGGGGGTTCAAAGTGCTCACTATGCATCTAGATACGTTCCTTGGGGGTCTAGTTTCCAAAATGGGGTCACTTGTGGGGGAGCCCCAATGTTTAGGCACACAGGGGCTCACTAAACACAACATGGTTACAGCTAACAATTTGAGCTGATTTTTATTACAATTGTTAGCGGACACCATGTCGCGTTTGGAGAGCCCCTGTGTGCCTAAACATTGGAGCTCCCCCACAAGTGACCCTATTTTGGAAAGTAGACCCCCCAGGGAACATATCTAGATGGGTAGTGAGCATATTGAACCCCCAGGTGCTTTACAAATTGATCTGTGAAAATGAAATAGTACTTTTTTTTCACAAAAATTTTCTTTTAGCCTAAATTCTTTCGTTTTCACATGGCAACAGCATAAAATTCATCCTAAAATTTGTTGGGCAATTTCTCCTGAGTACACCGATACCTCATATGTGGTCATAAACCACTGTTTGGGCGCACGGCAGGGCTCAGAAGGAAGGAGCGCAATTTCACTTTTTGAATGTAAAATTAGCTCCAAAAGTCAAATTGCGCTCCTTCCCTTCTGAGCCCTGCCGTGCGCCCAAACAATGGTTTATGACCACATATGAGGTATCGATGTACTCGGGAGAATTTGCACAACACATTTTAAGATCCATTTTATCCTGTTGCTCATGTGAAAATGAAAGAATTGAGGCTAAAAGAACATTTTTGATAAAAAAATTAAAATATCCATTTTTTGTTTCCACTTTGCTTTAGTTCCTGTGAAGCACCTGAAGGGTTAATAATCTTCTTGAATGTAGTTTTGAGTAGTTTGAGGGGTGCAGTTTTTGGAATGGTGTCACTTTTGGGTGTTTTCTGTCATGTACACCCCTCAAAAGGACTTCAAATGTGATGTGGTCACTAAAAAAAATGGTTTTGTAAATTTTGGTTGAAAAATGAAAAATTGCTCATGAACTTTGAACCCTTATAACGTCCTAACAAAAATTTTTTTTTTTTCCAAAATTGTGCTGATGTGAAGTAGACATGTGGGTAATATTATTTAATAACTTTTTCTGTCACATATCTATCTTGTTTATCAGAAAAAAAAATTAAAAATGTGAAAATTGTGAAATTTTCAAAATTTTTGCCATATTTTTGATTTTTTCACAAATAAACGCAAAAATTATCGACTTAAATTTAATACTAGCATGAAGCCCAATATGTCACGAAAAAACAATCTCAGAATCGCTAGGATCGGTTGAAGCGTTCCCGAGTTATAACCTCATAAAGGGACACTGGTCAGAATTGCAAAAAAGGCCAAGGTCTTTAGGGTCAAAATAGGCTGGGTCCTGAAGGGGTTAAGGACCATAGAAAATCCGTTGAACCGGGGGTATCTCTAGATACGGCCCCGACTCCTAAGGCAACCATTAGAGGGGACCAGACCCGTTGGCTAACTGCTGTGCACCGAGTCGCAGTGACTAAAGGGCCTCAGTGATCCAGAGCAGGTTTTCCCGACGAGAGCAAAGGAGAAAGAAGGACAGCGGGAGGTCCGATCCACTACACGGGATCAGATTTCACAAGCCACTGGGAGGCAAGAGAACAAAGGAATAAGAAAGGCACATAGTGAGGGATCTATCTACCAACCGTAACATCCACTTGCAGCATCCATAGCCATTTGTCATTATAACAACTTACTGCACTGTGAACTGTAATGATTGTTGAGTTCCAGTAAAGTACTTGGTGAAGGGACTTTTTGACTCTGCTGCATCTGTTCTCTGCACAAACTGATTCCCTCCACAGAAACGCTGCCCCAGCGGTCCAGTCCTGCCTGCGGAGGACTACACCATCGTTGCCGCAATACCATCGACCACCGGAGGACTGTAGCGGCGCTGGTGAGCATCACCAGGTACTGCAGGTGGCGTCACGAAACAAACACTTTATTTTATTTTGCCCCCCTTTTCCATTGACCACCAGGGCCACAGTCTCAGGCAGCCACCCGTGACCTCCAGACTGCCAGCCTGAGATCTGAGTACCCTGCCCTGGGTGCGTCATAATCATTTTTCCATGTCTGATCTCCTGTGTCACACAGTAGAGCATTGCATAAGATTGAAACTGGTCCGATACTATTATAGGTAATTCTACCCTTCCAGCTTCAGACTAAGGTGCCTAGGACCCACCAGTAGACGTTAGCGGCCACTATACCGTTAGAGGGAACCTGTCACCCCCTTTTGGCATTTTAAACTGTGCCCACCAGCTTACACATGACTAAATGGGGTTCTGGTAATCCCTCTATGTGCCCAGACATGCCCCACATACATTAGAAAATAACTTTTATTGTGTCCAGCGCTGGGCTCCTATTGAGACAGGGAGGCTGTTATTTAGTCCTGATGGATGATGTCCTCACCGCCCCTCCGGGCTGCAAGACCTGCCCTGCATTTTTTTTAATTCCCGCCCCTCCTCTGGTCAGCGCTTGAGTGACAGGTGCACCTGCGCCTCAACAGTGGACCGGGTGTTCACACTCCATTGCACAGTGCCGATGTCTCGTGAGCCTTCACAAATCTCGTGAGACGTCAGCAGTATGCATGGACATCCGCTCCACTGTGCAGTCGCAGGTGCGCCTGTCAGTGCCGATGTCTCGCAAGATTTGTGAAGTCTCGTGAGACATCGGCACTGTTTAATGGAGCGCGAACACCCACTCCACTGTGCAGGCGCAGCCCAGAGGGGCGGTGAGGACATCATCCACCAGGTCTAAACAGCAGCCTCCCGGTCTCAATAGAAGGCCAGCGCTGGACACAATAAAAGTTATTTTCTGAGTTATGGGGGCACGTCTTGGCACATAGAGGGGTTACATTATTTGTAAGCTGGTGGGCATAGTTTAAAATGCCCAAAGGGGGTGACAGGTTCCCTTTAAATGCATATATTGTCTACTAATATTAGGTCTTCAGGACGCAGCATTCTCAGGTCCATAACTTCCACTGACATAGACATTAGAAATAAAGTTTATTGATTAACCTTTATTTATTGCTTTGAGAGGAAAGGATAGTGAGTAAGGGCCATTTATTTACAATATTCACCATGTGGTCTAAATAACAATATGCACATGTGGTATACATAACAATATACACCATGTGGTATACATATTTGTTTACAAATTGCAGAAATGCTAATTAAGTCTTACTTAGTCACTACTTGTTGCACTCTAGAAGCAAATTATATAAACATCTATTATAAATCAAGCTTAGCACTAACATTTGCTAACAGACCCAAGCTGGAGTCAAGCTCAGTACATACAATGATAGAACTAATTTAGTTTAGCTACACTGAGGTTGCTCTGTGACTAAACTTATGTTTTCCCATTAAATGATGGACAATCGTCACAAGCACATTTCCAAGTTTGATAGCAAATTTGACAACTGTCTAATGGAATTTTTTCTTAAGGAAATTGTACGAGTTGCAGGCACCACACCTTTTACATCAGATTTTGGAGATCTGTACTCCCTTTTAGATGAAAAAGAAGATTGCAGTCTGGCTCAAACGACAGAGGAAACCTTGACATGTTTACACATATATTACTAAATTTACTGGTAAAATTATCTTCATACACTCACAGGCACACTTTTAAGTCCCTGTCACACACAACGACCGCTCCAGCGATCCCGACCTGCCGGGAGTGTCGTTACCTGATCGCTGGGGAGCTGTCAAACAGGCAGATCTCCTCAGCGATCAGGGGCATGGGAGCCACGTCCCACATCGCTGAAGGCGATGTTACAAGCGTCCTCCCTGCTTAGCGCTGCCTGTAAGCAGGGAGGAAGCTGGTAACTATGATAAAGAGCGGATAACTAGCGCTGCCTAGATACCCGGTGTTTACCATGGTTACCAGCCCAGTGAGGTCACTGATCGCTGGTTTCTTGCTGTCACACGCAGCGATGCGTGCTGACCAGCGGGAAGCCAACGATCAAAAAATGACCCAGAGCACTCTGCAGAAATCAGCGACCTCACAGCAGGGGCCTGATTGCTGCTAAGTGTCACACAGAACGACATTGCTGGAGAGATTGTTGTAACGTCACAGTTACAACGATCTCTCTAACGATATCGTTATGTGTGACTGGGCCTTTAACACTAGAACTACTGAGGTAGTCATTTTGACTACTTCGCACTATGTATTTCTCCTCTGTGACTACGAGCTCAGTAGTTCTAGTGTTAAACACACATACATTCACAGTTGAAGGCAAGCTTTCATTCATATATTTTTACAGAAGCAGGCACTTTTTTACCCTATAGTACATTACTCTGCAAACAAATATTGCTTCTTAATACCAAGGAAGGAAAAGACGGCACTCACCGAGGTGTGGATGAAACAGCGGTGTCCTTTTATTGCAGGGACATAGCACAGATGCAGGGAGGGGGTGCCGAGGGTGACAACGGACCGTTTCGGGCTCTCGCCCTTCGACTGGTCACATATGTGACCAGTCGAAGGGCGAGAGCCCGAAACGGTCCGTTGTCACCCTCGGCACCCCCTCCCTGCATCTGTGCTATGTCCCTGCAATAAAAGGACACCGCTGTTTCATCCACACCTCGGTGAGTGCCGTCTTTTCCTTCCTTGGTATCATCACGGACTTTGTCTTTGTGACTGGCACCCCGTGGCATTGTGCCCTATGCCCACTGACAACAACAACAGGCTGGCCTGTTTGGAGTGGTGCCCCAGTCCGCCTATAAATTACTAAATATTGCTTCTTATTCCTGCTTTATATGGTGGTCTTTTAGCATGTATATTGTAGATTGTGCTGGCTGTAGATGCTTAGAGTTAACCTTACAAAAAATGAGTGTCCTTATATTCTAATGTCTGAGTTGGCCTCCACTGATCCGGGGTTTAATGGTGGCCAACTGTCATGGTGGTCTCTCCGGTTGGCAGGACGTCCTCAGCAGAATAAGGGGTAAAATTATGCTGTGTATGCAGGATCAGCTGCTCTTAATAAATAAAATCCTGACTTCATGTGCAACACCATAAGCCTCACATTTACTGAACAGTTTGTGATGGTGGTGATAATACGGCTTTCCACAGTTCAACATACACAGTCGCAGGCTCTCATGGTGTGAGGAACTTCAGCTCTTTTATGGCAGTGAGTCGCAGCTCTCCTCACTCCTGCACGTCATGGCTCTATAGTACGCCTGGACCTGGCCTTCCACGGTACCTCAGGCTTACAGAAAAGTACTTCAGCTTTTTTCCACTGCTGAGAACTCAGGATTCCCTCATAAACAGCCCTCAACATACACCCTCACTATGTCACTACTGATCCCTGTCGTTGTCTGCATTTGGGCACTACTGGGACTGCACAGGACAATATATCTCATGCGGCTGCACAGATATTGCTGTGTACCGACAGCAACTACAACAAAGGGGCTCTGACTGGCCTCCTTTCTCTCCAGCACCACTGAATCCATGAAGAGCACTGTTGCTCCTCCTTGACTCCGTAGTTCTCCTATAGGGCTGCACACCACCATACTTCACAATAGCCCTTTGCACTGATGATATCTGCATATATAAAAATGGCTAAAGATCTGCTTTGCCACACCACCAGAATTTACAGATGTTTGTGACACTTACATCTGTAGGGTGCCACACTAATATTCCCAAAATATGAGGTAAACATGGCCTTTTTTAGCAATTTTGTGGAAATTAGCTCATGTGGACACAGCCTGATCATTTAGTAGTGTTGATTGGAGGAGCACTTGTAAGTCATTCTCTCCTCTAATGAATTAGCTCACCTGTGCAGTATGGATTCCCATACTAGACACTTTGAGCAGCAGAGCAATATTCAGCTAAGGTAACCTTCTGTATAGGGCAATCTCTCGCTAATAAAAGGGGTGAAGGATAGGAACACATGGGTCACACTTTGCCTACACAACAACAGGAGACAAAATGCCACATTGATCCTTCCACAGCATGTGCACTGCTAGGGGACAGATTGTTGGCAGTACGTGCAAGGAACTTTTTAAGAGGACATGTGAGCAGATCATAAATGGCCAGGTTGTGTGTCATCTTTTTAACTCCTGCTGCAAAGTATTTTGTTTTCTTTTCTGAACATATCAAATGGCTTAAGAAATATGAGACTTTTTATTAATTGCTAATTTGTATAGTCGTTACTAATGGAGAATGGCTCATAGGATTCTCTGCTTGCATGTATTTAGAGGGCATTGTGAGACACAGTAATTTTGTAAATGCTATAAAAAATGTTAAAAAGACCAATATCTCTAGATATGAATGACGAATTTACCCCTCCCCCATAAAACAGAATATTCAGGGGAGCAGTGGGAATATACAATAAGAGTGAAAACTTCTTATTTTTTACTTAACCCCTCCACGACCTATGACGTAGGAGGACGTCATGGGCCGGTAAGGGGTGTTTGATGTGAGCTCCGGCGCGGAGCTCACATCAAAGCCCCGACATCTCAGCTGATCTCATCAGCTGAGATGTCAGGGTAACAGCACCGATCTGATCTCCGGAATCTGATCGGATCCGGAAGTTCAAATCACCCCCCTTTTAACCCAATCACAATCAAAGTATTAAAATAAAAAATAATAATACATATTGTTTGGTATCGCCGCATTCAGAATCGCTCAATCTATTATCGTATTATATCCGTTAATGAGAGCCGTAAACTCTGTAACGGAAAAAATGGTCCAAACGTCAAAATTCCGTTTTTTTGGTCGCCGCAACATTGCTATAAAATGCAATATCGGGCGATAAAAACTGCGGATCCCCCCAAAAATGTCATCATTAGAAATGGTAGCTCAAGACGCAAAAAATATAAACCATCACAGAGCCCCAGATCACAAAAAATGAGGGCCTACGGGTCACAGAACGTGGCGCAAAAAGTCGTTTTGTTTTTTTTTTCAAAATTCAGAATTTTTTTTCACCACCTAGATACCAGTAAAGGTATACATGTTGGGTGTCTATGAACTTGTACCGACCTGAGGCATCACCCCGTCAAGCCAGTTTTACTATATAGTGAACATGGCAACTAAATACCCAAAAAACAAACATGTTATTGCACTTTTTTTGCAATGTCACTGCATTTAGAATTTTTTTGAATTTCCCTGTACACTGTATGGTAAAATAAATTATTGCATATGAAAGTACAACTCGTCCCGCAAAAAACAAGCCATCATATGTCTATATTGACGGAAAAATAAAAAAGTTATGGCTCTTGGAAGCAGGGGAGCAAAAAACGAAAATGAAAAATTCGAAAGTTATGAAGGTGTTAATAGAAGGTTCTCCTTAAACTGGAAGGTTCACATGTTGGTGGGGGGCCACCAGAGGATTCCTCTGGCTCCCTGGTAAGCCAGTCTGAGCTTGGGCCCTTACTCTTCAGTTAGTATCCATCTTGTAACAGATTCAGCTTTTGAATGAATTCCTTTACTTTCACTTGGAACAGAACAGGGAGCTCAAATAGCAGATGTGACCAGAAAGTAAGGCTAGGGTCACACTTGGGAGCTTGCATCCATTTTCAGGATACAGTAAAGGCTCCGTTTTATTCCCCTGCCATTTTCATGGCATGTATCCTACGTGTCGACTAAATTAATGGAAGCGTTAACACATGGTACATGTATGTATTTATGCATTAACGCTTCCATTAATGCATGCATTAACGCATGGTACCATGTACATACATGTATCCATGCGTTAATGCATGTGTTGCCCTATACAATCCCATGTTAAAAACAAAGCATGCGTTTTTGTAAAAGCATCAAAAAACATTGCAGACCATGTTTTTTTTGGTGCCTTGCAAAAACACATAGCGTCAAAGCATTGCACTTTTGCAATGTGTTTTTTGCATTGGAGTCTATGAGTGCGTTAATGCAGGTGTCTTTAGACATTTGTCACATGAAAATAGGCATGCTTTTAGCAGATGCATGGCGCGACTCTGACCCTAGCCTAATCGATCAGCGTTATCAGATTTTCTAAAATTCAGACCATTCTTGCATTTTCTGTAAAAAGTGTACACAGCATTCTATTAATCTATAGGCAACAACTATTATTATGTATATGATTGACAATACTGCAAGACGATATTATAATATCATTGTGACAATTTATGTAAATTTCTCAAGATAGGAACTTCTATCTCTTGGCATGTAAAATATAAACTTTGGAAATTGGAAATTATTCAAAATGTGTGTGGGAGAGATGAATCTTGGCTCTGTGTATGATATATATGCAAACAATATCTGCAAGCACTCAATCTGTTTCCAGATTGTGTTTTGCTGAATTCATCCAAAACAAAGAGCTGGAGATGATAGTATGCTTTATACACACCACTTGTATATAAACAGAGAATAGAGGTCTGCATGGGGTATTATCACAAAGCAGAGGTCCTGGGAGACATGTGGGTAAAAAAGATCCTTACAATCTAAATTACACAGACGAGGAATAGATAGATAGATAGATAGATAGATAGATAGATAGATAGATAGATAGATAGATAGATAGATGAAGGAAAAAAATGAGCCCCAGCTATGTAACAAAAAAAAGCAAATTTGAGTTTAAAGCTTACCAAACATAAGCCAATCTTTAATAATTTACAAAAGGACAACTGGTGAGGCAATAATAACATGTTCCATTACACATATTGCTCAATAAAATTTTTGTGTAAGATAGCATTAAATAAATCTAAAATTGTGAAGCATTTGTATTACAGTCATACTTTTGACCCCCGATTCTATGCAAGTCTGTGAACATCTGTGAACAGCAATTTTCAAGTCTTGCCACAGGTAATCAATGATATTTAGGTCTGGACTGTGATTGGGTCATTCACACACGACTATGCTTTGATCTAAAGCATCCATTGTAGGTCTGGCACTATGTTTAGGGTCATTATCTTGCTGGAAGGTGAACCTATGCCTCAGTCTCATCTTTTGCAGCCTCAAAACAATGTTTCTCTAGGATTACCTGGTATTTAGCTCCATCCATCTTCCCATCAACTTTATCCCTTCCTTACTGCGAAAAACCTTCTCAACAGCATGGCGTGGTCACCAACATGTTTGATGCTGGGGAAGGTGTTTTCAGGGTGATGTGCAGGCTACCACACACTGTGTTTTGCATTTAGCCCAAGAAGATCTACTTTGGCCTATCTGACCAGAACACCTTCTTCCACATTCTTGCTGTGTCCCCTACATGAGTTTTTGCAAACTGATCCCGGATTCTTATGCCTTGGTGTTTAAAAAATGGCTTTCTTCTTGCTACTCTTCCATACAGGCCAGATGTTTGGAGTTATTGTCCTGTGGACAGATCCGCGCACCTGAGCTGTGGATCTTTGCTGCTCGTCCGGAGTGATCGTGGGCTTCTTAGCTACTTCTATAAATTGTGCTCTCCTTGCTTGAGGTGTCAGTTTAGGTGGACGGGCATGTCTTGGTAGGACTGCAGTTGTGCATTCTTCTTCCATTTCTGGATGATAGGTTGAACATCATATGTTCATAGATTAGCCTTCACAAAATAGCTTTAGTTATTCTGAGAATAAATTACACATACCAATTAGGTGAGTTCTGGAGGCAATTACTCATTCAGGATTTTATTTAGGGGTATCAGTCTACAGGGGGGTGAATACAAATGCATTGCCAATTTTCACGGGGTATGAATACTTTTTAAAGGTTCTGTAGATAGATGGAGAGATAGATAGAGATAGATAGTGATAGATACATAGATAGATTAAAGAGGCTGTTGAAAATATTATAACAGTAATAAAAGTATAGGTAATGTCATACAAACTTTGTCTTGAATTTTCCTTATGGTCACATTTATTGCAGTGGCTCTTTCAACAAGGGTTTTTAATGTCAGCTTAAAAGAGCAGAATTTCTTTTTCATAGTTGAAAGAATTTACAGAAACATTTAGTGAGTTATGAGACAAAAAGCAAAAGGGGAAAGAAATCTGTTTCCCCATAAGGATTGCTTGTAAACTCTGTTTTCTGCATTAGCCTGAGCACATCCTGAAAGATATGAAACAGTAGTTGGCTCTTTTCAAACTTTTCTATGTAGAAGCAGTAGCACCTACAGCAAATAAATCATCCTACAGTATAATAAAAGACAGCAGGAAGCGTGTGCTTTCTTTCGTCCTATTTAAAGATGCAGAATAGCCCTGTCACAGTGGAAAATTCATTTTTTTCTGGATTGAAGGATCTGCACCTTAAGTTACAGTTGCGCGGACTGGGTTCACACATATTCCTTGTGATATCTAAATGTAAAATAATTAGAAATTAAATGTGAATTCTTGACCAAATCAAGATGAGTGACTAAAGTATTGAACACTTTGTCATTAGATCAAAACTCAGCAAGAGTGTAAGGCCCTGTGCACACGCTGACTATTTGATGAGTTTTTTACCTCAGGATTTGTAGCCAAAACCAGGAGTGGATAATTAAATACAGAAGAGGTGCAGGTGTTTCTATTAGACTTTCCCTCTGATTGCTCCACTCCTGATTTTGGCTTACAAATTCTGAGGTAAAAAACTCACCAAATACTGAACGTGTGCACGTGGTCTAATAAGTTCTCCACTCTCCTCCTATCAGTCTCTTACCAGGGGAAGAGTATCTAAAAATAGGGGATATTCTAGCTAGTTGCATGATTGCTGTATTTATTCATTAAATGCACCATTAGCTATGAGAGAGATGCAGTAATAAATAGGTTCTGAGTTCTCTTTTATTTGTGTTTCGGACACATGGCTACCTGACTGACTGCTGCTTCATTGCAAAACCAAAAGCTTTAAAGGGAATCTGACAACAAGTTTTTGCTACCCGATCTGAGAGCAGCATAATGTGGAGACAGAAACCCCGATTCCAGTGATGTGCCACTTACTAAGCTGCTTGCCGTCATTTTGATAAAATCACTGCTTTCTCTGCTGCAGATCCACCAGTTCTCTGAATGTTCAGCTCTACACTCAACATTAGAGAACAATGATTTTTTCAGACAGAATGTAATCTACATTGATCAACAGTTGAAGGTTTTTGTGTAAGGGGTACGCCATGCCTCTAGAACAGTGTTTTCCAAAATAACCAAAGATTATCAACTTAAAACCTTTATTTTACTCAAAATGTAATGATCATAACTAGAGAACAGCATAACTGTAGCACAAAGAAAGAGTAAAACTAAATTTTGTGAAGGTTACATCAGTCACCAATCAGCAGAAAGTGTAAATGTCTTTGCTTTGTGTAGGCTTTTGCTATGAATAAGTTCAGCACATCTGCAGCCACATGACATCAGTCTCTCACACTGCTCTGGGGTGATTTTGGTCTACTCTTCTTCCAGTCTCTTCCACAGCAGTTCTGTGACTTTTCTGGGTTTCTTGGCCATAACTTTGTCACCAATGATTTTCCAGAGGTTTTCTATTGGGTTTAGATCAGGACTCTGGCGGCCATTTCATTGTTTCAATGTGTTCTGTTTCAAAGAACTGCTTTACCCATTTTGCTGTGTGACAGGGGGCATTGTCCTGTATGAGAATTGCTGGCTGATTGAGTGATGAACACAAGGTGCGGACACACACTTGCATTCACTCTGTCATGTAGCTGTATGAGAGGTTCAACCCCTGCAGCAGAAAACATTCCTCAAACCATGACACTTCCTCCACCACCTTTCACTGACTGCTTTACACACTTTGGGTTGTTTTTCCCCAGTTTGTTGATGAGCATAATGTTTCCCACTAGCCCCAAATAAATCAAACTTGCTCTCATCATTAAAATGAACTGTGGACCACTTTTCCTGTCCACACAGCATGCTCCTCACCAAAGGTGAGTCTAGCCTTTGGATTTTTTTTTTGCTAATGAGAAGTTTGTTTACTGCAGAGGGGGCTTTCAGTCCAAATGCTCTTAACTGTTGTGACACTGTATTACAATACAGATCCTTACGCTGTTCAGTGCTGAACTGGCGAGTCTATTCCAGCTGCCATGTTGAAACGATTACCCATGGAGATTCTCTGCATTATCCTATCCTATCTTGCATTTGTCTTTTGAGGGTGACCAGCCTTCTTGGGGAACTTGAAAGAGTTTGTGATGTTGTAAAGATGCAATATTCTAGAAATCACAGACTTTGAACGACGAACTTCTGATGCTATGGCTGATAGGGTGACTACTTTGGCCTTCATGTGGACAATCTGCTGCCGAAGGGTTTCAGTCACTTTGGAACACCACACCATTTTTGCAGAAGGAGTGCAAACTGGAAAGTTAGGCTGTCAGTTAATAAGAGTTTGTCAGATAATTAAGGAAATTAGCACCATGTGCCAGATTAACACCAATAATTTGCAGGTATCTGAAAGTGTTCTTTAATTTTAATCAGTCTTCTTTTTCATTTATCTCATTTACATTTTTATTCTGTGCTTTAGAATATATTCAATTTACAAAAAAAGCTTAAAATACTGCTATTTTACTCATGATAATTTCACAAAAGGATAACACAATGGTCCTTAACATTAAGGAAATTGTGTGTTGTGCTCTAATTTTGATCGCCAGTGTATAACTCCATCCACACCAATGATGGGCAGCTTTCTTCCCACATACAATGTGCACAGAAATTTGCCTATCAGTGATGGGGTGGGGTTAAACAGACCTCATGAATATGCTTCACTATCTGGCAGCAGATCAAGTAGTCCTCTAACGATAATCTTCTGCTGATAAAACAGTGACTTTATCAAAACTACACCAAGCACCTATAGTAAGTGATACATTGCTTAGATCAATGCTATCTAGCCAAGGAGACCCCGGAGCCTGGAACTCTGAACAACAGCCAGATTGCCCTCATTATTTCCTGACCAGCAGGGGCCCCCTCCACCCGCTCATGCTGCACCGGCGATATGTCCGCCCTGTTCAGAATAGTTGGCAACCGAGCCAATGTCTTTACTGTAGTGTGACGTGTGCTCAGGAATCATCACCGCACTCATAACTGCCACCTCACACCACCCATGCAGTTGTTGCTCTTGGTTTGCTTTGAACGCAGGACCTCAGGGCTGCAAAGCAACAGTAATAAGTACTCAGACATCATGCTGCCCTAATAATAATAATTAATAATATACAATTGAAACACAAGAGCAATTAATTTACACTGTGTAGTCTTCTACAATGAATTGAAAATATGATATGGTACTGAATGTCTGCCTCCTGTAATTGCCTATTAATGTACCTGCACTGCTTATGCTTTTTATCATTTAGCCGTTTTTGTATTGTTATTATGATTATTATTATTGTTACTTTATATTTTGGAAATGCTACAATTTCAATTTTATTCCCCATTGCTAAATACAATGTCAGCTTTGAGTGTGAAAACAGGGAAGGGGAAAATGTTCTTGAAATGACAAGTCTTACTTCCGTCATAAGAGTTGATGTGCATTACTTTACTCCTTTGGCAGGCTTTTATAGTTACGATGATAGATGAAAGTATTCCTTGAGTGCTTAGGTTTTGCATTTCACTAGTGACGACATTGAATGGACAAGAAGGAAATGCTATCCAGCCAGATTAAGAGCGGCATATTACATGTGAGGAACGCCGATGCAGGTCAATAATGTGACTCTACAACACATGCTGCTTATCTGCTTACACTAAGACCCTTCTTCAGCCTTGTGTATTAGCTTCAAAGTCTTGTCATTTGTCCCTTTAAAACAACAAATATATCATTTCAAGAGGGCCAACATGACAGGTGTGTGGGAGGATTTTAATAAAGCATATCAACAAAGAGTGGGGCTGCTGAAAAAATGAGACTTTATAGTGTAGTAGTCAGCGACTTTAGTTTCCGTTACTTTCAGCAGATGGATAAGACTGGAGCACTATAGTGTATTCTTGTCAGCAAGATTGTGGGTTCTACATATGACAAATGTTCTGTATGTATTTTTTTCAAGTTTCATTTAATATTTTCAATATGGACAAAATGACAAAATTAACCATGCTCTTTTGTTCACGTCTATTATACACTAAAAATGTTCCGCTTATTTTTGACTGGACCAAATTAAAGTAATCATTTTTAGCTCATTTAAAACATTTTATTTGAATACCTGTTGCATTATTATACTGTATGTGAACATGGTTGTTCATAAACAAATGAAAAATGAAATCAAAAACTTCAAATTCTGTCATTTTTGACAGAACAGAACAGCGGGGTTAAAATTGTAGAGTGCTGTGTGATTTATTATTTCTGTGCTGGTCTGAGACTTAAAATCAACTCTGACATAAAGCACAATAGTCAACACCGGTAAGTCTGCTGCCTTCATGACCATAACCTACATAAATAAAGATCACCCAGTGACAAGAGTTAGTAAACTGCTTGGTGTACAGGTCAGGAAATTAGACAGCCCATCAAACCTTTAAATGGTCTCAAGTGTCCTCTCCTAGAACTGAAGAACAAAGATGTTGGCACGCAGCCTGTACGATGCAGTGAGGAATTCCTGGGCCTTCACCAGGTGTCCAACAATATATGGGCTTATGTGGAGTAGTTCTCAATGTGTGCTGGATTCCAGTTAGGTTACCCCCCCAATAAGACATCAGTAGAAAACATATTGTCTTGCAGACTGTTTTGTATTTGACCTAACCTTGACTAATCGTAATCATCCTCCTTTGTGAAAGTGAAAGGTACATGGGCTGATCTTAGAGAGCTGGTATAGTGGCACTGGCAAGTTAATGACATTAAAATCATCTGCCAGCTCTTAAAATACAAACTTATTTTTAAGTATGACACCTTTCATTTAAATTTTTATTGGGAGACCCAACAGGAAACTTAGCTTCAGTTTCAAAGTGCTATGTAAATGTAGATGGGAAAGCATAACATCCTCAAGAGTCATTTCTACGGATGGCACTGGCACTAGGCAGCTGGATTTATCACCTTCAGATGTTCCAAATACTAGTGGCACAAATAAAACTGGCCAGATATTAGTTTATTGCTTGTACTACAGACCGACATAAGAAAAGAATATCATTGATGTGTCACACTTTAGGATTCTGATTGGAGTTTCTTCAAAAATGATATTGTGGAATAGTGGAGGGTGGTGGTGGTTGGGGGTGGGCATTATTTTACCCAGCCTGTAGATCTCTAAGGAAATCCAGACATTTTGAACTTCAAAGCAAGTATTGTGAATAGAATAGCAGTCAGTCCTGTACAAAGTGGACATTGCACATTACCTTTTCACAGAATATTGGCTTCTGTAATCTGATTTACTGTATATTCTGCTGCATGTCCCAAGACGAGAAACTTAGTTCCCCTAACGTCTTGTTGTTAAACTTAAGGTTATGTGCATACCTAGCGTTTTTGGTGTGTTTTTTCCTTGCAGTTTTTAATCAGTACTGCCAGTGAAAACGCATCCTGACAAAGTATATGGGTGAGCGAGAGAGAGAGAAAGAGAGAGAGATGGAGAGAGAGAAAGATAGAGAGATAAAGAGAGAGAGAGAGAAAAAGAGAAAGAGTGAAGAGATAGATAGATAGATAGATAGATAGATAGATAGATAGATAGATAGATAGATAGATAGATAGATAGAGATAGATAGATACCCTCTCAAGAACATTATTTTTGTGAAAATCTTCTCTGGTGAAGAGATAAAAAAATGCATAATGAAATGCATTAAAAATATGCACCTAAAATGAAAAAAACATCATTTTTTCTGCAGCTAACACATAGCCTATTATTGCTGTATCATCTGAATGAATATTCTAGTGATTTTCCAATAAATTATATTAAAATAGAATTAAAACCTATGCTTAGGATCTTGCATCTAATGAGTTCACTATTTTAATTATTATTATTATTATTATTATTATTATTATTGGGATATACTGTTCATTGTAGCTTCTATCATGTCCAAATAACATATGCACTATGACTGAACACAATGTGATACAATAAGGTATAATAGAGAGCTGACTAGTGCTAACTGAATAAAATAACAAGGAAAGGAAAGCGGCAAGGCTTTGTAATATCTTATTGACCTTTTCTTTCACTTACACTGATGAGATGAGACTTGAAAAGATTCCTATTTGCATCACATTCAAGCCTGGGCAGAGCAGGTGATATTTTCTGGTTTTAATGTATTCATATTCTGCCAGTTATTGCTAGAAGGGAGGGCAATCTTCAGTTTAGTTTTCAGACATCTAGACAAGCAGTTAACCTTTATCACATCAGAAGTGCTTATCACAGTAAATACAATTTTGTACAAATATACTGCTCAATTCTAGATCCTGATGATTAAAAGCAAAGCTTCCATATCGACCATTTAAAGGGAACCTGTCAGGTGGTTTGTGTCCCCCCAGCTATCACTCTCTGTACCTGCAGATCATAATACTATTCTAATCATCCCTGTCTGAGCTCACAGTGTAATGATAAAGGTGAAAAAAAGTATTTATACACTTACATTTTATGTGAATGAGACAGTCAGTCTCCAGCATGGAGGACGGAGACTATCTGGCAGGTTAATAGTTAACTCACCATTAACTTGCATGTCTAAAGGACCTGAGTGATGTCCCGATCATGTGACCATAGTGGGCGTAGCTAAGCAAGCAAACTCATATTGTGCTATGGGGACCTAGCACTGCCTACTGTAGTCACATGGTTGTGACATCACATCAGGTCTCCCAGCATGTTCTGATATTCGGCTGAAATGTTAACTATTAACCTGCCAGATAGACTACAGTCACCAAGATGTAGACTGTGCCTCATTGACATGAGAAAATGTAAGTGTATATATGCTTTTTTTTCACTTTTACCATTACACTATTGTGGAGCCCACTGGGACAGGGTACCTGGTACTGGACCGGGATACCGCTGGGGGTATCACAGCGGTCTTGGTCCGGACCGTGTCCCGAACCCACAATAAAGGGTTTGGGGCATTTTACAGGGGAGAAAGTCGTGACGCCACCTGTGGTGTGTGGTCAGGGTGACCACCGCTGCTGCAGAACCGCCGGGGATGATATTTGGCAGCTGGTGATATAACGGATCTCCACGGGCAGAGCCTGGTTCCCCGGGGCAGTGGTGATAATAGTCTGTAGTTGATGCAGAGTAGGGGTAGTAGTAGAGATGATAACAGTTTGTGAGGGAAAGTAGGGCTTGAGCGTAAGGATCACACAGACTCATGGTTTCGTAGTTTTCCAAGTCTTTACTGTAGGTGTTGTTCAGCACAGTACTGTCACGGAGTCTGTACCGGGGACGGGTTGCTCCCACCCTGACCGGGTCCTTGGCTTCCCACTCCTGCGCTGTGTGTGTGGCCCTGATGCCGCTTTAGCTAGGCTGCCGGCCCTGTCTCCTCTCACGGGTACCCACTTGCTAGGCAACTTGAGTCTTATCTTTGGGTTTCTGACCCCGCCGTGTTGCTTCGCTGAGGTACAGTGAAGATATATAACCTCCACTAGTTCGGTGTTTACTGTGCTGCTTGTTTCAGGCACAATTTCGGATCCGGTATCCGGTCTTTGTGCTCCTCCGGGGCAAGTTATGAGGTAACTCAGTCTCCCAGATGTGTTCTTCTGTTTCTATTAAGTCCTTCCCTCAGACCCTAGCTAGGCCTGGAATTGAGCAGCGGACTGTGGGGGAACCTAAGGCAGCTCCTTTACACCCTAGTCCTTCTTCATCAGTTCTCCCAGGAACTGAACTAACTGCCACTTCCGCTCCACTCAGAATATATAGGGAAGCAGCTTTAGCTCCCCCTTCTGGCCTGGAGGCCCTAGTGTAGTGTTGTGAGTTGTGTGAGGAATTAACCCTTAGTGTTGTTACTGTGGCACACTAACCCCTGGGGTACCACACTGAGTTCAGACAGGGATGATTAGACTAGTATTATGAAGCTAGAGGTGCAGACAGTGATGTCTGGGGGCATAAACTAGCTGACGGGTTCCCTTTAAAAGGACTTTTCACTACTATGGCATCATCTCCATGTTCAACTATTAAACCTATGTGTTTGAGTCTCAGCACAGAAGACACAATGGCATCACTAGATCGCACCTACTGTGCAAAGCCTCAGCATCGACATGATGCACAGAGCAGCGCGATGCATTGAGGAAATAATGAGCAATAGGATGAGTAGTTTTTATTTCTTTATTTTATCATTTAATATTTTGGCGGCTGTGAGACTCCATAATATGTGGTGGGAGTTGTGTGAGCCATCATAGTGTGTGGGGGCAATATACTGTGTAAGTAGGATGTTGGTGAATTCTGTTACATGGGGTGGCTGTGTTAGTATCCTACTGTGTAGAATGGTAAGTTGTGGGAGCTTTATATTGTATGTGAGTGGAATCTGCAGGGCATCATACGGCGTAGGAATGTCTCGGGGGGATATACTGTGTTGGGTTGCAGGGTTATCATACTAAAGTAATCGGGGACATCATAATGTGGGTAGGTCACTATGCCAACAGCATACAGTGTGGTGGTTGGGGCATTATATTGTGTAGGCTGCCGTGGTGGCATCATACTGTGTTAATGGTAAGTTGTGGGAGTTCTATACAGCATGTAAAAGGAGTCTGTGGGGCAGCATACTGTGTAGGAAGGACTTGTGGGGGGGGGACATACAGTGTGGGGGCTGCAGGATCATTTTATTAGAGTAAGTAATTGGGGGATATCACACTGTGTTGGGGTCTCTGTAAGCATTGAACTTTGTGTTTTGGGGCACTGTGATAACAATGTTTTGGGGGAATGTTATCACCTTTCTGACAGACAAAACTGTTTCCACTGGATAACCCCTGTAACGTAACCATGTAGATTAAACCTTGCTGAGGGACTATGAGAAAACTAATTTATGTCTATTTATCTCTTAGTTCATGCATTGAATTTTGTGGGAGACTTTAACATCCCCATAAACAGCTCCATCTCCTCATCTGCATCCCAGCTCCTATCTCTAACCACCTATCTTGGCCTCTCACAGCTCTCAACCTTTGAGACACACAACGACGGTAGCACCCTTGACCTAGTCTTTACCTGGCTTTGCTCAACCTCCTCCTTAGATAATTCACCTCTTTCCCTCTTTGACCACAACATTCTCTCCTTCACACTCACAAATCCACGCACACCCCAGCACACTCCTACCTATCACACATCCAGAAATCTACAGGCCATTAACCCTCATAGACTTACAGGCTCTCTACATTCTTCACTGTCCCTGATCTCTACCTTCACCTGTCCTGATCTGGCTGTGACTCACTGCAATGACAGTCTCAGAAGCACCCTGGACCAAGTAGCGCCCCTCACCCTTAGAATCTTCAAACATAGAATAAAACAGCTTTATAATTAGGGTTCGGGATTCAGCGCACTAGATATATGACTTATAATTCTAAGTACAAAAATAGATTGATGGTAAAAAGTACTTTTATTTATTATGTTTAAAATGTGACAATTTAAAAACAATATGATTAAATAAAATTGATAAAAAGAAAATCGGTCTCTGTGTATTGTAAATTCATTGATGTGTTCTTCAATAGACCCTGGAGGCTTTTATTCTGTTCTCAGATGAGAAGGTTCTAGACAGCCGTCTTAGTGTGATTGATAGGTTGTTCAAATGGGCCTTTAAATTGCTTATTATGGATGTCGCAGTGCCTAAAATTATGAGAGATGTACCGTATATTATTTGAGAGGTATAGAAATGTATGTTTGGTGATGAAAGGGTTAAATAACTCCTACCTTTCTGATTGAAGGATAGATGATTAGTTTTTTGTCTGTTTGGGGCTCCCAATGATTCTCCCAAGATAAAGAAGGAGGGGATTTTTTATTTCCAGATCTATAATATGTTTAGATATTACAATACTAGAATAAAAGCCTCCAGGGTCTATTGAAGAACACATCAATGAATTTACAATACACAGAGACCGATTTTCCTTTTATCAATTTTATTTAATCATATTGTTTTTAAATTGTCACATTTTAAATACAATAAATAAAAGTACTTTTTACCATCAATCTATTTTTGTACTTAGAATTATAGGTCATATATCTAGTGCGCTGAACCCCGAACCCTAATTATAAAGCTTTTAAGGCGACACAGCCACAGGAGAACTATTACACGGAGTTCTTTAGGGGTCTACTAGCTGCATACGGGAATAATAATAAAAAATAAATATAAATAAAAAATAAAATGATCCCCGTTAATAATTACGCCAGCTCGTGTTAACTAAAAATACTAAAAATACTGTTCTGTCTCTGACATCCAATCCATCTCCAAATGTTTGTTTCTGCTTAATGTCGTTATTAATTTGTAGCTGTAGATTTTTAATGAGCTTATCTCATATATAGTGTTCTGCTCCCGCTAGTGGCCAATGCTATGTTTGCAGTCTCTGTGTCTAATTCTCCTCCCTCTTGCAATGCATTTTGGTAGCTCAGCCCCCATTTTTACTTTCATTTCTGGAAGGAAGACATTCAGCATCACTGTTCCCATGCGATTGCATTGCCGGTATGTATTCATGCCTTCTTTAGTTGTTTTCTGCTCTAGTTTTAGCCTGGCTCATCCAGTTATAGTCTAGATTAGTTACTAGTTCATGCATATTGTATATCCATGTATAATGTGTATTCTGCTGTACCATGCACTGATTCTTCTGTATTCTCATTGTTTCCAGTTTTACCATTTAAAAATATACTGCAACGTTCAATAAATGCACAGACTTCACCACAGTCTTCTCATTGGACTCAGTATAAAGGTTTAGCTGTCTGTTTAAATTCATGAGCCCCCGGCCCATTTAGTGAGAACAGAACAGTAAAACGGCAGCCATCCTACTGGGAAACAGTGAAGCAGCAGCCATCCAGATAGTAGGATACAAGTCACCGGCTACACAGAGACTGTACAGCTACAGCAATCTCTGCACAGCCAAGAATTTCCCCAGAACACCATGTCCCACAGATCACACAGGACAAGATCCGTTACTTCTACCTCCTCAAAGACAACATCCATCAGCAGTGCGGTTGCCATCGCCCGCGCAAATGCCGAAGCCGTCAAAATGCGAGCAAGCTTTGCTGAACAAGAGATGCAACTTAAGTTAGAGAAGGCACGCCTGGATGACCAAGACAGAAGGTCACAGTTAGAGAAGGCACGCCTAGATGCCGCCTTAGAAAACCTAGTAGCGAAAAGGGAGGCTGCAGCCGCCATCGCAGAAGCAGAGTCACTAGAAGCCGCACAAAACCCAGAGCTGCATAGGCGAAACAGTGTGCTGAGTCTGGAGTTTCCACTGCAAGATCCTCCACAACGCACATCTCAGTACGTTAATGAACTCCCCGATCCAAACTACAATCCTGATCTGGACCCAAAACGCGAACACGACACCTCCAGAGAAGAAAGCAGGAGCCATCATGAGCCTCAGCTCCAGGACAGACGCAAACTCGAAAATGTTGCACAAAACAACTCTGCTAATGACTACCTTCCCCCTCAACAGGTAACCAACGTAAACCACCTTGCTGACACATCGTACGTCAGACCGAAGCAACATGACACCGGCTGGCGCCACCCAGAGGATACTAACAGGTACGAACACACCTCACACCACTTACCCTTACCAGTGCACCCATCACTAGTATACTCTGCTGACAACCTTTTCACAACAGAATTTGCAAAGTTCTTGACGCGACGTGAGCTGGTTGCCAAAGGACTCATGAAATTCACAGACCAAGCTGAAAGCTACAGAGCTTGGAAAGCCTCTTTCCAAAATGTCACTAGAGACTTGGGGTTGCTACACAGGGAAGAGATAGACCTCTTAGTGAAGTACCTGGGAGAAGAGTCAGTCAAACATGCAATAAGGATCAGAGATGCTAATATAAGCCACCCTGAGATTGGCCTCAGAGAGATCTGGAAGAGACTGGATGAGCGTTACGGCTCAGCAGAGGTAATAGAAAGCGCTTTGTTCAAAAGAATCGATGACTTCCCTAAAATATCTAACAAAGAGCTACAGAAACTTACAGAACTTAGTGACCTGCTAATGGAAGTCCAAGTTGCCAAATATGAAGATGATCTACAGGGACTTGCATTCCTCGACACAGCCAGAGGTGTGAACCCTATAGTCCAAAAGTTACCCTACAATTTGCAGGAGAAGTGGCTCACACATGGTTCCACATACAAATACAAGCACAGTGTTCCATTCCCTCCCTTCTCTGTTTTTGTAGACTTTATACACCAACAAGCGAGAATTAGAAATGATCCCAGCTTCGACTTTACAATGTCATATGCCGCACCGCTACCAGCAGCAAATCCACGCAGAACATCTGTGACAGTACACAAGACTAATGTTTCTTCTTCAGATTCCAATCACAGGTCTGCTGACTACTCCCAATCGGAGACAAAGATGCAGGACCCTGACAAGCTGTGCCCGCTCCATCAGAAGCCTCATCCTCTTCTCGAATGCAGGACCTTCAGAAGAAAATCTATGTCAGATCGCAGAAGCTTCCTGAAAGAACACGGTATCTGCTATAAGTGCTGCTCGTCCACAGCTCATCTCGCCAAGGATTGCAAGGTCAGTGTAAAATGCACAGAGTGTGGCACCACAGACCATAACACAGCTCTACATCCTGGCCCAGCTCCATGGTATACACAAAACACATCAGCTGACAGTGAGCATGGCGGGGAGGAAAGGAACACTGCTACACCTACGCCAGAGATCACTTCACAATGTACAGAAGTCTGCAAAGGGACAATAGACAGTAGGTCCTGTTCTAAGATATGCCTCGTCAGAGTATACCCAAAGGGCCACAGAGACAAAGCTATAAAACTGTATGCTATCTTGGATGATCAAAGTAATCGATCCCTGGCTAGATCAACATTCTTTGACCTATTCAACATCAAAGGGCCAAGCACTCCCTACTCATTAAAGACGTGTGCAGGTACTGTGACAACAGCAGGCAGGAAAGCTACTGACTATCAAATCGAGTCCTTAGATGGACAATTCTGCCTACCACTACCCACGATCATTGAATGCAACCAGATCCCAGACAACAGATCTGAAATTCCTACGCCAGATGTAGCAACCCACCACGCTCACTTAAAACGCATAGCTCACCTCATACCGGAACTAGACCATCAGGCCCAGATAATCCTGCTGTTGGGAAGAGATATCCTGCAGGTGCATAAAGTGAGACGTCATATCAATGGACACCACAATGCTCCCTATGCCCAAAGGCTAGACCTAGGATGGGTCATAATAGGAGGCGTATGCCTGGAACGCATGCACGCCCCCTCTTCTGTGTCAAGCATGCTGACAAGTACGCTGGAAGAAGGATGCCCATCTCTGTTTCAACCTTGTAACAGCCTCAGAGACCTGGATTTGGGGTCAGACCCCGCACCAATTCAACGTAGCCTCGGACTTCTCTGGAATCTACGATCAGATGCTTTCACCTTTCAAGTCAGCCAAGGAGGAAAGTCTTTTACTCGTAAAGGTGTTCTGTCTACCATCAACAGTCTGTACGATCCCCTGGGTTTCGCAGCTCCTGTCACAGTACAAGGCAAGGCCTTGCCAAGAGACTTAACTAGGGAAACATCTAACTGGGATGCACCTCTGCCACCCAATAAGAGAATCCAGTTGGGAGGATGGAAGAACTCATTAGCTACCCTCTCCAACTTGAACGTGCCAAGACCATACACCCCTGTACCGTCAACAGAAATACGAAGCCGAAAACTGTATATATTCGCGGATGCTTCTGTGAAAGCAATTGCTGCTGTTGCCTACCTTAAAACCTACCTTAAAGACTCCAAATGTCAGAGCCACATTGAGTTTGTTATGGAGAAGACCAAGCTTGCACACGCAACCAGGACAGTTAACGCAAGTCAGCTACAAAGTACAACGTGGCTTTCAGAACCAAAACTATTATACGTTGAAGACCACCTTACAGACACCTTTGAAGTAGTAGGAGAGGACACAGATGCTGAAATCAACCCTCAGGTGTCTACACTTCATACAATGACTTCTGCTACCCAGCTTGGATCTTACAGGTTCGTCAAATTCTCAAGGTGGAAGTCACTCATTCGAGCCATTACCTGCTTGAGCTACATAGCTCGATCCTTCAGAACTCCCAGAACTTGTGATACAGGAGAATGTAAAGGCTGGCATATCTGTAAAAATGCCTATGTTACCTCAGACTTGGATTCCTCTAGAAACCACATAATCCTCACTATTCAAAGAGAATCCTGCTTTACAGAAATCCAATGTCTTATTAACAAAGCTCAAATACCAGCGAGTAGCGTGTTAAGAATTCTCGACTCCACTCTTCAAGCAGGAGCAGCGAGGCTTACCCACGAAAGCCTAATCACCTACATGGTGGAAGCCACAGCTATAATCAATGCAAGACCCTTAGTTCTAGTTCCTAACGACTCTGAGGAGCCCTTGTTATTGACTCTAGCTACCCTCCTTACCCAGAAAACAGGACCGACCAGTACCCCTCCAGGAAGATTAGATGCCAAGAACTTCCACAAGTGCCAATGGAGACAGGTACAAAGTCTTGCGAATACTTTCTGGGACAGGTGGCGCAAACAATATCTGTTTACACTGCAGCCACGGACAAAGTGGCAATCTACTTGTCCCAATCTGAACATAGGTGACCTTGTCCTTGTGAAAGACTCTCAAGTACACCGAAACCAGTGGCTACTTGGTCTAGTTACTGCAACATTTCCGAGCAATGACGGCAATGTCCGCAAGGTTGAACTAAGAATGACTAAGGGAAATGAACCTAAGACATTTCTTAGACCAGTATCTGAACTGGTCCTGCTGTTACCCTCAGAAGACAGGGATAGTGACATCCAGTGATGCCAGGCAGGGAGTGTTCTGTCTCTGACATCCAATCCATCTCCAAATGTTTGTTTCTGCTTAATGTCGTTATTAATTTGTAGCTGTAGATTTTTAATGAGCTTATCTCATATATAGTGTTCTGCTCCCGCTAGTGGCCAATGCTATGTTTGCAGTCTCTGTGTCTAATTCTCCTCCCTCTTGCAATGCATTTTGGTAGCTCAGCCCCCATTTTTACTTTCATTTCTGGAAGGAAGACATTCAGCATCACTGTTCCCATGCGATTGCATTGCCGGTATGTATTCATGCCTTCTTTAGTTGTTTTCTGCTCTAGTTTTAGCCTGGCTCATCCAGTTATAGTCTAGATTAGTTACTAGTTCATGCATATTGTATATCCATGTATAATGTGTATTCTGCTGTACCATGCACTGATTCTTCTGTATTCTCATTGTTTCCAGTTTTACCATTTAAAAATATACTGCAACGTTCAATAAATGCACAGACTTCACCACAGTCTTCTCATTGGACTCAGTATAAAGGTTTAGCTGTCTGTTTAAATTCATGAGCCCCCGGCCCATTTAGTGAGAACAGAACAAATACTATAGCATAAAACAGCCTTGGCTCATATCGCAAACTCGATTCCTCCAGTGATGCTCTAGTAGTGCTGAATGTCTATGGAGGAAAACTCGCTCATCAGAAAACTTTATCCATTTTTTACAATCCCAAAAAAACTCTTGGACACCTTTCACTCTCTTCTCATTCCTAAAGTGCAGGCCCCTATTACTGACCTCTGTGCTGATGATCTGGCTTCTTATTTCATGAAGAAAATAGATAACATCTGCCAGGAAATCAGCTCCCATCCTCCAAGCACTGTTACTCCCATTCTTCCCCACATTTCCTCTAGCTCACTCTCCACATTTGACCCAGTCAAAGAAGAAGTCTTCAGGCTCCTCTCCTCCTCTCGTCTTCCTACATGCACCACTGACCCCATTCCCTCCCACCTACTCCAGTCTCTCTTTCCGGTGGTCACCGCTCACCTAACCAAAATCTTCAATCTCTCCCTCTCTTCTGGCATTTTCCCCTCCTCCTTCAAACACTATCATTACTCCATTATTAAAGAAAACTTCTCTTGACCCATCCTGCACAAATAACTGTAGACCAGTCTCCAATCTCCCCTTCATCTCTAAACTCCTGGAGCGCAGGGTCAACACTCGCCTCACCCGTTACCTCTCCACTCACTCTCTTCTAGATCCATTACAGTCTGGTTTCCTCCCCCTATATTCTACAGAAACTGCCCTCATCAAAGTCATCAATGGCCTTCTGACAGCAAAATGTAATGGTGAAAACTCTTTGCTTATTCTTCTTGACATCTCTGCAGCTTTTGACACTGTTTAACCACCATCTCCTATTCTCTATCCTGCACTCCATCGGCATAAAGGACACCGCTCTCTCCCGGTTCTCTTCTTATCTTTCAGTGTATCATTTGCTGGCTCCACTTTTTCTCCTCTTCCTCTCACTATTGGGGTCCCTCAAGGTTCGGTCCTTGGGCCTCTCCTCTTCTCTCTCTACACAGCCCCAATTGGACAGACCATCAGCAGATTTGGCTTCCAGTACCATCTCTATGCTGATGACACACAATTATACACTTCAGCCCCTGACCTTACCCCTGCGGTGTTAAAGAACACCAATGACTGTCTAGCTGCAGTTTCCAATATCAAGTCCACTGTATACCTGACAGTCAACCTTTCCAAAACTGAACCTCTTCTGCTCCCGCCCTCCACTAACCTTCCTAAATCTGATATTTCTCTCTGTGTGGCACCACAATAATGCCTAGGCAGCAGGCTCGCTGTCTGGGTGTTACGTTTGACACCGATCTCTCCCTCACCTCCTATATACAATCTCTCGCCCACTCTTGTCGCTTGCACCTGAAGAACATTGCTAGAGTCCGCCCCTTTCTCACCATGGAAAAAACAAAAACCCTCACCGTGGCCCTAATTCATTTCTGCCTTCACTACTGCAATTCTCTATTAATCGGCCTCTCCCTCTCTAAACTTTCCCCTCTCCAGTCCATCCTTAATGCAGCAGCCAGGATCACCTATCTGGCCAATCGTTACTCAGATGCATCCGTTCTGTGCCAGTCATTGCACTGGCTGCCCATACACTACAGGATCCATTTCAAACTGCTTGTTCTCACCCACAAATCTTTTCACAGTGCAGCACCTCCCTACATCTCCTCCCTCATCTCTGTCTATCACCCCACCTGTTCTCTACGTTCTACAAATGACCTTCGACTAACATCTGCACTAATCCGATCCTCCCACTCTCAGCTCCAAGATTTTTCCCAAGCTGCACCAGTTCTCTGGAATGCTCTACCCCTAGAAATTAGGACTATCCACAACTTGCATGGCTTTAGACGCTCCCTAAAAACACATCTTTTTTAAGGCAGCCTATCATGCTCCCTAATAGAAGTCCTTTGAACTGTCTATAGCCCATTCACTATCTCTCTGGTCATAACTCTTCTTCAAACTCCACCAAACCCAAAGCTCTACATAGATTTTCTGGTGACCATTTATTTCTATCCCCCACTTCCTCAAGATGTCTGGACCATCACTGTAATAAGCCCCTGTACTAAGTCTAAACCCCATCTCGTTGTAGATTGTAAGCTCTTTTGAGTAGGGTCACCCTTATTTTTGCTTTAATTGTTGTATTGTACTTCTTACATTGATTCTATGCTTATTGTAATGTATCTAATTACTTTACTGTATTTTTTACATTGTTTCTCTACTTTATTGTACTTTTTACATTGATTCTCTGGTTAGTGTATTGGATTTTTTTATATTAATTATCTACTTTACTTACTGTATTGTATATTTTTCATTGTTACCTATGACCGTTTGTATATCACTGTATTGTAAAGCACTGCAGAATATGTTGGCGCTATATAAATAAATATTTATTATTATTTATCATTATTATTATTATTATTATTATTATTAATTTTACTTTAAATTGCACAAAAAACTATGAATTCCATTCAAAGTTTGGTCTTTCGTGTCACTTAATTGTTTTATATGCAAGACTGCACTATAACCTTAATATTTCCATAATTTAACTAAGGGTCAAAAATGGTCACTGATTATAAGCTGCCTGTAGTCTTCAAGGTTATTAGGGCACTGACGTACTTCCAAATCGGCTCTATGTGCTACGGAAATTGATGTGGCTAAGAATGTGAAATGTCTCTGGAGATTAAATAGTGTCTCTCTTCAACTAATAAAGAGGTTATTAAGTTTAAGATACTGCTGTAATTGTCATTGTGGTCTGTACTTACCCTCAGTGACAATTCCCACTGACATTACTAGGAGTTAGGCTGGCTTCACACTTGCAGATGGATCTGCAGCGTTTTGCAGATGCATCTGCAAGTGTGAGCATGCTGACCGCGGCCCCTATGTTTATAATAGGGCGCACGCGGTGTGAAAGCTCTCATTCACTCCTATATGTGTACTGTCAGCAGGCGTATGCCTGCTGACAGATCACACACTCCCGTCCGCACTGTGGACGCGAGATGTAGCGTCCATGCTGCGGGCGGGAGAGTGTGATCTGTAAGCAGGCATACGCCTGCTGACAGTACACATATAGGAGTGAATGAGAGCTTTCACACCGCGTGCGCCCTATTATAAACATAGGGGCCGCGGTCAGCATGCTCACACTTGCAGATGCATCTGCAAAACGCTGCAGATCCATCTGCAAGTGTGAAGGCAGCCTTATACTTGTCATTCCCAAACCAACTGAGATGGGAATGGAGTTTAAGTGTCTCGACAGTGAGTCATAAAATAAAAACTGAATTTCTTTGTACAATAACTATCAAAAATGTCTTGGTTTTTTACCTAAAAAAAATCAGTGTTAATAGTTTTCTTTGCACTTTCTAAATCAGAATTATAAAGTTGTTGAAAAGTCTACTAGTTGGAAGAAACGTAAATGTTCGTTTATTCTCAGCAGGACTTCCATTGTTTCATTGCTTGAAGGAATAGTTTATTGTCTCTCTAGGTACCTTTACACGCGGCAACTTTTCTAGGCATTTCACTGGCAACTTACTGGTTGCAGTGAAATCATGGAGACATTGTTCCATTTGTACACAGCAACAAGATAGAACAATGTGTCCATGATTTCACTGCAACCAGTATGTTGCCAGTGAAATTCCTAGAAAAGTTGCTGCGTGTAAAGGTACCCTCTCTACTTTTTTTCTCCAACCTGCTACTTGCCAATGAAATTGCTATACATGCAAATGTAGTGTAATTTTCCTCACTTTTTGAAGGAAGATGGAGGATTTTGATGATAATAAAAAGAGAAATACAGTTGTTCCAACACCACTAAAGGTCCCGTCACACTTGGCAACGCACCAGGGATCCCGACAGCTAGCCAACCTGCCGGGATCGCTGGTGCGTCGTTGTTGGGATAGCTGGTGAGATGTCAAACAGTCAGATCTCATCAGCAACGCAGCAACCATCCGGAATGATACGGAGGTCGTTGGGACCCTGTTTCTCAGACCTGTAGTATTGAGATCGTTGGGCGTTGTCCCTGTCACACACAGCGATGTGTGCTGCCCAGCAGGACCCCAATGATCAAAAAGTGGTCCAGAACATTTCGGAACAAGCAGTGATCTCACAGCAGAGGCCTGATCGTTGCTAAGTGTCACACAAAGCGAGATCACTGTTGCGCCCACAAAATTTGTGACTCAGCAGCGATCTCGCTAGTGATCTCGTTTAGTGTGATGGGGCTTAAGGGTGGCTTCACATTTGCGCATGATGTGCAGCGTATCTGAGCGCAGCACAACGCAGGCACTATGCACTATATTTAACATGGGAATGCATAGTGCCTGTTTGTGGCTGCGTTTAGCTGCGTTTGCGTTTAGCTGTGCATAATTTATGCACAGACGAACGCAAAACGTTGGATTTTTTGTGCATAGCTGTGTGCTTGCTTTATACGCAAGCAGACAGCTGCACACAGAAAATTAATTGGATTCAATCTGTTCATATTGCCATCTACTGGCAAGCGCACAGATGCTCCTCCGAGGTCATCTGCAGGTAAATCCTGTCCCGCAGTTCTGTTTTTCTTTTTTCTTCTTTCTTCTTCTTCTTATTTCTTCTTCTTCTTTCTCCTTCTCTATCCCTGTCGCTGCAGGTAAATCCTGTCCCGCAGTTCTGTTTTTCTTTTTTCTCTTTCTTCTTCTTCTTATTTCTTCTTCTTCTTTCTCCTTCTCTATCCCTGTCGGTTCATTTAAAATAGTCGGCGGTGAAGTCAGCTGTTCATTTCATCAGCTGTTCATCTGAAATGGCGGAGTGGGAAAGCCGACTTCACTGCCGGCTTTCCCGCCAGCTATTTTAAATGAACCAGCGGCGGCATGGAGCTCAGTGGCAGCGGCCGTGAGAAAGAGATCAGCGGCGGCTGCCTGGATCTTCGCTGCTGATCTCCACCTCCTGGCCACCGCCGCTGATTGGGTGGCCAGGCAGCCTCACTAACATTTTTATGTGAACGCATGTGGACAATCTCCATTGCATTCACATGAAAATGTTTGTGTTCGGCACTGGGTATGCGTATGCGCTCCATACACTGCAGTGCCGAATGCAAATATGAACCCGGCCTAAGAGCCCCATTACACGTAGCGATGTTCCAGCAATCCCACCAACGATCCGACCTGGTCGAGATCGCTGGAACATTGCTGTGTGGTTGCTGGTGAGCTGTCAAACAGGCAGATCTCCTCAGCGACAAGCGACCTGTGTATCAACCTCGACATTGTGGAAAAGAATATAAACTATTCTTTTCCACGATGTCGAGGTCTTGCTACTGTATTCTGATAGTCTGGGTTAAGCGGGAGAACGCTGGTAACCAGGGTACACCATCGGGTTACTAAGCAAAGCGCGCTGGTAACCAAGGTACACATCGGGATACTAATCACAGCGTGCTTAGCTTAGTAACCCGATGTGTAGCCTGGTTACCAGGGCATCACACATGCCGATGTATGATGCCAAGCGGGAGACCGACGACCAAAAATTGGTCCTGGCCATACCTCAGTGATCAGCAATCAGCGAGCTCATCGCTGGTCACTGCAGCATGTCACACGCAGCGACAACGCTAGTGAGATTGCTGCAACATCACAAAACCTGTGTGTGGTGTGAAGTACCCCTAAAGGTACTTTTACACGCCGCAACTACGGTGTAGCAACTGAGAGGCAATCGGGATTAACCATCAAAAACGTGCACGCGCATGTTCGGTTGCCACCGATCGCCAGTGATAGTTGCGGTGTGTAAAGGTACCTTAAGACTCTCAAAGTCTCCTCCAAGTCTTGTTGTCCAACTTTCCTTGCTTTCCACAATTGAACTGAATATGTCAATAAGGCGGGCGTCACATGCTACGATATATGAAAAGATATCGCTGGAAAGTGGCTGATTTGGCATCGCTCCTACGACATCGTTGCGTGTGACAGCATGATGTGACTAGCGATAAGTGGTCAGATCATTATATACAGATATGAGAACAGGACCCCACATCAGACGATGTTGATCATCCAATCTGCTGCATCGTTCTGTGTGACACCACAATAACCAATCTCCTGACCGATTTCTCCTATTCACATCATTGACAAGCATCGTTCGCTGGTTGTGTGAACGATCCCTGCATGTAACATCGCTGCTGCGCCCTGAATGTTATGTATACATGTGACACCTCACTAACATGTTGTCCACGAGCCGCTCTACTGACATCGTTATTGAGTTCCCACACAAAATCGTAGTGTGTGATGGCCGCCTATGACGGATGGATGGATAGATAGATAGATAGATAGATAGAAAAAAGTTGAAGCAGCACTGCTAGGCTGTTTTTTCTGGGAGCAAAGCGTAACAAGATACCCCTTCAGGTATCTCCTATACATACAGTTTTGAAAAAAGTCTGGACAAAGAGCATTTGATGCTCGAAACGTCGCCACAACTGGTGCCTATGCTGAAATAAACCTTGGCAAAGACTGAATTGGAGTGCTGCAGACTTTTTTCAAAACTGGATAGATAGATAGATAGATAGATAGATAGATAGATAGATAGATAGATAGATGTACATCAAACAGTGGAATCTATCATGAGACATATTCAGAACTTGACATTTCACTACATGAAGTATGAAAATGAACATAGTTGGCAAAGTTCATTTCTGTAGCCCAAATGTCTCTTTCAATATGACTTAACTCTAATACAAGATGAGAGAAAAATCAGACGAGAGTGAATTTCTCATGACTCGTCTGCCAGTGTATTATACTACCAGCCAACACACAAAGATGTTTTTCCTAAACTTTAATAAAAGCCCATCTGTGGTTTGGCAGGGCGCCCGTCGTGGTATATGAACTGCATATGTCAGTTTAAATCTCATGGCATAAACTGATATTTTCTCCTATATGACTGATTTATTTTTTGGAGACAACAGAATTTGCTTGTACAGATCAAGTATGGTACCTTTACACGCCGCCACAACAGGATGGATACATCGCGCTACAGGCTACAAATGTAGCTTGTCGCGCCAATATCGCCCGTAGTAGCGGCGTGTGAAGACGGGACGACACAGCCGGCTACAGATACCTCTGTATCCGTGCACTGCCCATAAACATATGGCTACATCGCCGATTGTAGCGAGCTGTATCGGCGTGTAAAGACGTTACGGAAGGGAACTCGGGACAGCCTGCAATGTAGCTAAGGCGTGACCCTGGCTCCGTGTTACCGCGCCCCATGTGCGATCATTGGTGGAAGCTGCTGCATGACGATTGGTAGTCGCTGCATAGGGAGGCATATTTATGGAGCTGACGAGTCACACTACACAATCGCTCGAGCGTGCTGTATTACTCAGCCTCCTGCGATGCCTGGCCAATCAGGATGTTATTGCTTTGTCCTATCAGCGTACGGACGGCTCGTACTCTCAATTGTGGCACGCCTATGTGCTGTCCCTGCTGCACCAGGTCCGCCCATAGTAGCTGGTTATAGCGGTGTGTAATTGAGCTACAGATGGCTACTTGCGACACCCGGCGATGTAGCTAGCTGTAGATGTAGCGTGGCGTAGCGCACCTTGTGGCGGCGTGTAAAGAGGGTGCGGTTCCCGTTGGTAACCGTTCGGCTGTGCTCGTGCACGTGAAGTTGCCGTTGGTATCCATCCTGTTGTGGCGGCGTGTAAAGGTACCATTAAAGCTGGAAAAGGTCTACACATACACTGAATGCACAATTGTTACACAATTTGTATTTTGATTATTAATTGAACAACAACAGTCCAGAATATTAGAATATTTAAGAAAGTAAAAGTGAGCTTTTTGTCTTTCTTAGGAGAATATCTGTATGCAGAATTATTGGGCAAATATTAGTGTGCAGAATTATTATGATACTAGAAATAGGCCCGATGCTATTGCATAGGGAGGGCAGTCTTTGTGCCTGTGTCCCCTTGAGCGCTCTCTCCTGTCTGTGCTGTCTCTTCCCCTGTGTGCTCTGTCTTAGGGCCTGGGTCACACATGTCCATGCGCTTTTTGAAGCCCCTAGAAAAACGCATCCGTTTTATTTAAGATGCCAATAGCGTCCCCTGAGGTCCAGGAAGTATTTTGTAAATTTTTTTCTTAAAAACGCATATGCGTTAACACATACGTTAACGCATGATGCTTATATATACCATGCATTAACGCATGCATTTCCCGTAGGTCCCCATGTTAAAAAAAAGCATGCGTTTTTTTACAGCACCCAAAAACGCTGCATGCAGCGTTTTTTGGGATGCTGAACAAAAACGCATGTGCTGTTGAAAAACGCAGTGACACTTAAGTGCACCATGCGTTAACGCACATGCGTTTTTGGACTTTAAAAAAATAAAATGATCCCAAAAACGGATTTAAGGCAAAAACGGATTGTATGTGTTACCCTGGCCTTACTTGTGCCTTTCTCTCCGGTCAGTGTGCTCTCAACCCTTGTGTGCGCTGTCTCTCCCGGTGTGCGTTGTCTCTACCCATGACTCTGCCTCCCCTGTGCCTCTGCCTCCCCTCTGCATTCTGCCTCCCTTGTGGCTTCTGCGTCCCCTGTGCCCTCTTCGTCCCCTGTGTCCCTGCCTCTGTGTCTTCTGGCTCCTGTGTGCCTGCCTCCCATCACTGAGCCACCATACAGTGCTAACTACTGAGCTACTGTAGAGTGCAGACCACTGAGCCACCATACAGTGCTGACTACTGAGCCACTGCACCATGCTAACCACTAAGCCATCATATACAGTGCTAACCACTGAGCCACCGCCCAGTGCTAACCACTGAGCCACCATATACAGTGCTAACCACTGACCTACCAAACAGTGCTAACCACTGGGTCATCATATACAATGCTAACCACTGAGCCACCATATACAGTGCTAACCACTGAGCCACCATACAGTGCTAACCACTGAGCCACCATACGGTGATAACCACTGAGCCGCCATACAGTGCTAACCACTGAGCCACCATTCAGTGCTAACCACTGAGCTACCAAACAGTGCTAACCACTGGGTCATCATATACAATGCTAACCACTGAGCCACCATATACAGTGCTAACCACTGAGCCACCATACAGTGCTAACCACTGAGCCACCATACGGTGCTAACCACTGAGCCGCCATACAGTGCTAACCACTGAGCCACCATTCAGTGCTAACCACTGAGCCACCATATATAGTGCTAACCACTGAGCCACCATACAGTGCTAACCACTGAGCCCCCATACAGTGTTAACCACTGAGCCACCATACAGTGCTAACCACTGAACCACCATACAGTGCTAACCACTGAGTCACCATACAGTGCTAATCACTGAGCCACCATACAGTGCTAACCACTGAGCCACCATATACAGTGCTAACCACTGAGCCACCACATACAGTGCTAACCACTGAGCCACCATATACAGTGCTAACCTCTGAGCCACCATACAGTGCTAACCAATGAGCCACAATATACAGTGCTAACCACTGAGCCACCATATACAGTGCTAACCGCTGAGCCCCCATACAGTGCTAACCACTGAGCCACCATATACAGTGCTAACCACCGAGCCACCATACAGTGATAACCACTGAACCACCATACGGTGATAACCACTGAGCCGCCATATACAGTGCTAACCATTGAGCCACCATACAGTGCTAACCACTGAGCCACCATACAGTGCTAACCACTGAGCCCCATACAGTGCTAACCACTGAGCCACCATATACAGTGCTAACCACTGAGCCACCATACAGTGATAACCACTGAACCACCATACAGTGATAACCACTGAGCCACCATATACAGTGCTAACCACTGAGCCACCATACAGTGCTAACCACTGAGACACCATACAGTGCTAACCACTGAGCCACCGTATACTGTGCTAACCACTGAGCCACCATATACAGTGTTAACCACTGAGCCACCATATACAGTGCTAACCACTGAGCCACCATATACAGTGCTAACCACTGAGCCACCATACAGTGATAACCACTGAACCACCATACAGTGATAACCACTGAGCCACCATATACAGTGCTAACCACTGAGCCACCGTACAGTGCTAACCACTGAACCACCATACAGTGCTCACCACTGAGCCACCACACAGTGCTAACCACTGAGCCACCGTACAGTGCTAACCCCCCAGAGTAGGTGAGGAGCGGGGGGGTGCTGTCAGCCTTCAGCCCGGCCACCCCTGCAGCCATAGGTGCGGAGCAGGGGGGGGATGGGGGGTTGGTGCTGCCGGCTTTCAGTTCCGCCGCCCCTGCAGCCTTGGGTGCGGAGCGGGGGGTGTGCTGTCGGCTTTCAGCCCGCCCCTGCAGCCGCGTGGGGAGGTGCCACCGGCGTCCCCCTTTGAGTTGCGCCCGGGGCAAAGGATCCGGCTGCACCCCCCTAGATACGCCCCTGAGCGTATGGATTGCATAAGCAGGCACAGCGCCGAACGCAGACATTTTGATGTGATCCCAGCGCTGATTGTCTGCTTGCGTTCACATCAAAATGTTCATAATAATGCATGGACCGCCGGTCCGGGCACAGTAAGGAGCCATCGGGAGAGGAGGATGAGAGGACGAATGGAGCAGGAGAGGACGAGAGGAGGAGAAGAGAACGAGTGGAGGATGAGAGGACGAGAGGAGGAGAGTAGCAGGAGAGGACGAGAGGAGGAGAGGCGCAGGAGAGGACAAGAGGAGGAGAGGACGAGAGGAGAAGAGCAGCAGGAGAAGACGAGAGGAGAACGAGAGGAGGACGAGAGGAGGAGAAGAGAAGGAGAAGAGGGGGAGAGGAGGAGGAGAGATGAATTTACATGCATACTTCTATGGGAATGCATGCGTTCGCTTGCTTGGCCTGAGGATGGCATTGCATTCCCATAGGAATACTTACATGCTTTGTGCGCTCAAGGACCTTTCCGTACAAAACAAGCTCTCTTGTACGCACAAAAAATGCAACAAGATGCATTTTTTGTGCATCTGGGAGACCGCGGTTTGTAAGCTTGCGACCGCTGGCAAAATGTGTCTCCATGGTAACCATAGGGACGCTCCACGCATGCGGCGCCCCACGCGTTCGGTCGGCACTATACGCAGCGTTCTTAAACGCTATTGTGAAACTGGCCTTACTATGACCACTGCAGAAACGTTGTGTAGTGAGCAATAGACAAGTTATTGAGGCTAGTAGATGAGTAGTGCATACATGTTAAACTCTGTGCTGCAACAGGTTACTTTGGAGCAGTTGTGTCTGTGCATGTCCCAGGAGTAGGAGCAAAGCCCTATAAAGGAGAAAAGGAGACAACATTGATAGAGAATGTCCAATTGAGAATAAGGAGCTGGAGAAGAAGAGTGAATACATGTAGCCTGAAGAAGCTGCCAAGTCACTAATCCACATTTATGGGGAATACAGAATTGTGTCACCTCAGCTGTTTATTAACAACACTACACTAAAAGAGCCAACGAGCACTTGATCTGAAGCCAGGGTATAAATTCTCAAATTCAGGGGTGAAATCCTATAGTAATATTTATGTAGCACGACAATGGAGAGCTCTATTCTTCAGTAATCCGGTAATGATGCGGTTACCGGATTGTGCCTTCTAAGTGTGACCCCAGCCATTATACTTTGTGGAAGAGACTGTTGGGGTATTGTAATGTGGAGCCCACTGGGACGGGGTACTTGGTGCCGGACCGGTGTACTGCTGGGGGATGTCACGGCGGTCCTGGTCCGGACCGTATCCCGGGCCCGCACAATAAAATGGGGGTTATTTACAGGGGATTTGTCACTCGTGACGCAACCCACTATATGCGGCCAGCAATGGGGCCGCCGCTGCTGCAGAACCTCCGGGGATGATGGGATAGCAGCTTGGATAGAATAGTTCCTGTGGGCAGAACTGGGTTCCCCGGGGCAGTGGTAGTAATAGTAAAAGTTTGTGAGGATAGTTATTGATGCTGCAGGAGAGTAGGGGTAGCAGTAGAGATGATGAGAGTAGAGGTAATCGCAGTATATGAGGGCAAGTGGGGCTTCAGTATAAGGATCGCACACACTCACGGTTTCTGTTGTTTTCCAAGTCTTTACTTGCAGATGGTATAACACAGTATTGTCCACGGAGTCTGTACCGGGTTGCACTCACCCTGACCGGGTCCTTGGCTTCCTACTTAAGCGCTGTGTGTGGCCCTGCTGCCGCTTGTAGCTGAACTGCTGGCCCTGTCTCTGCTCACGGGTACCAATCTGCTGGGCAACTTGAGTCCTCTGTGTCACTGACCCCTCTGTGTTGCTTTGCTATGGTACAGTGAAGATGGTGGACCTTCACTATGCCGGTGTTTACTATCCTGTCTGTCTCAGGCACAGCCTCGGATCTGGTATCCGTCTTAAGCGCCTCCCCGGGGTCAAGTTTTTGGGGTAACTCTTTATCCCGGGTATGTTCCTCTGTTCCTCTGTCTCCTCTCCTCAGACCTCTCAGGACCTCCACTTCTACTTGACTCTGCTCCTGCTCCAGACTCAAACTCCAACTCTCCTCTGAACTGAACTGTCACTCCTGCTCTGTGGTAAACAACTTAGCTCCTCCCACTAGTGCAGGTGCCACCTAAACTCCTTCCACTTTCTAGTGTAGTGTTGTGTGGGGAGTAAACCTGTGTTGATGTTTCTGTGGCACATTAACCCTTGGGGTGCCACAATAACATGCTGTAGGATTTTGGTGGGCATAACAGTTTGCATAGGAGCAACTGCACAAGCATTATTGTGTTGGTGGGACTATTCTGTGGTGGCGACTGGGTGGTCTTTGTTTTGGGTAAAGGGTGGTGGGGGCCACTACTGTAATTATACTGTTGGGGGGTAATGTGACTGTGGAGGCATCATATTGTGGGTGTGAGAAACTGTATTGGGCATCAGTAAGATTACAGAAGTTGTGGTGGTCACCGCGGGGGCATTATACTGTGCAAAGGAGACCGTGAGTGCATCATACTGTGTGTGGGGGGACTGTTGTGGGCATCATTCTGTCCAGTGGGGCTGTGAGAACTACTGAGGAGGCATCATACTCTGTATGTGGCAATGTGTGGGCATCATACTATGTGGGTTGATTTTGAGAGCATCATACTGTGTGTGGAGGAATGTATTAAGGGGCATTACACAGTGTAAGGGCATTTTTCTTTTGGAGACTATTGAGGAATCATACTGTGTGTGATGGTTGTGGGGGCATCATACTGTATGTTAGTGGTTACAGGAGGTTCATATTGTGTGAGGTGAAACTGTGGTTAAAATAATTCTGTGTAAATGGTCTGTGGAGGAATCATATAGTGTGGGGGATGTACTGTGAGGCATCATACTATGTGTTGAGGGAATGTACTGTATTGGGTGAATCATACTGTATGTGAGGAAATATAGTGTGTGAGGGGAATCAGGATGTGCTTTTTGGGATAGGTGTGGAAATATCATACTGCACAGTATGTAGGAGATTGTCGGAGCATTTTTCTGTGTGTGGGCTATTTTGGGGATATCATAATGTGAGGGTATGGTGCAGTAGGGACAATGGAGATCATACTGTGTTTTGGGGGGAATGTACTGTAGGAGCATCGTATTGTCTGTGGGAATAATTCTGTGTATGGGTGACTGTGGTGGACATTACTCTGTTTACCGGTGTTGTGGGGAACACTGTGGGGCTATCATACTTTGTGGGGAGTTGCAGTGTGTGGTGTTATACTGTGTGTTGAGGCATGTACTATTCGGAGTAATCATACCGTGTTGGTGGAATGTATTATGTGGAGGCATCATACTTTATGTGGAGGGCAGTATATTATGTGCAAGGGGTGGCTGTAAGGACATCATACTATATGTGAAGTGCTGTGAGGATAACATAATGTGTATAGCAGAATTTACAGCTGGAGGGTATCATATGGTACATAGGGTAATGTATTGTGTAGGGCAGAGGTTCCCAACTCCAGTCCTCAAGGCACACCAACAGTGCAGGTTTTCAGGATTTCCTTAGTATTGCACAGGTGATAATTGAATCACCTGCACTGGGGATGATTCCAATTTCTAAGGAAATCCTGAAAACCTGCACTGTTGGTGTGCCTTGAGGACTGGCGTTGGGAACCTCTGGTGTAGGGCATTACATTGTGTGAGGTGAAATGTTCTCTGGAGACCTCATACTCTGTTGGGGAATGTACTGTGTGAGGCATGTGGGGGGGTGTTGTGGAGGCATCATAATATTTAAAAAATGCATATTATACCATTTACCTGGATATATAATAAGAACTAGCATATGATATACAGAAAAATAATGTGCTACTAATGCACAGACTAAAAAGAATGTCTTTTGGCATACGTGTGTATTGATATGAGATCTTTCCAGGTGCATAGGCCAAATACAGCTCACAAACATGATGTTAACAAGTTTTTATTAGTTTTTTGAACTGCTACAAAGATTTGATTTCTAATTTCATAAACCTCCTACCTTAGTAATGATATATTGGTCCCACCAAGGACAACATCTGCCAGGAGTTTCTATGTTCTCCCTGTGTTTGTGTGAGTTTCCTCCAGGCTCTCCAGCTTCATCCCACACTACTGAAAATGCTGATAGAATGTTTAGATTGTGAGCCCCAATGGGAACAGTGTTGCAAGTGTATGTAAAGCGCTATGGAATTAACAGAGCTATATAAATGAATAAATATTATTATTATTGGTGTTTGTCGCTAACGTTACAAAATGAACTTTTTGGTTTTATCAGTTTGTGTCTTTTTGCCACCTAATTTTTTTTTTTAATTTAAACAGAAATTCAATATTCAGAACCCAAAGGTTAAAGGGAACCAACCACCTCAGATCACCCTAATACACAGTTAGTACATGTCCCTGCACCCTAAGGATACCTTTCCAGCACTGTTTTTGTGTAAAATCTTGCATTAGTATAACTCATATAAAGAGTTTATAAAGTTACTAGCCTGGTGACTTCTGGGCGTATCCCTGCTTCTGTTATACTTCAGGGCTGTGCATTGCATGTCTGTGCTCCCCCTCCCTCCATGCCTGCTGCCCTGCCCTGATGGGCGTGATCGTTATCTCCTCTGCACAGAGGGAGGGGGAGCACAGCCATGCAATGCACAGCCCTGAAGTATAACAGAAGGAGGGATACGCCCAGAAGTCACCAGGCTAGTAAGTTTATAAACTCTTTATATCAGTTATACTAATGCAAGATTTTACACAAAAACAGTGCTGGAAAGGTATCCTTAGGGTGCAGGGACATGTACTAACTGTGTATTAGGGTGATCTGAGGTGGTTGGTTCCCTTTAAGAAAATCCATGGTGTGAACAGTGTCCATTTAACCATTGAACTGTTGAGAATTGTGCAGAACAGAGGGCACATGCATCAGATTGTGTATCATCACTGGCGGGGGCTGATTAGCAAAGGAGCTAACTACACTGGAAAGCGTATCACTGTTATACTCCTATATCCAGCACATGACATAACTGGCAGGAGATATTCACTTTTCTCTCTGTCACATAAAATGCCTGAGATTCTTTCCCTCGTATGCGCACTGTCAGAATAAATAACAGGCAATGATAGTAGTGCTGTGCTGGGCTTGGCATTGTTCAGCAATGAAACAAAGCAGAAAAATGTGTCATTTGTAGATGAGTAATGAGGTGACAGGATGCTAGCTATCACCTGCAGGCATTTGGAAACCATGCTGTGCCGTTTCACATTATTGACAGTGCCAGCATGTGGCTAATACTAGAGAGCAAATATAGACATGTCGATCATCTGAAATCTACTTTGCCAGCAGCCTGCAGTTACTGCTGAGTGTGGCCATTTCAAAGCTGCACTTACATTTATGTCTAACATTTTCATACAAATGATTGTAAGAGATGTGAAAACGTGAATCCTTAAAGGGGTTGTCTGATCGCAACATATTGATGATCTATATGGGATAGGTCATCAATATAAGATCAATATGAGATTACTGGGAGTCTGACACTAGGTACCCCAGTGATCAGCTGTTATTTGTATTGGTAACTACCGAATGTACACACTATGAATCGAACTGCAACACTTTGGAATAGGAGTTGCTCTGCAGTACCAATCAGCAAATGACAGCTCGTCAATGGGTTTGCCAAGCCCCAATCTCATGTTGATTACCTATGCAATGGTAGTTTATCAATGTATTGTGACTAGACGACCACCTTTAAGAGAATCTTCCAGAAATATTTAGCAAAAAGAATTGCCTAACTTTAACAAAAAGAATTGCCTACCACAGCCAATGCTCTGTTAAGCCCCCGTCACACTAAGCTAGATCACTAGCGAGATCGCTGCTAAGTTACAAGTTTGGTGACGCAACAGCGACCTCGCCACTGATCTCGCTATGTTTGACACTTAGCAGCGACCAGGCCCCTGCTGTGAGATCGCTGGTCGTGTCAGAGTCGCCTGGACCATTTTTTGATCGTTGGGGTCCCGCTGGGCAGCATGCATCGGTGTGTTTGACAGGGCAACGCATCGGTGTGTTTGACAAGGACAACGACCAATGACCTCAATACTATAGGTCTGAGAAACAGGGTCCCAACGACCTCCGTATCATCCGGTTGTTGTTGCATCGCTGGTGAGATCTGACTGACATCTCACCAGCGATCCCAACAGTGACGCACCAGCGATCCCTACCAGGTCGTATCGCTGTCAGGATCACTGGTGTGTCGCCAAGTGTGACGGTACCCTTAGATTTACACATTAAATAAGCCTCAGGCAACTTACATCAGTAAATTCATTCATATGGGACAATGTTGAATGCCTGAAACTTTTCAAGGCTAAATACATCCAATCAAAATGTGATGTGATATCTTATCTACTGTTGAAAGTCAACTGTGAACCATCCAATCCAGGGCTGGACACAGGGGTGTAACTAGGTTTGCCGACACCCGGGGCAGAGATCTGATTTGGCGCCCCCCCCCTCAAAGTAGGTGAGGACCGGGGGGGGGGTTGGGGGGTGCTGTCAGATTTCAGCCGCGCCTCTCATATTGCAGCCGTGGGGGGGTGGGTGCCGCCGGCGTGTGTGCAGCAGTCAGTGTGCAGCAGTCAGTGTGTGCAGCAGTCAGTGTGCAGCAGTCAGTGTGTGCAGACAGTGTGTGCGGCAGGCAGTGTGTGCAGCAGACAGTGCGGCAGGCAGTGTGTGCGGACAGTGTGTGCAGCACGCAGTGTGTGCAGACAGTGTGCGGCAGGCAGTGTGTGCAAGAGACAGTGTGTGCAGCAGGCAGTGTGTGCAGTGTGCGGCAGGCAGTGTGTGCGGACAGTGTGTGCAGCAGGCAGTGTGTGCAGACAGTGTGCGGCAGGCAGTGTGTGCGGCAGGCAGTGTGTGCAAGAGACAGTGTGTGCAGCAGACAGTGTGTGCAGCGCTGGCTCTAGAGGGAGCACAAGGACTACAGGTGGCAGCATGCTGCTGACTTATGTTAGTTATAAGGAAGGGTGTGAGGACCCAGACATGAATGTGGACATGATAGAGGGCAGATGTGACACCCACCTGTCTCCAGGGCAGCAGCCTCTTGGTGTTGGGGGTCAGTGCACTCAGCTCCGGGGATCTCTCCTCCATGTCAGGAGCGGAGTGAGCAGGACAAGTGCAGTGCGCCCGGCCGCCACCAGATGGCGAGGAGGAGGCACTTTACAGGAGTCCTACATGTCGGCGGGGACACACTTGTCCGACAGCCATGCGAGTCTGTCGGAGGAGACTCGCAAGGAGCAGGAGCTGTGACCCGGAACGGCCTCTTTCTGTCAGGACGGGGAGTGTAGAGCTTCACAAACACACAATCAGCTGACAGCCCCGTCCTGACAGAAAGAGGCCATTCCGGGTCACAGCTCCTGCTCCTTGCGAGTCCCCTCCGACAGACTCGCATGTCTGTCGGACAAGTGTGTCCCCGTCACTGAGCACTGTCGGATTCCAGCCTCGCCCACGCCGCTCATATTGCAGCCGCGGGGGGTTGAGGGAGGGGGTGCCGCCGGCGCCCTCCACTAAGTTGCGCCCGGAGCAAAAGGTCCGGCTGCACCCCCCTAGATACGCCCCTGGCTGGACATATCATTGGTGCAGCCGCACAGCGGCACAAGGGGTAATGGGGCTCATTTCCACCTCTAAAGCAAGTAAAATTGTGTATTATAATAAGCTATTTGGCTACAAAAGGCCGATCTACTGGTCTTTCAGAGAGGCCCTTTTCCATCTATGTCTGCCAATAATTCAATCTCTTAAGTTTAGATTTTATGTCCTCTTAAAGTTTATATGATTAACAAATTAGACCAAAAAATCAAGTAAAATCAGTGAATAGATATATCCAACTGATGTGCCATAAATCTTACTAGTGTAAAAAAAAAATTCAAGTTTTAAGTTTTAGGATCTCACACATACTTGCCCGATACCTGTTAAGGGCTCACATGACGAGATGGATTCCTTAAGTTGTAGGTCAGGATAAATGGCATGAATGGGAGGTGATAGTGTAGTGGAGTGGGTCTTGAAAAAAAGTTTAGTAAGGACCTGGAGAGAGGGGAATTCATATAGGCTAGGGTCACATTTCCGTTTTGACCCTAGCCTGCCGGATTCCGGTTTTAACTTAGAACTTTTTCCAGCACCGCATAGCGTTACTGCTATGCGGTGCTGGAAAACGCTGCCCTTAGTTACTTTATGTTTACCTTAACTACCTGTCACACAGGCAGCGGCTCGGAGTGCACTTTACAGCGCCGCACAGGAAACGTTGCAGACAGCGTTTCCTGTGCGGCGCTGTAAAGATCACTCCAAGCAGCTGCCTGTGTGACAGGTAGTTAAGGTAAACATAGGGTAACTAGGGGCAGCGTTTTCCAGCACCGCATAGCGGTAACGCTATGCGGTGCTGGAAAAAGTTCTAAGTTAAAACCGGATTGTTGTAGGCTAGGGTCAAAACGGAAATGTGACCCTAGCCTATTTCAATTATCATAAAGCTTTTAGTAGCAGAGTTCACAGTACAGTAACAACAAAAAGCTTGTTGGAAAGATGTTTAGACACCTGACTGGAGCTGAGAAAAGTAGATGATGAGGCAAACTCTCCTAAAACATGTGATAGCTAGGAGAAATGCTTTCTGAATACTCAGGCTCACATAAGTGCCTGAGCCAGTCTTAAATGTGATGACCTCATAGATGATTGCCAGGTTACTACAGAAATTTGGCATGGACTAGTAAACAGTGATCCACTCATAGCAGGTGTAAGCAAGTATGTTTGCAGAATTCAAGAGAAGTGAATAAGTGAGTTATTTTTAAAAAATGAATAAATATAAAAATTAATAAAAATTACAGTTTTGGAGTAACAGCAAAGGCAGCGGACGTTTTCTGGAGAGCTGAGCATATGACAGATGGCACTGTGTTCATTACTGTTTTAAATACTGTATTGTATAACCTCTTAGGTTTTGTGTTAATTCTCTCCTATCACCTTCCATGCTGTGGTCATGCAGAAAAAGATTTCTGTTACAGTAAAACAATTAATTATCCCACACTATCTAAGGGGTATTTCACACATAACGATATTGCTAGCGATATTGCTGCAACTGCTACAAGTGCTGGATCACGGCAATACCGAATTTGCCGCAAGTCCCATAGAGAATGAATGGGGGCTTGCCGCAAGTGTACTGCAAATCGGCCGATAGGTGGCCGACCCAGCCGATTCGGTAGATCTGCTGGATCAGCTGGATCCGGCTGAAAATGCTGATGCGAAAGGGGCCTAAAACCCATGCCTCCACCTCCACCTAAATGCTATGACTTACCCATCCACCTGCAGAGCTGCAGTACACAGCATCAACTAAGGAAAAAAACTCATATTTAATCACAGCAGCACAAATTTACTGCAAAGCAGTCAACACATGACGACTTGAGAAGAAAGAAACGTGCAGGACTTCCCAGATAATGACACTACAATACAATACAATACAAAGTCACACAAGGAAACTAGAACAAGCCTCAGATGAGACTTGAAAAATCAATACATAATCTTTCAGATGGAAGCAGAATAAATGTAAAGCTTACTTAAAATGGATCCTGAAATGCAAAGGTAAATATTGACAGAATTTATACATAACAGTAAAAGATATGTATGTTCCCAGTGCAGTAATAGGACTTTTATCAATAAAACATATCTTACCTAAAGGAATCAATGTAAAATTCCAAATTGATTATTGTGCTATGAATGTTAAGTAGGTAATGGCATATGGTAAAGCAGATAAGTATTCATTATTTCAACAAAGTTATGAAACAGATGAGACTCTGCACCTAGATACATTACTGTATGTGACATAAAAATATGGGTTACAGCAATGCAAATAGCATTAAAGTGTAAACATTATGTACATTTTTTATCTAATAATAATGTAGAGTAATAGATTTTAATAAACTTTCAAATATAACTTATCAGAGAAATCTGGAGGAAAACCATTCATAAACCTTCCACAAGGTGTATCCACTAGACTGAGTGTGAAGCAAACATATGTTCATTATCAGTCAAATCTGTCTTCAAGCTTCTCACACTGAATTCGGGGAATGTTACTATATAAGGGTTCCAAAATTGAACTTCTACTGCTCCCGCCCTCCACTAACTTCCCTAAATTTGACATCTCCCTCTCAGTGTCGGGCACCACGATAACGCCTAGGCAGCAGGCACAGAGACCCATCTGCTCTATCAACTACAATATACACTGCCGGCCTATAAGAGGCTGGTGTCAGCATGCTTGTTACAGGTGGCACATGGCAGTGACGTTATTCACAACCCTTTAGCTGGGATGCTGAAGTCAGCTAAAGAAGAGAATTTTTTTTAAATGTGTTGTAAAAGAGCAGCAGAATGGTTTACATTTAAATTGAAAGTGTCCAAGGAAGGGGGTTATTTTTTACAACATGTGGCTAAGGATGGTGGCATTATTATAGTAAGGGGCCCAAAATGGGTGATATTTCTTACAGGATGGTGACAATATTATAGGAAGAAGCCCAGGATGAGGGGGATGAGAGACATTTCATAAAAGATGTCGCCCAGGATGAGGGACATTTCCCAAAAGTATGTGGTCCAGGATGGGGACATTAATATGGGAAGGGGCTCAGAATGAGGGGCATTTCTTCCAGGACTTGGGCCAAGAAGGGGGCATTATAATAGGAAGGGGCCCATGATAGGGAATATTATAATAGGAATGTGCCTAGTATGGTGGACCCTTCTTAGAGGTTGTGGGTCAGGATCAGGACAGATGATATTGTTAAAGGAAGGGGCCTAAGAGTGGTGACATGTTTACAGTAATGGGCCAGGATGGGAGAATTTATTACAGCAAAGGTCCCAGAATGAAGGACAGGAACGGGCTCATGGTGAGGGACATGATTACAGGTAGGAGCCAGGGCAGAGGAAATTAAACCAGGATGTGGTCCATGATGGGACATGGTTATAGGAAGAGACTAGGAAGGATGACATTATTACAGGAAGGCGCCCATGATGGGGGCTGTAATTACAGGAAGGTACCCATGATAGGGGACATAACTACAGAAAGGGGCCAAGATGAAGGGCATTATTATATGATGGTCAAACACATATGTCTTTATAAGATCAAGAATTCTACAAGAATAAATCTGACCAACATGCAGGTGGATGTCAAGGTCCATACTTTGCATTGGAGCCCATTACATTGTAGTTATTCCACTGAACCTGACAAAGGATGTTATAGTGTTCACTTGTCCAAATACTATAACATGTGATGCCGCATTAAATCCTGCATTAAATCCAAGACTCTAAGGACACTATTTCTTAAAGGGCAGTGGCGTAACTAGAGTCCAAAGGGCCTCAGTGCGAAATTTGGATCTGGGCCCCCCTTCCCCCGCGCACCCACATTGGTCAGATGAAAGAGCCCCATGTAACGTTCTAAATCCTATTAAGACTCACAAATTGACCCCTCTCCCCTTCATTATGTGTTAATGTCCCTCATCCTGCTTTATATGATCCTCCTCCTGGAATATGCCCTTATCCTGGTATATAAGGTCCTCCATTATAGTAAAATGCAGCCTCACTGCCTACTTTATAGTATAATGCAGGCTCACAGCCTTCCATATAGTATAATGCAGCCTTACAGCCCTCTATGTGGTATAATGCAGCCTCACAGCCCTCCATATAGTGTAATGCAGCCTCACAGCCCTCTATATAGTAAAATGCAGCCTCGTAGCCATCCATATAATATAATGCAGCCTCAAAACAGGTCATATAATATAATGCAGACTTACAGCCCTCCAGATAATATAATGCCACCTCATAGGCCTCCATATAATATAATGCAGCGTCACAACCCTCCAAATAACATAAAGCAGTGTCAAGGCCCTTCATATAATACAATGCAGCATCATAGCCCTCCAAATAATATAATGCAGCTTCACAGCCCTGCTTCATATAATATAACGCAGCCTCATAGCCCTCTAGATAATATAATGCAGCGTCACAGCACTACAGATAATATAATGCAGCATCACAGCCCTTCATATAATATAATGCAGCATCACAGCCCTCCAGATAATTTAATGCAGCGTCACAGCACTACAGATAATATAATGCAGCGTCACAGCCCTCCAGATAATGTAATGCAGCATCACAGCCCTCCAAATAATATCATGCAGCGTCACAGCCCTCCAGATAATATAATGCAGTGTCACAACACTAGATTATATGATGCAGCGTCACAGCCCTCCAGATAATATAATGCAGCGTCACATCCCTTCATTTCATATAATGCAGTGCCACAGCCCTTCATATCATATAATGCAGCGTCACAGCCCTTCATGTAGTATAACGCATTAATGCAGCCTCATAGCCCTCCATATAGCATACATCCTCCCCACAAACACAACCTGCCCCACTCACCCAGTCACACTGCCCTCTGTACAACCCTCCCCCCACACACACAGACACACTGCCCACAGTACAGCCCCCCACACACCCAGTCACACTTCCCCCTGTACACACACAGACACACTGCCCCCTGTACAGCTCCCCCTCCCACACACACACACTGGCCTCCACTCTCTCCCTCTCCAGAAGCTGTGGAGGCTCTTCTGCTCCTGAATGGAGCTCACACTTACCATTCCCGCCAGCAACTCGTTCCTGACTGTGAAGAGGTGACATGACCTCATCACAGTGCAGCACACAGTGGCCGCAGAAATATAAAGGTTACTGTGCCTGCCAGTCCTCGGCAGCTGTGATCAGCTGTGATCAGCCGCCTGTGGACCGGCCGGCGGGCCCGGGCCCCTGTACCTCCGGGACCGGTCGCACTTGCAACCCCTGTGACCGCATTGTTACACCACTGTATGATTCCCTATGTGTGTACATGGTTGTATATTTGTGTATATGACTGTATGTGTGTGATTGTGTGTATATAATTGTGTATGTATGTTTATGATTATATATGTGTTTATATGACTATGTATATGTGGATATGATTGTGCATATTTATCATTGTGTATATGATTGTGCGTTTATGATTATGTGTATATGATCATGTATGTGTGTGTATATGACTGTGTATGATTGTGTATATGATTACCCAGTATGATGATATGTGTGTATGAGTATATGATTGTGTGTATATACGATTATGCATGTGTGTATATGACACAATCATATACACAGACATACACAATTGTATACACACATGCATAATCATACACACAGACATATACAATCATATGCAGACATTTACAATTATATACACACGTGCACTATCCTATACACACATACACAATCAGTCATATACACATATACACAATAATATATACTCACAATCAATCATATACACACATGCACAATCATATATACTCACAATCAATCATAGACACACATACAATCATATATACTTACAAGTTACAATCACTTGCAGACATACACACATTGGTGTTCTTTTTACTTTTGATGATTCTTCTGTCACATCTTCTATTTACTGTCCCACACACAACTGTATATCCTCTTCAGCAGGAAATAAGGGGGTGCACTGTGTGACCTCCTACACACTTGGCCGCACACAGCAACTGCTCTAGACCCTCTGTTTTGCTCTCTGCTGAACTGTGATGCAGTGGAGGGGCGGACCTTCACTGCACAATGTGTAATGTGGCTGGCCGGATCACTGTCTGTACAGCAGAGAGCTGCAAGCAGTTTGCTGTGTGCGGCATGAGCGGCCATCATGCAGCATACGACCGGCATTCCATGGCCGCTGGGAGAGCCGGCGGCCCTGTACAGCCGCTGGGAGAGTGGGCGGCCCTGCACAGTAGTTGGGAGAGCGAGCTGCCTTGTACAGCCGCTGGGAGAGCCGACGGCCCTGTACAGCCGCTGGGAGAGCGGGCGGCCCTTCACAGTAAATGGGAGAGCGAGAGGCCTTGTACAGCCACTGGGAGAGCCGACGGCCCTGTACAGCCGCTGGGAGAGCAGTCGACCCTGCACAGACGATTGGAGAGCGAGCGGCCTTGTACAGCCGCTCAGCCGCTGGGAGAGCGGGTGGCCCAGCTGTCGCAGGAGTCGGCGGGCGCCGGGCCCCTGTACCTCCGGGCACTTGCGATCCCTGCGCCCACAGTTGTTACGCCACTGTTAAAAGACATAGTGATCAGACGACTTTTGAAGAAATGGCTGAAGCCAACGTAAGTTCAAACACTACAAGAGAGCAGATCCAGCCAAGTGCATAAAAAGAACCAAGATGTTCAACATGTCAAAGCAAAAATAAACCAATTGGTACGTCTGTAAGACAAGCACAGTAAATGTATATGAACCCACATCTGGGGAACATATGCGGTATATCAAATCTCAAAAGTGGATGCCACTAAAATGATAAATACTGCAGAGGAAGAAATGAAATTCAAGCATGGCATCAAAAAAAGAGCATTAAACACAAGCTGGGAGATAGCTATAGGCTGTAAAATAGACTTTCAAATACAATACAGATGATACAGCAAATGGTAGAAAGCAAAACTGGGTGCCTAGAAATTTAGAGAGCACTGTGCTGAGACATTTGTTTGAGTATTAAAATTTGCTACAAAGAAATTGCAGGTGAAACATTTTAATGTTGTGACAGCATTACTTCATGGTGATATGGCAGAAGACATTTACACGAACAACCAGATTCAAGGGTGAAGACTTTGTATGTATGTGGTCTAAATCAAGCCACTATGGAATCACACAATAAATGAAGTGATTACAAATAAATATGTTTAGAGGAATAAGGCTGGTTTATTAGCGTTTGATCTGCATGCATTTGAACACATAGCGGTAGGCAGATGGTTGAACGCAGCCATCCTGATGATGCAAACGCAGCAAAAATTCTCTGGATGTGCACAGGTTGAAAAACTCAATAGGAATACATTGCAATGTGCCCGGTCCAAGAGGCAACCATTATGTCGCGAGGAGAGAGAGAGACGCAGCGTTTGCAGGCGCTGCTATCCAGGCGGCAATGTATCCCAATTGATTTCTATGCATACATGGTGCGCTTCAGGATTCCTGCGTCAAAAGCAAACATCCTCAGATGTACAAAAGAGGCAACATGCAGTGTTTTTCACTGCTGTAGAAAAAACGTCTGCATACGCAAACACATGCATACGTGGAGAAACACATTCAGCATGCGTCCCCATGTTAAACATAGGAACGCAGGATGCATACGTACCTGCACACCCTCAGCCGCATGCCTACACAACGCGGCTGAATGCCAGTGTGAGACCGGCCTAAGGCACACCACAAATATTGTGCTTGTACACAAATAGACTGACAAGAAGAAGGGTATGTTTGCTCATTTATGTATATGATCTTTCAGTCTGTTTTGAGGGAAAAGAGGATGAATCAGATATACTTCAAATGTTAAATCAGATTTTTGAGGCCAATGATCTTGAAGCTATATAGCCTTATCTGGGTATTCAGATTCAGAGAGACAGATGACAGTTTTCTTCTAAAATAAAACATTTAAATTGAAAGATGCCAAACCTGTAGTTTCCTTTGGAGACCAACTACCGGTACTTAACGTAGTTGAACAGACAAGATAATTTGCTGCTAAATGACAATCAGTACAGGAAGGCAAAAGGAAAATTACCTATACTTTACCAGTGTGACAAGACCCAACATTGCAGCAGCAGTAAGAATCTGATGCAGAAAGATCTCAATATCAAGTCAGAAAGAACTACGTTTTGCAAAGAGAGTGATATGTGATCTGACGGGAACCATGTATTGTAAACTAAGGTTACCAACAACTGATGGATGTAACATAACCGGATAGTAGGACACTGACTGGGCTGAAGACCCAGTGACAGAGAATCCAATGGCTATCTGTTTCCACCTTCTACCTTCAGTTAGAGCCACCAGTTGGACTAGCAGGAAACAATGCTATCTTCGAGTCACAGTATGTTGAAGCAGCCGGGAATGTCAAAAAGTTAATCGATTGAGACATGAATGTATTTGGGTCAACAACAAACTGGACCTACAATGATTTTTCAAGAGTACTAAAGGTATAAGTACAAATGGAAAAATGTAAAGGTAACCTGACAGCTGCCCTAGCCCTTCTAATCTGCCACCATGACAGTATTGCACCTTTTTCCTACATTCTGATAATCCACATTTTGTTGCTTAGTGTTTTCTAAATAAATATAACATTAACATTAAACCCTCACAATATGTGATTAGTGAGTGACTAGTAGGAAGGGCATTGATTTCCCCAGACTAATACTCCTTTCATTGTATAAGCACGCCACTTCGGCCTTGAGTGCCATGATCTGCAAAAATGATATCACAGCCAGCTCCTTGTAAATCTTGCCCCTGCGCATGACATTCTACCTCCCTAAGAATGCGCAATGAAGGCAAGTGTAAGTCCTTATGTATATTGGTGGATTGTGCATGGCCACAGAAGCAAGAGTGATGCAGAACTCAGTAAGCTACAAAATCCAGCAATACGTGTGAACAGGCAATTGAAAGATTAAGTCCTATATAGGGAATAAGTAAAAAAAAATGGTAAAAATGAAAAAAAATAATTCAAGTATTATAAAATATTGGAAAAACAATTTGCCACTGAAACCACTGTTTTATCTAAGTTTTATCTAGAATGGAATGTTAATTAAAAAAAAGTACTCATTTGGTATCACCGCATCTTAAATGACCCAAACTATAAAACTACCATGACCCATATAATGAATCATAGCATAACTAGTAGCATCTCTTCTGAAGACTAGGCCTACTTATTAGCAAAGCCATCAAGATTGCCAACAGGTCATAGAAGCCTGTAGTGCTCTGGTCCAGGTGCAACAGAATACCAACATGGATTTTATAACCAGGGTCCTACAAATATTTTAGCTTAGATTTTAATAACTAGGTAAACTTGCTATTCAAGAGTCAGGGGACGTTTTGCTAGGAAGATGAAAGGATGGTCCCATTGACTAAAATAACTTGTCCCAGAGAGCAGTTCTGATGTCTTATTAACTATGCTGTGAATTCCTGTTATATTAGTCTACTACCAATGTATATCTCTTGTAGCAAAAGCCCTGAATAGTAATAAACGGGAACAAATGAAAAATAGTCTTCCATTCATAGCAATTGATACTGCTCACTTGAGGTATTAGTGCAAAGTTACAAGACTGAACTTTTCTTAAGAAAACATTACTCACAGACCAGAGAAGGCATGATTAAAATGCCATGATAATGGAAATCTATGTTATAATCTAATCTCCTAATAAAAAACATATGCAATGTCCTGTTAGTGGTTATCCTAAAAATCTTCAGATACTGCAAACATCCCAGGAACCAGGGACTACATGTGAGGTCAGAAAACAAGGAGGCATTAAAGGCATAGATGTTTTAATTGTAAATTAAATTGTAATAGACGAATGGACAACTTGCCATCCTAGATTTATTTGTCTTTAACAACTGAAGTGAGATGAGCAAATCTCCTGAAGTTTGTTTTCAGTAGAATTACTCGATTTGTCCATCAGATTTGTTTTGATCTGAATAAAATTGGTCCAAAACAAAAGTGCTCTGAGTGCCATGAAAAGACGTTTATAATTCTCTGGCATCTCGCCAGACGCCAAAGCATAATAAATAGAGGGTAAGGAAGTGGTTAAGAAACAATGAAATACCTTACACTTGCCTGTCGTACAGCTCTCCTGGATTATGCACTAATCTTCAATTCATCTGATGCTCCTGTTTTGGCGCTGAAGTTATTGAATGACCTCAGACAATCAACGAAGATGTTGATGTGTATAACTGGTGTCACCCCCCCACATGTTGCATGCCATTGAAGTCAATGATGTTCAACACCCAACTACATGACAGCATGATGTCAGTTAAGGTACCGTCACACGCATTAGTTTTCTGAACGATGTAGTTAGCGATCACATGCACGCGCGATTGCTAACAACATCGTTCAGATCGCTGGTGAGCTGTCATACAGGTAGATTCACCAGCGATCAGGACTAGCGAGAACGCTGGTATCCAAGGTGCACATCGGGTTACTAAGCGCCGCGCGGCACTTAGTAACCCGACATGTACCATGGTTGCCATCTCCCAGCATAGGCTGTACCGCTGGTTAATCGTTCAGCACGTTGTCACACTGAACAATGTTGCAGATTGGTTGAGTTGGAAGTTGACAGGTTTATGCATGTTTATAAACCTGTCAATTTCAACTTGACTAATTATAGTTGTTGAATCGTTTGTTTACACGCAACGACTCACTAACGATGTCGGTTCAACATGTCACTGTTGAACGATGTTGAGCCATGTAATAGGGCCTTTACTGGCATCAACACCAGAGAGGAGTGCTGGAAGACATTGGCGTGGAGGAATAGGGAGCTGCAGCAATGGGAAGGTGTTAGAACAAATGATTGTATTTTATTATTGTAATCCCCTGCCAACTCTCATATGTATGAAAGGAAAAAACAAAAGGTTGCGCCACTCTGATCCCACACGTAAAATAAGGGTTAATCAGGGATACACTCACCTGGAACTGTTGTGCACCGCACAACAGGGAATGGAATACAGGGTGAGTGTAAAATCGGTCAGTTGTTCTTGAAGCGGCCTTCCACTTGGCTCCGTGCGATAAGGCTCCGAGATCAGGGCGTCCGTGTCCACCGGGCCTGGACACTTAATCCCAAGGGAGACAGCTCTATTGCATGTTCAGCAAGGTCTCTCCTCCAGCAGCTCTCATACCACACCCCGAAGGGAGGAGGGTAATAATAAGAAGGAAAAATAGTATGGAAGTGAGCGCTACAAAAGACCAGGGAACTGAAAATTAAGAGAATTACCTCTAGGTTTATTAAAAAGTGGGTAAAGCGAGCCCTCAGCTCGCTTTACCCACTTTTTAATAAACCTAGAGGTAATTCTCTTAATTTTCAGTTCCCTGGTCTTTTCTAGCGATCACTTCCATACTATTTTTCCTTATTATAACTCTCATATGTAGACATGTTCCATTCACAGGAATCCATAACATATGGGAAATTTGTTACAAATTTGACTTTTTATGCATGGATTCGCTCATCCCTACTGCTGCGCCTATGTAAGGTTTAAGCAGAATATAAAACATCAGTTTTATCTAGTTCAGAAATAAAATCATTTACATGATCAGGAGACTTTGCATTATAAAGATAAATCAATTAAAGCTCTTCAGCTCCAATGCAAAATCTAAATTAGGACCCTCTACCTAACAAATGCCTTTTATAAAGCTTTTCCGTTCTATTGTGATGAGCGTGCACTACCATGCTTAGGTGCTCTGTACTCGTAATGAGAAGTTGGATGCTTGTTTTGGTGCGTCTCAACTACCCGAGTATAATGGAAGTCAATGAGGAACTTGAGCATTTCTCTGGAAGATTTTCCAGAAAAATGCTTGAGATCCCCATTTACTATCATTATACTTGGGTGCTCAAATCGTGCCTGTCCGAACATCCAATTGCTCATTATGAGTACCGAGCACCCGAGCATGGTAGTGCTCGCTCATCACTATTCTTCTATAGTTGAGGGTTTTTTGGGCCCCTGAAGGAGTAGGTCCTTTCTTCAAGCACTACGTCTGCCATCACTATATATATTTACTCCCTTTTTAGCACTTATTTTGTAATACAACTGGCCTTTTGCTTTTTAAACCTAAGTAGACATTGCATGCAAAATCTAAGTCTTGTGCTGAATGTCTGATGCCCTTTTTATTAGAAATAATACAGATGGAGCTACACAATATCATTTTATCTTCCAAGTACCTTACATTTCCTTTTTACAATCAAATGTGGCATTTACTCATGGTGGTATAACCTTAATATAGATTTAATCTTGCATTTTTGAGTTGCAAGAAAATCCCTACTTTTGTTCTATGGCTTTTGGGCAGAAATAAAATAAATACACAAGCAGTCTATGTGTCTGGATAAGAATAGTATATATGTATTATTGGCTCTTGATAACAACCATCTTCGAGGTTTGGAGAAATACTTTACAAATGTAGGAAATATTACTACTAACAGAAGGAAAGTGTTTTTTTTTCCAGACTCCTATAATTCAAGTAAAGAAGAGTGAATCCTTTTGTGATCCGTCCTATAAAAGGCCTTCTTAAGCAGAGAGAATTTCAGTCTAGGAATGCTGAGCTAGGCAACAAGCCAGCAATAGTGAAGGAATTGAATATTGCTCATAACACTTATGCTATTTATCAAGACACAAACAGGTTAATATGGGATGTGGTTAGTGTGCTCGAAATGAATCACCTAAGCAGGATAAAAGATCACATTACTTTTCACCAGTACGTCTTCTGGCGAGCAGTGGCTTCATAGACAAAGCATTCACCACAGAATATAATCTTCAGATACCTTCACAATGAGACTAAGCCAACATGAATACATATAGCTCAGCCCAAGCAACGGGAAGGTCAAGGAGAGACCCTCTGGAACCTGACATCATCACACCACAGGATGTACTCTGAAGAAGTAATGCAATTATGGAACTAGGACACATAAAACAGCTCAGATGTAGATTTTATAAGGATTCTAGGTAGCTTCATTTTATGCACAATAAACTTTACTATACTCTTTCTCTTTCTGGTATTAGCTTTCTCAAATGAGAGTTTATTTATTTTCCTTATTACCATCAAGAATTTCATAGACATCATCATCACTGTTCTCATTGGGGCGCACAATCTAAATTCCCTATCAGTATGTCTTTGGCTGGGGTCTCACTACCGTTATTAGCAGATTTTCCCAGTCTGCACTTATGACTTAGAAATTTTCTAACACCTGCAGTGTTTTCCTGTGAGCTCCTGAAAAGCGTCCGCCCAGCAGCTCTGTGTGCGGCCGCTGACAAGGTACACTGCGGCTTGCTATGGGGGCAACGTTCTCCAGAAGCGCATAGCGTTAACGGTATGCACTTCTGGAGAAAATTTCTAAATCATAAGCGCAGACCGATAAAATCTGCTAATAACAGTAGTGTGACCTCAGTTTGGATTGTGGGAGGAAATCCGAGAACCAGAAGGAAACTCATGCAAATACGGAAGAACATATAATTTCCTTGCAGATCTTGTTCTTAATGAGATTTGAACGGAGGACCCTGCTACAAGGACACAGTGCTAAATACTAAGCCATCATGCTGAGTTATCACCTACTATGTGCCACTCATAATACTGGTGCCTTTTTATATGACTGAAGGGCTATCGGGCTCTGTTAGTCTCCTGGGCCAGAGTGAAGCTGCTACCTCTGCGCCTCCAAGAGCTGTACCCATTTTTACTGCAAGCACATAATGGCCAGATCACGTACTCTCACAAACAAATACTGTACAGGGTCATGATGCAAGTTCCTATTGAATCACCCCTATTTTTTTCTCAGTGTCCTTTTTGTGATTTTATTCTCCATTATCTTAGAGAAACATAGAGAAAGATAGATAGATAGATAGATAGATAGATAAAAAAAGAGAAAAAAAAGAGATAGATAGATAGATAGATAGATAGATAGATAGATAGATATTAGATAGAATAGATAAGATAGATATGTAGATGATACATAGATTTCAAACAGCTATATGATATCCCAGCCTACATATTCTAAGCTTACACCCTTGAGTGCCTTTCATGTGGCACTAAGGAGTATTTTAACTTGTATTTAGCCAAAAAATACATAACTATTTAAAAAAAAACTATGTGGGGTTTCCCCATTTTTGATAGCCAGCTAGGGTAAAGCTGGGAGCTTTTGCTTGGCTGGAAGTATAAAACAGAGGTCACAGTGTTTTTTTTAAATAAAATAGTTTTTTGACGTCTTTAATCTTCTGATTACTGAATGGGTTAGTAATGTTGGGTATCTGATAGACATCTTTACATTACTAACCCTGGGATTTATGCCAACTGACATTACACAGCTGGCATCAACCCCAAATACCATTAACACATTTGCCAATGCAATTGGGCAGCAGAAAGAGCCTGAGTGAAATACCATGATTGGCCTTTATGGAAGAGTGGCAAGAAGAAAGTGATTTGTCAAAGATATTCATAAAAAGTCTTGTTTGACTTTTCCCACAAGCCACCTGGCAGACACACCAAACATGTGGAATAAGGTGCTCTGGTCAGATGAAACCAAAATCGAACTTTTTGGCCACAATGCAAAAAAAATGTTTGGCGTAAAAGCAACACAGCTCATCACCCTCAAAACACCATCCCCACTGTCAAACATGGTGGTGGCAGCATCATGATTTGGGCTTGCTTTTCTTCACTAGGGACAGGGAAGATGGTTGAAATTGATGGGAAGATGGACGGAGCCAAATACAGGACCATTCTGGAAGAAAACCTGTTGGAGTCTGCAAAAGACCTGAGACTGGGACGGAGATTTATCTTCCAACAAGACATCGATCCCAAACATTAAGCAAAATCTACAAGTCCAGACCTGAATACAATCGAGAATCTGTGGAAAGAGCTGAAAACTGCTGTTCACAAACGCTCTCCATCCAACCTCACTGAGCTCGAGCTGTTTTGTAAGGAAGAATGGGCAAGAATTTCAGTCTCTCGATGAGCAAAACTGATAAGAGACATACCCCAAGCGACTTGCGGCTGTAATCGCAGCAAAAGGTGTCGCTACAAAGTATTAACTCAAGGGGGCCGAATAATATTGCACGCCACACTTTTCAGTTTTTTATTTGTTAAAAAAGTTTAAAATATCCAATAAATTTGGTTCCACTTAATGATTGTGTCCCACTTGTTGTTGATTCTTCACAAAAATATTAGAATTTATATCTTTATGTTTGAAGCCTGAAATTTGGCAAAAGTTTTAAAAGTTCAAGGGGGCCCAAATACCTTCACAAGGCAAAGTATTTTGACAGCTAATTTGACTATGTTACTCCACCTTCTTCATTACTCATTAAACAGTAATCCCTATACTTTTTGCACCCGCATGCACTACACATGTTGCATGCGCAGATGGTTCATACAGCTTTAAACATACCACCCTATATATGAATGTAAAAGATGCTTGGACCATTGTAAGAAATGTACCTTTTGTGTCATCACTGCTCTTTCAGATGTTGTAAGCTCTTTAGAGCTATTTTTTTTTGGCTTTTGTCTATTTTTCTTTATACATGTATCCTCTAAAGAGCTATACTAAAATTTCTTTTACAAAATTGTAAGTTAGGGGACTACCTGAGAATGAAAAGTTTAGCACTCTATAAACACTAGAAGTCCCAGAAATTTCAAGCTCCCCCCTGAAGTCCCGAAAGAGGGTCAAATGACCCTTAGTCCAAACTGACAACTCTGATGGCTCCAATTAGCATCCTTTCATTTGTAAATGTGGCCTAAAATCCTGCAGGTCATTCGACCCGTCTCTGGGTTCCAAAGGTAGAAATATTAAATGACCCCTCTCTGGGACTTCTAGTGTTAAAGGACCATTGACACATTGACAGTGGCCGAGCCCTTCTACTCCATTCAAGATGAGGCTATGCAGAGCCTGTTCTTGAGATTCTGAAGGCTTATCAGAATCACTGGCTGTCCGAGCAGCACTTTATAGGTAATGGTAACTTGTGATTTTGGGACAACATCTCTAATCAAAATTAATATTGCTAATACCTTTGTAAGCAATAAATGTGAAACCCTCCATTTCACCAAATATGTGTGATTAACTGTAAAAACCAGTGGTATGCATCATTGAAAGTTCAATACCTTGATTAAAGATGGTCAGTAATTGAAAAAAAAAAAAACATGATAGGGGATTCTCAATGCACTCATCATATATTTATTACAGTACAATGCAAAATCAAATATCCATCACACTTTGGACAAACATTATCCTTAGCTTTGCACCATTTCTGTCTTTAGTAGAATCATTGTAACCTTTCTCCTGAATATAAAAGGCGCTATTATTATCTGAAAAGCTGAAAGCATTTTGGACTTGAGAAAGCTGAAGTTAAGTGAACTGGCTCCACCGCTATGACTAATGATAAGCACACAAACATCTGAAAGAAAGCTACCTATGTGTGGAGAAGTTGGCGAGCCGGCCAGTCAAAATAAGTGGAAATGTAATCATTTTTTCCTGTCTACTATGCTGCATTTTATATCTTTGTTGCTGAAATAAATACCTGCGGCACACACTGCGTGACATATAGTACCTGCGAAAATCATTTATATTAAAAGGAAAGGCGTTTAAACATAAAAATTACTGTTTATATTTTTATAATTACTGTATAGGAATTGTATTTTCAATGAGAAACATCTAATTGGAGATTATACTGTCAAGCTCATTCCCTATCATTCTGGGAAGATTACCGTATTAATGTTTTGTACCATTCATACAATATTAGACCATGTACTATATACACTACTGTATATGCAATTTTATATAGTGGTATTCCTATATGTTTCTTCTGGCCAAACGTGCAAAAAAGTTTCATTTAGTCCAACCAACCAACCTCAACCAGTGACTTTAAAGCTGCACGTGGCCCTCAGGCCTCCTCAATATGACTCCTTTGCTATAGGTGGATGCAGATGTCCTCTCATTACCTCCTTTTATGGGCTAACCCTTCAATATGCTACGTGGCTAACCATTATTTGTCTGATTGACATGTGATGCTCAATTTGAACAGTTAAAAACTATCTTTAGGGTGATAATAGTTGTTAGCTAAAAACACATCGGTAGCTTTCTTTCAGATGTTTGTGTGCTTATCATTAGTCATAGCGGTGGAACCAGTTCACTTAACTTCAGCTTTCTCAAAAATGGGATGTCTTTCAGAGATCAACTCTCAACCACTACATGACATCACCTGTACATATACCAGCCCAAGCCAGAAGTGAGTGCATTGTCATGCCATGGACTAGGGAGCCTGGAAATACAGTGCATGACAATGGCGCATGGACCATCAGTGTCGGATGCAGTACCCAGTACAATAGACAGGGGAAACATTGGGGTTGATAAATACAATGGAGGGCCCTGCTCATAGGAAATGGGGGAAAGGAGACCTCCTGCACGCACCTGTGGCTGTGCCCCTATCTCCCCAGCATCCCTATATAGGTTCTTTCACCCCAGCACCAAGCAGGATACCTAGTCTCTTGCTGACCCTGAAGTTAACCCTCAGGGAGATGCCAGACATGGCCGGCAGAAGCACTAGTCCCAACCGCTGCACTAATAACAACAAGAGGGGAAGGAAAGACATACAGGGAAACTACAAAACAGCCACATTGCTAGGCAGCAGACAGCTTGGCAACAGTCAGCTTCTTGAGTAGCACCTTCATCTAAGGTAGCTAGGGCAAGAATGGAGTTGAATCACCAGCAAGGAATACTGGATCATGTGACCATATAAGGGAGAAGGGAGTGATCACAAAGTAGCCACACTTGAGAAGAGAAATAAGGAGCTAGCAAGCAACAGAAACTGACATTAACTTCTACACTGCCAAAGGAAAGAAACACATTTAATATGAAGTCTCAATACAAGAATGAGACACAGGTCTCAAATCTGTCACAGACTCGTGACATGTATGGAGCAAACTCATGGAGTACTGTGCACCTAATGGCTGTGTGTTACAGCTACAACCTACCTCTAATAAACGCAGGTGGCGAGAACCCAACCGGTAAAATGCCACTGTCAATCTCTGACAGCACTATAAATAATATGCAAATAGAGTCTGTGGAGCCTTGGTTAGGAGTTTCAAACACAGAACTAGCCAGATATCCCTCCAGGGAAGGACCCATCATAACCACCATATTAAGTGGCCCTTTCAGTCAATATCCAGCTCTTTTACCAGTTTAAAGATATGACAAGGGAATACCAAGGCCAGGTATCCATCCACCATTAATAAAGCACCATTAATAAAGCAGTGGCATGGGGGCGTGTCATTCTATGCACACATCAGCACGCCAGTGATGTGATCGCAGGTTGCCAATAGGTTGCTTGTCATTACAAAGCTCTCTTGAAACCCTGCCTGTGGCCAGGCTTTAAAGGAGACTATGATTTTTGCTACATACAGCAATGCTATGCCATTGCTGTATACAACAGAATCGGTCAGACTATTGCAGGTTATAGTCAAAGGAGACTAACAAGTATAGCTAAAGTAAAAATAAAGTTTTCAAAATAAGAAAAATATAAATAAAAGTTCAAATCATCCCCCATTACCCTCATTAAAAATAAAGATAATAAAAATGTTTACCAAAAATACACAAAAAGTGAAGGAAATAAGTATTTGATCCTTTGCTAATTTTGTAAGTTTGGCCACTGACAAATATATGAATAGTCTATAATTTTAAGGGTAGGTTAATACTAACAGTGAGAGATAGAATATCAAAAATAAAATCCAGAAAATCACATTGTCTAAATTATATAAAGTTATTTACATTTTGAAGAGAGAAATAAGTATTTAATCCTTCTGGCAAACAAGACTTAATACTTGGTAGCAAATCCCTTGTTGGCAAGCACAGCAGTCAGATGAGTGTTGTGCACGTCAGGAGGAATTTTGGTCCACTCGTCTTTGCAGATCATCTCTAAATCAATAAGATTTTGAGGCTGTTACTGACAACTCGGATCTTAAGCTCCATCCATAAACTTTCTATGGGATTAAGGTCTGGAGACGGGCCAGGCCACTCCATGACCTTAATGTGCTTCTTTTTGAGAATTTCCTTTGTTGCCTTGGCTGTATGTTTTGGTTCATTGTCATACTGGAAGACCCAGCCACGAATCATTTTTAATGTCCTGGAAGAGAGTAGGAGGTGGTCACTCGGGATTTTACAGTATATGGCTCCATCCATTGTCCAACTGATGCATTGAGGTAGTCCTGTGCCTTTAGCAGAGAAACACACCCAAAACATAATGTTTACACTGCCATGCTTCATTGTAGGGATGGTTGTTTGGGTCATAGGCAGCATTTCTCTTCCTCCAAACACGGCGAGTTGAGTTAATGCCAAAGAGCTCAATTTTTGTCTCATCTGACCACAGCACCTTCTGCCAATCACTCGCAGAATCACCAAGGTGTTCATTGGCAAAGTTCAGATGGTCTGCACATGTGCCTTCTTGAACAGTGGGACTATACAGGCACTGCAGAATTTTAATCCATTACAGCGTAATGTGTTACCAATGGTTTTCTTGGTGACAGTGATCCCAGCTGCCTTGAGATCATTAAGAAGTTCACCCCGTGTGGTTTTAGGCTGATCTCGCTCCTTCCTCATGATCCTGGATACCCCAGGAAGTAAGATTTTGCATGGAGCCCCAGATCTATGTTGATTGACCTCATTTTGTATTTCTTCCATTTTTTTACTATTGCACCAACAGTTGTCTCCTTTTCACCCAGCGTCTTACTTATGGTTTTCTAGAATTGTGCAGGCTTATGGTTTTCCAGAATTGTGCAGGCTTAGAAAGCTCTTTGGTCTTGCCCATGTTGTAGAGGTTAGAGTCTGTCTGATTAATTGAGTGTGTGGACAGAAGTCTTTTTATAAAGGTGACAATTTAAGACAGCTGTCTTTAATGCAGGTAACAAGTTGATTAGGAGCATCTAAGGGCCGCTTTACACACACCAACTTATCTGTCCAACTTCTGACCAACTTACTGGTTGCAGTGAAATCATGGACACATTGCTCCATTTTGTGGCTGTGTACAAATGTAACAATGTGTCCATGATTTTACTGCAACCAGTAAGTTGGTCAGAAGTTGGACAGATAAGTTGGTGTGTCTAAAGTGGCCATAACTGGTCTTTAACAGCCAGAACGTCTAATGGTTGGTAAGGGATCAAATACTTATTTTCTCTCTTCAAAATGCAAATAAATTAGTTTAGACAATGTTATTTTCTGGGTTTTATTTTTAATATTCTGTCTCTCACTGTTATAATTAACCTACACTTAAAATTGTAGGCTGTTCATGTCTTTGTCAGTGGGCAAACTTACAAAATCAGCAAGGGATCAAATACCTATTCTCTTCACTGTATGTTACATCACAATTCAGAAAGTTGCGACCTATCACAATATAAATATAATTAACCCAGTTGGTAAACACCTTAAATGGAAAAAATTCAAGAACACCAAAATGGCATTTTCTTTTATTGCTACAATAACACAAAAACACTGTAAACAAGTGAAAAAAAGTCATATTTATCCCATAGAATCAATAAAAATGTTGTGTCAGCTTGCAAAAATATAAGCCATCACACAGTTCCTTCACTGGAAAAATTAAAACTTCACGGGTTTCAGAAAATGGCTACACCCCCCACCCCAACACACACACGTTTTGTTTTTCAAACTTCTGATTTTTTTCATCTCTAAAATAATAAAAAAAAAACTGGATATGTTTGGTATCACTGGGGTCATATAAATGAGGGGAATCATATTACAGGTAATTTGCACCAAAAAATATATGATGTAAAAACAATGTCAGAATTGCATTTTTTTTACCAATTTCTCCCGACTTGAATGTTTTTCGTTTTTCCAGTACAGTATGGTATAAAATGAATAATGTCATTTCAAAATAAAACTCATTCCACAAAAAACAACTGCTCTTTCATCTATGTGGACAGAAAAATAAGAAAAAATTACTGCTCAGGTAAGGGAATGAAAAAAACAAAAATCCAAAAATGGAAATTGCAACTAACCTGTATAAAAAAATCTTTGACAGGCCAGAAAATGTTACCCAATAGAAGTCTGGGTGCAGAGTGTGGCGCCTCTATGGCTAGGCACCATAGGGAAGCACTACACTGTGACAATAAATGTATTTATCCCTGTAAGTTGTCAGTTCAGGGTTTAACCTGTGGAGTCTGTTTTGCACACACACCTAGGATTAGGCCACTTAGAATAAGGGGGACTGGTTATTTAGTAGGTCCCAAAAGGGGGTGGAGCCTAGGTTAGAGCTGTAGAAGCAGGAAGTTAGTGAGAGAAGATAGTGGAGTTAGTGCTGGGAAGGCAGTCAGGGAGGACAGTCCTGACAGCACAGCCAATAGGAGGGAGCCCCATCTTTAATTGGGGGCCCAAGACACAAGGCAA